>OU343047.1:29657282-30857282 GCA_910593695.2 Ocypus olens
GCATACTCTTTTGGCACTGCAATTACTTAATTATTGTTCAGTGGTAGTAATCATCACAAGGGTCGTTTAAGAGGGAGCACAATAGGGGATTAATTTTAAAGCCATAAATAATATTAAACGGAGCATATTGGTACATAAGCCAAACAACAAACGATGTCAACAAATTTTCCTGCATTATAACAATGTCTTCAGTTTTACTTATCACGATCAAGTATAATAAAGACAGTGGCGTACCCAGCTCTACATTGTTCCTCTGTTAATTTTAAAATTGTTTTAACTTGACAAATAAACCACCGATTTCAAAACACTTTACAGCTTTATAAAGGCCTTCATACTGCTAATTGACATGAGTAATTACAAAGCTAGCGCCAGTAAGGCAAAGGCGTACGCAGCGATTGTTTTTTACCACCGAATAATTGAAATTGTTCTAACTTGACAAATAAACCACCGATTTCAAAAAACTTGACAGCGTTATAAAGGCCTTCATACTACTAATTGACATGAGTAATTGGAAAGCTAGCGCCAGTAAGGCAGAGGCGTACGGAGCGATTGATTATTTACCCCCGAATAATTGAAATTGTTCTAACTTGACAAATAAACCACCGATTTCAAAAAACTTGACAGCGTTATAAAGGCCTTCATACTACTAATTGACATGAGTAATTGGAAAGCTAGCGCAAGTAAGGCAGAGGCGTACGGAGCGATTGATTATTTACCCCCGAATAATTGAAATTGTTCTAACTTGACAAATAAACCACCGATTTCAAAAAACTTGACAGCGGTTTAAAGGCCGCCACCGAACTCCATCATACCGAACAGACACCGAGACGAGGCGGCGCACGGCACACCACCAAGAGGACGTCTATCCACACAGCGACAAGTGGAGGAGTTTTAGCTGGTATACCCTTCAGGGACTCCAGCACTACCCCGCTACGGGGGTGTCTATAAAAGATTTCTCCTCCACACATCAAAAAAAAAAAAAAAGCCATCCCATTCTCTCATTCCCAGCTCAGCAGACCACAGCTCCCAAACGACGCTCGACACCGCGCGCAGTGTTCTCATTTTAAGTTGTTAATTTATACACATCGTTGTTTATTGAATTACACCCAAACCGTTTAAATACATTTAACATAATTTTCACCTCTGCGTTTAATTAACCCAGCGTAAAGTGACTACACATGTTTTTTTGTTTAAATTTATTACACCAACAACTTTACCTTACCTTAAATTACAAGTAGTACAATGAGCTTTGTGCTGATTTTTTAGATAATTCTAGCTAAAAGTAATAAAGTTTGTAATTATTTAGAAAGCTTATGAAGTGTCACACATTATTTTCGATAAATTCACGTCGATTTTCGGAAATAATACAAATAATTCAAAATCTTTTCACTAAAGACCTTTTATTTCTGAGATATTCAAAATTTTGGACAGGCTTGTTTATTTAAAATTATTGCTAGTTCAACAGCTTTCAGAAAAGTATCAATTTAGTGCCAAGTAATAAGAAGTTTTCTTAAAGTATTTTTTTCGATATCAAGTCAGAAAATTAAAAATAAAATTTAAAACCCCGATATCTCGAAGACCACTCATTTCCGACCCCCAGTTGATGGAGGTCAATATGTTGCAAATAACCTCTAGTATACCCACCTTCAAGGAATAGGTCGAATTTCTAGTCACCCTGTATATACCAACGCGGTTATAATACTCGTCAGCTGATGTACACGTCAGTTGACTTTTGACTTATAACAAAAATTTCTGTATTAGATTTCCATCAAATCCGGAACTTTGGAAATTATGGGTTGATGCTTTGCTTGTAAAGAACAGGCAGGAAAGTGGACCCGAGTTGCCGAAATATGCTCGCATTTGCATTCTCCACGTTGCTGATGAATACATCGAGAAATATTTTTTTTGCTTTCCGGTTTTTAAATTACGCTCCATTTTCGGAGCTTCAGGCTCCAGATCGTGGACAACTTTTGGAGCAGTGATCATATGGGAAATGGAGGGGGAATAGCAGTCCATTAGTATATAGTCAAAGGGTAATACAGATAGGTGCGGTCACGCCGCCAGCCATCTCTGCAATCGACCTTTGCTATCTGTATTGCCACCTCTGCTACCTCGGCCGTACCATGACACACCCCGCGAGCCGTCACTGGATTTTATGCAGATTTTACATAAAACTTTTTCTAAATTATAAATTTTGCCACCTTGAAACACAACTTTTGTTTTTTTTTTAAGTAAAAACGGAACAATATAATTCTGTGCATATACCCAACTTTATTGAAATCTTACACAACAATTTCTAAATAACTTTGTGAACATCTTAAAATTCTCCTTATTCTAAAGTGTCGTCATCAAATTCGGTGAACAAGTTAAAATGTTATACGCTTGAAAAAATAAACCTTGGCTTTTGACATTTTAAATGGTTCTTCAATTTTTAAAGTTTATCAATAATTTTTCAAGGTTATACATTTGAGCACGTTTCGGATTTATTTACAGTAAATATGCATTGAAAAGTTATGTAAACCAAAGTGTACAAATTATTGATTGCATATCAATTAAATAATAATGAGTAAAATGTTACTTCTTAATATACAGCGTGTATTTAAAATAACGAACAGGCTCGTAACCACAAAGAGATTATATTATTTTTAAACAATATTTGCAATTATTTTGTTTATAACTGTAACAAAAAGCCCGCAATTAATTATTAAAGTTAATGAGTGAAAATACGCAACATGTTTAGGGGCAGTGGTAATGTGACCTAATTTTTAAACGGCATCGGCTTTAGATATCGAATTACAACAAGCGCGTAGGAAATATCTGAGTGCCCTTTAAGCGTCAATTAACTTGAGGACAGTTTATCTTCAAATTTCGGAGGCAAGAAATCGTATCTCGCATTTTAAATAAACAAACACACATTCCATACGGACCTAATTAAATGAGAAAAGCATCGGTTCTCAAAATGTTTAAAAAACCTCGAAAAATTAGGAAAATTCAAAAAAAAGTTTTCGAATAAATTTTGACCGAAATGGGTTCACAAATATATTGTGTATGTGCCCTTCAATGCCTGTTCGTTATTTCAAATACACCCTGTATGTACATCTGTCTACAAAAACTACAGACCTTCAAATTATTGATTAAAAAAATTACTTTTCTAACTAATTCCATGACGAATATTGCATTATACAACAAATATATTGGGTGTTAAAAACATCAACGCCAACACAATAACACTATACGGTAAATACTTTGTTCACTGCACTCTTGATGAAACGAAATTGTAATATTAGGTAAATTAAAACACTTTTTGGTTTCATATTCGTATATTCAGTTTCATGACACGTGTTTCGGTCAATGATTCCTTTGAGAATGGTCAAGTGTTTTAATTTACCTAACACTACTATAACACTAGGTTGAATTTATTTATTGTTGTATACAGACACTGAATCAATAGAAATGATTACTTTCAAGTTAAATATTTGCTTGAATTTTAATAAATCTAAAATATGTAAAATCAAGCCATTAGCCTATCATCATTATGGCTTCGGTGATAACATGATTATTATAAAAATTATTAGAATGGTTCTAATAATTTTGTATGATTACGAGCCGTTTTTATTTTTCTATTAATACCAGTTAAAATTCAAATGTATACAGGGTGTCCCATTTTAAATTGCCACGCCAAATATCTTGAAACCTGAACAACTTGGCAAGAAATGTTTCAGATGAAAGTTATATTGTTCGGAGGGAGACATATGCTGGTGTCCTTGAAAATTACTTGGCGGTCAATTTTCGAGGTCAGACGAAGATCAACTTTGATTTTTCAAATGGACCCCCATATTTTTATTGCGAGATTTTACGGGAAAACTACAAACTTTTTGTAGGAAACGAATTTTGTACGTCATGTTGTTTGAAATCTCAGATGAATCCAGGCTGTGATTCATGCATTACCCTCGGCATTAGCGTCACCCGATGTGCACCACGTGGAGATTGCTGATGGGATTTTGCAAATGATTGGCTGTAGGTTCGATCTCGTTCTTAGATCAAATGCTCGATCAAGTGTCCATCCTCGTCAATGTACTTCTGTGCCCGCTGGCGAAAGTTTATTTGAACATTTCGAAGGGTTTGGATGGAAATTGCTCGAAATGCAGCTCTAATCCTCTCCTTTGGTCTGCACTGTTGTCAGAGCTTCAGCAAATACTTTCTCCTTGACTAGTCCCCAGAGGAAAAAGTCAAGGGGATCTTGCTCCCGCACCTTTGATGCTAATGCCGAGGGTAATGCATGAATCACAGCCTGGGTTCATCTGAGATTTCAAACAACATGACGGAGAAAATTCGTATTTAAAAAAAGAAACGTTTTCTACAAAAAATGTGTACTTTCTCCAGTAGAATACGATCCCTCAATAAAAAATAGGGGCTTCTATTTGAAATATCAAAGTTGACTTTCGTTTGTCCTTGAAAATTAATGCCAATGTCATTTTCAAGGCCCCCAGAATATGTCCCTCTCCGAACCCTACAACTTTTATTTAAAATTTTTTGTGCCATGTTGCTCAGGTTTCGAGATATTTGGTGTGGCAATTTAAAATGGGAGACCCTGTGTGTATAGGTGATGTGAACTAATCGTTTCTACAGTTATATCTGGCTAGTAGCCTGTGGTGTATTGGAGGGGGAACGTGGAGGAACGATGTTCCGGCACCTTTTTCCAGAAACGGAACGCGTTTGTGTTTGTTAATATTTTGTATAGTAAGAATTAAAAAAAATAAAAAAGCTTACAAGAAAAACAATAGTTTCCTTAAAATAAGATGATCTCCGAAAAACTTTCAGCAAGCTGCTTGTGGAAAGTCGCAGACTATTTTTTTACTCTCACCATGCGTTCCCTTGCTTCTTATTTTACCAATACACCACTGCTAGTAGCACTTCCAAAATTAAAACAGCTAAGCTAATACACATTGTAGTTACAAACAACATAAACACTCCTTCTAAGTGAACCATATTTATGGCGGTGAACGCCTCAATTTCTGGCTTGAAAGAAATTTCCACTTCTTCGGCATGTAACTTTAACGTTTCCACAAACGAATTAATGTTTTTAATCGTTTCTAGATCGGATTCTCCGATATAGAGGGCATCAAAAGTAGGAATAAGCGAATCTTCCACGATGTAAAACGGCAGCTGTTGGTTCTTGATGAGTGCCAAAATATGGAAATGCAGCAAAGCGTAACCCACGGACGTATTTGCATTAGTTATTCCTTCAATTATTTCTGAATTATTAGTGAAGATTAGTTTATCACGAAGGAGTTTAGGGACGAATTTTCTTAGCTCGGAGTTTATCAAAATCTTCACATCCATTGATTCGATTTCATCCAGGGTTTCTACCATTCGGTAGGTCTCTGTTGACAGTACAGATTTAAGAATGAACGCGTTGTTGAAGTAGATGAAGAACATGTTTAAGCACATCCACGTAGTTAATATAATCACAGTGCATGTTCGCAATTGTGTGTTGTGGATGTAGCTAGTGTTGATTAAAAACCTGAATAGATAAATCCAGGTGTTTTCAGGACGATAGTTCTCGAATCTAACCAAAAATAATACCAACGCAGCGGCAGTGGTAAAATAGAAGATCCAGAGTTTATATTCTAGAATTTCTGAAAGTTTTATCAAAATTGGTTTATTGGGTGGTTTTTTTAGAATAATTTTGACGTCGTTACGTTTAATTGGTTTTGAATATTTTACGCCTTTGTAGATTCCTGGAAACGAAGAAACGGTGCAAACATCGATTTCGGTTGATAAAATTTTTTGGTAAAGTTCTTCGATATTGCTACAAATTATGTGCTTTGTGTAGCGTTTGTAGTGTATCGTTTCATAGAAGCTACTAATGCTGTTTTCATAATTATCGGTTTCGTATTTTAAAGTTGCAAGAATTATTTCATCTTTGAGTATAAGATTATCGTAATATGTAAATTGTCCAGTCATTCTGGGATGTATCATGTAACTATCATAAGTATAATTAACCAAACGAAGGATATTAGTTTCTGGAAAATACTTAATATATTTCAAAAGAGGCATCACCACCTCCGACCAATTGAACTTCTTATCATCACCAATCATAAATATAAACTGTTTCGAGACACTTCTACCAGTTTTCGAAAATTTCTTTACGTAATGTTTGAAACCGTCAACACCATTCACACAAATTGCCCACAAGACTGGAGTAACAGGTGGATCAGGAGGATTTTGATCGAAGTCGTAACTGAAATATGTATATCCTTCAATCTTCCTCGAATCTAAAATTGCATTAAAGGTGACACTGCAATTGATGTGCGAGTGAAATAAAACGTTGGAATATAAAATCGGATTACCAAATGTTCCTGTAATAGTTGATTCGAATATCATCATTTGGTAATATTTAACAACTTCATTACTTTGATCTGAATGTATTAAAATAGATTTAATGGATGATAGTAAGGCCAGAATTATAATCAGTCCAAACATGACTACTGATATGTGTGCTATGAGCATCACACGACACACACAGTGATTACTATTCGATGTAAGCATAAAAGTCCAATAATGATAATTATGATAATAACATTAAATTAAGTAATATAAATTGAAATGCCACTTATTTAATGTGAATACACATTTCTTGATAGAGCAAACGGAACAATATAATACATAAAGTTATATGAAACTGCGTAATATGAATTGAAATGTCACTTAATTAATGTGAACGCACATTTATAACTAGGGCAAATGATACAGTATATAACATAAAGACAAATGAAATATGTCTAATGCATAAACGTTGATAAAATTAATATAGAGTTTTCAAGATTCAGTCAATATTTTAGGACAGCTTTAAGGGTAGGGTACCCATTAAATTAGCCGCTCAAGAAATCGAATATATCTTTGTAAATATAAACTTTTTCGAAATGTTTATTTTGATAACATATTATATTAAGATCGATTATTATTTATGTGTTTAAGTTTTGGTTTAATCTTTGTTATTAACAAAGTTAGCAACATTTCACTTTAAACAGATAAACTCCAGAACCAATTAAGTAACAACTTGTAGTGACTTGTAGCCAACCAATGCATACATCTTGGCAATGAAGTAATATGAAGGCAAAATCACAGTTATAGCATATTCGGTGGAATGTGGCGGCCGAGGTCGTAAAACGGTCGGTCCGCCCTGAGGATCGACGCACCCTCAAAGAAAAGGTATTGGTGGTTCGTCTAATTGCATCCCATACATTTATTACTGTCCTTCGCTCCGATTGGTATACGCACTTTTACACCAGTACTTCTCAACAAAGATTGGTTTAAGATAAAAAAATATTACGTCCACTACTTACCGAACTTCGACCCTCTTTTACGACCACAGCTGTCAGATTCCGGAGAACGGACTATAATAAAAAAAGAGACAAGCGAAAAATAAAATTATGTTTTGTGTGTCTATTTCCATTAGTATTGGTCAAAACTTGATGAAATATCCTTACTGTCTAAACTGAAACGTAATTGACATATGTGATATCCAATCAGAAAGAAATACAAAATTTATGTAGCTATTTCTTGCAGCGAGTATATTGCTCTTCATCCTAGTACGGACATTCGGCCACTTGAGCGTGACGGTAGAGTGCGCGGGATTGGGGATACGTTATGATGGGGGACTTTATTTAGCGCGGCGTTTAAATCTTTCTTACGTGCTCGATTTTATATGTCACATACATATTCGCCCGCATGCCCAATAACATCGGATGTTAAGGGCCCCCCATAGGATGGGTACGTTCGGGCAAAAGAGAACGTGCAACGCAAACACTGCTAGCATTTGCTCGCAATGATACAAAAACAAATGTGAGCAGTGGCGGCGGTTATCGCTATTAACACAAACATATTTCTTTTTTTCTATTTTCTTTTTCTTCATATCGTATAAAATTATTACGAAAAAGTGTAAATATTATAATTTTGTAAACATCGATTTTTAAAACAAATTTGGTAATTTATTTGCCATGTAAATAGACTAGAAATTTTCAATTATATATTTCTGACGAACGTCGCTGGAAAAGACACATGTACATGCATGCACAGGCAGACGTGTACGTCGTGCAAAACAATCCAACATGTACAACAGTGGATGGCCGCCTTTCTCATATTTTGCGTCACTCGTCTCGCAACGTCGGCACTTACGCAAATTAGTGTATCGAGTTACAACTGCACTAAAAAACAAACAAGGGACCGGAGGGCAGGGTACCTGCGACGATTCCGATTTATAACATGTACCTACTAGTAATGCGTTCAATAATAGTATATTACGTAACAAGAGTTGTAAATAGCAAATTACGCGCAAGTGAAAAAATTGCGTACGAGCCGCGTAGCGGCGAGTAACGTAATTTTACGAGCGCGTAATTGCTTTACAACTCGCGTTATGTAGTATACTTTATCTACGACCACTCTCACCTTAATTTATATAAGAGAATGTGCGGAATAGCGAAGTGACAGCTTCGGGGTGCGTGATGTGACGTTTAACAATCGCGGACTACTATATTTAATAAAAACGAACAAACGCGCAACTCTCAACCAATCAAAAGTTCGTAAACGAAACTCACTAGTACCTTTAATTTACAAGCGGGCTCTAACATACGTGGGTGTTTTGGTGTATTTACGCAGTACGCGCATTGTACGATAATGGGCATTTACAGTAGTGGTCGTAGATAAAATTTATAAATGAATTATGTCATGTATATTTTTAGATAAATAGAAGTTGTTGATTCCCTCATTATTGAAGCGTACAGAACCAACTTGAAAAGTATACAAGCTAATAAGAACAGTCACATAATCGGTGAATTCCAGATATTAGTAAATAATTTAAGACCGATACAGTGACGGCTTGCGGGGTGACTCATTCTACGGCCGAGGTAGCAATACAGATAGGTAGGGTCGGTTGCAAAGACTGCTGGCGGCGTGACCTATCTGTATTACCATCTCTGCTACCTCGACCGTACCAGAGTCACCCCGCGAGCCGTCACTGGTCCGATAATTTATAGAGTATCAATTGGAAATTGTTTTTTGTTTTGTTTGTTTTTGTTTAACGTTCGGCTGTTTATTATCTATTCCACTATTTTTTTTTATAGAAAACATTTTTAGGTCTGTTTTTTTCAAAAAGTATTTACCCACTGGTATCCCACTCTATTGCCAATTAAATACCGGTATCCCCAGCACAGTGGTCCAGCTGCCCTCAAAAGCTGGCCAAAATCCTAAATGAACTGATGATTCGTGCAGAAATTGGTATATAGGGTGGTTTATTTGTCAAGTTAAAACAATTTTAAAATTAATAGAGGAACAATGTAGAGCTGGGTACGCCACTGTCTTTATTATACTTGATCGTGATAAGTAAAACTGAAGACATTGTTATAATGCAGGAAAATTTGTTGACATCGTTTGTTGTTTGGCTTATGTACCAATATGTTCCGTTTAATATTATTTATGGCTTTAAAATTAATCCCCTATTGTGCTCCCTCTTAATCGACCCTTGTGATGATTACTACCACTGAACAATAATTAAGTAATTGCAGTGGGAAAAGAGTATGCACACATATTTGTTTTCCATTATTTCCATTGAATTTTTCGAATACGATACGAAGAAATTCAGCATACGCATACGGGATCTGAAAGCTCTTCTATCAAAATTTGGATGTGAATAATTCTTCACCAGATTTTTTTGAGAGAAATTTATTTTCATATTCGGTTGGCGCTAGCTCTAAGCTATTATTTCCACCCAATTTCAGTAAAAAATCCGTTTTCGAGGGGCTGGGGTCAATTTTAATTTTGTATTTTCTAGGGTCGTGGGGGTGGCGCTAGCTTTTAAATTGGTGGCGCTAGGTGGCGCTAGCTCAGGGGAATCCGAATCAAGTGAAAAAACTTAAAAAATCAAAGTTCGGGGGGCAACCGTCGACTTGCCCCCCCGGAATTTCAAACCCTTGTAACTTTCTCGCCTTAGAGGCGCTAGCTCTAAATTTTGTGGCGCTAGGTGGCGCTAGCTAAGGCCCTTCTGGCGCAATAGGTTTTTTCAAAAAAGTCGAACTTCGGGGGCCCAAGTTGATGGAGCCCGTGCGGCTCGTATTAGAATATTGTGTTTTTTTTTCGCAGCGGTGGCGGGAGAGAAGTTATAAAAAAAACACTTCTGCTGTAGCGTTTACACCAAACCCCGCCCAACCCAACCATTTCACGGTCTAGCGAGCGTCGTCCAAACACAATTGAAGGGCGACATAATCGTAAGCAAGTAATTCCCAAGAAATCTCTTGGGGATTATAATTTGAAATTTTCATTATTGTCATACAACAACCGGCTTTTCACCTACCAAAATTAATGAAATATCACACTTAACACTAAATTGTTTGCTTTAGGAGTTATTTGAAGTTTAAAAAAATGAAAAACGCGCTGAATGAGAAATGGATCAGCCAATTTGTTTAAATTCATTTTGACTTTAGATTCGTAATTTGCGACCTCGAAAATCCCCACATACTGATTTTCATGACTTTTTATATCATTTCCACATATGTTGCCACCATATTGGATCCGCTATTTTGTTTAGGATATTTTTAACTTTAGATTTGTAATTTGCGACTTCGAAAACCCCCACATACTAATTTTCATCAATTTTTGATGTCATTTCCACATATTTTGCCACCATATTGGATCCGCCGTTGTGTTCATAGTAATTTTGAATTAGGACTTCTAATCAGCGATGTCAAAAATCCCTATATACCAATTTCTGCACGAATCATCAGTTCATTTAGGATTTTGGCCAGCTTTTGAGGGTAGCTGGACCACTGTGCTGGGGATACCGGTATTTAATTGGCAATAGAGTGGGATACTAGTGGGTAAATACTTTTTGAAAAAAACAGACCTAAAAATGTTTTCTATAAAAAAAAATAGTGGAATAGATAATAAACAGCCGAACGTTAAACAAAAACAAACAAAACAAAAAACAATTTCCAATTGATACTCTATAAATTATCGGACCAGTGACGGCTCGCGGGGTGACTCTGGTACGGTCGAGGTAGCAGAGATGGTAATACCATTGTATATACATATCTAGTAGTGCAACGCTTATGGGAGAAAAAGAGGCAAGTTTTGGAAGCCTGTGGACCCCTACTTTGGAAGCCTCCGTATGAGGCGCTACCGCTGCGATATAAAATAGCAATTAAATTGATTTTACTATGCCCTCATAGATGGCTATGAAAATAATATGCCTACTGAGTTGCCTGAATTGAATATGAAATTATTTGTTTTTGTGGAGAATGACTTATAACACGCGTCCTAATTTACATTTTCGGTCGCACAGCGTTGAGAGATTTACTGTTGATAAATGCTCTGGGTTTGTTTATTTTTTTATACTTGGTGTGTTTTACGATACTTTTTTATAATGTTTCGTGTTCCACTACACCTACTGATCTTGATTATATTTTCGGATGCATAAATTGTTTCTAAATAAAATTAAATGGACTATTTTTATTTAATATAAATGTTTAATCATGCCATTAATAAATCCACACTTTTTGGGGGTATATCAGGGATTTTAGCGAATTTTACATATATTATAAAGGCTATCAAGACATGGCAAGACTAGAGGCTTAGAAAATTATTGTATCAAAAGTTATAACAATATAAACTTTCAGTACACTTATTTTGGACTCCAAAATATCGTAAACCGTTACGGATACGAAAAAGTTATTCTATACTTTTTTATGCTTGAATGTTTAAAGTTTAAAAAAAAATCCAAAACAAAAAAAAATTTAGATAGTTAATGTTTAATGAATAAAATATATCTCAAAGAATAATCAATTACTCATATTTTAATTTTCTTAAAAATAATATATGTTTTGCCCTGATCCTTGCTGAGAATTCTTCTTTTTTCAAAAGATTTTTGAGATATGATTTTTTATAAAATATTTCAAAACAGAATAATTTCATTTGTTTTATTATAAATTTTAAATATTAGCAAAAAAAAATAAAGAACGATTCCGGGCCGGGCCGGACCGGGCCAGGCCGAGTTTTGAATATTCACTAGCGGGCCGGGCCGACAAAACATTTTATTTCTTCGGGCCGGGCCGGGCCTTTGAATATTCACTGTCGGGCCGGGTCTTTAAAAGTCGGCCTGTGCAGGGTTTTAGCCCATGCACTTTGAGAGCTATTCAAAAGCTGGTAGCAAAATTTGAAGAAAGTGGTTCTGTTATGGATAAAAAGAAATCAGGAAGACCCCCTGTTACAACAGATGTAGTTGCTGAAGTTTTATAAGAAACGCAAAATTTAGCAAATGAAAACAAATATGGAACATCTAGTGTAAATAAAATAGCAGGCCATTTGGAGATTGGTAACACCAATTCTTCAAAGGCAACTTAAAATGTATCCATAACTCTATTTCTTTCTTCACATATAGGCATTTTTAATTTTCAAATTTCTCAATGATTGATACAAATATCAGTATTTCAATACACGACTTACTTTTGAAAAACCCTATATAAAACGGAATTTAGCGAGTTGTAGACTTATCGTTTTTAGAAAGGTCCTCCGGCGATTCCGGTTATCATACAAAGTTGGTTAAATAGGGTAAATGTATGTATTATAACGCGGAATAATAATAATAAAAAGAAATTTTCAATTTTTGTCATTATTTTCTCTGTAGGAAGTACGGAAAGGTATTGTGATCGTGAAAATGTTTTCTTTTTTTATGTCCGTTTTGAGCTACGTTGAATGGTTGAATTTTTACATTACATTGCATTATTACATATTGAGTCAATTACGACAGATGGAAACTGTTTAATTTATTAATTTATTATTAAGTGAGAGTAGGTAAAATGTATGTACAATAAGTTTTTATATACAGTTTCAAAAGTTAAAAACCATTTTTAGTCTTTCAACGAAAATGTGCATTTCCGAGACCATTTTCCACATATTTCTGTTTGTTAGTCTGCCGGTATGTTGGTCCAGATACTTCTAACAAATATGGTTCAAATTTTATTTTATTTTGGAAAAAAATGAAATAATTACAAATATTTGTAATATTTTGTTCAGAATCATGAAACTACGAGAGTTACATGAAATTAGAATTTTCACTATCTATAGATAATGTCAAAAATAATAATTTATAAAACATGTTATTTTTTAATTTGTCACTAGTTTTTGAGAAAAAGCGTTAAATATGAAAAATATTATAAAAAAGCGTTTATATTATCAAAACTTCCAAATGTGGAAGTTGTAATCTTTAAAATTTTGAAATAATTGCTTATTTGTAATGTTTAGAACGGAAAACAAAATTTCATTGAAAGCTAATAACAGCAGGACCAGTTGTTCAATAGTTCCTTAAACCAAGTTTAACCGTAAACTCGGTATAAAGTTACTCATGTTTAAACGATAATCTTAACTTTACGTAGAACGGCAGTTAAAAACTTTTGATTATTGTATAAAGGGTATTGCAAATTCGAGCCTCACCATGGGCATATCGCTTATTATAGAACAAAAGGGGTAAATAAAATATAATGATAGTAGTGTTTATGGTAATATTTTCCCCATTCATTTTTTAAAAACTCGTAAGATTTCGAAATATTCTTATTCTAAATTGTTCATTTTGGTATTATCTATATCTAACTAAATTTGATGCAACATTTATGATTTAATAATTATTGACAAAAAACTTAAGACCTGCTGTGGCGTATCCTGAAAATGCTGTAGTTAATTTATAATTTTTTTTCATGAATCAAAAAGTTAAAAAAAAAACTATTTATAATGAAAGATTTCAATTTTTTTTTGTTACTTTCTGTATTTCTCAAAATGATTTTCTGGTATTTTTCATGCAGGGTGTAGAATTGGTTCACGCACCATAGGGATTTCCATGTTAAATTCTCAATGTTCAAATATCGGCTCCCCAAATGATTTTGGAACAAAAATCCGTTGAACGTTTCGAAATTTGCCGACCATTCTGTTAACAGTAGTGTGGTTTACTGCACATGCACTATTAGCAGAATAGTTCGATATTACCATTAGGATCTTTTCATTCAACAAATCCATAATATTTATTATGGATTTGTTGTTAATAATTATTAAAATACGCCTAAATTTGTGATTAAAACATTAACGTGACCGCTAACGTTCAACGGTTTATTGTTTCAGAAATTCCAGGGCACCACCTATTTTTGCTAAAATAGTAGTTTTAATTTCCTCGATTTTCCATTTCTATGGAAAGTAAAAAAAACGGTTGTGTAGAGTATTTTTTTCTCCACCTGAAACATATTTACGCTTTTTCGCTAAAATCATTTGGGGAGCCAATATTTGAACATTTAGAATTTAACATGGAAATTCCTATGATGCGTAAACCAATTCTACACCCTGAATATAAAAAAATATCAGAAAAAAAGATATATATACATATATACCTATATACTTCCGGTGAAATAAAATTTACGAAAATATATTCAGTTCACCACCCAAGCAATTTTTCAACGGATAACAAAGAGGAAATTTGTTACTGTTTTTTGAAAAATTTTCACGATCACAATACTTTTGCGTACTTTACATGGAGAAAGTAAATATTGTTTTTTCTTTCCTCTAATTATTTCTATCTACATACATTTCAATATTGTAGTTTATCTGAGTGAAGAATATTTTCAATATTACTGCCGCATCATCTTTAAAATATATTATGCAGTGCGGTGTTTATTTATGTTTCTCGATTTTTGTTTACATTACAGTTCGCGTCACGGAGGAGTTTCGGTGGCCTTGTATTTCCTATACGGATCGAATAATTAAAAAAAAGTCACCCCGCAAGCCGTCACTGTATCGGTCTTAAATTATTTACTAATATCTGGAATTCACCGATTATGTGACTGTTCTTATTAGCTTGTATACTTTTCAAGTTGGTTCTGTACGCTTCAATAATGAGGGAATCAACAACTTCTATTTATCTAAAAATATACATGACATAATTCATTTATAAATTTTATCTACGACCACTACTGTAAATGCCCATTATCGTACAATGCGCGTACTGCGTAAATACACCAAAACACCCACGTATGTTAGAGCCCGCTTGTAAATTAAAGGTACTAGTGAGTTTCGTTTACGAACTTTTGATTGGTTGAGAGTTGCGCGTTTGTTCGTTTTTATTAAATATAGTAGTCCGCGATTGTTAAACGTCACATCACGCACCCCGAAGCTGTCACTTCGCTATTCCGCACATTCTCTTATATAAATTAAGGTGAGAGTGGTCGTAGATAAAGTATACTACATAACGCGAGTTGTAAAGCAATTACGCGCTCGTGAAATTACGTTACTCGCCGCTACGCGGCTCGTACGCAATTTTTTCACTTGCGCGTAATTTGCTATTTACAACTCTTGTTACGTAATATACTATTATTGAACGCATTACTAGTAGGTACATGTTATAAATCGGAATCGTCGCAGGTACCCTGCCCTCCGGTCCCTTGTTTGTTTTTTAGTGCAGTTGTAACTCGATACACTAATTTGCGTAAGTGCCGACGTTGCGAGACGAGTGACGCAAAATATGAGAAAGGCGGCCATCCACTGTTGTACATGTTGGATTGTTTTGCACGACGTACACGTCTGCCTGTGCATGCATGTACATGTGTCTTTTCCAGCGACGTTCGTCAGAAATATATAATTGAAAATTTCTAGTCTATTTACATGGCAAATAAATTACCAAATTTGTTTTAAAAATCGATGTTTACAAAATTATAATATTTACACTTTTTCGTAATAATTTTATACGATATGAAGAAAAAGAAAATAGAAAAAAAGAAATATGTTTGTGTTAATAGCGATAACCGCCGCCACTGCTCACATTTGTTTTTGTATCATTGCGAGCAAATGCTAGCAGTGTTTGCGTTGCACGTTCTCTTTTGCCCGAACGTACCCATCCTATGGGGGGCCCTTAACATCCGATGTTATTGGGCATGCGGGCGAATATGTATGTGACATATAAAATCGAGCACGTAAGAAAGATTTAAACGCCGCGCTAAATAAAGTCCCCCATCATAACGTATCCCCAATCCCGCGCACTCTACCGTCACGCTCAAGTGGCCGAATGTCCGTACTAGGATGAAGAGCAATATACTCGCTGCAAGAAATAGCTACATAAATTTTGTATTTCTTTCTGATTGGATATCACATATGTCAATTACGTTTCAGTTTAGACAGTAAGGATATTTCATCAAGTTTTGACCAATACTAATGGAAATAGACACACAAAACATAATTTTATTTTTCGCTTGTCTCTTTTTTTATTATAGTCCGTTCTCCGGAATCTGACAGCTGTGGTCGTAAAAGAGGGTCGAAGTTCGGTAAGTAGTGGACGTAATATTTTTTTATCTTAAACCAATCTTTGTTGAGAAGTACTGGTGTAAAAGTGCGTATACCAATCGGAGCGAAGGACAGTAATAAATGTATGGGATGCAATTAGACGAACCACCAATACCTTTTCTTTGAGGGTGCGTCGATCCTCAGGGCGGACCGACCGTTTTACGACCTCGGCCGCCACATTCCACCGAATATGCTATAACTGTGATTTTGCCTTCATATTACTTCATTGCCAAGATGTATGCATTGGTTGGCTACAAGTCACTACAAGTTGTTACTTAATTGGTTCTGGAGTTTATCTGTTTAAAGTGAAATGTTGCTAACTTTGTTAATAATAAAGATTAAACCAAAACTTAAACACATAAATAATAATCGATCTTAATATAATATGTTATCAAAATAAACATTTCGAAAAAGTTTATATTTACAAAGATATATTCGATTTCTTGAGCGGCTAATTTAATGGGTACCCTACCCTTAAAGCTGTCCTAAAATATTGACTGAATCTTGAAAACTCTATATTAATTTTATCAACGTTTATGCATTAGACATATTTCATTTGTCTTTATGTTATATACTGTATCATTTGCCCTAGTTATAAATGTGCGTTCACATTAATTAAGTGACATTTCAATTCATATTACGCAGTTTCATATAACTTTATGTATTATATTGTTCCGTTTGCTCTATCAAGAAATGTGTATTCACATTAAATAAGTGGCATTTCAATTTATATTACTTAATTTAATGTTATTATCATAATTATCATTATTGGACTTTTATGCTTACATCGAATAGTAATCACTGTGTGTGTCGTGTGATGCTCATAGCACACATATCAGTAGTCATGTTTGGACTGATTATAATTCTGGCCTTACTATCATCCATTAAATCTATTTTAATACATTCAGATCAAAGTAATGAAGTTGTTAAATATTACCAAATGATGATATTCGAATCAACTATTACAGGAACATTTGGTAATCCGATTTTATATTCCAACGTTTTATTTCACTCGCACATCAATTGCAGTGTCACCTTTAATGCAATTTTAGATTCGAGGAAGATTGAAGGATATACATATTTCAGTTACGACTTCGATCAAAATCCTCCTGATCCACCTGTTACTCCAGTCTTGTGGGCAATTTGTGTGAATGGTGTTGACGGTTTCAAACATTACGTAAAGAAATTTTCGAAAACTGGTAGAAGTGTCTCGAAACAGTTTATATTTATGATTGGTGATGATAAGAAGTTCAATTGGTCGGAGGTGGTGATGCCTCTTTTGAAATATATTAAGTATTTTCCAGAAACTAATATCCTTCGTTTGGTTAATTATACTTATGATAGTTACATGATACATCCCAGAATGACTGGACAATTTACATATTACGATAATCTTATACTCAAAGATGAAATAATTCTTGCAACTTTAAAATACGAAACCGATAGTTATGAAAACAGCATTAGTAGCTTCTATGAAACGATACACTACAAACGCTACACAAAGCACATAATTTGTAGCAATATCGAAGAACTTTACCAAAAAATTTTATCAACCGAAATCGATGTTTGCACCGTTTCTTCGTTTCCAGGAATCTACAAAGGCGTAAAATATTCAAAACCAATTAAACGTAACGACGTCAAAATTATTCTAAAAAAACCACCCAATAAACCAATTTTGATAAAACTTTCAGAAATTCTAGAATATAAACTCTGGATCTTCTATTTTACCACTGCCGCTGCGTTGGTATTATTTTTGGTTAGATTCGAGAACTATCGTCCTGAAAACACCTGGATTTATCTATTCAGGTTTTTAATCAACACTAGCTACATCCACAACACACAATTGCGAACATGCACTGTGATTATATTAACTACGTGGATGTGCTTAAACATGTTCTTCATCTACTTCAACAACGCGTTCATTCTTAAATCTGTACTATCAACAGAGACCTACCGAATGGTAGAAACCCTGGATGAAATCGAATCAATGGATGTGAAGATTTTGATAAACTCCGAGCTAAGAAAATTCGTCCCTAAACTCCTTCGTGATAAACTAATCTTCACTAATAATTCAGAAATAATTGAAGGAATAACTAATGCAAATACGTCCGTGGGTTACGCTTTGCTGCATTTCCATATTTTGGCACTCATCAAGAACCAACAGCTGCCGTTTTACATCGTGGAAGATTCGCTTATTCCTACTTTTGATGCCCTCTATATCGGAGAATCCGATCTAGAAACGATTAAAAACATTAATTCGTTTGTGGAAACGTTAAAGTTACATGCCGAAGAAGTGGAAATTTCTTTCAAGCCAGAAATTGAGGCGTTCACCGCCATAAATATGGTTCACTTAGAAGGAGTGTTTATGTTGTTTGTAACTACAATGTGTATTAGCTTAGCTGTTTTAATTTTGGAAGTGCTACTAGCAGTGGTGTATTGGTAAAATAAGAAGTAAGGGAACGCATGGTGAGAGTAAAAAAATAGTCTGCGACTTTCCACAAGCAGCTTGCTGAAAGTTTTTCGGAGATCATCTTATTTTAAGGAAACTATTGTTTTTCTTGTAAGCTTTTTTATTTTTTTTAATTCTTACTATACAAAATATTAACAAACACAAACGCGTTCCGTTTCTGGAAAAAGGTGCCGGAACATCGTTCCTCCACGTTCCCCCTCCAATACACCACTGGCTACTAGCCAGATATAACTGTAGAAACGATTAGTTCACATCACCTATACACACAGGGTCTCCCATTTTAAATTGCCACACCAAATATCTCGAAACCTGAGCAACATGGCACAAAAAATTTTAAATAAAAGTTGTAGGGTTCGGAGACGGACATATTCTGGGGGCCTTGAAAATGACATTGGCATTAATTTTCAAGGACAAACGAAGGTCAACTTTGATATTTCAATTACAAGCCCCTATTTTTTATTGAGGGATCGTATTCTACTGGAGAAAGTACACATTTTTTGTAGAAAACGTTTCTTTTTTTAAATACGAATTTTCTCCGTCATGTTGTTTGAAATCTCAGATGAACCCAGGCTGTGATTCATGCATTACCCTCGGCATTAGCATCAAAGGTGCGGGAGCAAGATCCCCTTGACTTTTTCCTCTGGGGACTAGTCAAGGAGAAAGTATTTGCTGAAGCTCTGACAACAGTGCAGAACAAAGGAAAGGATTAAAACTGCATTTCGAGCAATTTCCATCCAAACCCTTCGAAATGTTCAAATAAACTTTCGCCAGCGGGCATAGAAGTACATTGACGAGGATGGACACTTGATCGAGCATTTGATCTAAGAACGAGATCGAACCTACAGCCAATCATTTGCAAAATCCCATCAGCAATCTCCACGTGGTGCACATCGGGTGACGCTAATGCCGAGGGTAATGCATGAATCACAGCCTGGATTCATCTGAGATTTCAAACAACATGACGTACAAAATTCGTTTCCTACAAAAAGTTTGTAGTTTTCCCGTAAAATCTCGCAATAAAAATATGGGGGTCCATTTGAAAAATCAAAGTTGATCTTCGTCTGACCTTGAAAATTGACCGCCAAGTAATTTTCAAGGACACCAGCATATGTCTCCCTCCGAACAATATAACTTTCATCTGAAACATTTCTTGCCAAGTTGTTCAGGTTTCAAGATATTTGGCGTGGCAATTTAAAATGGGACACCCTGTATACATTTGAATTTTAACTGGTATTAATAGAAAAATAAAAACGGCTCGTAATCATACAAAATTATTAGAACCATTCTAATAATTTTTATAATAATCATGTTATCACCGAAGCCATAATGATGATAGGCTAATAGCTTGATTTTACATATTTTAGATTTATTAAAATTCAAGCAAATATTTAACTTGAAAGTAATCATTTCTATTGATTCAGTGTCTGTATACAACAATAAATAAATTCAACCTAGTGTTATAGTAATGTTAGGTAAATTAAAACACTTGACCATTCTCAAAGGAATCATTGACCGAAACACGTGTCATGAAACTGAATATACGAATATGAAACCAAAAAGTTTTAATTTACCTAATATTACAATTTCGTTTCATCAAGAGTGCAGTGAACAAAGTATTTACCGTATAGTGTTATTGTGTTGGCGTTGATGTTTTTAACACCCAATATATTTGTTGTATAATGCAATATTCGTCATGGAATTAGTTAGAAAAGTAATTTTTTTAATCAATAATTTGAAGGTCTGTAGTTTTTGTAGACAGATGTACATACAGGGTGTATTTGAAATAACGAACAGGCATTGAAGGGCACATACACAATATATTTGTGAACCCATTTCCGTCAAAATTTATTCGAAAACTTTTTTTTGAATTTTCCTAATTTTTCGAGGTTTTTTAAACATTTTGAGAACCGATGCTTTTCTCATTTAATTAGGTCCGCATGGAATGTGTGTTTGTTTATTTAAAATGCGAGATACGATTTCTTGCCTCCGAAATTTGAAGATAAACTGTCCTCAAGTTCATTGACGCTTAAAGGGCACTCAGATATTTCCTACGCGCTTGTTGTAATTCGATATCTAAAGCCGATGCCGTTTAAAAATTAGGTCACATTACCACTGCCCCTAAACATGTTGCGTATTTTCACTCATTAACTTTAATAATTAATTGCGGGCTTTTTGTTACAGTTATAAACAAAATAATTGCAAATATTGTTTAAAAATAATATAATCTCTTTGTGGTTACGAGCCTGTTCGTTATTTCAAATACACGCTGTATATTAAGAAGTAACATTTTACTCATTATTATTTAATTGATATGCAATCAATAATTTGTACACTTTGGTTTACATAACTTTTCAATGCATATTTACTGTAAATAAATCCGAAACGTGCTCAAATGTATAACCTTGAAAAATTATTGATAAACTTTAAAAATTGAAGAACCATTAAAAATGCCAAAAGCCAAGGTTTATTTTTTCAAGCGTATAACATTTTAACTTGTTCACCGAATTTGATGACGACACTTTAGAATAAGGAGAATTTTAAGATGTTCACAAAGTTATTTAGAAATTGTTGTGTAAGATTTCAATAAAGTTGGGTATATGCACAGAATTATATTGTTCCGTTTTTACTTAAAAAAAAAACAAAAGTTGTGTTTCAAGGTGGCAAAATTTATAATTTAGAAAAAGTTTTATGTAAAATCTGCATAAAATCCAGTGACGGCTCGCGGGGTGTGTCATGGTACGGCCGAGGTAGCAGAGGTGGCAATACAGATAGCAAAGGTCGATTGCAGAGATGGCTGGCGGCGTGACCGCACCTATCTGTATTACCCTTTGACTATATACTAATAGTATACTAATGGACTGCTATTCCCCCTCCATTTCCCATATGATCACTGCTCCAAAAGTTGTCCACGATCTGGAGCCTGAATCTCCGAAAATGGAGCGTAATTTAAAAACCGGAAAGCAAAAAAAATATTTCTCGATGTATTCATCAGCAACGTGGAGAATGCAAATGCGAGCATATTTCGGCAACTCGGGTCCACTTTCCTGCCTGTTCTTTACAAGCAAAGCATCAACCCATAATTTGCAAAGTTCCGGATTTGATGGAAATCTAATACAGAAATTTTTGTTATAAGTCAAAAGTCAACTGACGTGTACATCAGCTGACGAGTATTATAACCGCGTTGGTATATACAGGGTGACTAGAAATTCGACCTATTCCTTGAAGGTGGGTATACTAGAGGTTATTTGCAACATATTGACCTCCATCAACTGGGGGTCGGAAATGAGCGGTCTTCGAGATATCGGGGTTTTAAATTTTATTTTTAATTTTCTGACTTGATATCGAAAAAAATACTTTAAGAAAACTACTTATTACTTGGCACTAAATTGATACTTTTCTGAAAGCTGTTGAACTAGCAATAATTTTAAATAAACAAGCCTGTCCAAAATTTTGAATATCTCAGAAATAAGAGGTCTTTAGTGAAAAGATTTTGAATTATTTGTATTATTTCCGAAAATCGACGTGAATTTATCGAAAATAATGTGTGACACTTCATAAGCTTTCTAAATAATTACAAACTTTATTACTTTTAGCTAGAATTATCTAAAAAATCAGCACAAAGCTCATTGTACTACTTGTAATTTTAATCGTAAATTGAAAGTGAAGTAAGGTAAAGTTGTTGGTGTAATAAATTTAAACAAAAAACATGTGTAGTCACTTTACGCTGGGTTAATTAAACGCGGAGGTGAAAATTATGTTAAATGTATTTAAACGGTTTGGGTGTAATTCAATAAACAACGATGTGTATAAATTAACAACTTAAAATGAGAACACTGCGCGCGGTGTCGAGCGTCGTTTGGGAGCTGTGGTCTGCTGAGCTCGGAATGAGAGAATGGGATGGCTTTTTTTTTTTTTTTTGATGTGTGGAGGAGAAATCTTTTATAGACACCCCCGTAGCGGGGTAGTGCTGGAGTCCCTGAAGGGTATACCAGCTAAAACTCCTCCACTTGTCGCTGTGTGGATAGACGTCCTCTTGGTGGTGTGCCGTGCGCCGCCTCGTCTCGGTGTCTGTTCGGTATGATGGAGTTCGGTGGCGGCCTTTAAACCGCTGTCAAGTTTTTTGAAATCGGTGGTTTATTTGTCAAGTTAGAACAATTTCAATTATTCGGGGGTAAATAATTAATCGCTCCGTACGCCTCTGCCTTACTGGCGCTAGCTTTCCAATTACTCATGTCAATTAGTAGTATGAAGGCCTTTAAACCGCTGTCAAGTTTTTTGAAATCGGTGGTTTATTTGTCAAGTTAGAACAATTTCAATTATTCGGGGGTAAAAAACAATCGCTGCGTACGCCTCTGCCTTACTGGCGCTAGCTTTGTAATTACTCATGTCAATTAGCAGTATGAAGGCCTTTATAAAGCTGTAAAGTGTTTTGAAATCGGTGGTTTATTTGTCAAGTTAAAACAATTTTAAAATTAACAGAGGAACAATGTAGAGCTGGGTACGCCACTGTCTTTATTATACTTGATCGTGATAAGTAAAACTGAAGACATTGTTATAATGCAGGAAAATTTGTTGACATCGTTTGTTGTTTGGCTTATGTACCAATATGCTCCGTTTAATATTATTTATGGCTTTAAAATTAATCCCCTATTGTGCTCCCTCTTAATCGACCCTTGTGATGATTACTACCACTGAACAATAATTAAGTAATTGCAGTGCCAAAAGAGTATGCACACATATTTGTTTTCCATTATTTCCATTGAATTTTTCGAATACGATACGAAGAAATTCAGCATACGCATACGGGACCTGAAATTTTGATAGAAAATTTGGATGTGAATAATTCTTCACCAGATTTTTTTGAGAGATATTTATTTTCATATTCGGTTGGCGCTAGCTCTAAGCTATTATTTCCACCCAATTTCAGTAAAAAATCCGTTTTCGAGGGGCTGGGGTCAATTTTAATTTTGTATTTTCTAGGGTTGTGGGGGTGGCGCTAGCTTTTAAATTGGTGGCGCTAGGTGGCGCTAGCTCAGGGGAATCCGAATCAAGTGAGAAAACTTAAAAAATCAAAGTTCGGGGGCAACCGTCGACTTGGCCCCCCGGAATTTCAAACCCTTGTAACTTTCTCGCCTTAGAGGCGCTAGCTCTAAATTTTGTGGCGCTAGGTGGCGCTAGCTAAGGCGCTTCTGGCGCAATAGGTTTTTTCAAAAAAGTCGAACTTCGGGGGGCTAAGTTGATGGAGCCCTTCGCACGCTCGCGCTGTAGCGGCGTGCAGACGTATAATAGCCTCTCTCTTTTAGAATTGCGGGAGCAACCTTGAATGTATTAGATATATGGAAATAGCACTGAGTTAATTTACCCTCTTGTAAGCTGGGTTGCCTACAGTCATACCAATTTGATTTTATTCCCCTCTCGTGGGCGTTTACCGTACTTTTGATGGATACTCTACCGTTAAGGGACCATGTTTATTCCTAAACAGTCGACTCATAATCAAAAAGAGTCGACTAATAATTTAAAAGAGTCGACTAATTTAAAGTGTCGACTCATTTTGAAGAAGAATCATCAAAAAAGGTCATCACTTTTACAAAACAAAATAAAAAATAGCAAAAAAAGTCCTCACTCTAAGAAAAATCATGGCTCAAATTGAGCTCCGATCAGGGAGGGTATGGTTATTGGGGTGATCGGATATAGATGACCGCGTGCTGCTTCAAACTTATGGGTATGTGCCACTTTAGAGAAAGTAGTGTCCAATGGGGTAGGATATGTGAGAACAATAAGTTGCCTAAAATGGTAAATAAATCATTTATATTCAGTTTATGAATATAAAAAATCCCGACACATGTTAGTTTTTGTGTTAGATTATGATTATATTATTGTTCAACGTAAAAAAATCATCGATAAATTCAACCCTCTTCGAGTGACAGCTGCAACCCCCAAATATTTAAAATGGAAGTACTGGCTTGTGATACCTCTTTTGAAAGGCATTTTCATTGGCTATTAAAAAATGCTATGGTTTTAAAATTTATTGCAAAAAGTAGCACTAAAAAATTGAAAATAGATTGACGAAATTTGCCACAGTACACTTAGAACTTAATATTCTAACAGCGTTTCGTTTTTGATAATAAGAAGGCAAGCAAAAAGAATTGCAATGAACTTTATTAACAGTATCACGCAACCTAACCACATGACAGTAGTTGTCACTGTTGTGCGTGTTATTTGAGTTTTGCTAACTGCAATTCAGAAACATGGTTTATTTAAAAGAAATGCATAAAATAACAATTTTACAGATGGTTGGTAACGGAGATAGAACACGATCATAGATCGAAGTTGCTCGCCTATTTCAAGAAACATTGTCCGATTTGCCGTCTATGTCCCCAAGGTACAATGACCTCCCAAAGCACTAAGTGGCACTGGAGTGTAATGATACGGGTAAAGTTGCGCTGTATGCGTGATGAACCAGGATTTCCATTGCGATATGCCAAGTAGACTTGCCACTTGTCTGGTTGAAACAGTGGGACCTGCGGGTCCGTCAACTTGGCCCCCCACTTTCGATTTTTTTGAAAAAAAGTATTGCTCCAAAAAGCCCTTAGCTAGCTCCAGCTGGCTCCACAAAAATTAGAGCTTAGGGCTGTTTTACCCTCACATTGTTTTTTTTTTCAGATTATAAATAGTACGTGTACCAAGTTTCCTTGAATTTGACAATATTTTCGCATGCCACTCCTAGCCCACTCCACCCCCCCGAAATGCTAGAGCTATTTTAGCCTTAAATTATTTTTTTCCGGGCTATAAATAGTATGTGTACCAAGTTTCGTTTAATTTGACAATATTTTCGCATGCGATAAAATCTTAAATATCTAAGGATTACATCTTAATCTAATATGGGTTGTGGTATCTAATTTATAATGACAAGCAAATTTACAACAGGAATTACAGAAAATTCCAAAATGAGCAACTTATAATAAAAATATTTTTCGAAGTTTAAAAAAAAACCTTAAGAATCATTTTTAAGCGGATTAATACAAAGAGTGGTGATAATGTTCCGCTCAAAATTCATAATTGTTCAATTAAATGTTTATGAAAAAATCGCACGGACAGATCAATTTTTGTTCATTATTATGCACTTTTTGGCGCGCTCAAAAATATTGTGACGTCATCGGCATTTTTTTAAATGGAATTGGTTTTTCATTTGACTACTTTTGTAAAGCTCGTAACTCTCTGTACAGGGTGGGGGATCTCGATAACTATAATAGATAGATTATTGTATAGTATATACACATTGAATTTTGAGACGGCAATCCAGTATTGCAATCACCACTTCTATGCGGACGATACCCAACTTTACATTTCTTTTAATACATCGAATGCTAATCAAGTTTGCCAAGAAATGAATCATGAGTATAACATAAAGTTGTGTTTTTTTTTAATATAACCTATAGTTGGCTTTGCCCTATTTGATTAGGTTATTTTTTTTCTTTTCAGCTAGCAGGTGGGGGTTGTATTTATAATTTCATTAAAATCTAGTAAAACTAAAAATTATTATTTTTCAATCATTAAATATATTTTCTCACGTTCATCCTAGTTGGCTTGTATTTTTGGAGTAATATTAAATGTTTTATTTATTATAATACTTGACAATAAATTTAACTGCTAATTTTCTCAATAAATGTGCCAATTATTCAAAATGCAAAGCTTACTATTTATAAAACTTTTGCAAGCATTATGAATATGAACATTTGAAATTTGATTTATATACTCAATGCAATTTTCTCTTACATTATTAATATTGTCATTTCATTTTATAGAATTTGTCTTTTATAAGTTCCCAAAAAAAGAAATCTGGCGGCTTCGAATAGGGTGATCGTAGTGGCCACTTTACAGGTCCATTTGTTCCTATCCAAATTCCCCGCGTTCTCCGCTCTCCGCATACTATCCCATTCTGCGCAAACTTTACCCCCATACGTCTCGAGTGCTCGGTAATACTGTAGCAGTCGTTAGTCCATTTTTACTTTAAAACTGAGTTCGATTTTGGTTTAGACGCGCAACACTGTTGAAAGCATGTATACCGATGCAAGTTTCTGTGCCTAAGAAATATATTGCTAACATCCGTACATGCCAACGAACTATACCTACCTTTAGGCTATTAAGCTACGTCAACACTCCGTAATAATTTTCTGTTAAAATGCTAAAAGTGGCTACTCTAATTTAAAGATAATATGTTAAAGGAAAAAAATTGTGGGGTTGAAACTTGTTCTAATCGCTACATCGTTTCATTTTAAAACTTTATCCCTGTTAAAAAAAATAACTTTTCAGCTCGACTGAAGCAAATTTAGAATTAAATTTAAAAATTTTATTTTTGAATAATTATTCCGCAATTCTACAAAATAAGTTATTTTGTAGAATTACGAAAAGGTTGAATATTCATATATGCAGGCTATATTTCATCTTTATTTAATACTAAGAATTGTTACGAAGAAATGCAGTGTAGACGAGGCTTAAAATCTAGAGAAAGATTGTTTGAACGTAAACAAAAATATAATTTTCAATTAAATTTTTAATAAACATGTTTTAACATATAATTTTAATTAGTTGATTTAACAAATACAAAAT
The DNA here is from genome assembly GCA_910593695.2 of Ocypus olens. Taxonomy (NCBI): domain Eukaryota; kingdom Metazoa; phylum Arthropoda; class Insecta; order Coleoptera; family Staphylinidae; genus Ocypus; species Ocypus olens. The sequence continues at coordinate 29,684,731 of OU343047.1, forward strand.
AATTATAAACGATCTTATAGTAGAAATAATATAAACCATTACCAATTACTTTTAGATCGTGCACAAAACTAATTGCATTTTAACACAAAATCATTGTTATTAAAATTTAATATAAATCAATAAATAATTAATAAGACTAATAATTAACACATAATATCAAACCTAGCCAACAAATATAATTTACATATCTAAAACCTTTTCTTTCCTTTCTTGTTAACAGTAAAACTAATAACATATTCGGGGTAGAACACATCGTCATCATACTTCACAATCACTATGTTATTGTCCTTGATTGTAGAATCGTAATCCTCTTCTGGCATGACAGTGTTTTGATCACCAACGTGTGCCTTTGAAAACAGGACTTTACAGGATATTACGGTTTGAACGGCAGCAGTCTTGTCGCAATAATACTGGGCGTATGTAAAATTGGGCGAAAAACAAATGCCACGTCCATATTTTGTTCCAACGTTGGATCCACAAAGGCGATGATTGAAGTTCACATTGCAAATTGACAACACTTTTTCCAAACTCGCGCCGTGGTACAAGTTTCGTTCGACTGATGCATTTTTGTGGATTTCTTGAAACTCAAGTTTCTTCAAATTATACAGTGCTTTCAAATATGAATTTTCAACACGTTCGATGGAAATTATTTTTCTGACTTTTGGTAACGATGTCTTTCTCAGTATGCGTCGATATGTTTGTTCAGTTTGTTGTAGAGGCGTCAATGTGCAGTTTCTTGTTGGCAAACTGGGAAAAATTAATGTAAGCAAGTTTGTCGATGCAATATTTACGATTGTTTTGTCTTGGACAAATTCTTCTAAGCCATCATCAGCACCTGCACTTGAAATTTTGGAAACTGCATATCCGGTTTGAGTGGAATCTGTATTTTTAACAATTCCATTGTGTGTTGTGGAAGAAACAAGGTTTTCACTCACAGCATCATCGTTAAAATCGACCAATATTATCGATGGAGTAACTTTCGCAATAGTAGATTTCACTGGTTTTATACACTCATCGTGTTTTATGAAAGTCTTACAACTGTACTCTTCGCCTCCAAGAAGTAACTTAGCACCGTGATCGTTATTTGATGTATTCATGTTTTGCGAATTGCACGAGTAACGTTAGATTTCGAACTGTTGCTTATAAACATTCTGTTGGGCATATATAGGTATAAAATTATAAACTAGTGAATCCCGGAAATGGACAAGTTAGGGAATTCATGATGTTAAAAATAGCGCACTTGAGATAACGCATAACCGCATAAACAATACCTTCGTCTATATCAATTTATTAAGTGATTGTATTTGTTTTTAATTACGGCTTTGTGATTTATTATAAATAACTCCGAACGTATTACTTTAAAGAATGGGCAGAATTGTGCTTACTTTGAGAAATGTTCCTAAACACATTGACATACTATTAGTCGGGAAAATTAGGCTTAAAAATAATTGCCTTTACTTACATTGTAGATTATAAAATATTACGTATTTTAAAATTATTATGCTAAATTTATTGTTTATGTTGACCTTCTTTTCGACTATTCTATTCAGGGGCGTAGCTATCGTGGATTAGTTGCTCCAGGTGCACGAATCTTGGGGGAGCAAAATTACGTTATTAAATCCAAAAAGCATAATAAAACTGATAATTCTAAAGAGGTCGTGATTACTCCGAATGAATTCAATGAGTACTTTGCATCCATTGCAGAAACAGTGATTAATACTATACCTGATTCTGACGATGATCCGATAGTCTTAATGTCCCGTTCGTGCGCCCAAACAAACTGGCAGTATTTTAAATTTCAAGAAATATCTTGTACTAAAGTTCGCGATACAATATTAAACCTTAAAAATAAGAATAGTAGAGACATATACGACCTTAATATTTGCGCTATAAAGTTTGTAATTGATATCCTGGTAAGCCCTATCACATTTTTGATCAATAAATCAATAAGAACAGGAATTTTTCCAGATTCCTTAAAGATCGCCAAGTGCATTCCAGTTTTTAAAAAAGGAGATGAACATGACAAAAACCAATATCGACCAATTTCTATCTTGCCTATTTTTTCTAAAATAATCGAGTCAATTTTGGCGGAACAAATAACCTATTTCTTAGAAAATAATCAAATCTTAACAAATTCTCAGTTCGGCTTTAGGCAAGGAAGATCAACAACAACTGCAATCACTTCTCTTGTAAATAATGTCATAGATGCTTTTGAAAAAGGCAATGTTATGATTAGTAAGCTATTAGACCTAAGTAAAGCATTCGATTGTGTTTCAAGATCAATTCTATTAAGAAAGTTATACTTTTACAACTTCAGTCCGGAAAGCTGTAGATTACTTATGTCCTATATGTCAAATAGAAGCCAAAGTGTTGTATTTAATAATGATATGTCACAAGAACTCAAAATCATGCATGGTGTGGCACAAGGGTCTATCTTGGGACCGCTTTTGTTTCTAATATACATAAATGACCTCCCAGCCCAGTGTCCCGATGTTCTAACAGTACTGTACGCTGATGACACAACTATATCACTGAGTGGCAATCACACTGAAGAAACGAGAGAGAGACTAGAAGTTGCAATTAGGAGAGCTAACTTATGGTTTGACTGCAACAAACTAAAACTGAATGACAATAAGACAGTAGAATTAACCTTTTCACTAAAGAAAAACGAATCAGGCGAAAAACAGTCAACTAGGTTTTTGGGTATTGTAATAGATACACATCTGACATGGGATGCTCATGGTGTAGAGTTAGAGAAAAGATTGGCAAGGAATGTGTATCTACTGAGAAATCTCTCGCGGTCAGTTAATATTCAACTAGTATTAAATGCATATTATGCCTACATACATACACATATAGGGTATGGTATCATACTATGGGGTCACTCGCCAATAATGGCAGATGTATTTAAGCTACAGAGGCGAGCCATTCGTATAATGTCAGGTCTCGGCTATAGGGCTGACTGCAGAGAACAATTTCAACTCCTTAATATCCTAACGGTTCCTTGTATCTATATCTTGGAGTGTCTTGTGTATATTAGAAACAACATTAATACATATACCTGCAACAAGGACTATCATATGTATGAAACGCGTGCGAGAAATGATTTCCGTATCACTAAGTTCCGCTTATCGAAGGCCAAGACTGGCACAAAATATTATTGTATCAATTTTTTTAACGTATTGCCCAGCAATATTCAGCAACTAAACATTAGGAAATATAAAACGTGGTGCAAAAACTACTTAATTAAACAAGCATTCTACTCGTTTGAAGAGTATTTGGCAACTGCTATAGTCTAGTTGGTTTGTATTGTGATAAGTATTATTCACTTTTAAATAACTATAACTGTAATGCAACTTTAACAAGGATTTTATTAGTCAATAAGTTTTAATGTGTAATGTTCATCATGCAATTTTATTTATGTATATTTTTGTATCTTTTAAGTACTTATGTTAGTAATTTTAACGTGTCATCATTTAAAAGTTTTAATGTGTAATGTCGGTCTTGCGGTTTTATCTATCTATATCTATACATCTATGTAAGTGTATGTGTGTACGTGTGTATGTATGTATATATATATATATATATATATATATATATATATATATATATATATATATATTTATTTATATATTTTTTATTTATGTATCGATTATTTTATATATTTTTAATATTCATTATATAATATAATGTTAGTTTCGCACACTGCAGGTATCTTCACTTATGTGCTATTACCTTGATAAACAATTAATTAAATGAGCTTCATATTTTAAGCAAAGTTTATGTGACCTGTGTAAAACTTCCAAGTTACTAGCACCAATAAACATTATTATTATTATTATTATTATTATTATTATTAGAGAGGATGGAAAACAAATTTCTGAAGAAAATTTCGATTTGTCAGATTTTGTATAAAATATACAAAAAGTAAATTTAATATTTTATTTTAAGAACAATGTTAAAAAGCTCTACTACTGAGTGCCTATTACTATACGTATTATATATTCTGGTTTACAGCAAAGAAGTTACATGTATCCGAGGAATCATGAATAAATGTGTTATTTAATGTTTAGAACGTATTCAAGATAGCGTTGAGCGAGGTTGACGGTCTCTCTCAACCGCCCGAAATCTTCTGCAAAGGCAGTTCTAAAAAGTCCAAAACCGAAGTTATATGTGTTAATTGTGGAGCTTACGACCACGGGTCATGTGCCGCAAGGATAACTGGGGTGAAAGTAGTTGGTTACAACTCTTTACAATGCTCGACCTGTGTTTCGCCGATTGAGAAAGACCATGGCCACATAGCCAGCGAAAACAGATTATTAAAAGCATTACTTCTACAAATGTTGGAAAATCAGTTAAGTAATCTTCCCTGCTCAATTTCACCTTCTTCACCAGTGCCCTTGAATCCGAGCCCGAAAATATTAAAACCTACAAAAATGTGGTTATAAACAAATAAATATCAATTGCTTAACGCCAAACTTGTCCGGTTAAGTCGGCAAGTGCCGCTCGAAAAAACATGCAATTTCACATATCCGGCGATAGAAAATGATGAAGTTATTAATGAAAATGAAGAAACCATATTTGGCATGGCCATAGATGAAGGTTAAAACTAGGTTTACAACTGGTTTTCATATTTTTAATCATGTTCAATAAAGTGTAATTTAAAGGTTAAAATTGAGGCTTTATTTATTCCATTTTTTCACAAAAGACTGAAAGCGCACCTAGTTATACACCTCATTTTATCTTTTGTTAATAAGTTGCAACAATCAAAATTAAAATTATTAGTCAGATAAAGTCACAAGCTCCTATGAGCCAGACCCCGATTTCCCACCGTACGCCACCTGCCTGAAATAGATGGTACAGTGCGATGGGGCGTGCACAACTAGATTTTCGTATTCAGGTACATTGAAAGCCCCGAATGAGTATCTTATTTAAAAGAATTTAACATGTTGTTTGTGTGTTATCCATTTAAGGTACAATAAACCATTGTCATCGTTAAAATTTCAACGTAAATATCTATTTCCAATAAGGAGTATAGATTTTGTATGGTTAGTATTATTTTTCGATGTTTTTTATGTATCCTTTATATCAGGGGTCTCCAAACTTTTTCCATCGCGGGCCATATATATAATTCTTCATAATCTAGTGGGCCAAGGTATAATCAATTTTATAACTAATTTCAAAACCTATAACAAAAAATCGTTGTAGAATTTTACGAAAAATGTAACTGCTTGTCGTGGGCCGGATTCGTTGAGGTCGCGGGCCGCATTTGGCCCGCGGGCTGTAGTTTGGAGACCTCTGCTTTATATTATCAATTATAGGACCAAGAAAAGATTGCTTAATTCATTATGCGGTGAAAACGCGCTAATTATTTCAGTCGTCATTTTCGTATATTAAAAATATTATCGTGTCTTGTTTATGTTCTGCGAGCATAAATGCATATAACTGATCTGTATAAATAAGTATTTGTTTAAAGTTACTGAGAGTTGTGTGTTTTATCTTTTAATTGACATGAGTGCCGACGAAGATTATAGAAGAGACAAAAAACTTAAAATCATAGATTGTTTGCAACTCGTAAAAAGATAGGCCCCTCTTGAAATAATAATGATTTATTTAATTGCTTGATAGGCAAGAAAAATAAAACTGAATTAAAAAATCAGCAATCATCAGCAATCAACGTGTAAAGGCAGTTATATAAATCTAAAAATATTCACGACCCTAGTTTCGACGTGTAACCGTTATTACCAAGTGAATTGCAATTTAATTTTAAATTATAGAATTTATACAAAATATTTTAGGCTGAGGGGAGTTATCTGTTGATAGTTGAATGGTTGATGAGCCAGCTTAAAAAGTGGAAAAAATAGGCCGGTTTGCTCGTTAAGGAGATTTACTGAAGGATTATACTTCTGTTTGAAAAATTCTGATGACTCTCTAGAAGATTAAGCTCAGTGCCTTTGTTGCAATCATGAAGAATATTGAGATTATCCGGGAATTGATGATTACATTTTAAACAATTATTTGAAAATAAACTGAAATTTTAATTCAGAAATGCACGAAGATTCTCTTGAATTCAGAACCACGGATTTCGTAAACACTAGTTTTTTTTTTATAGGGAGATCGTTTTTATTTTTAGCATTAAATTGCTAAAAGTTCATTTGCTACTTTTAAAGAAGGTTTAAATATGACTTGATGATTTTGTTTTCGAAAATGTTTACTATTTCCACATTAGTTTTTCTAAAATACCGGGTGACCCAGGGATCTGTAAAAGCCCCATAACTTATTTGCTATTTGAGATATCGACTTCCAGTTTTCTTGAACTGGTACCGACACTTATTCTACATATTTTAAAAATATGTATGTTTTTGTACAGGGTGTCCCAATATACAAAACAGAACAAAGTTATGTTTTTTTAAATGGAACACCCTATATTTTATACTTTATTTTCAAATCTCTTGAGAAGCTGATGAAAATAGTATAAGATAGTATGGGTCTATTATGGACGGTTGGTAAGTTATGGGCACATTTGTGGCAAAAACATGTACACATTGAAAACATTGCAGAAGCGTTCCTAGCAAAGATAGCATCATTATTTATACACTAGAAAATTTCCCACATCATAAAGAATAATACACATCGGCTTTGGTTCTCTTTTATTCATAGTGCTATACAGGGTGTCAACATACGCAAAACATGTATAACTATTTTTTTTTTCAAATGGAACACCCTATATAATTTGCCACCAATCTATGGCATTTTTAATAAGCTTTCCAATGATATATAGTTTGTATAACAAAATATTAAGGGTTCTTGAGATTTATCAATAAAAACATATTTCTTTTGTCACCTTCTGCTGATTTTTGGATTTTCAGCCAAAACTATGCATTTTCAGGAAAAATTATAAGAGAACAAAGTTGTAGAGCGAAAAATTTCCGGTCGAGATAGGTCTTTAAACTTATAAGATAATGCGTGCATTGCCCGCCAGAGCGCGCAAAATCATGACCGTATATGCATTTAGCGTTTTCTTTTTAAATTTTTTATTAATAAATTGCACTATACTTTATTTTCCGCACCCTCTAGCGGAAAAACGAGAAATTATAGGGAAATTAAAAGGGACCATATCGATTGAAAATGTTCCGCTGTACAACTCTTAATAGAAGCAATTTTTGCCAAAAATGCATAGTTTTCCCTAAAAATGCAAATTAAAAATGTATATATCAATTTTTGCGTTTTTTAATGTTTTTTTTTGCATTTTTAGCGAAAACTATGCATTTTGGGCAAAAATTGCTGCTTTTAAGAGTTGTATAGCGGAATATTTTCAATCGATGTAGGTCATTTGAATAATTCAATAACTACCCGTTTTTCTGCTAGAGGACGTGGAAAATAAAGTATAGTGCAATTAATTAACAAAAAAATTGAGAAAAACGCTAAAATGCATATACGGTCACGATTTTGCGCACTCTGGCGGGCAATGCACGGATTATTGAAAAAGTCGAAAGACCTATATCGGTCTAAAATTTTCCGCCCTACAATTTTGGTCTTCTATTACTTTTTCAAAAAATGCATAGTTTTGGCTGAAAATCCAAAAATGAGCAGGAGGTGACAAAAGAAAAATGTTTTTATGGATAAATCTTAAGAATCCTTAATATTTCATTATACAAATTGTACATCATTGGAAAGCTTATTAAAAATTCCATGCATTGGTTGCAAGATATATAGGGTGTTCCATTTGAAAAAAAATAGTTATCCAATATTTTGCGTATGTTGACACCCTGTATAGCAGTATGAACAAAAAAGAACCAAAACCGATTTGTATTATTCTTCATGATGTGGAAAATTCTTTAGTGTATAAAAAACGACACTAGCATTGCTCGGAGCGCTTCTGCAACTTTTTCAACGTGTTCTTGTTTTTGCCACAAATTTGCCCATAACTAACCAATCGTCCATACTAGACCCGCACTATCTTATACTATTTTTATCAGCTTCTCAAGAGGGTTGAAAATAAAGTATAAAATATAGGGTGTTCCATTTAAAAAAATATAACTTTGGTCTGCTATGTATATTGGGACACCCTGTACAAAAACATACATATTTTTAAAATATGTAGAATAAGTGTGGGTACCAGTTCAAGGAAACTAGAAGTCGATATCTCAAATAGCAAATAAGTTATGGGGCTTTTACAGAACCCTGGGTCACCCGGTATGTTAATAAAACAACCAATTTATCTAAATTTGGTAATTTATTGAATTTGTGGTTTGGAGCCGTTTTTTTTTATGTATTAAATTTTGAATGATTTTCACTGGAAAACCGTTCTCCATTGCAATTGAAATGATATTATTTAATTCCGTTTTATTTTTTTCAGTAAATCTCGGATCAATTTTTTTCGCCACTTTTTAAACTGGCTCAACAAAATCAGTCAAAATTCTCAAACAGCGATCGACGTTTCACGTTTGAATAAAGAAGAATCCCAGCCTACCCGAAATCGTAGAGGTCACATGTTGCCAGTAGCGTACGCATTTCAAGTAAATATACTATTTGGGAGGGTCTTTTTTGTGATCTGCTTCTCGCCAGCTCTGACTGTATAAAGAGTCGACTCCAAGTCAGTTCATGACTCCTTACCATTCAAGAACGTACCCAGTCGCGAATAAATTCCGATTTATGGCATTTGGAGCAAAAAAAGGCATCGGCATCACATTTCGGTGACTTTTGTGAACGTAGAATGACAACCCGCTGTGGACTATTAGTAGAGCGAATTTTATATTCAAATACCTATTTTACTTCGGAATTGCTAAAAGTACGGAATTTGGTATAATTGATGAACCCAAAGCACTACGGGATGTAAAAAACAAATTGGACAAACAATTGAGCCATGCGGATTGTTTATAGACTCAGTATTGCCGTTTTTAGTAGCTACGCTAGACGGACTTGTAGGAGAGCTAGGGATCGTGGAAATAAAATGTCCATGGTCCGCAGTAGATGTGACACCAAAGGAAGGTTTAAGATTTAAAAAAAAATGGGTAAATAATAAAATTAACATCCACCATGAGTGGTTTTACCAAATTCAGGAGCAATTGTACATTACTGTCAAATCATATTGTGTTTTAGGTGTATGGACTCCACACGGCATCAAAATTGAAACAATTTTTAAATTTGACGATTTTAGGAGATCTAAAATGCAAAAGCAATTGAGTTTATTCTTTAATGATTGCATTTTAGTAGAAATAGTAGACTTGAGAAAAAACAGGAACGTGGTAATTAAAGATCCATTATATATTGAAACGGCCATTGCTGATTAAAAACAAAAATTATTTGTTATATTATCGTTTTCCTCATTCGCAAAAAAGTTAAGGTGACTATCATTTAACTTTCTCCGATTTCAACATATTTAGTGATTTTGGATATTTATCGTTTTTCTTTTAAAAACTGGTAGAATCTAGATACAAAATCATGTTTTATAATTCAATAGCAAATTATGTGCCGTTTCTTGCTGTCTTCATTATTTATTGAATGATTTCTCTAATATCATATTTAAATTTTTTTTGGAAAACTTACAAATCCACTTCCTGTGTATATATGATCACGATAAACAATATTTTTTAGAAATCAATATAATGAATAATAGTAAGTACTGTCGCTATAAACCAATTCCATAGTTGATATCTCATTTTCATTAATAATTTGTATTGCATTCATTGGATGTTCTGATTAAAAGTAAACTCTGTCATTTCTAATACTGGCATTTTATCATTTTGTACTGGTACGAAAAGTACGCCATTTTGGCCTAAAAATAAACCGCCAAAGTTGCTATTTTCGTACAGTTGATCTTTTTAAGTTGTTCATTTTGGCATGTAACTTATGATTTCATGATTATAGACAAAAAATTAAAAACATTAAATTAAATTACCTATTCTTTAAATTGAACAGTTTACGTGAAATTAATAAAATTTGGAAATGTTTTTGTAATCTTTTTCGTATTTAGAATAAAATTGAAAAAAACATCCACTTTCGTGAACGATATTTTACCAAAAGTTTATCGATTCTACGGATAGTCAAATAAGGCTTATTTTCACAAAGTTTCCTTTGAAAATATAGAGTAGTTTTTGAGATACAGCGCCCACACACTCACATATACAGACAAAAAAACACTAAAATAAAATGTAATATTCTTTACAAATAATAATTATAATTATACACGGTGTAGATGAACAAAATGGAACATGGGACTTTTAATGTAAATTTTTTTATATTGGAATAAATAATAAAATAAAAATGATAATTTTCACAAAAATAATGGTTGCCATGAAATAAAAAAAATATGATCCGCTGTTGATCTGTTGGATTCTGCCAAATTGATTGAATTCTTCATAATTGTTTACAAGTTATTTATTTAAAAATGTATTGTATTTAAGAAAAAGTGCAAATTGTGAAGTGGTGGCAGTTTTCGTGAAGTGCGGGACATGTTTACCATCAAATGTTCTTCATATATTCATGCTATTATTTTTACTTTCAATCATAAAAACCAAACAGATCAACTGCGAAGCATTTTTTTAATTTCATGGCAAGTATTATTTTCGCGAATATTATCATTAATTTTATTATATTTTCTGGTATTATGAATGCCAAAAAATAAATAACCGCATAACTGCATGCAGAAATTAACATTGTAAATCCAATGTTCCGTTGTGTTCATCTACACCCTGTATACTAAAAACTAAATTTTTATATGTAATGATAATTGGAATATGATAATGACCACCGTTTTGATAAACCTGAATACTCGTTTGTAATACCATATAAGGATACATTTTCTATTTGGTAATTTCTCGATAGTGACTTAATGTTGAAACTAGTAATGATAAATATAAAATTTTGTAAAACAAACATGTGTTTAATTCCCTTTTATTACTCATGGTGATGGTTGTGACCGTTACTACGTGGTAATTCATTCTTTTATTACATTTAAATAAATGTAATGCGGCCATCATGTAACTTTTTCCGATTTGGTATTATCGGGCTATATTTTGTGATATTTTATCAAAAGTGTGCAACGAACTTCAATAATCGATTGTCGTAATATTTTAATCAAGAGATTATTTTTATTTTATTATCTAGTCTCTGTTTTCGCCTTACATCTTGCATGCTTTACGTATGTAAAAAATTAAGTTATCTGCTTTAATAAACTATATTATTATTATAATTAAATGTACTATGGATTGTACTTTATTGTTCTGTTTAAGTGAGTTTGTACAATTTTTGACTATTATTTTACTAAATTACTTATGTACAGTGGATCCATCCACATATCATTTTAAAAGTATGAGGTTAGTTTAAAGAATTATATTTAATTATTATTAATAAATCTATTGGAACTACTTCCCTAGCTAATACCGTGGCCGACATTGATTTTATAGTATCTTACCTAGACTTTTATATCAATAACAGATTGACGAATATATATTTTCTTTTTATCTTTGAAATCTAAACTCATTGAATTACATTGTTTTCCTCAAAATTGTAATCCGTTTTACACTATAAAAACATTTTATGAGCTTTAGTTTTACAATTAAAGAAAGGTTTTTTTCTTTTTTTAATTATAATCAGGTTAAGCTATTATAACATTTCATTTAGTTTTATGTGTTTTTAAACTCAGAAACATTAGTTTAATCAGTTTTAATCAATTTTAAGTAAAAACATTTACTTTTTTACATAAATTATCTGCATTTGTAACAACGAACCCCTATTAATTATAGACAATAAGTTAGTATTGCTGTGCTTCGTATTAAATATATTTGCTTACACACGTTGACATAGAATAGGTTTTATTAATTAATACCCATTGTATTTTGCTTACTTTGCAAAAAATTGATAATTCATTATTCCTGGGGAAAGTCTGCGCCCTTGATAGCATAGATAATCATTGATTAAGTAAGATTGGTTGGTAACAACTGGGAAATCGAGTGATACCTGAAAATTGCCAAGTTAGGGAATTCATAGTATTTAGTGCTGTTCCAGATAACGCACTTGAGATAACGAAATATACTATATTTATTATTGAAATTGTGTTGCGTTTATTGTACTAAACAGCAACAATCTGGTTGCCGGGTGATTTTTTATGGAAGTGTTATGGCCTACGTACATGATTGCAACTGCACTAATATAAAACAAATAAGTTTTCCTCAACAAAAAACAAACAATTGTTTTTTTTAATAATCTTCGCATTTTATGTTTAATAATAATTCTCAACTCAGCTTTATTTCAAAGAGATGGCGAGGGATGCATTTATAAATAAGTAGTGGGATGAATGTTAGTGGTAGCGTCTTCCCAGAACCATAATCCGTATTCACCCCAAATCTGGCATAATGGAGTTATTTCGATTGACCAAAACTACTTCCCCGCTACACCAGGAGGAGTTACTATACCCTAATAAACCCATAAAATTATTTTCTTCTTTAAAATATGTGAATGTATTTAAAAACGATAAAATCGTGTTTACAAATTTAGATGTGTTAAGAGTGTGTTAAGATGTGTTACGCCTAGCATAGAGCAATAAGATACAAATAATTAAATGCAAAGAAACGATTTGAAACAATAATAATATTAATAACTTAAAAAATCCTCAACAGAATAAAGTTCTGCGTCTAACTATAGCAGTCTTATATTTGCTAAATGAATACAATTCTTGGATCTTACTCGCGTTTCGTTCAGTTCGTTTTATTTTATGCGCTGGACACATCTTTTCGTTTTATATCGGGTTTGTATAAATTGGTGGATAATCTACAAGTGGCGATGTTCTACATAAAATTCTGAATAGAAAATGTCGATGCAAAAATATTCTATCATGCTTCATAGGCCATCAGGAGCCACTTAAAAGAAAGGTACATTTGGCAACATCGCATTCACGGGTTTTAATTAATCTCATAATTCATTATGGGGGTTGGCTCAGAGGGGAAAATTAATATTGGTAGAGAGGGATTTATTTAGCACATTGGCTGCCAACAAGTTTTTTTTTAAATGTCAAAAAAAGTTTTCTTTGTTTTTAAGTTTTATTTTATAAAATGAGTAAGAATATGCCTATTTAATTTATTTCGATGTATCTTTTAGAACAAATTACGGGTTTTTATGTGTCAGTCACAGATGACTGACAAAGCTCCAATGGCAAAACATTATGCGTTTCGCTCCGTCAGGCACTGTCTCAGTCACGTGTTTTAGTCCCACAAACATTCTCTCTAAAAAATTCAACGGCCAATCAAACTAGTGACTGACAGCACTAAATAGTAAGTTTAAAGTAGGTACTCGCTGTCAGTCATCGGGGACTGACGTGGCCCCATTGGAATACTTCAGTGTCACCTGTGACTGACAAAGCGGTCAACGTGTTAGAGAGGGAAGGCAAAACAGAGTTTGAGTAAATAGTATCCGGGAAATCCTAGTCCAGATGAGCGCGCCGTTCTCGAAGGCATCTACGAAACGTCTGGATTGTTGGTAGTTGAGTTTGAGATCTTGTCCGCACAACGGAACAGCGAAATTCAATTTGTTCGATGTGATCGAACATCGTGTCCTCACCAAGGAGCAGCGAAGTTGATAATGTGAGTTGTGATTCGGATATCGTGCCCACACAAGAGAGCATCGAAATTGAATGTCATGGTCAAACGCCGAAGTCCGCAGAAGGGAACAGTTTGGTGAAGCGGCGCGGCGTTTTGGGCGACGGTGTGAGCGGAGAGTATTTCTGACCACCATACTACCGGGCGGTATACATTGGTATCCACTTACAAACCTTCATTTCAAATATCAAATACGTGGTTTTATTTATGTCAATTACAGAACTGCATTTATTTATTTTGTTCAAAATGAAACCCGTTTGCTTCTAAACACACTTGCAATCTCTTTGGTATCGTTTACATTACTTTCTCCAGTATTTCTGGTGTAATTTTCAGTACTGCCGCGTCAATTCTGTTTTTAACTTCTTCAGAATTGTGTGGAGGCGTAGCGTAAACTTTTTCTTTGATGAAACCCCAGACAAAAAAATCGAATGGATTGAGATCGGGTGATCTCGGAGGCCAAACTGCAGGACCATAGCGACCAGTCCAACTGTTTGGGAATTGCTCGTCCAGTCTCTTACAATACGGGCAAAATGAGCAGGACCTCCATCATGCACGTATATCATATTAAGTCGTAAACTCAACGGTAAATTAAATCATCAATAATGTGTTCCAGAACATTGATGTAATCAATAGCATGAAAACGATGTGGTAAGTAAATTGATCCTACAACAGTACGATTTATAATAATGCCTAGGCAAACATTAACGGAAAACCATCTTTGGTGACCACGTTCTCGAACTTTGCCCAATAGTGACTGTTGTGATTGTTAAAGATCCCATCTCTGGTAAACATACTCTCATCACTCCAAAGAATATGTGTCGTGAATCCGCCGTCGCACAGTGGGCCACAGCCCATAAAAACCTGGCCATCGTATGAACATGTATAAAAAACCGCAAAATGTTTCGTTAAGTTAGATTTTTATAGTGGCTGATTACGAATTTGATGTCAAAATTTTAAAATTCAAAATGGCGGATCCAATATGGCGGACCAAGAATGTCAAACTTCATAAAATTCACGCAAAATTTCATTTAAGGGTATTTTTGACGTCGCTGATTATGAATTTTATATAAATATTTCGAAATTAATCATTACGGATCCAATATGGCGGACCAAAAATGTAAAATTTCATCCAATTCACGTAAAATTTCATGGAAGAGTATTTTTGAAATAGGTTATTATGAATTTCATATAAATATTTCGAAATTCAAAATAGCGGATCCAATATGGCAGACCAAATATGTCAAAATTCATCAAATTCATGCAAGATTGCATTTAAGGGCGTTTTCAAGCTTAAAAATGGCAGATTCAATTATTGTTAACATTTAATATTTCAATATTGCAAAATGGTCAAACACGCAGTCAACTTTACAGGGTTGGGCAAATGTGTCGGAGCACCTAATTTCTGGCTAAACGTCTGTTTTTTCTTATTACTTTGCAAGAAATGTTATATAGAGCTATTCAGCAGAGATGGCGGTCGGGGTGTCTTGTCCGTCCGAATCAAGTAGTGTCCGTTGCAATTTTCCAACATAGGCTAAATCGCGCGCGCCTATGAAATAACCTGTAAGTAAGAGACGCCGTAAACTATTTCTTTCTCCTTCTACCGAGCTACGCAGGCCGCGTGTGTGTTTTCTAGATACGGCCGACGAAATCGTACGTCTTGGGAATATCCGCTCGGTTATCAGGTAGTAGAAAAGGATACCAATATTATTTGAATGTTCCGAACTTAGTTCGTAAACCGCCCTTACTCATGAATAGGTCTATAGTTTTATTTCTTCTACTCAGTGACTTACTTTGATTTTCAACAGCTACCCTAATTTTCATGATATGATGTCATCAGCAGTTTTTTTTTAAGAATTACTCTGTATATTTGTGCATTTTCAGATAGACAACTTTTCAACAATTACAATAATGTAGGGTTTTGTGGGTGTACGATTTATGGTTTTGTAAATATTAAATAAAATAATTATATATTGAGTTCATTTTGTTATGCAATTCGTTTTATTTATTTATTTATATCATTTATTTATTATATATTCATTATTCATTGTTTATATATTTATTTATTAGTTAATATATCCGGGCATGTCAAAAATACCTAAAACGTTACTTACAAGGAGAGGATCAGATGTGTGACTCACCGATTTGACCCATCTTTGGCACACGTGTAGGTCATGACTAGGAGTGTAACAGGTGCAAATAATAGGGCGCACTATTCAGCCGTTTTCGAGAAAAAAATTGATTGATTCTAAAATTAAGATATTTAAATACATATGGATTTATAAAAACTATAAAAAGAAAATGAATGAATCCAACTTCAACAATGGGGTTCGATCCTTCGACTTTCCGACAACAAATCGGAAGTTTTATCGATGCGCCAAAAGGTCGGTATATGTTTGTTAACGCAAAAGGTATATAAACATACGAATGAATAACAAATTAAAAACAATTTTTTCTCGAAAACGGCTGAATAGTGCGCCCTATTACTTGCACCTGTTACACTCCTAGCTATGACCTACACGTGTGCCAAAGATTGATGAAATCGGTGAGTCACACATCTGATCCTCCCCTTGTTAGTGCTTGCAACAAATTTTCACGAAAAGTCGCGATAAAATAATTTCGGGCAATTTCGGGCAGCTAAATTTTGTGAAATCCAATTAAATACATAAAAACTCGTCATATAAGCTTAATAACAAAGTGGTACCGTTCGGTGCTAATTTTGTAGTACTCACTTTATCAAAAATTCGATTTGCAGAAAAGATGTTAGAATGTTTATTTATTTACTGTGGATGTTATTCATTTTAATTAATTGAAAAAGGCTTAACTTACCCTTAGAGGTCCTATCCATGCCGTATTTTGATGAAAACTTCGTAACAGTTACCCCAAATCACACAACTTACACGTGAACATCTATTTGAAATAATGGTTTAGTGTTAGTACGCAGTTGACTGGTGACTTCCGAGACGCGAGAAACAAAAACATGTGACTGAAATGCACTCTACGCGTTAGATTAGTGTGTACTGATGCCTTCTTGTTGTGATATAATGGAACTAAACTTAAAAGGAGCGATTTTTTTTTATTTTCAATATGCAAATTAAGAAGTGTTAAAAATCCACGTTTGAGTTTGAGATAGAAAGATATTCTACCGAAATTGCAATGTTTTCTGTAAATTAATATCGAATAATAACGCATATATAACGACTGGATGTTCAGACTTTGAGGACCTCGTGAAGGCTCAGGAAGCATGGTACAACATTTTTGAATTAAGATATGCTGTTCGGAATTCCTGGAAGAATATCGTCACGTTTAGATTATCCGCCAATTTATACACACCTGATATCGTTTCTTGCGAGCACGTCGTAGATAGAGGAACCTAGTTCGGACATTACTTTTCGTTCGTTTACTTCTTCTGCGATACGTTCGTTACATTAGAAGCAATATAGTATATTAAGTATCAAGGGCGGCAAGTGCGTTATAACGGTGGAGGGTAATAGTGTGGGGACCGACGCCTTAGCTTCGCCGTCACCTGAAGTATAATGGAGAGTTTCTGGGCGCAAGTGTCCACCATTAAATGAGGTATAGAACATATACTCATGGAATAGGAATACAAAGTATAGAACTGTGTCCAAGAAGTGAGATGCAGATGTCTCATTCTATTTTTTTCACTCGAAATGCTCATGCGCGGCCGACGCACTCACAGGTTATTATGAATGTGTGTGTGTGTGTGTTGCGCGTGCACTTGTGTGTGTTTGTGATAAGAATTAAGTTGGTTGCAAATGGTAGGTACTTATGCCAAGGTTAAGGTTAGTTTAAGTCTCCCCTCCCCCCCCTTTGGACCGACCAAAGGTGACAGGTGACATTCCCGTGTGGGCGTTGGGCGCAAGTGATCCGCCGGATGCGGATCTGGGCGCAAGTGTCCCGATTTTTGACGGGGGCGCAAGTGTTTTGGGCGCAGCTGACACCAAACCCATTTAATAACCAGGCGGACTAATGGCGAAAGTCACATTTACACTATAAAAAGTTACCAGAAAAGTAACCAGACATGTTTTGGCGGTAAAAATGAAATTATTTCGAATTCGTTTACCCATAACATTCATTCAACAATTATATCAACGCATAAATTAATTCTTAGCAAACTTTATTGTTTATTTAGTCAATGATTTAGTATGTAATATTAAAATATTCATTAAAATAAGTATGAGACCCATAGATAGTGCTATCTCATTTTCAAAACATTGCCCAAAACGGTTCACTTGTTGGGAAATTATATCACCAATATCGTTGTTGTAGGTTATACGTTATATTGTAATTTAATACAATTCGAAGTCTGGGCTATGGATTAAAATTTCAATGTTCAATATTTTAATTATTTAAAAATCCTAAATGTTATTTAAACTTTTTATTTTTTGAACTGTAATATTATTATGTCTAATATTTTAAAATAAACATTTATTTCGTCTGAAATAATCTGATAATTTCTTCTTTCACCGAAAAACAATTTTGGTTTAATTTGCCTCTTTTTAATTTTTAGATGTACCGCACGATTTTGCCAGTTCTCCGGCCTCGATTTGAACCACTTTTGCAATTAAAAACACTTTCATCACTTTGTTTTTTGAAAAAACTTTCTATTTTCGGAAGTTTTTGATTTTCTTCAGCGGCATCTTTTGTTTGTTTACGTTTAGTGGCGCCTGCTTGTAATTGCGCTTGTTAACTTGTAGATGTTAAAATTAATTGTAACTCAATGTACAACAAATGTTTAAACACGAATGAAAGTACATAAAGTGCATAAAACAGCAAATCCACGCACGTTATAAATGTTAACTTTCTATTTGTTTTTATTTTTGTTGCGCTTTTGGGCCCTAAGCCCCTATGAATATGCCACTGTGCCTAATAAAGTGATCACGTGGCTCTCACGCAGCTGGCGTTGTTTACATGGACTGCATCTTCTGCGTGAACAGACTATAGGTACTTTTTACTTAATAGTTAGCACAGTTTCGCTGTTCTCGAAAACACCTAAAAATTTGGCTTGGTGGGGGGCTCACGCATATAATAACATTCATAAACATATGTGTAAACTGAAAATCCGTGAATATGACATTAAATAAAAGTGCAATATAGCAATAGTAGTACAATTAACAGAAATTCTAAAAAACGGTATTTTTCTATTGCCAGGTTTGGTGGTTAACACTCGGTATATAAATGTCTTGGGGGGGCGCAAGCCCGATATCCACCCCCCTGGGTGAGCGCCTGGTTCTACGTGTGAGTGCCAATCCAACTAATCATTAATATACACGCCTAACAATTTAACTGTAGTAGTAAGGTAAATATGAGAGAGAGTAAAATGTGTAAAAACCAGTGGTGGCTCGTCAGGGGAGGCAAGTGAGGCATTGCCTCACCATTAATTTTCTATATTATAAAAATATAAATTTATTTAGTAAATTCCTTCCATATTGCTTTAATATTGATAATTAATTATACTGTAATTAAAAATGGTTGTTTTAATGGAATGTTCCCGATTTTTAATGATTAGAATTACCGCGCCCTCCCAGACCGCACTTGAGGCAAATGTAAACCAGCGCAATCAGAATTTATGCAACTTAATATGTCTCCATACAGTTTACATATATTGCATTCGTTGTAACGTGCAGATAATAATAATAATAATAATATTTCTTTATTGCCCAACAGTACAATACCAATTACAGGACAGTATAATTAAAATTATTTTAATAACGTTAATTAACAAAAATTAATTTCTAAATAATAATAAAATTAAAATAATATGTTATAATTATAACAAAATTATTAACTAATACCAGAAAACAAATAAAATTAAAAAGAAAATACATAACAAAGTAAACAGAAGAAACAAAACAAAAATATATGTATATATTACCAGAATCATAATAATAAATTCGGCTTACGTGTAGGAGAATGAAAAATATCCTCTAGCAGATCATTTGCGTATTTACTCATTCTAAAAATTGGTGAGTTTAAGAGCAAATTTGATTTGACGGTCGGTAGGTAAAACGTATTTGTGTACCGAGAAGTTAATCTAGGAACAGCAATTTGTACTTTCTCCAGAAGAGCAGGACAGTCAACTAAGTTTGTAGCAGTTTAAACATCATTGCGGCACTACTATAATCTCGACGACTGGAAAGTGATTTAAAATCATGGCGCATTAATAAATGTTTATAATCAGTATTTCTTTGCGGGTATATTCCATCAATTTTGAATGACAAATATTTTAAACACCGCCTCTGAATCCGCTCAACTGTTAATATGAGATATGTGTAATGGGGAGACCAAATAACAGACGCATATTCAAGTTTGCTCCGAACTAATGCAGAATAAAGTGATTTCATTACGGAAGGATCAGTAAAATATTTGCAAATACGCATAATGAAACCAAGTGATTTAGATGCACTCAGGCATAACTGAGTAATATGGCCAATAAATGTAATTTGAGAGTCAAACAATACCCCGAGATCTCTAACCTCGCTTGACTTAAGTAATACAATACCATTAACATTATAGGCAAAATTAAAACAAGAACGTTTACGGGTAACAACGGAGCACTTCTTAATGTTTAATCTTAACATATTTAACTCGCAAGATTGAGTAATTTTGTCCAAATTATCTTGTAGTAAAAGTGCATCACCTACGTTATTAATAGTTGCAAATATTTTCAAATCATCAGCGTATGCTAACACATTACAGGTTAATGAATTAATTAAGTCGTTAATATACAATATAAATAACAGAGGTCCCAGGTTTGAGCCCTGAGGAACCCCTGTTCTAGAACTAAATTCAAATGACTTGTAGCCATTGTACTGTACATAACTCACATGGTCATATAAATAGGACGCAATTAACTGTATAGTAGAATAACTTAATCCAAACGTTTCCAGCTTATTCAACAAAGTTTGATGATCAATTGTATCAAAAGCACGCGAAAAATCCGTGTAAATGGCATCTAACTGATCCCGATTATCTAAAACTTCACTAATATATTGTGTAATGACGGCTAAGTTGGTAACTGTTGATCGTCCAGTCATAAAACCGTGCTGCTGAACTGAAACCATTCCCTTAACTTGATTATAAATCTCACAGTGCATGATTTGTTCTAATATTTGGCAAAATTATTGAGTATTGAGACAGCACGATAATTATGTATGTCACTTATATCACCTTTTTTATGCACAGGACTAATACGAGCACGTTTCCAAATATTTGGAAATGAGTTCGTACGTACTGCCAAATTAAAAATAATTAACAATGGTTTTACAAATACAAATTTACAATCTTTGATTAAAAACTTGGTACTTGATCATCGCCACAAATAAAATTATTTTTTAGATTGTTAATACTCTTGACCACATCCTCTTCCGTAAGCATATACATATTAGAGGGAACACCATTAATTGGCACTTCACTTCTATCTTTAACAACAGGTGGTGGTAGGAAGTCAGTGGAAAATAAATTTGCAAATGCTGAAACAATATCTTCTGGCATATTATACACAGCACTCTTATCATGAAGTTGAGGCGGAATCCTATGTGTTACCAGATTTGCTGCGCATGAAGTTCCAAATTTCAATTATATATTTCTTATAGGCTTCCGAAATTTTTAACTTAATTATAGCTCCTAGTCTATTAAATTCAGAATGATAAAACTCTGAATTAGTTGCTCTCCACTTGCGACGATACTGTTCCTTAGCTTTGATACAATTTTTAATATCACCTGTAAACCATGGTGGAAAAGATGCATTTCTTGGAACAGATATAGATATAGGCACAGTAGCATCAAATATATTATAAATGGCATTATAAGATTCTTGAACAGCTTCATTCACATCAGTATGATTCTCTAGAAAAGACCAATCAGCACAAGTAAGTTTCTCATATAAAATAGGGTAGTTGGCTTTTCTGAAGTTATAACGGTTGTTATTATTACTGGGAGTTTATAGGGAAGTTGGCTTTTCTGAAGTTATAACGGTTGTTATTATTACTGGGAAATGCCGCTGCCTTTCTATGTACTGCAATATCCATATACGCTGAGAGAGCAGGATGATGCAAATCTTCAGTTATAAGTGGCACCTTATCACATTCCGTAATAAATTCCGTATTAATATTAGAGAGTACGAGATCAAGAAGCTTTCCATTTGCATTATAAATCCTGTTGTGCTGTTGAAGTCCCAAAGTTATGAATTTGAGTCGACGATTGATTATATTCGTTATATTGTGGCACATTAAAATCACCCAATATTAAAACATGTTTATCAGAAACAAGTACTTCCAAGCACTCCAAGAAAATAGCCAGAGATTCATGTGGTATATCCGGCGGAATATACACGACGACCGTATAAAAAGTGAAACAATTCGTTTTGCATTTACAAACAACTATGTCAACTAAGGGAACCAAATTAACTAAGTGTGTGATATCAAGATTCTCAGTGACTATACTTTCATCAACAGCAAGCAGTACGCCACCTCCAGTAGAGCGTCCAGTAGCGGAACAATTCCTATCACAGCGTATAATATTGTAATTAGAAGTCATAAGATCTTCATCTAAAATTGAATCATTTAGCCATGTTTCAGTAAGTGCTATTATATCATAACTAATATTATAACAAGCCGATTGGAGAATATGGGTCTTAGTTCTGAGGCCACGAGTATTTTGGTAATATATGTTCATTTTAGCGTGTGTACTGTCGGGCCTATCTAGTTTTCCGAATTCTTGGTGATGGTAGGTATCCCACGAATATGTCGAATTTTTAAGTGTAATTCACCATCTGCAGTTCTCTGCATTAATTCATTCTTCACGGATCGATAATAGTCCGCTTGCATATGAGTCTGATCACGTGAAATATTAAGTCTGTTGAATCTATCAATTTTTTTCAATTTATAACAATTACGAAGAGCATTAATAACAGAAGAATCATTCAAGAGACGTACTTTAAAAGGCCTGTTGTTTTGATCACGAGTGGGGTCAAATTTCCCTAATTTTATAGGTTGCACATCAGATTGACCTACATTTAAAACAGGAAGAATCTCATTGATAACGCGAACATCATGTTCAATAAGCTGTTGCTTAGAATTACATTTAGGTTCCTTCAATCCATAAATTACAATATTATTTTTACTTTTTTCTCGTTCCATTATCTCCTGAATAATCACTTCAGTGTCCAACTGAGGTAGTTGAGAAGATCGTTGATTTTGATTTATAGAACTTTTTATTTGTTTAATGTCTTCTTGCAATGTAACAATTACAGCTTTAAGTCCCATAATATCATCACCTAATTGAATACATTGTTTGCAATTCCAAGAGAGACCTTTTTTCGAATTTATTTTTCGAACTTCAGATTTTGTCAGATACACACATAAACATTTCAACTTTTTCTTGCATACGCAGCAATGTACAAACATGTGCTCATCAGCTGACGAGTTGCAGCAGTAACAGATATTCATTATAATTTAAGGAATTATAGGAAAAGGAAAAGATAGACAGGGTTACAATTCTTCACACACACCGCGCCCGTGGTTGTGACTAACAATATTCGACATACATAGACTAGGCGACGGAAAGGTAACAAAATTAAAACAATGGAAAATAATTGCTCTATTAAATAAAATAAAAATGTTACTGAAATCGGGATTCGATCCACTGATCCTCAGATCCAAAGCTGAGTATGTTAACGTGTGCGCCAAATCGCTAATGTCCGAATGATTTGCCTTGGCAAATGTCACCAATATTAATTGAATTGGTCAGCGGCAATTTCTCAGACATAAGTGTGTATTATTTGTAGGTTAGTTTAATAAATTATTGAAAATAATTTTACCTACGTGATGTTACGACATGTTACTTGTATCACAAGCTTATTACTACACACTTATAATCAACACCTTTTATTTTATTTAATTTAACTTTGAACAGCGTCATATAGGTCAACAATAAACGGTGTCATGCAGTAACGGTTCGTTATAGTCGGGCCGCTGAGAGCTGCCTGAGACTCATCGCTTAAAATCGCATGAATCAAGATTTAAGTAAACGTATGTTCGTAAGAAAATTTGGTGCCGCGCTGATTTTTATTGGCGGGATATTTAAAAATTCTCGCGCAAACTTTTGACGGTTATGTTATTTGACGTAGCGCTAGCGTGTTTTGTGTGTTTATATGAAGCGTGCCAATGCGATGCAAGAGTCATGCGTGAGCTTAGACCTACGTTTACGCTGCCCTATTCTTTAATACGCAGACACACGTTTCGTCTTTTATTTCATACTGTTTCGTACATGATAGAAAAAGATAGGTATAAAATGCAAAGCAATTCTTAGTACGAAAATGCATGAGTCACCGTCAGCTCTCAACGGATGAACTATATTTATTTATCATAAAATGAGTCCTATAAGAATTAACATAGGGGTCTAAATTCATGTTGCTTCCGGTAGAGCTCGCAGGAGAAGCGTTCAAGCAGATCCTGCGTCGATATTCAACACGCATGTAAAACTGATGACCCTTCAAATCTCAGATTTCAGCGGGGGATTGGAACATAAGAACATTAGTACTAAAAGATTTAAAATTAGCTCTTTCTTCTAAATGGTAAATGTATCCGAAAAAATAATGTAAGAAAAATCCCGTCCAGTCCGCAATGGGAATGAAGAACAAGTCGGCGAAAGTCCGAATAACATAATTCCAATATGAAATGTGATGGCTAATACAGACCAGTGGACAGATACGCCCTTCACACTCTCAATGACCTCGATGTAATCATGAACAATTTCATTCCCTGTGTAAGTAGGGTGATATCTCCCAAATGGCTGATCAAATCGAAAAAATAAATCCGAAAACCCCCAATATACCGGTCCGCAATAAGGGTGTAGAATAAATTAGTGAAAGTCGGATGTAAATATCTTGAAGAATAAGGAAGTTGACTCTTTTGACTATCCGGAACCAAAGAGCATTAGTATTATGGGCACAAAAAAAACAAAACTCAAATGATCAGGCAATTTTTAATTGCTTTGGTTTTCAAAACCTCATTTATATTCAAGTAAATTATACAGTTATCGAACACTTGAGGAACTAAAGAACAATAATAATAAATAAATAATAATAGAGAATAAATGTAAATTTACAATATAATCATTATAGACAGGCAGAGAGACCTCCGGTCGATAGCCATTTGGCAGATCATAGCCCGTTCTCCGGAATCTGGCGGCTGTGGTCGTAAAAGAGGGTCGGAGCTCGGTAAGTAGGGGACGTAATATTTTTTTATCTCAAACCATTTTTGGTTGAAAAGTATTGGTGTAAAAGCGCGTATACCAATAGGAGCGAGGGGCAGTAATAAATGTATGGGATGCAATTAGACGAACTACCAATGCCTTTTCTTCGATTCTCAGGGCGGACCGACCGTTTTACGATCTTAGCCGCCAAATTCCACCGAATAGACTATAACTAACTAACTAATTATTTAAAATAGAAACAACCTTACTTATTGCAGAGAGTATTAAATAAATTCAAAAAAACGAAATATAGCCTGAATATATAAATATTCAACCTGTTCGTAACTCTGCAAGCAAAATTAAGTCTTATTAAGACTATAAACAAATAACTTATTGAAACAACTACTTCCCTGGCTGATGCCACGCCGGATATTGAATGATACAAAAGAAATTTGCATGTTATTACTAGTACTACTAGTTAAATAACATTGGTTTAAGATCCCTTATTTCTACCCACAGAACTAACTTGAAAAATGAAACTAAATTGAATTTGAAAACTTTAAATTATAAAACTGAACCAAAAGCTGCACTGATGAGAGATAAATCTCGAAACGCGTCTGCAGATGGCTATTTACTTAATTTTTACATAGTTTTTGGTTCAGTTTTATAATTTAAAGTTTTCAAATTCAATTTAGTTTCATTTTTCAAGTTAGTTCTGTGGGTAGAAATAAGGGATCTTAAACCAATGTTATTTAACTAGTAGTACTAGTAATAACATGCAAATTTCTTTTGTATCATTCAATATCCGGCGTGGCATCAGCCAGGGAAGTAGTTGTTTCAATAAGTTATTTGTTTATAGTCTTAATAAGACTTAATTTTGCTTGCAGAGTTACGAACAGGTTGAATATTTATATATTCAGGCTATATTTCGTTTTTTTGAATTTATTTAATACTCTCTGCAATAAGTAAGGTTGTTTCTATTTTATTTATTATTTAAATCGAGTATTCGGTTTTCCAACTGAAAACAAGATCATTTATTTCTTCACATCTGTACTTTCACTAATCACCTACTAAATTCAGGTATAAAATCAGTCCAACCCTTCTATAATCTCCTCATTTGTTTACGACTCCTTCACGGTCACGGTCACCTTCACGTAAGTGTATTTTATTCTTTAAAATTCAATTTAACGGGTCGGTACCCATCGGAAGTACTTTAAACGGTCCACTAGAGGGGGATTAAATCAAATTAGTACAACTATAGGCAACACAACTTTCACTGTTTAGGGTAATGTTTCGGTCTGCATGATTTCGCGATCGAGGACGAAAAAAAATATATCACACGCCCCCAAGCATGGAGTGACCACGCCTCAATAAATTGGAGCCGACATGTTTATGCGTTCTTGACGGCAATACCAAAACTTGTGTTTTTTTCATCATATATAATTATTTTTGTGGCGTTAGTTTATCTGATTTGATATTATCAGCGCTCTTAGTGTTTTTTTTTTAACGAAAATTATCAGTTGATCAATACATTTTATTATTTAAAAACGTCACTCTACAGGGACTTCCCCTTTCTCTGATTTGTGTTGTGGCGTCATTATTTCTGTTTACTTGGAAGTGGGGGTGCCCCCAACGATAGCTGGGGCTGAATGTGGAAAATTAAAGAGAGATAAATTATTTATTTTATTTTATTTGTTAAAATATAAGTATACATAATATTTTGCGCTTATAACCAGATCAAAGAAGTTGGGTACTAATTAAAATAAAAATAGTCAGAATAAGGCAATAGGCGGAAAAGCCGAGAAAGGTAGTAAGGCAAAATATTCAGAATAACGGTAGAAAACGCAAAAAGTAGTAACCAATCCTGATACGGCAGTAAAAAGGGAACAACAAAGACGTATACATAAATATAAAAGGTAAATACTGAAAAAAAAAATGAAACACTTGAAATTCGTGAAATTTCGACCATTTTCAAACCGCCATAACTCGGCGTATTTTCAATCGATTTTGATGAATCTTTGAGGGCGAAAAACTTTGAAGTGGTTTCTGTAAAGTCATGTATGCGAAATTAAGCGTAACCCCTTCCGCCCCTCTCTAATGCCCCTGTGAAAAAAAAAAGTTTTTTTCTGGAAACCATGTCCAACTTTGACGATGTCTACGGAGTTGGAAAAATTTTGTCCACTCTATCCATCATAAAGACAATAAAATTTGATTAATTCCCTTTGCAGGAGTCAAAGAACGAAGTTCCTACGACGATTTGACACCAAGTTATGGGTGTTTGAAAAAAAATGCATTTTGAGGTTTTTCGCACATAACTCAGTGACTTTTCAACCAGATTTGATGATTCTTTCGGGAAAAAATCCCATTTTGGCTCTACTTTAAGGGAGTAAACTCAGATTAGAATGATCCCTTTTCGAACCCTTCAACCCCCGAACAAAAAAAAAAACAAGTTTTTGGACAAAAAAACGCCCAACTTCGGCAACTTGTACCGAGTTGGAAAAAATGTGTCGACTCGATCCAACAAAAGGACATTGAAATGTGTTCAATGAAATGTGTTCAATTACCTGCACTGGACTCAAATAACGAAGTTCCTACGACGATTTGGCACAAAGTTATTGGTGTTTGAAAAAAAGCGAATTTTGTGGTTTTTTGACTCATAAGTCCGAAGTTTTTCGACGAAATTGTTTTCGTTTTCACGAATGAAATTTTCTTTGCATGTTCTGTGAGGTATTCGCTAGCATTAATTGTTTTCGCGAAATCATGAATATCGCATTTTGTACTTTAGAACTCCATTAACAAAAAACTTTATTTTAGGTCAAAACAGGCTTACTTTAACGATCTCTGAAGGGTCGCAAATAAATGTGGGCCTAACTCACCACAATTGGTCCATTTTTCCATTCGTCCAATAAAAACAAACAAATTACACTGCCGGAAAAAAATAAAACACTTGAGATTTGTAAAAATTTAGGTAATTTTGAAATGGTCATAACTCGGCTTGTATTTAACCAATTTCGACTATCTTTTGAGAAATAAAAAGCAAAATGTGTCCTCTTTGAGAGAGTTTATTCCCCACTCAAAGAGAGGGCTCTACGCCCCTCCAAACGAAATAATAAAAAGACCCCAAAATGCCCTTTTTTTAAACACCCATAACTTAGTGCCCAATCGTCGTAGAAACTTTGTTCTTCGAGTCCCGCATCGGGAATTGATCAAATTTTAATGCCTTTATGGTGGATCGAGTCGAAAAAAATTTTCCAACTCCATAGACATCGTCAAAGTTGGACATGGTTTCCTGAATTTTTTTTCACAGGGGTGCTAGAGAGGGGCGGTAGAAGTTACGCTTTAGTTCGTATGCATGACTTTAAAGAAGACTCTTCAAAGTTTTTCGCCCTTAAAGATTCATCAAAATCGATTCAAAAAACGCCGAGTTATGGCGGTTTGAAAATGGTCGAAATTTCACGAATTTCAAGTGCTTCATTTTTTTTCCCCAGTGTATTTTATTATCAACAAAGAGAGGATTTTATGCACCATAAAATACAGAAATATATTTATTATTATTATTTGAAATATTCATGTAATAAATTGAAATATGTCAATGAAAAATACATAAGTTTGTTTATATACCGGGTGACCCAGGGTTCTGTAAAAGCCTCATAACTTATTTGCTTTTTGAGATATCGCCTTCTAGTTTTCATAAATCGGTACCCACACCTATTCTACATATTTTAAAAATATATATGTTTTTGTACAGGGTGTCCCAGTATAAGTAACATATCAAAGTTATGTTTTTTTAAATGGCACACCCTATATTTTATACTTTATTTTCAACCCTCTTGAGAAGCTGATAAAAATAGTATAGGATAGTATGGGTCTATTATGGACGGTTGGTTAGTTATGGGCAAATGTGTGGCAAAAACATGTACACATTGAAAACATTGCAGAAGCGTTCCTAGCAAAGATAGCATCACTATTTATATACTAGAAAATTTCCCACATCATATAGAATAATACACATCGGTTTTGGTTCTCTTTTATTCATAGTGCTATACAGGGTGTCAACATACGCAAAACAATAGATAACTATTTTTTTTTCAAATGGAACACCCTATATAAATTGCCACCAATCTATGGCATTTTTAATAAGCTTTCTAATGATATACAGTTTGTATAACAAAATATTAAGGATTCTTGAGATTTATCAATAAAAACATATTTTTTTGCCACCTTCTGCTAATTTTTGGATTTTCAGCCAAAACTATGCATTTTCAGAATAAATTATAAGAGACCAAAGTTGTAGAGCGAAAAATTTCCGATCGATACAGGTCTTTCAACTTTTAAGATAATGCTTGCATTGCCCGCCAGAGCGCGAAAAATCTTGACCGTATATGCATTTTACCGTTTTCTTTTTAAATTTTTTATTAATAAATTGCACTATACTTTATTTTCCCCACCCTCTACCGGAAAAACGGAAAATTATAGGGAAATTAAAATGGCCCGTATCGATTGAAAATGCTCCGCTCTACATCTCTTAATAGAAGCAATTTTTGCCAAAAATGCATAGTTTTCCCTAAAAATGCAAATTGAAAATGTATGTATCAATTTTTGCGTTTTCAATGGTTTCTTGCATTTTTAACGAAAACTATGCATTTTGGGCAAAAATTGCTTCTTTTAAGAGATGTAAAGCGGAATATTTTCAATCGATGTAGGTCATTTGAATAATTCTATAATTACCCGTTTTTTCGCTAGAGGACGTGGAAAATAAAACATAGTGCAATATATTAACAAACAATTTGAGCAAAACGCTAAAATGCATATACGGTCACGACTTTGCGCACTCTGGCGGGCAATGCACGCATTATTGGAAAAGTAGAAAGAACTAAAATTTTCCGCTCTACAACTTTGGTCTCTTATTATTTTTTTAGAAAATGCATAGTTTTGGCTGAAAATCCAAAAATGAGCAGTAGGTGACAAAAGAAAAATGTTTTTATGGATAAATCTCAAGAATCCTTAATATTTCATTATACAAATTGTACATCATTGGAAAGCTTATTAAAAATTACACGCATTGGTGGCAAGATATATAGGGTGTTCCATTTGAAAAAAAATAGTTATCCATTATTTTGCGAATGTTGACACCCTGTAT
Source organism: Ocypus olens (assembly GCA_910593695.2). Classification (NCBI taxonomy): domain Eukaryota; kingdom Metazoa; phylum Arthropoda; class Insecta; order Coleoptera; family Staphylinidae; genus Ocypus; species Ocypus olens. Next base: position 29,714,680 of record OU343047.1, read on the forward strand.
AGCAGTATGAACCAAAAAGAAACAAAACCGATTTGTATTATTCTTCATGAAGTGGAAAATTCTTTAGTGTATAAAAAATGACGTTAGCTTTGCTAGGAGCGCTTCTGCAATTTTTTCAATGTGCACATGTTTTTGCCACAAATTTGCTCATAACTAACCAACCGTCCATTATAGACCCATGGTATCTTATACTATTTTTATCAGCTTCTCAAGAGGGTTGAAAATAAAGTATAAAATATAGGGTGTTCCATTTAAAAAAACATAACTTTGTTCTGTTATGTATATTGGGACACCCTGTACAAAAACATACATATTTTTAAAATATGTAGAATAAGTGTGGGTATCAGTTCAAGAAAACTAGAAGTCGATATCTCAAATAGCAAACAAGTTATGGGGCTTTTACAGATCCCTGGGTCACCCGGTATATTTTTAATAAAGAAAAAAGTCACATACTTTTATTAATGTTAATAATAAGAAATCAAAAATGCCAAACTTGCTGTAGATGATTAGTCGTATGAATACGACTACAATTAACAAATTACTTTTTGAAACAACTACTTTCCTGGCTAATACCACGACGAATATTGAATTATACAAAAATGTATAGTGGTACTTTCGATTTAATAAATCATACCGAAAGTGTTATTTTCGGGTCGGCTGCAGAAAAATGATTTAAATATGGATTTTATATGCGGTTTAATTAAAAATAAATGTTTAAAATAAAAAAAAATGCGGGTGACAACAGATGACTATTTATTGGAATTACTACCAACCATTGTTGTTACAAATGTTTGGTTAAGGGTGCTACCATATCTCGAGTCCTTGTGCAACGGTGTTGATATTTGGTAGTTTTTGGGCAAAAAAAAACGCTACAAGTCGTTTTGTACTGTCATATCTGTGTGAGTTATTAATATTTTTAAATAATTAATATAACTGTGAATAGTCCGATTTTTATAGATAAGATGAAGTACTTTTGCTCTATAGAAATAGTCCATGCTTTTCAGTATTATATCAATTATTTAAAAATATTAATAACTCACGAAGATATATGAGTACAAAACTACTTGTACCATTTTTTTTGGCCCACGGTATATTAATAAAAATAATTTTCTTTAAAAATATACAAATGTAAAAAAAGTGTGAATAACAGCGCGCGAATACACATGTGTATGTGATAATGATCCCATTCTCATGATTCACGTATCGGGGAAGTACAAACATGTGCCTCAATCTGTTTTCGCGTTTTCCGTTCTCAACGGTTTCGCATTCACGCATTCACGTATTCACAAATAAAATTAAAATTTGTTTACACCACACCACCACACCGTTATTCCATGCGCCTCCCTGTTATTCCATGCACCTCCCTATCCCCCACCAAATCGCACGTTTCATTAGAATTGGTAGTATAGGCAACCCAAATAACAATTGCATTCTCACTCGATTTATAAAAAAATGAAACTATACTTTGTTGACATACAATGTTAAAAAATCATGTTTTATCCAGCGGTTTAAAAAAATATCAACATAAACCAACTACCTAGGCAATCAGTACATTCGTATAACCTAGAATGCTATATATTTCTAGAAATTATGAAAATTGTCAAAATTTGTTTATAAAATTTAAGAAATAATTCAATAACTAATTAAATATTAACCGTATTTTAACTAAAAATTGCTGACCTCCTAGGTATTATAGCAACGTACATATAAAAAAACATTGTACATTCTAACTTTTACAGAAATTTAAAAATGCACGAAAATCCTATATTGTTTATTAGTAATTTGTTTACTTTTTTTTTTCTTGCAAAAGGTAGAGTGAACAGTCATAAACAATATATCTTAAATCGGTATGTTCACATCTTATAATAAACGAGCTACACCCAATCTACCGCACCAAAATAGGTAGGGGTCACCTGCCCTTAAATGCGAAGCTGCACTGATGAGAGATAAATCTCGAAACGCGTCTGCAGATGGCTATTTACTTAATTTTTACATAGTTTTTGGTTCAGTTTTATAATTTAAAGTTTTCAAATTCAATTTAGTTTCATTTTTCAAGTTAGTTCTGTGGGTAGAAATAAGGGATCTTAAACCAATGTTATTTAACTAGTAGTACTAGTAATAACATGCAAATTTCTTTTGTATCATTCAATATCCGGCGTGGCATCAGCCAGGGAAGTAGTTGTTTCAATAAGTTATTTGTTTATAGTCTTAATAAGACTTAATTTTGCTTGCAGAGTTACGAACAGGTTGAATATTTATATATTCAGGCTATATTTCGTTTTTTTGAATTTAACTAATTATTTGATCATATGCCTGTTAATTATATGTATTATTTCTGTTAATAAAGATGTGTTATATAAATATCATTATCAACATACAAAAGTGTTAAACTTTATTCATTGGGGGCGTTCATCAGTAAAACAGTAGGGAGTTTACTGCCAACCGTTGCCTTGGGGAATTTTCTGATCATGAAAAAGTTTATCCAGAGGTCGCCATTTCCCCAGCATACAAATTAGACCGTTTGATGTTGGAATTAAGCGTTGAAGTTGTCGAAGTCATGAAGATTACGAAGTGTTATGGATAAAACAAACATAATTTCACGTGAGTGAGAAAATGCATGAATTGCTGATAAGTAGGAAAATAAATGCTTTTGTGCAAATAGCTTAGTTTAAATTATATTAAAAGTACACAAACAAAGCACTGCAATCAAAAAGGCCGAAGTAGCGTTCATCAAATACATTCAGTGAAAATGAAAATAAACATGTTGACAGTTTTCAAAATTCTGACGAACGCGCCCATTATCATCAAAAATTATTACAAAATTTGCATTGAAAACATAATTCGTTTACTATCCTAAATCCCTTATTTTTACCTACCCAAAAAATACTTTCATACAACCTTATCTTCAACCCTGTTCAAAACCAGCCTAAAATATTCGTCATCCATCCACCTATTACTCGTATATCGGCTGAATTCGATTCAACATTTAAGATATCCAGGCAACCAAATGAGCTTCCTAAACTTACAATTACTTTATAGAGATGGCGTAGCCCACATATTTATAAAACATACTATACAAAAAAAATCCCAAAAAACATATTTTCTTACATTTCGTGTCCATCTTTATCATCAATTCGCTCTGAAGTCCGAGTTTATAGCAATACGAATATTTTAAGTGGATAATTGTGCAAAGAGTCATTGGAAAATGTTTCTACACACTGCAGGAGCTGATAAAGAAAACCATGGACGGAGGCGAATCAACTCTGATGAAACGGGAGCCTGTGCCCCAAACACATCCAAGACACGAATCAAATCGGATAGTAGTCGATCAGTCTTCAACGATTTACCTAATAATTTTCTGCTACAGAAAAATGCGAAACAGGTAAGACCCAGGATGAGAGAACATATCTAAGGTGACCATTCGGCCCAAATTTTGCTTTATACTATAAGATTATATATTTCCATTTTACTCGTTAAGATCAATAATAAACCATGATTAAACACTCTCTACCGAGTTGGGTTAGGCTGCCATTGAACAACCGGCACTGAATTAATTAATTATTAAGATAAGAGGCAGGGATTTTTAAAATAAAGTTATATTATATTCAAGTAGTCGAGGGGATAATTGTTTGCTTCTGTTAAAAGCTGAAAACGCCTCAATTTTACGATAATTTCATGTGAATTTACCGAAAATTTGTGAAAATTGTAATAATTCAAGCGATTCGAAAATAAGTAAATTGCCAACGAATTGAGACCTTTTAAATTTACTCAAAATCCATTACCAATTATAATTCGGAGAAAAACTGACCGCGAGTCACATAAAAAATCATATTTCAACCCTAGGGTGCATAAATAAAGTGAGTCACCGGGACTCACTGCTTTTTGAATGTTAGTATTATAAGAAACCGGCATTAGGTAAATTAATTTCGCATTAGGAATGCCTAACTCAAACATGTTTATATGATTTCGTATGTACTAATAGTCAACAAAATTTGCACTTTCTCTTTTATAACTATATTTTGTCCACTACCACATCTATACATAAGGTGACTTTCTTAATCACCTACACCTTATGTATAAAGAAAAAATAGCTTATGCATCGTAGGGTTAAGTAATGAGGGTTATTCTATAAATTTTAAGCAATATTCTAAAACTGAAACGTGCATTTATTGTGTCATGTAAAAGAAAAAAATGAAAAGAATTTTTTTAAACATTAGCATCAGATATTAGTTAGTGTACATTAAAAAATATTAAAGAATATTCATTTGTTTTCAGGACGTACAATTTCTATATTGTGGAAAATATAAAAGGTGGAAAGCATATTAATTATTAATAAACTTTACACAATTGTTATTAAAATCAAAATACAAATGAAATAATGATGATTGACATACATTTTGCTTAGTAACCCAAAACATACCATAGTATTTTTACTTTCTCTGTTACGAAGTACCGAGAAAGTATTGTGATCGTGATTTTTTTTCAAAATTTCTTTTTACGGAAATATTCGTTTTGGGGTCCACCATTTCACTATTTTGGTTTGTGCCATTTCAACAATTTCTGGAAAAAAAAATTGTGTCTGTGTGTGTGTGTGTCTGGCTGTGTGCGCTGTATCTCAAAAACTAATAAAGCAATTGATATGAAACTTTGAACATACGTCTTATTTGATAATAAGAACTGAAAAGCTTTTGGTAAAATTTCGTTCACAGGAAGTGGGTGTTTACCTTAACTGTTTTTTGTTTTTTGCCAATATTTTCTTAAATATGAAAAATATCACAAAAAACATTTAAACAAACATTAAAGACAACAAAGAAATAAACATCTTTTGTTTGAAAATATTTTTCATAAAATCATTTTTATTCGAGAAAAAAATTTATTATTTTTTTTAATTTTTGGTTTATAATTATAAAACGATAATAGTTACAGCAAATTTATGCGAATAATAATTGTAGAGAATGCTAAAATGAACAACTTATAAAGAATAAGTTTTTTTCGAAATCCCTTTAGTTTTTGAGTAAACTAAGTTTTTGAATTTGAAGTATAATTTTTCCATCTTTCATAATTTTGACGTTTCATCCGAGTCTACAAAACGCTCTATGTACATTTAAAATATGATTTAAATAGAAAATAAACCATGAAAGCGTAAATATAAATTATTCCATCAAGTACATTTTTCAGTTGAAATTATTAGCACCGCTTTTAAATGTTCATCGCTAATACGAGTTTTTGTCGTAATTTAATATTTTAAATGTTTGTTCGCAAATGAAGGTTCCTCCCAATATATTAAATATTAAAATTAGAATTCTGCACGGTTATATTAAAACTCTTACAAAAACAAGTATTTTTAAACAAATAATTTATTAATTAAATATTCTTGTGAAGTAAAATCTAATCATTATCCAAATATTTTTGAAATCTATTCATATATTTTTTTTAACCTCGTTTCCTTAAGAGGGATACGCACATCAAACTCGCCATAAGAAATTACATGGTAAAGTAGCGCCAAGATATCTGCAATACGGTTTATTTCTGTTAACTGAAATTGATTATATAAGATGTTTAGAAACAATTATTGTAAGGATTTTTTTAAAGCTGATTACATAACTATGAAATTTAATTCTAACATTTTATTTAATATTTGTTGCAAATTATTTATTAAATCTTGGCGCTACAAAAATGTCCACACAGTGCTGCCGCGGCGGAGAACACGATAAGTGCGGCCCAGAAGGATAGCAACAGTTATTAGTGGAGGCTTGAGGATATCTAATCCATTCTCACATTAACTTTGTCCGAGCGACCGCTTGATGAGTGTTTCCTAAGGTGAAATCAAGCAAATAATAAAGAAATAAAAGTAAAATAACATCAAGTGCTACTACAGAAGTGACGTATCATAGCGTGATAATGGGCCCTATTCTGTTTTTATCACGGTGATAACTTTACGCCGTGAAAATTTATCACATCGTTTTCGATTGAACGGCAAGTTGGTATTCCGTTTCTAACATGATAAAGTAAGTGTGACAACACTGTAAAATCGAAGCAAGTGAACTAATAACGGCATGCTTTCGCCATTTTTCAAATTTACGCGGGAAAATGAGTATAGAGTGCACTTGAAGCGAACTGTAATTAAGTTAATTTTGAAGAATTATGGAATTGAACTAATCACCATCTGATATGGGTGTGTTGGTTCGAAACTCTCACAAATTTGTTGTTTTTAAAACAAATATTCTAATTCATATTTCGGCGTCTTAAATGGATTGCTAAAATCCCGTAAATGTCGTTAAAATTGCAGCAAATAATAATTTTCAGCTGCTGCTTCTTGTTTCCGCAGCAATAATAAAGCGAAATAAAGACCATTTTTACAATTTTATGGTTAACACACACTTATCACCTGCTCCGAACTCGGTGATAAAACTGAACCTCACTTTTCGACTGACGTCATTCGAAACTTGATCGGTGATAGAAACAGAATCGGAAACTTTCGTGAAGTGAGAAGTTTTCGATGACAATCGAAAACTTTTCTAAAGTGATAAAAACAGAATAGGGCCCAATGTGTTACCTATGAACAGATCTACGTAAGTTTCGATTAAGAACATTTTAACTAAATCAACTACTTATAACCTATAAACTTGTGAACGTAATCCTTGGAGAATAATTTGAACAATTGGAGTCAATGATAAGTGTCCTGCTCGAGTACATAAAGGAAACATCGTCGGAAGAATAGTGATACTTCGAACAGAGACTGGTTCAAAGTGGTTAGTGTAGGGTGACTTTTTTATTTTTCTACTTAAATTAGTTTGCAGTGCAGAATCAAATAAAACATGTATAGTGCATGTGCAATTGAAAATGGCGGAAACAAAATTTAATTTCAAGTGCTGCAAAAATGAAACTTTTAAAAATTATGTTTGCATCAACTGTCATAATATTTTCCACGGGGCATGCAAAAATAAGAATAGGAAAATCAATCATATCGGTGGATACATGGTACAATGTTGCTCGAAAACATTAAACAACCCCAGTTTGAGTTCTAGTATAGACTCGGCGAGACAAGAAATCATTGAAGAGCTATCGCAAGAACTGAAAAGCAAATCAACTTACATTGAAAAATTAACAACAAGAATTAATATAAATGAACGCGAGGCAATCGACGCAGAAGAATCTCTTAATAACGCAATATCTCAGGCTGAAAATAAAATAAAATTACTGGAACAACTAAATTATGCGAATCGTAAAAACACAGATAGATCTACGGGATGAACTGGAAAATTATGAAGCGAACCAACGTGATAACATAGATCTAGACAGTGATGTTACAACAACTAAAAAATCAGAAAACTTCATTGAATGTCAAGCAAATATACTAAACACTAAACAACAAAAGCGAGATCTCGACCCAATAAATCTACTGAACATCGAATTACAAGGCAAGATTAACAATTTAACTAACGATTCTCATAAGGAAACAAACACACTAAGCAACAAATCACACCTCGATAATATTTACCCACCAGACTCAAAAGTTCTACTGCTAACAGATAACTACGGCAGAAATATGACAGATCTACTTACATCAGTGTTCACAAAATTTCAATTGAAAGCGAAAGTTACGACATTCTTCAAACCAAATGCCAAATGCTGTGATGTCATCGATGATCTACCCAAACTCTGTAAAGAATTTACCAAACAGGATCATGTTTTCATTCTTGCAGGCACAATCGATGCAGTCAGAGGGTCGTCCATAGATAATGAACGGTTTGAAGAGCTGTTATTGCCAGTTATAACAAATACCAATGTCTACATAACTAAAAATACGATCTGGAGAAGAAGACGTGTCCTAAATTCGATCATTAATGGCATCAACGGAGCTCTGGCTAAATGCGCACGTGTGGCTTCATAGAGACTATGTAACAAACAATGCGTCTGTTCAAAATTTTTACCTAACAAAGCGCACAAAATATAATCTACTCAAATTAATTGTAACTCGCGTGTTGTCAGAAGAAAGTCAAACATTTAGTCCGATGGTACACAATTCTTCGTCACCAAAAAACGGATCATCGTCGAAAAACTTCCATCCAATAATGTTGTAAATTGTTTGTATTTTAATGCACAATCTATCGAAAGTGAATGAAATTGAGGGAATACTTTGTGATACAAATAAGGATTTCTCGCTTTTATGCTTAAGTGAGCATTGGCTCACAGCAGCTGAATCAGTATCAAAGTTATGATAATGATCCGCAATAACAAGGAATATAAAATCTCCAATCTCAATTAATTTGTGTCTGAAAAGGATTGTGAAATTATTGGTATAATGGTGCACAATATAATTATTTTGGTTGCATATCGAGCATCTGCAGGGAATTTTAACAGCTTCCTCAAAATTTTAGGTTTAGTATTGGGTAGCATAGATTGAATTTGAAAATACTATATATTTAGTTGCTGACTTCCACGTTAGATTTAATTTGCACGATCCTAATAAAATTACATTGATTGATTTGCTCACAAGTTATGGTTTAAAATTAATGGTTGACTTTCCAACGAGGCTACACAACTGCATAGATAATATATGTACAAATGGAATATGTTCAGTTAAACCAATTCATACAGGCATATCAGGCAAATACAGCTTCTGTTGGGAGCAAAAATGGCCTGTTAGCCAAAAAATATGCTGACCAAGATGGAAACCCTTGATGGACAGTCCACTTGAAAGAGCAACAACCTGGGCCAGAGTGGAAGATCATCTTGGTAATGAACTCAGCCCGTTACAATGCAAAGTTAAATTCTTGTAAGATTATACCATTTTATATCTTATTTAGAAAGATTGTTCAAGCATTTGTAACGAAGGGAAATAAATAAATTAAATAAATAAATGAAGATATGGACAAAACGAAGAATATATTAAAAATATATATATGCCGACCAATAACAAACACTGGAAAGTATTCACTATTTAATAAATTAAAGGAAGAGAAATGGGAAATTATAAGTAAACCTCACAATGATGCCAATTTTTACTTTGACTCTTTTCTTGAATTGTTCCTAAATAAATGCGACATATCTTTTCCAAAGAAAGCGGTTCTTAAACGAAAAACTAGTGGACCACATGTTCATTGGTTTAATAGTGAGTTAAGGGCTATGAAATCCACTCTTCTGTTAATGTCAGAAACACATAATCGTCTGCAGTGCCCTGAACTTCACACAATTAGGAATAAGTACAGGAAAAAATATAAGAATGCATTAAAGTTGCAGCGTATTAAAGCAAATGCAAACAACGAAATGAAGGCAGTGTGGGACATTATAAATACAAGAATAAATCGTAATCATAATACAAATTTGGAGAAATCCAAACTAACTGCCCACGAATTTAATCATTTCTTTACTTGCGTGGCAAATGATATTATAGGGGATAAAAATAAATCTAACGTTGATCCTATAATTTTAATGTGTAATCAATGAGTGAATACAAAAGGATATTTTAAGTTTTGTGAAGTCTCAACTAGTGTTGTTAGTAGTGTAATTCAGGGATTAAAACCCAGCAAAAGTCGAGATATATATGGTCTGAGAGTAAACGTAGTCAAATCAGTAATGCAATCCATTGACGAAAACAATAAATATATGTATTAGATAATTCAATTCATGTATAAAAAAGTGCATTTAAAAAAAAATGCAAATGTTTAAAAATGTATTTACCTTCACCATGACAACGATCTCTATATCAACAATTTTAGTAAACAGCTGACTTTAGTTGTACTCTGGCAGTTCGTGTCAGTTCTGAATACCTCTGCGGTGAAATATAATTGAAATCCATTTCGGACCCGCTTCCACGTGAAAATTATTTCAGGATTTTCATTCCGATCGATGTATAAGTTGAGTAAGTATTGCCCATTCACCAATAATACACATTTAGTTACGTACATTTGCAATTAAAGCCCGACATAGTATTTCGTACTTCGGCCTAGTGTCGTGAGATGTCGCAAGTGTACGGTAGCACTGCCACAATGCGTGAAATGCAGAATTGGATTGCAAATAAACATTTTTATATTTGTGCACTTGGCGTCTTCTCTTTTATGTGTGTCGTAAATAAGTGCAACGGCGATTAAACGATCGGCCGTTATTGGTCTCCTAACTTATGTCGCCTGTAGTATGTGTGTGTGCGTGCGTGTGAGAAAATTATAACCTACAATATAATATAAAAAACGCCAGAAATGTATGGAATGTATACTAAATGTAAGTAATAATATATACTTATACAAAGCAATAATTATAAATATCATTTTAACGGCTAGATCTCAGTGTTTGTACCACTCGCAAACGCGCAGGTGTGAATTTCGCTATTCCCGTGGCACTCAACCATTTTTATTTTACCCACACACGATTTTGACGATTGGTGCATCATACAATTCCATCACAAATAAACAATGCTCCTTCACTTATTGTACATTTAATTAATATGAATTGTTAATATAAATATAGTTCTTATTCGTTAAATTATCTTAACAAATACCACTCGCGGTTATAATTTCGGCAGAATAAATTTTATTTTAAGCACTCGTCATTTCATAGCAAATTTCTTGAATGAATTGAGATTAGGCAAAATTATTTTCAAAATGTTGATTTTTTTTTAATAGTTCTTGGAGTTCAGATTTGACTAATGGGTTGTACTCAAGGAGTTCTAACGAAAACTCTAATGGCAAATTGCGATTAAATGACAGGAAATGGGTATTTTCAAAATTTAATTTTCTATTATCGAATTTTAAATTTATTTAAAAATGCCAATAATCGTGATTATATCGAATTTGTTTATAAGAAAGAATTATTGTACTCAATGAATAGAAATAGAAAATTAACTCAGAACTCCTGGAACTCTCATTTTTGCTTCGCGACTTTTTTCAAAAAAATATTTTTGATAGTTCCGGATAGTTCTGATTGGTGTTTCCTGTAGTTCTTTGTGAGTTCTATCCAAAGTTGTTATGAAATATTTAGATTCGACCAATATTAAGTGAGTAATATGAATTTGAATATTTCGAATTTCCAACTTTGAAAATTTTTATCTCTGGAAATTCAACAGAACTCTTTTTTTAAAGTATCAGGAACTATAGTACTAACCCAAACACATCTTAAAACTAGTTCAGAACTATTGGATAACAATGTTGGGGTGCGGTGTCAAGTTGGCACCCCATTTTTCAAAAAATTCCTGTCAGCCCAATTTTACAGAACTCGTTTTTAAAAGTTGATAGTACTTCTAGATACATCAAAAGGAATTAAGAGCTCTATTCATAACTATCAGAACTCTTCATTGGGGTGCCAACTTGGCACACTCGTCGAACTTAATGCACCATGTACCACAATTCCACAATATTATCTCCCATCAAAATCACAACGGATGTCCCACAGGGGTCGATCCTTGGACCACTGCTATTTTTTTTCTTTGTCAATGATTCCCGAGATTGCATTCCTTAATCGGAAGTGATTCTATTCGCCGATGATACGACTATTTCTAACGTAAATCAAATGTCAACTGTTGCTCACAGTACGACGTTATTGCCATCTGAATGGTTTGAGAGTAACCGTCTAAAACTAAACACAGAGAAAACAACGCAACTTGTATTTACTCTCAAATCCACGAAGGTTGATACTACCAAATTTCTAGGCGTACATCTAGATACGTACCTGAATTGGTCATGTCAAGGTGATCAAAAAAACATATTTGCAGTGAGAAACATTGCAACACAAGTACCCAATGAAGCACTTCGACAGTACTATTTCTTACAGATCCAAAGCCACCTACAATATAGTTCACTTGCCTGGGGTCACTCGGCCATTAGGCATCGAATTTTTGGCCTTCAGCGCCGTGCAATACAAATTCTAAGCGGGTGCGGATATAGGGATGACTGTAGAAATAAATTCAAAGAACTTAATATATTAACAGTGCCATGCCTCTACATACCGGGTGACCCAGCGATCTGTAAAAGCCCCATAACTTATTTGCTAACTGAGATATTGACTTCTAGTTTTCTTGAACTGGTACCCACATTTATTCTGCATATTTTAAAAATATATATGTTTTTGTACAGGGTGTCCCAGTATACATTACAGAGCAAAGTTATGTTTTTTTTTAAATGAAACACCCTATATTTTATACTTTATTTTCAACCGTCTTGAGAAGCTGATAAAAATAGTATAAGATAATATGGGTCTATTATGGACGGTTGGTTAGTTATGGGCAAATTTGTGACAAAAACAAGGACACATTGAAAAAATTGCAGAAGCGCTTCTAGCAAAGCTAGCGTCATTTTTTATACATTGAAGAATTTTCCACATCATGAAGAATAATAAAAATCGGCTTTGGTTCTTTTTTGTTCATACCGCTATACAGAGTGTCAACATACGCAAAACAATGGATAACTATTTTTTTTTCAAATGGAACACCCTATATAAGTTGCCACCAATCTATGGCATTTTTAATAAGCTTTCCAATGATATACAGTTTGTATAACAAAATATTAAGGATTTTTGAGATTTATCAATAAAAACAATTTCTTTTGCCACCTTCTGCTGATTTTTGGATTTTCAGCCAAAACTATGCATTTTCTGGAAAAATTACAAGAGACCAAAGTTGTAGAGCGAAAAATTTCCGATCGATATAGGTCTTTCAACAACCATAACGCGCAAAATCATGCGTTTTATGCATTTTCTTTTCGAATTTTTTATTAATAAATTGCACTATACTTTATTTTTCGCACCCTCTAGCGGAAAAACAGGAAATTATAGGGAAATTAAAATGGCCCATATCGATTGAAAATGTTCCGCTCTACAACTCTTAATAGAAACAATTTTTGCCAAAAATGCATAGTTTTCCCTAAAAATGCAAATTGAAAATGTATGTATCAATTTTTGCGTTTTTCAATGGTTTTTTGCATTTTTAGCGAAAACTATGCTTTTTGGGCAAAAATAGCTTCTTTTAAGAGTTGTAAAGCGGAATATTTTCAATCGATGTAGGTAATTTGAATAATTCTATAATTGCCCGTTTTTCTGCTAGAGGACGTGGAAAATAAAGTATAGTGCAATTAATTAACAAAAAAATTGAGAAAAACGCTAAAATGCATATACGGTTACGATTTTGCGCACTCTGGCGGGCAATGCAAAATTTTCCGCTCTACAACTTTGGTCTCTTATTATTTTTTCAGAAAATGCATAGTTTTGGCTGAAAATCCAAAAATCAGCAGGAGGTGACAAAAGAAAAATGTTTTTATGGATAAATCTCAAGAATCCTTAATATTTCATTCTACAAATTGCACATCATTGGAAACCTTATTAAAAATTCCATGCATTGGTGGCAAGATATATAGGGTGTTCCATTTGAAAAAAAATAGTTATCTAATATTTTGCGTATGTTGACACCCTGTATAGCAGTATGAACAAAAAAGAACCAAAGCCGATTTGTATTATTCTTCATGATGTAGAAAATTCTTAAGTGTATAAAAAATTCTTAATTTATTCTTAATTCATTATTTCTATGATTTTTTTCTACTTTGCAGAACATAATTCATTAATTGTATGTTTTAGACGTGCGCGTGCTGCGCCTTCTAAATATACAGGGTGTTTCTAAATTAGTACGAAAGGTTTGATGATTTTTCAGAAAGAATTAAGGGAGGTCTTTCATATATTTTTTTGTTCAAAATCCCTTCCTCTTCAAGTTGCAGCCCTCTAAAGTTAAGGGGAAAAATGTTTTTATTTCATATATCCACTAATAACTTGGAGAAGAAGAAGGGGTTTTGAACAAAAAAATATATAAACGACCTGCCTTAATATTTGCTGAAAAATCATCATTTAAAACCTTTCGCATCAATTTAGAAATATATTATACATTTTTACATTTTGAAATAATAATATATTTTGGCTCTCAAGGGATACAAATTTTTGACCTTCACGAATGAAACAGATCGACGGAAATGTAATTAATTGTAATAAATGTACATATAATTGAAATGTGTATTTTTGCAGCGGCCCACGATCAAAGCAGTAAAGCATGAATAGGCTTTAAGTTTTTCATTGTCGGTTGCTGTAAATCAAAACATATGTAAACTGTAGCACTATAAAATCACAAACCTATATCCTTTTTACTTTCTCCGTTACGAAGTACGAGAAAGTATTGTGATCGTGATTTTTTTTTCAAAAATTTTTTTTACGGAAATATCCGTTTTGGGGTCCCTAGATGCCATTTCAACAATTTCTGAAGAAAAAAAAAATGTGTCTGTGTGTGTGTGTGTGTGTGTGTGTGTGTGTGTGTGTGTGTGTGTGTGTGTGTGTGTGTGTGTGTGTGTGTGTGTGTGTGTGTGTGTGTGTGTGTGTGTGTGTGTGTGTGTGTGTGTGTGTGTGTGTGTGTGTGTGTGTGTGTGTGTGCGCGTGTGTCTGTCTGTGCACGCTGTATCTTAAAAACTAATAGAGCAATTGATATGAAACTTTCAACATACGTCTTATTTCATAATCTGAAGAACTGAAAAGCTTTTGGTAAAATTTCGTACACCGGAAGTGGGCGTTTACCTCAACTGTTTTTTGTTTTTTGCCAATATTTTCGTAAATATGAAAAATATCACAAAAACATTTAGACAAACTTTGAAGACAACAAAGAAATTAACATCTTTTACTTAAAAACATTTTTCATAAAATCATTTTTATTCGAGAAAAAAAATTATTATTATTTTTTAATTTTTGGTTTATAATTATAAAACGATAATAGTTACAGCAAATGTAAATTAATAATAATTGTAGAGAATGCTAAAATGAACAATTTACAAAGAATAAGATTTTTCGAAATCCCTTTAGTTTTTGAATAAATTAAGTTTTTATATTTGAAGTATAATTTTTCCATCTTTCATAATTTTGACGTTTTAAACGTCAGTTTCCTCCGAGTTTACAAAGCGCTCGATGTACATTTAAAATATGATTCAAATTGAAAATAAACCATGAAAGCGTAAATATAAATGATACCATCAAGTCGGAGAAAGTAACATAATGGCCACATCACCATTTTTTTAGTCCGTCAATTAGTTATTCTCTAGTAGCGCGCAATTACGCGCGCCGTGCGCCATCATTTCTATTCTGTATTTCATTGCATAAAATCTCGAACGTAGCTGAAAGCGTGTTTATTCTTTCTGTAGTTAATTTTTTTCTTTGATTCGACAAAAAATTAAAAAACAATTGCTACAAACATAAAACTCTCAGAAAATATTTAGAATAGATTCTACTATATAATACCATAGTAATTCTAAAATATGTTTGTTCAAATTCTGAGATAAACTCACCTGAACGCCTGTTTGTTCTTTCTGTAGTTAAATACATTGGTGGAAGAAAAAAATGAAACTGTGAAATTTCGACCATTTTCAAACCGCCATAACTCGGCGTATTTTCAATTGATTTTGAGGAATCTTTGAGAGCGAAAAACTTTGAAGTGTCTTCTTTAAAGTCATGCAAGCGAACTTAAGCGTAACCCCTTCCGCACCCTCTAGCAGCCCTGTGAAAGGAAACCATGTCCAACTTTGACGATGTTTACGGAGTTGGAAAAATGTTGTCGACTCCATCCAGCTAAGCATTAAAATTTGGTCAATTCCCTATGCAGGACTTGAAAAACGAAGTTCCTACGACGATTTGGCACCAAGTTATGGGTGTGCATTTTAAAGTTTTTCGCACATAACTCGGCGACTTTTTAACCAAATTTGATCATTCTTTCGGGAAAAAATCTCATTTTGGCCCTACTTTAAGGGGGTAAACTCAGATTGGAATGATCCCTTTTCGAACCCTTCAACCCCCGAACAAAAAAAAACACGTTTTTGGGCAAAAAAACGCCCAACTTTGGCAACGTGTACCGAGGAGTTGGATAAAATGTGTCGACTCGATCCACCAAAAGGGCATTGAAATGTGTTTAATTACCTGTGCAGGACTCAAAAACGAAGTTCCTACGGCAATTTGGCACAAAGTTATGGGTTTTTGTGGTCTTTTTATTTTTTTTGTTTGGAGGGGCGTAGAGCCCTCTCTTTTGAGTGGGGGATAAACCCTCTCAAAGAGAACACATATTGCTTTTGATTTTTCAAAATATCGTCAAAATCGGTTGGATGGAAGGCGAGTCTTTAATTCGACAAAAAATTGAAAAACAATTGCTACAAACATAAAACTCTCAGGAAATATTCAGAATAAACGCTGCTATCTAATACCATAATAATTCTAAAATATTTCTTCTTCAAATTCTGAGATAATCTCACCTGAAAGCCTGTTTGTTCTTTCTGTAGTGAATTTTTTTTCTTTAATTCAGTAAAAAATAAAAAAAACAATTGCCACAAACATAAAACTTTTAAGATATGTTTAGACTAGATGCTACCATATAATACCATAATAATTCTAAAACATCTCTTCTTCGAATTCTGAGAAAATCGCACCTGAAAGCCTGTTTGTTCTTTCTGTAGTTATTTTTTTTATTGGGTAAAATATAAAAGAACAATTGCTGCAAGCATAAAATTTTCAGGAGATATTCAGAATAGATTTGCAAACAACACAATCTTGTTGAGATTTAACCGTTATTTCACTTTTATAAATTGATGGAAAATGTATCTCCACAAGTCGCAAAATATTTTCTTTGTATGAATAATACAAGAACTCAAACTAAGAAGAGCCAATAGAAAATGGAAAAACAAAGTTGAAATAACACTAATTATTTAACTACTTTCCTGGCTATTGCCACGACAGATATTGAATTATACAAAAATCGCAAATCGTATTTTGCGAAAATTTTGTTTTCTTCCATTCCTCAAATTTATTTTTATAGAGAAATGCGATAAATATGAGAATCCACTGGACGCACTAAACTATTTCCTTCTCGTTCTATCTCTTGATCCAATGTTGCGTTACGCAGGACGAATTGGCAATTAATTTGATGACCGGTTTTCCTTGAAAATTGTACGTGTCGCAGAGCAAAATGTTTAATATGATCATTATATGTTAAAATATGCATTATATGGGTAAATATGCAAAATGTGCAAAAATATGCATTTTGCATAAAATCCTCTCTCTAGTTATCATTATACTTGGTGGCAGTGTTGCCACACGTTCGAAAACGAATTACCGTACCCGCATACTCTGAATTACCGTACTTATTAATAAATTACCGTACATACATGTTAGATGTGATAATTTATTAGGGTGTGGACTACGAGAAATACACACTTATAATGATGTAAACTTACGATTTCAGAGGTGAAGCGAAGGTTTTCTAATTTTTTTTTACCGAAAATATCACATAAAAAAACGTTTTGTCCCCCTTTTATAATTTCGTTCTATTGGATTATTTCGGGGATTTGCATATTTTTCTACGAATTTGTTACATAAATCGACGCTAGATGGTCCTATCTGCTAATATAATGTTAACTATCGGGGCGAGATAGATTTTAATACTTCCCATAGGTAGTGTTGCCAGGTCAGCGGGAAATCAGCTAGATCTAGCGGATTTGGAATCCGCATTGCGGAGTAATTTTCGTTTTAGCGGCTGGCGGATTTTCTAACGGAATTGTGTTGGATAGTTGAGAAAACTAGCGTAATTAAATTTAAATTTGAACTTTATTTTCGAAACATATATTTTACAAGAGAAAAAGCACTAACATTAATTTAAAAAAAATAACTTAATACATTTTCGAAAAATAAAGATAGATGTTCTGTGAATATTCTAAAATATTTGAGGAACTCTTATCATATCAGACTTTATTTTCTTTTCGATTTTGGTTTTGTTTAAGTGTTCAACAACTTAAAAAATTCATAACTAACACAAATATTGACTAAGTTCCAATAATTAAGATTAATTTTAAATGTATTATGATTGCATCAGAGTTTTTTTATGGAATTCAATCAAAGCAATATGATTTTTTCTAGATTTTCCTTGTTTAAAAATTCGTTTTTAAAAATTGAAAAAAGTGACACATTTTCAAAAATGAAAGTTAGTTTTAAAGATACATTTGTTATTTATCCATGTTACAGTTTTTTTCTGAACGCATCTTTTGCATATTTCTGCACCCTGTAAGTTTAAGTTTTTTTTATATATCTGTTATGACTAATTTTTTTATGTATTGAAACCACTTATTTATATTATGTATATTAACCTGTATAAACTCATTGTTATTGGCACATTAAATAAATTAAATTAAATTTCGATTTTTTGTCTTCAACAACTTTAAATATTAATTTTCAAAAATTAATCTCACGAAAAAATTGACACATTTTGAAAAGTCTAAGTTGATTCTAAAGGCAGATGTTTTGTTACTAAAATTTTTGAGAAATTCTACATCAGTTTTTTTTTTGTTCGACAACTTAAAACGTTGATTTTCAAAAATTCATAACTAAAATTACAGTAAGTTGTAAAGGGAGATGTTTTGTGAGTGTATTAAAAAAATTGATTTTTTGTTCAGGTCTTCGACAACTTTAAATATTAATTTTCAAAAATTCATAACACGCATTTTCAAAACTCAAAGTTAATTTTAAAGGTAAATATATTATGATTGCATTAAACGTTTTAAGGAATTCAATCATATCAGTATGTTTTTTTCTATTTTTTCTTTGTTAAAATATTTGACAAATTAGAAAAATATCATTTTTCAACATTTATAACTCACGCATTTTTTAAAATTGAAGATAATTCAGATGTTTTGTGAAGATACTGTTTTTTTTTTTATTTTTGATAAATTCTAGCATATCATGTAATAAATCAGTGTCGGAACTGACCATTTCACAATTTTCAACTGCCAAAAATGCCAATTTTCAACTGCAAAAATGCCAATTTTCAACTGCCAAAAAGGCCAATTTTCAACTGCCAAAAATGCCAATTTTCAACTGCCAAAAATGACAATTTTCAACTGCCAAAAATGCCAATTTTCAACTGCCAAAAATGCCAATTTTCAACTGCCAAAAATGACAATTTCAACTGCCAAAAATGACAATCTTCAACTGCCAAAAATGACAATTTTCAACTGCCAAAAATGCCAATTTTCAACTGCCAAAAATGACAATTTTCAACTGCCAAAAATGCCAATTTTCAACTGCCAAAAACGACAATTTTAAACTGCCAAAAATGCCAATTTTCAACTGCCAAAAATGACAATTTTCAACTGCCAAAAATGACAATTTTCAACTGCCAAAAATGACAATTTTCAACTGCCAAAAATTCAATCATATCAGTATGTTTTTTTCTATTTTTTCTTTGTTCAAATATTTGACAAATTAGAAAAATATCATTTTTCAACATTTATAACTCACGCATTTTTTAAAATTGAAGATAATTCAGATGTTTTGTGAATATACTGTTTTTTTTTTATTTTTGATAAATTCTAGCATATCATGTAATAAATCAGTGTCGGAACTGACCATTTCTAACTGCCAAAAATGACAATTTTCAACTGCCAAAAATGATAATTTTCAACTGCCAAAAATGACAATTTTCAACTGCCAAAAATGCCAATTTTCAACTGCAAAAATGCCAATTTTCAACTGCCAAAAAGGCCAATTTTCAACTGCCAAAAATGCCAATTTTCAACTGCCAAAAATGACAATTTTCAACTGCCAAAAATGACAATCTTCAACTGCCAAAAATGACAATTTTCAACTGCCAAAAATGCCAATTTTCAACTGCCAAAAATGACAATTTTCAACTGCCAAAAATGCCAATTTTCAACTGCCAAAAATGACAATTTTAAACTGCCAAAAATGCCAATTTTCAACTGCCAAAAATGACAATTTTCAACTGCCAAAAATGACAATTTTCAACTGCCAAAAATGACAATTTTCAACTACCAAAAATGACAATTTTAAACTGCCAAAAATGCCAATTTTCAACTGCCAAAAATGACAATTTTCAACTGCCAAAAATGACAATTTTCAACTGCCAAAAATGACAATTTTCAACTGCCAACAATGACAATTTTCAACTGCCAAAAATGACAATTTTCAACTGCCAAAAATGCCAATTTTCAACTGCCAAAAATGCCAATTTTCAACTGCCAAAAATGCCAATTTTCAACTGCCAAAAATGCCAATTTTCAACTGCCAAAAATGACAATTTTCAACTGCCAAAAATGACAATTTTCAACTGCCAAAAATGACAATTTTCAACTGCCAAAAATGACAATTTTCAACTGCCAAAAATGCCAATTTTCAACTGCCAAAAATGCCAATTTTCAACTGCCAAAAATGCCAATTTTCAACTGCCAAAAATGACAATTTTCAACTGCCAAAAATGCCAATTTTCAACTGCCAAAAATGACAATTTTCAACTGCCAAAAATGACAATTTTCAACTGCCAAAAATGACAATTTTCAACTGCCAAAATGCCAATTTTCAACTGCCAAAAATGACAATTTTCAACTGCCAAAAATGCCAATTTTCAACTGCCAAAAATGACAATTTTCAACTGCCAAAAATGACAATTTTCAACTGCCAAAAATGCCAATTTTCAACTGCCAAAAATGACAATTTTCAACTGCAAAAATGCCAATTTTCAACTGTCAAAAAGGCCAATTTTCAAGTGTCGGAAACGACCATTTTAACTGCCAAAAATAACAATTTTTAATTGAAAAAAAGACCATTTTTAACTGCCAAAAATTACAATTTTCAACTGCCAAAAATGACAATTTCTAACTGCCAAAAAGGTGGGTTTTCAAGTGTCGGCAACGACCATTTTTAACTGCCAAAAGTGACAATTTTTAACTGCCAAAAAATGACAATTTTCAACTGCCAAAAATAACAATTTTCAACTGCCAAAAAGGTCATTTTTCAACTGCAAAAAAGGCCAATTTTCAAGTGTCGGCAGCGACCATTTTTAACTGGCAAAAATGACGATTTTTAATTGCTAAAAATGACAATTTTTAACTGCCAAAAACGACAATTTAAAACCCAAAATTGTAATGTAATGTAATGATTACATTACAAAATTGTAATGATTTTAAAATTTTTGTAGAATTCTTTAACATCACAATTTATTTTTTTAGATTTTTTCTTCTACTACCAAAAATATTAATTTTTAGGAATTCAATCATATCTGTATTTATTTTTCTTTGAATTTATTTATTAAACATTATGCTGAAAATTATGTTAGAATAAGAGATTGATTTATTTCGTACTTTATATTTTCTTTATATTTCGAATATTGTCGAATTAAAAACGCGGTAAAAATGCTTTTATACAGGGTGAAAATGACCGTACATTTGTGAACGGTTTTAACATTTGGACCGTATACCGTACTTTCGCTCAGAATACCGTACAAGTACGGTATGGCAACACTGCTTGGTGGATATTATTTTTTATAAATTATTTTAGTTTATATCTCTATTATTATAGTATTTGTGTTATGTTTTGTAAAAAAAAAGTTTTAGTCGTTAAATAAATACATAAATAATAATATATCAAGGACGCAGGGAGTAACAAAGTTTAACTTTGGTTCCACCCTTGCTCAAATTAAACACAGTTTAATGTGAAATCTACAAGACAGACAAGTAAATCTCGACCTTCTAAAAAATACATTTCTATTTTGCAGATTAAACTGGGTAACAAATCTCCATCAACAGTTAGAAAAGAAGCTCCGAAATCGTCGGTTCCACCGAAAGTTATCAGTACACATACTGCCCAAATAAAGCGAACTCGGGAAACAGCCGATCGCAAGAACATTGGTAAAAACGTAACTCCAAGAACATCGGCAGCTCCCCAACTAAAAGTAACCACCACAACAACCCTTCCACTGACCTCTTTAGCTACTCCTCAAATGAAAACGTCAGATCAAAATAAAATAAGCAAACCAGCTTCGCAAAGTAAGAGAGTAACGCCAAAAATATCGATTCCTCAAATTAGTAAATACAAAGATGCTTTGAAAACTACAAAAAAGCTAGAATCGAAAGCAAAAACGAAAATTGTTGTTTTCAAGGAAAAAACTCCAGCCGATCTAAAAACAAAACATGATGGAATTACTAATAAAAGGTTAACTTCAAGTGCAGTTACTCCCCAAGTTAATAAGCGTAACCCACAGCTAAAAGTAATTCCGAATACTTCTACTAATAAATCTATTCCACGCAGTGGAGTGACTCCTAAAATATTGAGTTCAAATATTTGCAAATCTGCCCCGCAAAGTAAAAGCATTGCGCCAAAAATATCGGCTGCTCAAATTAATAAACGCACTCTACTAACCCAAGAATCTAAAGACTCTTTTAAAACCCCAAAAAATCGAATAAAACTAGAAGTTTCCCCATTAGCACCGAACGCAAAAAGAAAAATTAATTTAGACACGAAAGATAAAGCTGAATCACTAGGGATTGTGTACGCAATCTCTTTAGATCCCGATGTACCAAATAATTCTAAACTTGCGTTTGAAACTATCAACAGCGAAAGTAAGGATAGTAGCACTATGCCTACACCTGCGGTTCTCGAGGAAAATTCGACATTCTCGGATTTATTTCCCAAATTGAGAAGTAATTCTCAACTCGAAACATTGGACAGCGAATGCGAGGATATTAATACGATTACGCCTCCACCTGTAAAGCTTGAGAAAAATGATTCGCTTACAACTACAAATTCTAACCAAGAAATTATAAATTCAAACGTGATCATTCGAGAAATTTCGAAAACTGAACGAAACTTTGCACTAAACCAAGATTCCATCAAGCCATCGGAAATTCAAGTCTTGGAGGACACCACTTCTCTGCAAGAAAAAATTCCAGATGAATGTTCCTCCGCAACTGCTTTCAACAGCACGACTCAGCAACACTCGACATTTTTCCTAGTATTGAAGCAAACAGCGAGCACCCACGTTTCAGAAAAATACATTCCTGTGTCCGACCATCAGGAAGAATTCACGGCACAAATTATCACGGACGTATCACTTAAACCGAAGAGCTACAGCGTATCGGTAAAACCGAAAATCCTCCCTCCAATAACGGTATCTACTAAACCCAAAACGGAGAAGATGAAGTGCACGTTGTACGTCAATTTAGAAATCGACGAGACTCTTAAAAAGTGTTGTAACTTTAACAAGATCATAAACAGCATCTCACCTCACATAGAGCTTCACTTAATAAAGCACGAACATTATCATAGCGCTGCTTGCTTGATTCTCGAACATGACATAAACCAATTATTACAATTATCGACTGCAAACGAAGACTTTAACAACATAATGGGCTTATGTAAATTAAAAGTACTGGGTCCTATAATTAAAGTGGAATCTGACGATGAAAGCATCAAAGAACACGAGTATTATCTTTGCAAAACTCAGGATTACAGGATTGCAGAAGAGGGGGGTGATGCAGAAGTTTGGAAGGAAGCGAATGTGAATTCGGTTTCCAAGGGGGAATCCGTTGTCGATGAAACACTTTCCATTTCCGCAATAAACGAGCACAATATTACTTACGCAGGCATGCAATTTCTACGGAAGATGGGTTTTCCGGAAGTGAAAATCTCCAATGTTGAGATTACTACATCGCCGAGTAAAGGACAAGACAACGAAATCACTATATCTGGTGGTAGTCCAAAAATCGAAATTGCTTCATCTAAAGTGGCGAACATTAACCTGTTGGCGCTGTCATCTGGGAGATCTCAAGACATATCTTCAGTAGGTGAGAAGCTGTCATCAATCTTGTTAAATCTGACTGGAGACGATGACGATGACGATGGTGCATTGGCCGCAGAAGGTTAGGAAAACAGCTTCATGTAGTAAGTATTTAATATAGTTGATGTCTAAAATTTTCAAATATAGCTGTCATAAGTGATGACAACCAATTAACGGGTGATATTTTGAAATAAAGAACGGTTTAAAGCCTTGTTTATACCTTTTGGTTTGCAATAGACCATGTGTCTAACTTTAGGTTATACAAACTTGTACCGGATTTTATCTTTCTTAGCCTTTTAAGCTGACCCAAGATAAAGTAAATATAAATTTTGTAAATTCCTTTTGAAACGAACGATGATAGAACCCCCAAAATAAAAACTAAATGAGACAAATATATGCCATCCAAATTATGCTGCTACAAAAATATAGTGCCTTTAATTATTCTCAATTTTCTTTCGTTTTTAGATGAATTCGCTTCATATTACCTGAATATATCCACTCCAGTATATACTAACGTAAGTATTTTTTAGTATAAAACTTTCTTAATATTATCCTAGCAATTGAATTTTGTTACACTTTTGTCTAGAGTGGCCACTTTTGGTCTGAAAAGTAGGTCTAGCTAAGCGTGTGGTTAGGTGTGCCCTATAGTAACAACGCTATAAATGCACTTTTTCAAAAAAAAATCTATTTCTAAATATGTTTGAAAATTTGACCGATAAATCATAGATAGCGTGACTTTGCAATAGCCCAAAGAAAATTATCTAAATCGAACCGAACTTTGCAGTAACAAAATTGCCTAGATGAGAATTTTTTACGACCGAAAGTACACTTTTTCGAAAAATCACACATTTCTTTTGATATATACTTGAAATTTTGATAGATTAATCTTGAATAGCTTATCTTCACAAATGTAGAAACTACAGCAACCAAAATTTTTGCGCACGAAAAATGCTCATTTTTCAGAAATTGCTTTGTATATTCTAAATTTTTGCCAGATGCTTGAAATTATGAAAGATTTGCTTGAATAACGTGTCTTTGTTTTTCAAAACTTTGAATTTAACAAAAATGGATGCAATAGAAGACACCTTCTGATAAATACAAATGCAGTTTTTCCAAATATTGCTCCGTAAATTTCTTACTAGAGATACTTGAAACGTGTGTATTTACTATTGCTAAAAAAAAAATGATCAAAACTCTGCAGTAGCAAAAATGGCTTCTCTTGAAGGCTAAAAATGTACCTTTTCTTGAAGTTTCTCTATAAATTTCACATTACTTTTGAAAATTGCTTTAACTATTGACACGGTAATCTTCTTTGACGTTTTAATAATTTCTCAAAGAAAATAATCTAAACTTTATTGTAACAACAATGATTAGAAACCAAATGTTGATGATCGAAATTGGATCGTTTCCAGAAATTCCCCTGACAATTGCCCTCATTTACTTATTAACTTTTCAAATTATGAAGTGTGAACTTTCTGTTCGGCCAATTGTCTTCTCGAATCTAACTCGTGACTGATTTTTCCTGGGCAATTACTAGCGTTTGGATCACTCTTTTCGTCGCAACAAGCAATCGTGATCCTGCCGCTAATAATTGCCGGCAAAATCATAGGCACTCGTTATATTACTGTTGAATTTTTTTTTCGACAAACCCTTGTAATTTTGAAACATTAACTCTAACCCGAAGATTCTTCAAAATTCCTAAAAAAAATTATCTGAACTTTGTGGCAACAAAAATAGTTGCGATAGAACATTTTTTCAATTAATCCTCTATAAATTCTACATGTTTTTTGATTAATTTTGATTAATACTTACTTACTTACAATTTTCAAAAACACACTTTTTTCACACTGTAAATATCATATTTCTTTTGGCAAACGATTTTAATAGATCTAAACTTGTGTTTACAATTTTGTGAACAAAAATGATATTTTACAAAAGTTGCTCTGTAAATTTCACATTTTTTCGACAAATACGTAAAAGTTTGACAGGCAAATCTTAAATGACATGTCTTTATAACAGTCCAAGGAAAGTAATCAAAAATTTCCAGTAATAAAATGGCTGCGACAAAAAATGGCCAAAAATGCTCTGTTTACAGAAATTGCTCTCTTTCGATAGGTGCTTGAATTTTGGACAAATTATTCTTGAGTGGCGTATTTTTATGATTGTCCTAACAATATCCGATCTTCACACTAACAAAAATCGTGACCAGACATATCCGCACAGGAAGACTGCTCACGCGAAAACTGCGCAAAGAAACCTGCGCACAGCGAAAACTCCGCACACGAAAACTCCTCACACGGAATAATGCTCACACGGAAAACTCCGCACACAGAAAATAACGCACAGTGATAATTGCGCACACGAAAATTGCTCACACGGAAAATTACTCACTTTTATCAATCCTCACAGGGTGCGCACAATAAATATTTTTGCTATAATTATTATATTTCACATTAATCCAAAAGCAATAATGTACTGTGTTAATATTTTTGAAAATATAAATAATATGTTTTGATGTGTTAAATTTTTGAAAATTATTGTTTAAAAAAATACTGATATGATACAAAACATCTACCTTTAGAATTAACTACGATTTTTGAAAATGGATACATTTTTGCGTGAGTTATGAATTTTTCATTTTTTTTTTTAAGTTGTCGAATGTTTGAACAAAGAAAAATAGAAAAAAATAATAATACTGATATGATTGAATTCCTTAAAAACCTCTAATGCAATAATAATACATTTAACTTTCAAATTAAATTTGATTTTTGAAAACGGGTCAATTTTTGTTAAACACTTAAACAAAACAAAAATCGTAAACAAAATTGAGTTCCTCAAATATTTTTATACATCCACAGAACGACTACTAACTAACTATAATTTTTGAAAATGTGTTAATTTTTCGATGTAATAAATTTTTGAAAATTTATGTTTAAAAAAATACTGATATGATTCAAAACATCTGCGTTTAGAATTAACTACGATTTTTGAAAATGTATCAGCGTGAGTTGTGAATTTTTGCTATATTATTTTTAAGAAAAAAAATACTGATATGATTGAATTCCTCAAAAAAACTCGAATGCAATTATAATACATTTAACTTTAAAATTAACATTGATTTTTAATAATAATAATAATATAAAGGGTGAGTTTTTTTTCGATGTTCTCTATGGGGATCTCGGAAACTATAAGAGAAGAGAAACGGTTAAATGGGCAAAGAAGTGTAGTTTTAAGAGTCCAATAAAATAACTCTTCAAGTTTTCAAAAAAAGTCAAGGGTAACTAGATATTTTGAAAAATGTAAAAAGTGTCAATTTTTTTCAAATAAATATATCTCGATTATTATGACAGAAAAAAAAACTGTAAAGGACAAAGTTGTAGATAATTTTATGCAGCTTAATAAAATAAATTCAGAAAATTTTTAACGCGATTATTTTCCGAGATATGACGCAAACTTACATTTTTTTAATGGAAACCATAGTTGGCTATGACCTCATTCGAAAGATTATTTTTTCTCTTGAATCCGATATCACAAATGACTTAGTTATTTCTAAAAATATGTGAGTTACAGTGGGTTCGAATCCGAGCCCGGGCGAAAGATTTTTCGGGGATCGAGAAGTATTCGCTCGGGTCCATGGTTGTTGTATACGTGTGGCATTATTAATTTGTTCATTTATTCATCCAACAATTGTACATAAATAGTAGCCGCCTTGAGCTGGCCATATGGGCTACGATCCCGAGGCCAAAAAAAGTTTTATTATAAATAAAATAATTATTATAATCAACTGCGATTGTTTTACTTTAATCTTTAATCTTTTTCAATCAATTCAAACTATTTTTTGATTTATAATGAATCTTAAAAATGACTGTAACTCACTTATTATTAGAACTAACTATGTCATATGTGATATCGGATTAGAGCAAAAAAATAGTCTTTCGATTGAGGTCATAGCCAACTATGGTTTATATTTTAAAAAAAGTAAGTTTGCGTCATATCTCGGAAAATAATGGCGGTAAGAATTTTCTGAATTTATTTTATTAAGCTGCGTAAAATGATCTACAACTTTGTCCTGTACAGTGTTTTTCCATCTGTTATAATAACCGAGATATATTTATTTGAAAAATTGACACTTTTTACATTTTTCAAAATATCTACTTTTTGAAAACCCTGTATGTAACGGGATTCACCCCGTACATTTAAGAATTAATTAGAATATAAAATATAAAACAAAATAAAAAATAAAATATTAATATAAAATATAAAAATACAAAAGTTAAAATTACAATCTAAAATTAAAAATTTCGACAACTTTGAGATGACAAAAAAAACAAGTAAAAACAATACAATGCAATACGCTAGACATAAATAATTAAAATAATGGAAACCACCGCAAGTCTGAAATATTATTTGAAAACAGTTTAAAATTGTCGTTACTTATCAGGCCATTCGCTACTCCTAAAGTCCGTGATAAGGGTGCAAGGAAAACCAATCAGTTTAAGTACAAAGGAGCAATCAATGTGACTATTAAAATCGAGTCAATTTGTGCATGAGATATGAATTTTTGAAAATTAATATTTTAAGTTAAGTAATAAAATTTGTAAAATCCTACGAACGTGTTACGAATTTTAAATTCATTTAAACTTTAAAATTTGTACTCTATGATAAAAAAATTAGAAAAAAATATATTGAATTGCAGTAGAATTTGGAAAGTTCTACAAATGTTACGAGTTTTAAATTCCAATCAAAATTAAATTTCTGCATTGGTTTAATCATTGAATTGATGAGCCGAATTTGCTTTAAAAGAATAAGATCTATGAACAGGACAATACATTTCTGATTTTCCGTTAAAACAATTGTCAAATTATAGCTGAGAGCAAATAACAACATTCTAAACAATGTCTGGGGAAACGAAATATGCATTCTACGAATTTAAAAGTTGTAAAAAATTTATTAAAAGTTCAACTTCTATGTAAAAAAAATAAACATTTTTGATTTCTCATCTTAGGTAAAAACAAAACAGCAATTTTCCAAACTGAAAATAGGAAAACAAAAATTGCTTAGAAGGATAGAAAAAAATAATCAAAGGAGAAATTCGTTTTAAGAGTTTAAAATTAATTGATAAAATTATAAATTTCGGATTTCGAATAAAAATGAGTGCCAAATCCGAGATTGAAAAGAATCAGCAACACACCAAAATCGAAAATTGTACGATTTAAAAAATCATTGAATGAATATATTTTTTTAATTGGTTATTTAAGCTCCAGAAAATAAACCCATTCGATGATGAGGAAGCTAACTGCAAGTGGTATTTGGTAAGATGGTAAATGTAATTATAAGATTCTGTACGATTTGTCAATAAGCTACTAATGCCGTATTTTTTTTTGTATGCATAACATAAATGAACTATTGGCCTGATGCTCTCCACACCGTTATTTTTGTATTCAGATATTATTAATTCGTATTAAAAAAAATCATTATTGGGAATAATTCATTCCATAAATTTTACATAAATGAGTAATCTGCTATCGTTATTTGTATTGAGATATATTATTAAATCGCATTGAAAAATTCACAATAAATTATTAATTCAATAAAGTTTAATTAATTTCATTTAATCGCTTACCAACAGTAGGAACTATCTTCATAACTATAATCCATTTCCATTAATGTAATTTTAAATATTTTGCACACACTAAAACACGCGAACACTCACTCACTCGGTGGAAGGTAAACTGCCGAATCGAACGGTTTTCTATGACTAAAAAGAGATTTAATCTGGAATGCGTTCATGCATCGTGGATAAGGATTGATAACAAACGACGAAAGAATGTGTTTTTTGCAAACATCTACGCCGGATACTAATTGCCTCCGGGGCAAAGGTCAAATGATTCGGCGGTTCGCACCTGGCAAAATTTTCCAGTTCCACCGGTTAGTTTGTTCGGTGTTTTAGATTTTAACAGCACGACGGAGTGTTATTCTTGAATTTTAATTTTTAAGTTCACTGGAATTTCAAATACTTTCATTTGATCAGGCGGCGAAGTTGTGAAAATTTCTACCAAGTTCGCCAGCTCGAAAAAAATAGAAACATAATAGCCAACGACATTAAACTTTCTAGAATAACTAGAAATGCATTCTAGATTATGATTTCGTGAAAATCCATTTACATCCCTTCACTGGATTTTAAAATATTTTCATTTGATCAGGCGAAGAAGTTGTGAAAATTGAAATAGTATACGAAACAGCAGAATCATCGTTTATTAATACACGCTCTGTAGCGTAAATGCAGTATAAGCTTTGGAGTGTACAACCCTCTATTAGAATCTTCCAAACACATGCATATAGATCCAGTAAAATTTAATTCTATTAAATCTAAATCTTCAATGATCAAACCTTAATAAAACTAAAAAGATAACAAATTTAACATACCTGTAATGGCATTATTATTAAATTGTTTATTCAAATTAATTTATTAGACATTTATACTTTTAATTAAAAACACAGTACTTTGTTGCTTTTAAATTAATGTAATAATTATAGCAAAAATATTTGTTGTGCGCACCCTGTGAGGACTATTATAAGTGAGTAATTTTCCGTGTGAGCATTTTTCAGTGTAAGCAATTTTCGTGTGCGCAATTATCACGGTGCGTTATTTTCTGCGTGCGGAGTTTTCCGTGTGAGGAGTTTTCGTTTGCGGAGTTTTCGCTGTGCGCAGTTTTCTTTGCGCAGTTTTCGCTTGAACAGTCTTCCTGTGCGGATATATCACCGAACCAACAAAAATAGCTGCTCTAAGAGATACAATTTGATGACCTAAATGCATTTTCTCTGGTAATTGCTGTATAAATTCCTCATATCTCTCCAAAGATGCTTACCATTTTGAAAAAAAAAAATCTTCTGTAAGATTGTTTTTTTTTTAATTTCTCAAAGAAAATTATCTGAACTTTTTTTTTAAATTAATGCTCTAGAAGACCATTTTGATGACGAAATTTTTTTTTTAATTACTTTGAAAATTCTACATTTCTTTCGACATACAATTGAGACTTACATTATAACAATTTTGTCAATTTATCACGTTTTTCTAACTCAAAAACTATTCCAGATTGCTGCTCTGTGATGATTATTAACAAAGTTCCTTTTTAGAGTTTTTAACACTCGAGATTTCTTTAAAAGACCGGCGGGTACTTAAAATTTTACATACCGGGTGACCCAGGGATCTGTAAAAGCCCCATAACTTATTTGCTATTTGAGATATCGACTTCTAGTTTTCTTGAACTGGTACCCTCACTTATTCTACATATTTTAAAAACATGTATGTTTTTGTACAGGGTGTCCCAATATACTTAACAGAACAAAGTTATGTTTTTTGTACAGGGTGTCCCAATATACTTAACAGAACAAAGTTATGTTTTTTTAATGAAACACCCTATATTTTATACTTTATTTTCAACCCTATTGAGAAGCTGATAAAAATAGTATAAGATAGTATGGGTCTATTATGGACGATTGGTTAGTTATGGGCAAATTTGTGGCAAAAACAAGGACAAATTGAAAACATTGCAGAAGCGTTCCTAGCAAAGATAGCATCATTATTTATACACTAGAAAATTTCCCACATCATAAAGAATAATACACGTCGGCTTTAGTTCTCTTTTATTCATAGTGCTATACAGGGTGTCAACATACGCAAAACAATGATTTTTTTTTTTCAAATGGAACACCCTATATAAGTTGCCACTAATCTATGGCATTTTTAATAAGCTTTCTAATGATATACAGTTTGTATAACAAAATATTAAGGATTCTTGAGATTTATCAATAAAAACATATTTTTTTGTCACCTTCTGCTGATTTTTGAATTTTCAGCCAAAACTATGCATTTTCAGGAAAAATTATAAGAGACCAAAGTTGTAGAGCGAAAAATTTCCGATCGATATAGGTCTTTCAACTTTTAAGATAATGCGTGCATTGCTCGCCAGAGCGGGAAAAATCGTGACCGTATATGCATTTTAGCGTTTTCTTTCAAATTTTTTATTAATAAATTGCACTATACTTTATTTTCCGCACCCTCTAGCGGAAAAACGGGAAATTATAGGGAAATTAAAATGGCCCATATCGATTGAAAACGTTCCGCTCTACAACTCTTAATAGAAGCAATTTTTGCCAAAAATGCATAGTTTCCCCTAAAAATGCAAATTGAAAATGTATGTATCAATTTTTGCGTTTTTTAATGTTTTTTTGCATTTTTAGCGAAAACTATGCATTTTGGGCAAAAATTGCTTCTTTTAAGAGTTGTAGAGCGGAATATTTACAATCGATGTAGGTCATTTGAATAATTCTATAATTACCCGTTTTTCTGCTAGAGGACGTGGAAAATAAGGTATAGTGCAATTAATTAACGAAAAAATTGAGAAAAGCTCTAAAATGCATATGCGGTCACGATTTTGCGCACTCTGACGGGCAATGCACGCATTATTGGAAAAGTCTAAAGACCTACATCGATCGAAAATTTTCCGCTCTACAACTTTGGTCTCTTATTATATTTTTCAGAAAATGTATAGTTTTGGCTGAAAATCCAAAAATGAGCAGGAAGTGACAAAAGAAAAATGTTTTTATGGATAAATCTCAAGAATCCTTAATATTTCATTAAACAAATTGTACATCATTGGAAATCTTATTAAAAATTCCATGTATTGGTAGCAAGATATATAGGGTGTTCCATTTGAAAAAAAAGTAGTTATTGCTAGCTTTGCCAGGAGCGCTTCTGCAATTTTTTCAATGTGTCCTTGTTTTTGCCACAAATTTGCCCATAACTAACCAATCGTCCATAATAGACCCATGCTATTTTATACTGTTTATATCAACTTCACAAGAGGGTTGAAAATAAAGTATAAAATATAGGGTGTTCCATTTAAAATAACATAACTTTGTTCTGTTATGTATATTGGGACACCCTGTACAAAAATATACATATTTTTAAAATATGTGTGGGTACCAGTTTAAGAAAACTAGAAGTCAATATCTCAAATAGCAAATAAGTTATGGGGCTTTTACAGATCCCTGGGTCACCCGGTATATTGGTTTAAGTTAAGGAAAGGAATATTCAGATTGACTTCGCTGAGGGTTTTAAGGTGTATAAATAGTCTTAATCATAAGAGTGGTATTTTCAGAAAATCATGCCTAATGCAATTTCTAAGACGGTGTTAGAATAGGGGGCGGTGTTTATTGAGGTTGCACCGTTTTAGACAAAACTCTCGAACCAATTTCAATTGAATGTAATCTAAGGCTATGAGGTTTTCACTATTTTGATGAAAATGTTTTAATTTTGATTGAATCTAACTAATAATTAAAAAAAAAGATTGTTCATATTCTACAACTAAAATGTATTTATTTGAATTCAATTTATTCTATTATCTCAGTTTATTTTAAGAATTAGAATCGATTTTCGTGAAGTATACCAAAATATGGTACTTTTCATTCATCTCAGAAGGTGCTGATTCAAGAATAATTGTAGATATTGACGGGATTCTAATAGCTATTTATGTAACAAGTCCACAATATAGCACTTTCTTGGACGAGACGTTTTATGGCCGAGCGAGCAAAGCGAGAGAGGCTAATAATGGAGGTGAGTCCATGAAGTGCTATTGTGGACGAGTTACATACAAAGCTTTATGTTCGACTGCTTTTAGCATTTCTGGAATACTTTTTAAATACAAGCTGAAGCAATTTATTTATATATATTTTAATCATAGTGTGCATTTGCTGCCACACTAATGTCAGTCTTGTAAATTTCAAAGAAAATGGATGATTAGGTTAAACAATCTAATTCCCACAATAAACGTCCAAACCTTGCAAACTTCTTCAGGAGTAAGTGTAATGAATAATAGTAAGTACTATCGCTATAAACCACTATCGTACTTGATCTCTCTTTTTCATTAGTAATTTGTATTGTATTTATTAGGTGTTCTAACCAACATAAAATCTGTCATTTCTGACACTGACATAAGAGTCCAATTTACTTTATCAATTATGGGACTAGTACGAAATGGCGTACATTTCGGCCTAAAAACAAACCGCCAAAGTTACTCTTTTCGTACAGTCGAACATAAAGTAAATTATCTTTAATTAAAATTGAAAACCCTCACTTGTTGCAGAAGCATTAAGCTTAAGTTGTTTCAATAAGTTATTTGTTTATAGTCTTAATAAGACTTAATTTTGCGAACAGGTTAAATATTCATATATTCAGGCTACTTTTTACTTTTTTTATTTAATTTATTAAAATTATCTATTTCAACCACTACATTCCTGGTTAATACCACGGCGAACATTGAATTTATTTTTAAGAAATAAAAGAAAACTGATAAAACTAGTAAATATATCTATAATACACAACGTGTTGTTTTAGCGGCAACTTCATCATGGAATCTTCACCGCAATACTCTGCCTACCAACAATCCTCGAAGAATGCAGCTGCTGCTCTTTATTTATGCACCATTTCCTTATGCCCAGGACAAGAAATGTATCAGCGCGCCCTGGATGTTTGTGGATAATATTCTAAATTAGTTTATTTATAAAATAGTGTTGTAACGCTTGAAGGGGTTATCGATACGCTATAAAAGTGATTTTCTTAAAGTATAACACTCGAGAACCAAGTTTGTTAGTGTTAAATTCTGCGAATGAAATTATGTATAATGTTTATTAGTTCTCGCCTTTGGGTGTTTTTATTGTAAGTTTTAATGTATGATATTTTATTTGATGTTATTTATTGAATGTGTTTTATCAATTAATTAAAGTAAGCTGGCTAATATTTTAATTATTGTGGATGAATATATATTTTTTTTTCTCGTATTTATGTATTTATTTATTAATGGATTCACCAATATTACTGCAAAACAAGAAAAGTGGCTAGGAAAATCCTGGCCTCTTTTCCAAATATTGACATCTGGGGCCCTATTCTGTTTTTATCACGGTGATAACTTTACGTCCGCGCCGTGAAAATTTATCACATCGTTTTCGATCGAACGGCAAATTGGTAATCCGTTTCTAACGTGATAAAGTAAGTGTGACAACACTGTAAAATCGAAGCAAGTGAACTAATAACGGCATGCTTTTGCCATTTTTCAAATTTACGCGGGAAAATCAGTACCGAGTGCACTTGAAGCTAACTGTAATTCAGTTCATTTTGAAGAATTATGGAGTTCATAAGTACTAACCACCATCTAATATGGATGTGTTAGTTCGAAACTCTCACAAATATGTTGTTTTTAAAACAAATATTCTAATTCACATTTCGGCGTCTCAAATGGATTGCTAAAATCCCGTAAATGTCGTTAAAATATCAGCAAATAATAATTTTCAGCTGCTGCTTCTTATTCCCGCAGCAATAATAAAGCGGAATAAAGACCATTTTCACAATTTTATGGTTAACACACACTTATTACCTGCTCCGAATTCGGCGATAAAACTGAACCTTACTTTTCGACTGACGTCATTCGAAGCACGATCGGTTTTAGAAACTTTTCGAAAGTGATAAAAACAGAATAGGGCCCTGATGTCGCTGTTTTTTTTTACGATGTTTAGGTTTTCAGATTAAAATTGGCTAATATGCGTTGTTAATTTCAAAATTTAAGTTTGCTCTGAAACTGACATGGAAGCAGATATTAATACTTATCTCCAACGTACTGTTTTAAATTTTCTTTACTAAAGCGCCATCTCTTGACCACCGCGCCCAAGAAAATTGGCCGGCCTTTTCCTAGCCACTCTGTATACAAATCAACTTAAGTGGTTCCATGATGTCCATTATAACCGTCTTTAACACTTTTGCAGGAATTCCATCTTGGCCTGAACTAGATTTATTTTTCAGGTTAACCAAACGCACACTTTGTCAAGTCCGCTTCTTAATTTGCCCCCTTTGATTTTTAACATCTTAAAATTACATTATAATCCCTAAAATAAAATTAAAATTGGGTTTACTTAAGTTAGGTGTAAGACAAAAAGAAAAAAATGGAAGGAACGAAGTAAAACAACATTTAGTACATATTATTTGAAGATTCATAAAGGCGACATCTAAACAAAGTTTTAATGAGAACTTTTAGATATTTAGTACATTTAATAAAAGTCTTAAATAAGTTGTATCTTAAATCAGCGCAAATTGACAATATTTAATGTTTTCCACGTCCAAAGGCAACAAAATCGCGTTTTCAATTTCTTTCCCGAGTTGTTGAACGCGCTATTTAATTTCAAATGTAATAAATTTAGTGTGTTTTAAAAAAAAGTACTAAGAAATATTCATGGCGAGTCAAGTACAATTGTCAAAATCGGAAGTTTCCAAGGCAACAAAATTCCGTTTCTGATTTTTAAAAATTGCTGAGGTGTTAAACGCGTTTTTTGATTATGATGATTTATATGCTAAATTGTAAAGAATGTAGTATTTTAAAAAATATTAGGAAATATTCATGACAAGAGAACGAAAATTATCAAAATTCGAAATTTTCCAAGTTTAAACTAAACAAAATCGTGTTCTTGATTTTTAAAAATTGCTGAAGTATTCAACGTGTTTTTGATTATGATGATTTGCATATTGAAATTTATAGATATTTAAAATAAGTATTAAGAAATATCCAACGTTGAGATTACGAGTCAAAAATAGAGTTTTTGGTTTTGCAAAATTGCTCAACTTCAGAACTCATTATTTGATATTGATGATTTGAATGCCAAAATTCGGAGAATTTGGTGTATTTTAAATTGATTAATGATATGACAATGATGATTATGAATTGAATGTAGTGTAAAAAAATAATATAGAAATATACATATCATGCCAAAGAAAGTTGACTTGTGTGTTAAAAATATGAAATTTTCCAAGTTCATAGAAAAAAAACGCGTTTTTTAGTTAAAAAAAATGCTGAGGAATTGAACGTGTTTTTGTTTATGATGATTTATTTGTTAAAATGTAAATAATTTATTTTATTTTAAAAGGTATTAAGAAATATTTATAATGAGTTAACGAAATCTGCCAAAATCCTCCTAGTTCAAAGGCAACAAATTCGCGTTTTCGATTTTTTTTTTAATTGCTGAGGTGTTAAAAGCATTTCTTGATTATGATAATATATATCTAAAATGTAGATAATTTATTGTGTTTTAAGAAACTATAAAAAAAATATTCATGTCAAAGTACGAAAATTGACAAAATCTAAAATTTTTAAGACCAACATCTACAAAATCGCGTTTTTGATTTTGAAAATGCGTATCTTCCGAATGTATTCTTTGATTCTGAAGATTTAAAAAAATGCCGTGGTGCTAAACGCATGTTTTGATATTTATATGTTAAAAGTAGAGAATTTATAGTGTTTTAAGTAGTATTAAATATATTCATGTAGAAGCATGCGAACGTGGTATTGGATTTTGGATTTTGCTATATGCCAAAATATAGCGAATTTAGTGTATTTAAAAAAGTATTGAGATAATCATGTAGAGAATGAAAATTGCCAAAATGCGAAATTTTCCAAGTTCAAAGTCAACAAACTCTCGTTTTCAATTAAAAAAAAAAATTGCTGAGGTGTTAAACGCATTTTTTGATTATGATATTTTATATGTTAAAAAGTATAGCATTCAGTGTATTTTAAATGGTACTAAAAATATTCATGTCGAGACAATTGAAATTGCCAAAATCCAAAATTAACAAAGTCAAGTTTTTGTAAAATGCAAAATCAACGCAACTTGGTAAACTTGCAATTTTTTTTGAATTTGGCTAGGTCTAATAACATTTGGTTCAAATTTTAGGAGACATAATCTTAAGTAACATGAACAAATTTTTCAATATGCGTTCGCCCCCACAAAATAACCATCGCCCGCCAAATACGGATTGTCAGATATCGCCCACGTTGAGAAATACTAGCATAGTCAATACACATAATAAAGATAGATAGTCTAAGTTCAAAGTATTATAGAAATGAAAATGTATACTTTAACTGGACAGTAACTATTTAACCCTTTGAGCAATCGCACTGATTTTGTGTCGAAAAATCTTCAAATTAGTACATTTTCAACGGTATGGACAACGGAGGTGCAGTCACTTAACCTAACCTGAGTTAAGACAAGCGCTATTGGCATTTTTTGACACAAAATAAGACGAACGCTATCGCGCCGCTCGGGCCTCTTCGCAATAAAAAAAAAGACAAGCGCTATTGCGCTGTTTGACGTTTTTCAGATATGTTTTTCCAATGATCCCTGGGACTTAAAGGGCTGCCAATTAAATACAAAAATTAATCATGCTGTGTACATAAAGAAAAAACATGAAAATTATTGAATAATTTTATCAGATATTTTTTTATTTATTTTGTATATAAAAACACACTATTAAAACACAAATATATTACAGTACTAGGAAAAAGTAATTACAGGTAAATTCATTTCATAATTACACGGTAATTTACATAATTTACGCCCTGATTGTCTGGTAAAAAAAAGATGAGGATGACAGGATGACTAGAACGCTACACATGGCAGTAGATAAATAATACTGTCTTTTTGAAAACAACTCCAGTTCACTTTTATATATACCTTTAATGATTCATGTCAGCGATTACGACACTTACATATCGATCTAACTTTAAATATATTAGGTTATCATCGGATCAATCAGACATTACTTCAGGTACACGAGATTAATGTCTTTATACACATATACAAAAAAAAACAACTGCAAAGATGGATTTGTACTTTCGTTAGCAAGTAATGTCTGATTCGAAATAAGCGAAAGCGCTGAAATTAACAATTGTGCTGAGGATACGTACGAAGCCAACTAATTGGAATAAGTTTTTAGTGCCGTATTTTATGTACAAAAATAAATTCTCCGGATGTTACTTCGTATATTTTGGCATCGAATTGGGAAACGTGTGGATTTCCATTTGTCGTTTAAAAAAAAGAAAACTAACCGCAAATTCGGTGAAAATCTGAACACTTAAACGGAGCCACATCGAACGGAGATTGGAGACGAGAGACTTAGACTAATACATTTAAAGTTATTAAGTATTATTACATAGTAGGTCGAAAAATGTTTATTCATTCCCGATGCGGAAAATAGTGAATCTTTGTGCAAATATATAAATCTAGAGTACGTATTAAAAAAAATTATGAACACTTTTTACAATAGATATCTTGCTACAGAGCCGTCTCTAGGGGGATACACTGGGACTGGGTCCAGTGCCTCGTTTACACCGGGACCTCGCAGTGTTGTCAACTCGATGCAGTTAGATAATGGGAATATTTGTAATAAAAAGTCGATAATAAATAACACGTTTTGATTAAGCGTGATTTGCCTAACTGGCCATTGATTGCAAGATACTTCGGTCGTGTAGGTTTGTGCATTTGTGTGTTTAATTGATTTTCGAGAATCGCCGAGGCATCATTAATTATATTCCAATGACGAATGGTACCGGTCACCCATCATCCAAAGTCAATTGCTTGATCCGACAGTTGAGCTAAATGCGCTAATCAATCTAAAACACGATCTACTGGCATATAATCTCTGCAGGTACATTTTTTATAATATATCAAACACACAAATGATATCAACCTAAAAATTTGTCGCTCAATGATATAATAATAAAAAATGGAATAATAATAGTTTTCCAAGATTTAAAATTATACAAAAATTAAAACTAATAAATAAATTTATTTCGAAATTTTGAAAATAATCTTTAAAGGGAACTTTGAATATATTAACCCTTACCTAACGAATGTCGCCGTATTCGCGACAATAAAAATACTCTCATAAGATCGGAGATCTACAACGAGTGCATAACATTAATGTTACGTTCCCGGCACAGCCACCAAGATCAATTCATAAATGCGCACCTTTTTTGACTGTACAGCGATGGTTGCTATTATTATAAACTAGCTCGTTAGCCAAGGGTTAAAATATTGGTGTTTAGGTTATCAAACATTGGGCGAAAAAAGTACAGAACGCGGAGTTAAAATAACACAAAATTAAATTCAAATCAAAAAAACATGTAAAACGTAGAATAACACATAATAAATATAAAAGGCGGAGTAATATTTTATACAAATAACATTTCAATTTCCTTTTGAAAATGTGACGGTTTTCGCTTAAGTTTTGATTTTTCTTTCTTCGAGTAAGGGGGAGATAAATCAGGATTCGGACACCACAAAGGCCAAGAAGCAGGAATGCTGCACCACGCACCAACACGCATCATGAAATAGAACAGAAATGATATCTTGTTGTGTATGAAAAAATTTGAGACGAAAATTACACAAAAATTGTACGAAAAATGATGGTAAAACCAAAATTGGTGCAGTTGATAAGCAGAAACGCGTACACCTTAAAAATAACTGTTAGTCTTAGACATATTCCTGTTGTCATTGGTTATCAAAGTGTACCAATTTTGTGTTTACGATTATTTTCAATAAATGGTAAAAATACAAACTGGTACTGTCTATAAGCAACAACAAGAAAATGTCCAAAACTGGCAATGCGTACGACATTCTGCTTACCAACAACTTGGTCACAACTTTCATATAATAGTTTTTTCTCAAAATTATTTTTTATTTAACGTAATAGAATTGTTGCGTTACTTTATGAAAAGAAAAACTGTTTTTAAAATTTAAAAAAATGCTTTTTAAAGAAGAAAATCGACCCGACCGAGCATTTTTAGTGAAAACCTTTTTTGCGACTATTGAGTTGATCATATAGTATACTTTTTATAGTATTTTACGCTAAATTTGAAAATTTATAGCTCTTCAAAAACCAAACGATATGAATTTTCAAATTTAGCGTAAAATAATATAGTGTCCCAACTACAAGATAAACTCAATAAAGTCACAAGAAATTTTTCACAAAAAACTCACGGTCAGTTCGATTTTCTTTTTAAACTCAATCAAGTTGCAAGAAATGTCTTTACCAAAAAACGCTCGGTCAGGTCGATTTTCTTTTTTAAAAAGCATTTTTTAGATCATCCATTCAAGCACTGTTACGTCACCAAACAGTTTTTTTTTTAAATTGTAGTCTCAATTTTTAATTATAGACTTAACACATTTTTTCTCTTCATAAAGTAACGAAACAATTTATTACGTTAATTAAAGAATAATTTTGAGAACATTTTTTTGCAACTTATATAATTTATCTATCATAGGTGGGACAAAAAAGCGACAATAAAGATTAAAGGTAACATTATAGAATGTTTGCTTTACTGTATGGACAGAAAATGATCTTTCAAATTTCATAATAAAAATTGAGGTTACAATTTTAAAAAATCAACGCCAAGTCTTCCATGTCTATTTTTTTAATTTTTTTAACATCGGTTTGCCGATTACTTGTCAAAACGTTATTTAAAATTACTTTATTTGTTTTAATAAAGCAATACGTTTTGTAAATTTTAGAACATTATTTTTTGCCGAAATAGAACATTCGATCGGTCAGTTAATAAAAAATTAAATGAATTTGGAAATATTTAATAAAAAAAAGAACCTTTATTGGCATGTACAGTCAGAGAAAATACAAATGCGAAACTCGCTCGGCGAGGGAATGCTGTCGCATGTCGGTGCTTAGTTCGGTCGAAACCCGTCTCTGCTTTCCAATTATGAGGTAATAAAAGGGTAGGTATCCCGAGATAAGATGGTCAAAATGCCACCAGTCACGGATTTTTAAATAAATATGAAAATATCATTAGTTGTGACCTTAAACCAAAGTAGTCGTAACCCGTATATCAAAAAACTTCCGACATGACCCGGGAAGCCCCAAAATAAGATTTTTTCAAATATATATTTTTTAACCACTAAAAAAATATTTAAAAAATCTGAATAAATCACATATATTATTGACCCAAATGCCAAATTAGGTGAATTTTTCAAGGTCATTGAAGGTTATTTAGGGTATTAAAAGAATGTTTAAAAATTAAAAAAAAAAAAGGAAATTTGCCCACTAGTTTAAAATTTTATTTCGTCATGATTGCTATCAATAAATACCATCTATGTGACTTTTTCATCTTTCAACGTTTGGCGCGATATCTTCAAAAATTCGAATAACTGATATTTTTACTATATTTTGATATTTTTATAAATTTATCAACAATTGAGCAGTCATTTTATGTAAAATTATTATTAGTATTTTAGTATTAATATTTTTTTTCTGTTTCGTATTAACAACCCCATTTTTTGTGAAGATTTGACCGTGAAACTCTCGAAAAATAGGTTTTTGTTTTTAACCACTATAAAAATCTGAAAAATATATATTTTTGTCCCAAATACCAAATTAAGTAAATTTTTTCAAGGTCTTTGAAGGTCATTTAGAGTATTAATTTTTTTTTTAAGTTTAACTTTTTCTTCGCCCCTAAGCGATCAAGTGACAACCTAAAATTTGAAACATGGTTAAACTTAAAAAAATGAATAACCTAAATAACCTTTTATTTGGGTAAAAAATGTATGTGAATTTTTCAGACTATTATAATAATTTTTAGTGGTTAAAAAAATAAAATCTTATTTTTCCGAGGGTTTCAAGGTCAAGTCAAAAATGGGGTGATTTATACGAAACTGAAAAGAAAAGTATGAATACCAAAATATTACCAATAATTTTATATAAAATTACTCTTCAATTGATAAAAATAGAAAAAATATCAAAATAACATAAAAAATTTAGTTTTTTGAAGATGGCGCACCAAAAATTGGAAGATCAAGAAAAAAATCACAGATATGGTATTAACTGATAGAAATCCGTCGCTCGATCACTTAGAGGCGAGAAGGGAACTAGGATTGTACATTTTATTACCTCATAATTGTATTTTAACGGGGCGGGACGGGTTTCGACCGAACTAAGCACCGACATGCGGCAGCATTCCCTCGCCGAGCGAGTTTCGCATTTGTATTTTCTCTGACTGTACTACATTTTATATTTCATCACTTCCTCTCCCTTCTCGTATCTTTTTAAATTTTTAATATTCAGTTGAATGCGGCAGCATTAAAAAACGAATCATAAAAAGTATTTTTTGTATAAAAATGGTAAAAATGGTAAAACATTTAGAAAGTATTACATTTTTCTAAATCAGTTTGGTGTGTGAAAATACACCTTGTTTCGAAATTGCTATGATTTTTTACAATTTTTAGAGAATTTCCACTCTAAATTTTTGTGTAGTCCTGTAGAAAGTTATGATTTTTTCTAAACTTTCATTGGGCATTAAAAAAATATATTTCTGGAATTATACAAACATTTTAAGATTTTATATTTTTGAGTTGTT
Source organism: Ocypus olens (assembly GCA_910593695.2). NCBI lineage: Eukaryota > Metazoa > Arthropoda > Insecta > Coleoptera > Staphylinidae > Ocypus > Ocypus olens. Next base: position 29,757,544 of record OU343047.1, read on the forward strand.
GATTACTTATTATTTTGAAATTACATTTTTTAAATAAGGCAAATTTTATTTTACGTTCGTTTTAGATAGAAAAGGATAGAAAAAATTCAAAATTTAAAACAGATAATTACTTCGAAAATTAATATTCGATTATTTTTTGGGTTTTTGAAAGTAAAATAAGACAATTAAAATTGAATCGTAAGGAATAGTTTTTGTCTAGATAAAATTACTCAAAAATTACATGAATTTTATAAAGAACTATTATTTTTGACAATTTTGAAGGAATTTACACCAAATAGGAAATTTGTTAGTTTGTAGAAAGTTATGATGTTTTAAAACTTTCATACGACATTAAAAAATGTTTCGATGAATTGTAAAAAAATTGAAATCAATTAAAAACTATAATATGCTGTGATGTTTTTATTTTCGAATTATCGATTACTTGTTAAAAGGTAGTTAATTCAAATTAACTTTTTTTAATCCGACAACTTTTACGTGTAAAGTTTTTTTGTTGCCGAAGAGAAGAAAATCGAAGACAAAATTGCAATCGAGAAAATTGATGGAAAAATGTGACACAGTTACTAATTTTATAAATTAATATTTTATAATTAATAATTGAAAACCCTCACTTGTTGCAGAAGCATTAAATACAAGACGAACTATAGCCTGAATATATGAATATTCAACCTGTTCGTAACTCTGCAAAATTAAATCTTACTAGTTGTTTCAGTAAGTTATTTGTTTACTATCTTAGTAAGGTTTAATTTTGCAATATGCAATGATTTTGTTTTATTGTGTTAAACTTAGGCTTACGAAATGTTATTCTGTTATGTATTTATATGTATATGTATTTCTATACATTTAAATAAACAATAATAATAATAATAATAATAGGGGCAGAAAGACCGATGGTCGATAGCCCAGAGAGTGACTTACTAACCAAATACAAATAACTGAAAAACTAAAATATGTAAAAGTTACTGAAATAAAGATGTTGTATGTTTTTTTTTATCGTGGGCCATAGGATTTTACATGCTAAAAATTATACCTTGAGTTAATGTATATTTTATCATAAAATTTTGAAGGAAATAATAATAATAATAGGTTGAATAATCATATATTTAGGCTACTTTTCATCTTTATTTAATTTATTTAATATTTTTTTAGCTATTAAACGTTGAATAAGGAAACAATGAATAATCGTAAAAAATATTTTTGATCATGATAAAATTATTTAAAAATCAGAAACATTAAAAAAAAACTACAATCTTTAGAAATCAATTTGCTTAGTTCTTGGATTAGGGCCTCATTCAGCACTTGGTAAAAAAAATGTAATATGTAATAATAAACAAAGTGGTTAATTATGATTATTATTACATATTAGCTTGGTTTGTGATCTTATCAATTATCTAAAGAACCAGGGGCGGCTCGTCATATAGAGCCAATAAGCCATGGCACTACCTCTAGTTTTGAGCCCTGCAAAAATTTTTTATGAAATTTAAAAACTCCATTTCGTCATTTTAAATGTTAAAACAATACCTACGTAAGTTTAATAAGTGGAGTAAAATCTAATGTATTTGTTTCCTAACGCAACGTATTGTATGCTGAGTGGCTCTACCATCAAAATGTTCCACGAGCCGCCACTGTAAAGAACTATGTTTTTTGCAAACAAAATTGAGGGAAATTTCACTCTATGTAAGGATTATTCTATAGTCTTTTAAGAAATTTTAAGTTTCAATAATTGGCAACACTGCGTGAGCTAATGGGGTCATCAAAATAATCCCCCTGCTCATTTTGTATTGAATACACCTCCGCGCTCGTCATAAAAACCCAGATTTTTATGATGAGCGCGGAGAAATATCGAATAAAAACTGAGTGGAGGGAGTATTTTAAAGCTTCATCCTTAATCTTATTGCTGTAAAAAAAATTATTGGCCACCGATGTTATTGCCCAGGTCCCCATAAAACCTTAAGACGGCTCTGTTTTGCTTTACTCGTTACGGCTAGAGTCTACTCATAAGAATCATCGAGAAATGACCGAAATTAACGTTTTGTTTCTTTATACACAACCAATGATGACACAACACATACATAACTTATTCACACAGCGACCGCACTTATTTTTATCAACATTTATCCCCTCCAAAAATACTATGTATAAATTCATCATTTAAAAAATAATTTTTGACCCGCATTCTATTATTTATTAAAATTCTTATTAAAACGTGTTCTTTAATCCCTTTTGATATTTGATTCTAAAGTTCTCTTTTTTTTAACCGTTACGTATACTTAATTAATTAATAATCTGTGTTTAATCTGTACACAATAAAGTGAATAAAATTACTTTACACTATCACATGGTTAAAAAAAATAAATTCATAACCGTCAACAGAGAGAGCTACACTTTTTTTTTTGTTATTTATTTCTTTCTTCTCCGATTTAGAATCAAATATAAACTCTCCTCTCGCAAACCCAATCGGTAGTAAACACTCAGCTAGAGAAGGGCAGAGGGTTCAGGATCCGCTCAAATTAATCGGTTCCCGGCAAAGAACGCTGGAGCCTGTTCAATGGAAAATAACCACGGTTCATCGGCTTAGTAATACATTAGCGCACTTTAGTAGGATTCGACGTAAATTAGTCCTCGTGAAGTTTACGCTTCGAATTTCACGCGATTCTCGGCATAAACTTCGCGTGGTTTACAATTCCTTTTACCCGCTCGGTTCATGCCTTTCGCTTTATTTTCTATTCTTATGTAAAATTCAGCTCACGGTTCTTGGAATCGATTGAATCAACATCATAATGTAGAAATTATATGAATTAAAAGTACAGATTACTTACTACCAGAGCAAAGTATAAACTAATAATAACTGCTAGTAAATGAAAATGCTTACGTAGCAGTGAACCGATGAACCGTTGAGAAGAACCGGTTCGCTTCAGACGGTGAACCGATTCGTAAACCGTTTTGCCCATCTCTACACTCAACCAAACACAACGGAAATTATTTATAAATTTTTTCGAGTCTTTAGGTCATATTTTTAAAATGTCTCTAAGTTCTCGGCACAGTATCATGCGTTGTGCGCCATCTTTGACGAGCACGGCTGCACGTCGTCCAGGTAGTTGTACGGCTCGTTTCTGGATGTGGAAGCTACTGCGGGCAATTGGTAATTTATTATCGGCTTGTAATTGTGTGTCGTTTGATTATGGTCTGGGGTGTTCGGATGGGACGAGTGCCGCTCTTGCAAGTTCATGCTCGGGTCCTCCGCTACTGGTTGGTAGTGATCTTTTGAACACTTTTGGATTATTGTTAATACTACAGACTCTAAACAACATGCATACCCAAGAGACTGCAAATAAACACAACATTATAACAGATTATCACGTTGCTCGTATAGTATACTCACTCCAGTAATTAATAACTGTTGGTGCGTCCACTTTGGGACCCACGAAAAGGCCTCTGATAAAAATATCATATGAAATATAAGACTTGAGGCTATGAGGAACAATACACTAAGGCTTAGGTAGAAATATGCATTCTGAAACATCCAAAAATATTTGTAATTAGTGGATTATACAAACTTTTTTCAGAAAAAATACTCACCAGTTTTCCCCAAGGAAACGGGAACAAATATATCATATGTGAAATATCAAGGAACAATAATAAACAAGTAACTAAAATACTGAGTAACGTCACGAACATTATTAGTCTAATCCGACTAACTAAAGGGAGCATAAATAGTCCTACTTTCACCGTCCCCGACGTACAAAGACATGCTAAACACGCTATCGACGTAATCTGCAACAAAAAATTAAACATTAGATTTATTGTTAATTACTTGCCCTGAAATAAACAACATATATTTTCTGTATTACCCACCCCACTCTTGTTTTATTTTCGTATAGTAAGTAAAAGTTACTATTTTTAAAGATAGAGTAACGGGTTGGAAATTCAATTTCAAAATTGATGATTAACTTTCACAGCTACAATGCCGAGCATAAAACTGGAGTCACCCCGTAATTTGAATTTTTTTGACTTTTTAGTTTTTTACGTGATTTTCGAGTTCACTGACCGATTGCTTGAACTAAAAAAAAGTTTTTGTTGTTCAAAGTTTATTGAAAGTAATGAAAATTAACAATTTCAATTTGATATGCTAAGTAATGAAAATGATCAAGTTTACTTTCATATGCTTTTGTTGAAACAAAAGAAAGTTTAAGGACTTCAGTAGCGAGTATTTCCTCCTCTGGCCTCCACAATTTGCAAACGACGAGGCATGCTCTGGATCAGATTTTGGATCATATTCTGGGAAAGATTGTACCATTCCTGCACCAATATGTCGCGAAGCTCTCTGGAATTTCTCGGGGCCGGCACATATCTCCGTAAACGTTTCCCCATCTCATCCCAAACATGCTCAATTGGATTTAAATCCGGACTGCGAGCAAGCCAAATAAGTTTTTTTTAAGATTTGACACTGATCAAGATACTCAGTAACTATCCGAGCAGTGTGGGGCCTTGCGTTATCATGCATAAATGTTGCATCGGCGCCAAGAATAACCATGAACGGTAAAACGAGGTCTTCTAGAGCCTCTGTCAGATACCTATGCGCAATTAATGTCCCATTCTCGAGAAAGACTAACTCCGTGTGAGTGTCAAAAGATATGCCTCCCCATGCCATAACTTATCCTCCACCAAATGGAAGTTGCTGGGCAATACCTGCTTGAGCATATCTCTCGCCTTGTCGTCGCCACACTCTTACACGTCTATCTGAGCCCGTAAGACAGAATCGTGATTCTTCGGAAAACAATACGCGACTCCAAACCGCTATTGTCCAAGCCAAGTGTTCTCGTCCAAAATTCAACCTCGCAATCCGGTGTCCACGGGAAAGCGGCGGTTCAGTAGCTGTTGTTCGAGAAGATAATCCAACAGCATGAAGTCGCCTCCTAACTGTCCACTCACTTATGTCTACATTTCTCACTTCTTGCAGATGGTTTCGAAGGGAAACTGCCGTGACCGTTCGGTTTCTCAAAGCACTAGAAACAAGAAAGCGGTAATCTCTAGCTGCTGTAGGCTTTCCTCGCCCTGAACCAGGTCTTCGAGTGAGCAGACCAGTCTCTTCGTACCACCACCATACTCGTTGCACACTCGAGACACTTACATCAACGCAGTTTCGCGCTGACCGCGGTCTTCTAAAGCCGCCACAATTAGTGCCGCAACAACAGGATTTATGCTCATTGCAAAACACCAACAATGACAACAATACACAAACAATTTGCAACAGACAGATGTCATTACAGAAACAAAAACTATGCTTGTTTGTTTCAACAAAAGCGTATGAAAGTAAACTTGATCATTTTCATTACTTAGCATACAAATTAAAATTGTTAATTTTCATTACTTTCAATAAACTTTGAACAAACATAAACTTTTTTTTTATTCAAGCAATCAGTTAGTGAACTGTTGCAACCGAAAAGCACGCAAAAACTAAAAATTTACAAAAAAAAGTTTTATGCTCGGCAGTGTATTTTCTAGTTTAAATAAATTTAAATTTTTAAGTGGGTACGAGATTTTTATAACAAGGATATTTCTATAGTATCAAAAATGGAAAGAGGAAAGGCAAAGTCATTACATATTTCATATTTCAATAAAATGAGATATATTTATAGAAGTTAACTTTATAGTTTCATGTCAGCATGGGCTGGTTTGATAAATATAGCCAGTGGCGGAACAATTGAGAGTCCTCGTACCCACGGGTTACATGGAATTAAAAGAAACTGTTAAAATTATGTGATTCAATGAATTTATTTAATGTTGACAACGAAAACAGGTCCATGCGTGAGCGAAATTCGTTCATCACTTGTACTGTAATACCTATACTATTAAACAATGCTTTTTCCAGAGCACCAAGTGGTTAATTACACTTTACACATACCCTAAGACAAAAACTGTAAGACTTCAGTGCCGACTTCATGAATGAAATATACGAAACAGTTATCAGTGCGACGCTAAATTTAATGTAACTAAAATTTGAATTTCGAGTTTAATAATTTCCCAGATTTTAATTCCCCACGCAGAAATTACCAAAACACCTTTGAAAAGGTAGCTTACAACACTTTTGAGCTGAGCTTTATTTTGTTGTCATTTTAAGGGCAGTGAATTCGTACGCTTCTTGAAACTTCATATTGTTCTCCTAAAGTTGATTTTGTAAACAGTTAAGAAACCAAAAATTATAAATAAAATTAAATTGTTTATGTCTTGAACTATGTGTTATTGTAGAAAAAACAAATTCTTATTTTTTTGTCATTAATTAGCGTAAAATTGTTTTATAATAACTTATTTTGAGTTTGATGCATAGATAATTCAATTTAAAGTGACCATACTAAAACTCATCATTATTGATTGCCAATTACTCAACTTCAATAAGAAGTTAGATTTCTTAAAATTGCTTAAAAGTTGTATGCGCGCGACGAAATTTAGTTCAACGCATTCCTCACGAGTAGCGCTCATCCCCTTCTCTCCAATCAGGTGGATGCTGATAACGATAATATATTTAAGGGGGCGTGATTATAGTTCTCGCCTTTGTGTGAGCCACGCATCGTATATAGCAAAAAAATAGAAAGGGTAGATACGTGATGTTATCACCCGTCTCCAGTTTTGTTTTCTCTTTAATATGACTTCTCATAGTCGCTCGTCACATCTGAATACCGTGATCTTAAAGCAGAAGTACCACCACCAAACCGGCAAAGGTTTAGAAAATATGATCAAACTAAAATATATAAAAAATATGTTTTGTTTCAATCCAATAAACTTTAGGCCATTCTACCACAACTGATTTTGTATTATGATTCTCATTTCAATTACCTCTATTACTCACTTTTAAAAATTGCAATAACAATTATTCATACAAGAACCTCGACCCACAAGACTGTCTAGCCGTGAGCCCTCCAAACCTGGAGGTAAGTTAATAATAATAAAGACAAATGGATCGTCTCACGGGACTGATTTTTTCTTAATTCCAGAGGAGTCATATAACCAGGAGAGATTGATTAGCAGGTAGCCTGACCGACTTCGTTTGGTGGTTTTCCAGCGTCTCTTGGATCGATTCGAGGAAGAGGGTGAGTTGTTTTTTAATCGAATAGTCCTGTGACGAAACTTAGGTGCACCCGAGTCAAAACAAGCCAGTATGGAGTGGCGAAAGAGCGGCGAGAGAGGGTCGCCGCCGCCGGTGAAGGCGAAGACTCGGTTGTCAGCTGGAAAGATCATGGCAACTGTTTTTATTTTTATAGATGGGAGGTAATTCCCGCATCGGGATACCTACAACCAACTAGGACCTCTGCCGCCAAATGAAATCCAACAGCTGCTAGGCGGCGGGAACGATGGTACACCGCTCATCCTTGGATGTAATGCCAATGGACCACATCATTCGAGGGAGCACGGATACAAAGGTGAAAAACTCTTAGAATTTATTGTGGAAAATAACTTAGAAATATTGAATATCGCTAAGAACAAGGCCACGCACGATAAAACTATTTAACATAGCCGAAAGGGAAGGTGAGTGGATAACAGTGCCAGAAAAAAAGCCCTTGGATGGAAATACTAGTGGGTACATAGAAAGTGAACCAACATGGTCTCTTCTTCAAAAGACACTGAGGAAAGATCACAGTGGGAAAATGAAACAGAAGGGCACCGAAAAGGGACTAGCATACTGGATAAAAGATTATTAATCCAAGTAACTTAGAGTGGGGTATCAAAACATTCAAATCCTCCAAGGCACCAGGAGCTGAAGGGATTTGCCCCTTCATTTGACAAAAGGCGCGGGCAGTTCTGAAAATCCCAATATGCGAAATTCTCTCGACCAGTCTGTCCCTGACATACATTCCAATCAGCTGGCAGACTGTAAAGGTGGTATTCATATCACAACCAGAGCGACCTTCATACGCCAAGAGTAAATCTTACAGACCAATCAGCTTCATAGTCAAACTTTTCGAAAAGATAGTGTGATCGTATATACGGGACGGAGACTCACGGCACGGCCATTGCATGGACACCAGTATGCCTATCAAAAATATTGTGAACTGGCAATTCACCTGCTAGTGAATGAATGCATTTTGGGTTTAAGGCGCATCGACATCTAAGGTCATTCGCGCCACAGTTATTAGAATTGAAAAAGATCCGATAGAAATAAGGGATTATGAAAATATGATAGGAGTATCACAGCTCAGATGTTGATGAGTATCACAGAAAATTGTTATAGAAAATATCACATTCAAACTAATTATAAAGTAAATGATATATGATGCAAATGTCTGTAGCGTGTAAATTGCGTTAGACATGAGCTAATGACTGTACACACAGATGAGTATAGATCATCTTGGACTTACGAACTATCTATGATTATTAACTACAAGATAATATAATTTATTAGATCAGATGTATCTAATCAATCCTGAAATTGTTAGAAATTCAAACAGATTGTCTATTGCGGCAATATCGTTTGCCAAAATAACACTCGAAGAATCCATCAGACCTACTTCACGTCTGATGTTCTCGAATTGGACACATTCAACTATTAAGTATTTTACTGTAATACCAACGTGCCAAGTTTCGCATATTGTTGTATCGGACTAGTTTAATAGAAACTCATGTGTCATACGATAATGTCCCATGCGGAGTCTAGCACCACGTCTTCGTAGCAAAGTGCTCGGCTAACTTTGGTAATGTCCTTTATTGCTCTAAGATTGTCGTTAGCCAGATAGTTCCACTGTCGCTCCCAGATAGCGTCTAATTCTCGCATCAAGGAAAACTTGAGATTGTCAGGTACTACAAGATTTATAGAAGACCCGTGTAGACGAACATCATTAGCTGCCTGATCTGTTAGCTCGTTTCCCAGTATTCCGATATGACTGGGTAACCAGTAAAAGATAATATAATTCCCATTATGATTCTGTATGGTAAGCAGATTTTGCATCTCTATAACCAGGATATTTTTGTTGGCATATAGTGGCCTACACTTTCTAATGCACTAAGGGGGTCACTAAAGATATTGATGGTCTTATTTCTGGAATTGCGTAGATAGTGAAGCGCTTGCTTTATCGCAATTAGTTCAAGGGTAAAAATGCTACAGGTATTAGGAAGCTTGAACATATACGAGGGCAATCCAGATAGTGACAGACGTTTTGGCCTGGCGCCACCATCTTGGCTACAGAATGTTTCTACACCTAGTACGCAACCAGCCGTGGTGACTAGAGCATCGTGCATATTGTACTTGTTATACAGTGGCGTTTTAAAATGAGCGCTGCAATTGAAAATCCCGCCAGTTGTGAAGTGCGTGGTGTGATAAGGTTTTTGTTGGCGAAAAATTACAAACCGATTGAAATTTATCGCCAGATTTGTGACGTATAAGGCAACGGAATAATGAGTGAAAGCCGAGTGAGGCAGTGGTGCATTGACTTTAGAAATGGCCGAACCAATGTTCACGATGAGGATCGCAGTGGTAGGCCTAGTCTTGTGACTAATGAATTGTTGGTGAAAATGAATGAAAAAAATCCGTGAAAAACGGATTACGGAACTCTCGGAACATTTTCCCAAAAAAAAAAAAATGTAGTTGGTAGTTGGTAAACTTGAATACCACACATTTTGTGCCAGGTGGATTCCGAAAATCCTAACGGAAAACCACAAAAACAAAAGACTTGCTGCAGCACAGACATTTCTGGAAGAGTACGACAAAAGTGGAAACCATGTTATCGATCGTATCGTAACTGGTGACAAGACTTGGGTACAGCACGTGACCTGTGAAACAAAACGACAGTCGATGCAATGGGGTCACACGCATTCGCCCAAGAAACCGAGAAAGTGTCTGCAGACGCTGTCAGCAAGAAAAATCATGGCTACTGTGCTTTGGGATGCCCAAGGAGTGATTTTCGTTGATTTTCTTGAACGTGGTCAAACAATCAATTCAGAGAGGTATTGCGAAACAATTCGAAAATTAAGACGCGCGATACAAAACAAGCGTCGGGGAAAACTTAACGATAAAATTTTGTTTTTCCATGACAACGCTCGTCCACACACAACCAATCGTACTCAAGAGATCTGCGTGATTTTGGATGGGAAATTTTCAGTCATCCGCGATACAGCCCGGATTTGGCCCCGAGCGACTACCATCTGTTCCCAACGATGAAGACGTCACATCACCTGCGACATGGAACCATCTGTGATCACTTCCTTGTCATGCTGAACCTTATTTTTAAATTCATGATACCTCTGATGATATAAGGTATGACTAGTGTCAGATTTTTTGAAGACAAAGGCAAATTTATTTGAGGTCGTGGAATTTTCCAGAGGGCGATAATGAAATTTGATTTAGAAACTATTGGAAATGAATAGTTCATTCTTTCTACAAGACTCTGCAGACGAATACCGTACGGACGTGTAGCGTTTTTTTTTTCTAGTGCTAAATATCGAACTATTAGGGCCCGTTCAGACGTTGACAAAGGCTGTACGCATATGGGAGTGTTCACACACAGCCACCGCCACTAAATAGCAGCGCTTCCGATGGTTCGAGCAGTTGACTCCGCCGTTAGTGGCAGACACAAAAAGTGGCGCATCGCATGGCGAAAGCGGAAATTGCATTGAATTTGTGTCGAGCGTTCACGCGCCGCTTCTATTTTAGCAGCGCCACTAACGCGCGTCTGTGGCGCTACTAACGCCGGACGAAAGGGCGTCGAACGCACTGACCAGCGTTGCCAATCCTACCGGAATGTCGGTATTTCTAGCGATTAATACACATTATTAATATGTATTAAAGAGAATACTAGTTACGACTTTCCTGTGGAGCCACATTTCTTTTTTTATTTAACATATACATCTGTTTTGTAATAAGACCCATCATCACATATGGCTCTCAGGTATGGGGACAAAAAGTCACTACTAAAAGCATAACTGCCAAACTAAAGAAGGTATAAAGGCTGGCATGTCTGCTAATAACAAGAACGATGAGAACTACGCCTATGGAAGCTATACTTTCGCTACCACCTTACACTTGGTTGTTATGATAGAAGCAAAACAAGTGGCATACACGATGCAGATTAATGAACATGGTTCAAATCCCGGGACTTACAGACCGAGAATATTTAATATTCTGCATGAAAAACGATCCCAATAATGAGAACGGATATCTTGAAAAGTTACCACACTTTAAAGAGATTCAAGGTTATAATACCGTCTAGAACTGAGCGGATGAATAGAATATATCCGGGAGTAATGAAAGGAACCATCTAGTACACAGATAGGGACAAAAACAACAATGGCACTTGTGTTGGATCTAAGAAGGAAAGCTCCAGAAAAAGTAAATAACAGCCAAGAAGCGCCTAAAACACTAGCTGCACCCATGATGCAAACCAAACTGGTTATGGCTTGTCTAAAAGTCTGGAGGCACTATCTCAAAACAAAAAAGTACTGCTAGTCTAGGTAGCAAAGGACGAAAAAAGTGACAGCAGGGCCTGAACCAGCATTTGGAATCTCACATTAGGGAAAGAAATAATCCAAAACAATGATGCAGCATATTAATACATGGAACAACTACATAGGGACAAGGGCGTTTCCAGCCAACTAGTATAGGGGGGGTAATTAAAAAAAAGATAAATAAACTGGTGCTTCCGCTCTCATATACCACACCTGTTCCGTGAAATCTCCCTATCCTTTTCCAACGTTTTAAAGCGTTGAAAAAATTTACCGGTTATATTATTTGTTTGGAATATGGAATACCGGTAATTTTTAACAATAAAAATTGATAAGCGAAAAATTCTTAGGGGGGGTAATTACCCGATTATCCCCCCTTTGATACCGCCACTGCAAAATATACCAAAAATTTAAAAAAAAAAAATAGTGGACCAAGGAAACAAACATTTGAACAGACAAATAAAAATAAATAAAGAAAAATTTAGGGCAAAAGATTAACAAAAAATCTACAATGTTGGTCAAAAAGTCGAAAATTTAGACAAAACATGGAAATTTCGGACCTAAACATAATAAATGCAGACTAAACGAAAAACCAAAAATGGGAGCCAAAAAACCGAAAAATTTTAACAATAAAATCGAAAAATTTAGGGCAAAAGATTTTAAAAAATAATCAATATTTATAATGTTGGCCAGAAAGTCGAAAATTTAGACAGTATATCGAAAACTCGGGCCTGAAGATAATAATTACAGACTAAAAAATCGAAAATTTCAACAAACAAAACTCGAAAATACCGAAAAAAATAAAAAGAAATCTCGCTTATAAATCAATCATTCAGGTTATAGATATTTGAACCAAAATTAACTCATAATTTTGGAACTAGAATTAAAAAATCGGCCCGAAAAATCAAAAATGCGGACAAAAAAATCAAAAATTTTAACAATTAAATCGAAAATTTATGTCACAATAAAGAATATTTAGGTCAACAGATCAAAACTTTAGACCAAAAATAATCGAAAATACAGGTCAAAAATCTAAAAATTTGGGCCAAAAAGTCGAAAATTTAAAAAATTAAATCGCAAAAGGTCTAAATAAGGGATATTTAGGCTAAAAGTTAAAATATTTTGACCAAAAATATCGAATATACAGGTAAAAAAATTAAAAACCAAAAATTCGTCAGGAGGAATAAAAAATGCGGACCAAATAGTCGAACATTTTAAGAATGAAATCGAAAATTTAGGTAAAAATAAAGAATATTTAGACCAAATGATCAAAAATTTAGCCAAAAAACAAATCGGGAATACAGGCTTAATAATAAAAAATAGGGCAGATATGCCCGGTAGCCCTTTATCAAATAAAAATAACATTTACTGTAGGTAAAATAATTTAGTGTAACATAAACATGATAATAAAGATTTACAACTACTAATAAAAAATGCAGAATATTCTAAGAAAAGGGGACAAACTCGCCTAGGCCCACCACTACATGGACGGGGAAGCGAAACAGCGCTTTGCTATAGTCGTGGACACTCCAGCCACTCCATGGTAGCACCGCAACCAGCACAACCACCGTTGCGAGTGTGCACCGCTACTACATGCGCAGTCGAAGTCGGGTACGAGGAGGCGATTCCACTGGTTGCTAAAACACCGGCGTTATCTAAGGCAACCGTGGCCACCCAGGTCAAACCAGCATCCGAATCACCACGTTGCCGATTGTTCTGCCGCCAGCTCTTGCGGTAAATACAGTCTCCTCCAGCATGGTTGACGAGGTCTGTTTCAAGAATACGACGCCCCTGGCCATCACCATCATTCCAGAGCGAGCTCCGCTGCCAATCGCGACGATGATGATGCCACTCGTCCAAGCCCCAGCTCTAGCAGTTTGCATCGCCACTGCTGGTGTACTTAACGAGGATTATTTCAAAGAAGTAACACCTCTATTCGTGGACCATCCTGCTTTTGCCACTGCTATCGTCACTCTCGCCACTATGCCGTCAACGACGCCAGCCCAACCTCTGCCGAAGGAGGAACCATACAACCTCGCAGCCGACGACGCACGGAAACACGTGTTCCGCTCAGACGTCCGAGGAAAACGACGCTCGAGGAAGCACCGTCCTCCGGTCCAATTATTGCTGCCTGTCGCTCCAAGGCGCCGCAACGTACAAAGACGCCGCGCCGTCTCTCGACGTCGCCCGCCGGACGATACATGGCTGCCCGAAATCTACAATCGCCGCCCTCCTGACATCCGAAGACACCGCCGCTCCTTCGGACGACGCAAGCAGCGACCGCCTCACCTACGGAACGCAAACCCGGACGACCGCGACCACCATCACGATTATGGACCCGCGAGCCATGACGGGAATGATCGTTAGCGCGATTGCGACCAATGACAATATACTTAGTGTTAGTTCCCCGCGAAAAGAGGCAATAACATAGTATAAGTGCCCTCATGAATGCACCACCAAGGTACGTGTCGTGACGTCGCCCCCGATCAGCTGAGTGTACTCTTGGAAAACGGTTCCAACACACCAAGGCGTCGAAACCAGAGCCCCCCGCAACACCAGCCCAGACGCACCACCTACAACCACCCGCCTGCATGCGGGAATTCATGCAGTGGCGCCCAGCAAACACGATTGACAACAGCAACGTCTACCAGACCATCTCCAGCTCCAGCCGCCCCGTGCTCCGCCCCGGCGTCCGATGCACCAGCCGCCCCAAGGACTGGAGAGAGAAATCGAACGTCTGGTTACCCGCCGTGCCAGTGCACAGGATGAAAGCTCATCCCCGGCCGGACCAGACGTGACTGCTGGTAGGATACCGGCACCCCAGGCATCCAGTGATGCCGAGATCCGGTGTGGGATGTCCGAATCTCCTCACACCTCACCCTCAGAAGGATCTCCAAGGACCTGTGTCCCGGCCAGCATCCTAGGACCCAGGCATCCAGCGATGCCGAGATATGGTGTCGAGATGTCCGAATCCCCTCGCACCACAACCGCGGAAGGATCTCCACAAGGACCAGTATCCTGACCAGCGTAGAGAACAGCCAGTGCTGCCTCCCGTAGACGCCCAACAACAGTACCCAGTGCAACTTGGATCCGGTGTAGGACGCCCGAATCTCCCTCACACCTAAACCTCGGAACGATCTACTGTCACTAATGACATACCCACGATGACGACTTTAACTGGCAGCCATCATTTGTATATACTTTCTACGCTCTTTAAAATTTTCTCGTTTTCCGGGCCGTTTGTTATCGGAGCTTAGTTTATCTACGCATCTTAACAAATGCGTAATTATCTTAATTTGCATTTTATGAGCTAACCATTGACATACATTCCGCATTATTGAAATTTCCAAACGAGATAATTTTCGAAGAAGTACAGCTGCCAGTAACTACACAATGAAAATGAGCCTCTACCCGCTGTGCGCCGATTTACCGAGGGCATCGTTAAGACCGTTTTCGCAGAACAATTAGTGAAAATGTGCAGGTGCAAGGACAACACAATGGACTGTTGTTCTGCCCTCCCCGCTGCCTGCGTACATGACGAAATCGGCTCGAACCCAAATTGTTCTTGGAAGAGCAATTTGCCGGTTCGAACACGTGCGCCGACCTCGGCGCTCTTGTCACACCCTAACACCACCACCCGGAGAAGAGTAGGGCGTGCGCCCCGTAAAAGGCTGTGGAGAGCTCCTCAGATAAGCAGATGAAATTCAACAATCAGCCATTATTCATCACTCAGACTTACTTCAGAACATCTACAACAATCAGTCAGCCAACACCACCGTCCGAACATCACCGACACTACGCCGCCGCCGCTTCCTTCTTCGCCGCCGCCGTATTCTTCGGACATTCCAGTGCTTCGTGAACATTGACTATTGTTTTTGTGACTGCTTATTTTTCGTGACTTTAATTTTATTGACTTCCGTGTACATATTTTTATATTTTTGAACTTTGAACATTTTTATTTGTCATTGTAATAATTTTCTCCGTGTGTAAATGATAGCGATTGGTATCGCGCCAATCAGACTATTTCTGCCTCCACCCTATCTTTCGTGTTTCTTGTGCTGTGTCTCATAGCTACACCGAGTCCAAGAGCTAGCTGGAGGCCAACGAGGACGGTTTTCACCCCCCGCTGCGATCCATTTTGTTTTTAAATGGCAACCCCCTATTTTTATTCTTGATTTTGAGAGATTTTTTCATTGTCGAACTGGAAGTATAAAAATGTTGCCATCTTACATAAGAAATTTTTCGAGAAAATGGCAATTGAAGGTAAAAACCCGATATTTACAATTTTTTCAAAATTACCTTATTCCAGAGCTTGTAGCAATTTTTCCAAACAATATTGATGTTGACCTTCCATATAATACAATATGGTTTCAGCAAGACGGCGCATGACCCCACTATGCGCGTTTTTTTGTTTTTCTGATTTTGTTTTTTTTTTTGTTTTCGAACATGTAGAAATTCTTTTTGAATATTTTGAATATTTTCCAGGCTAATTATTCATCGTATTCATCTCTTTCGTGGGCTATTCTATCGGTCGTCGCCTGCCAATCCACCTATTCGTAATGCAATTGTCAAAAAAACGCGCATAGTGCGTGGTTGCGTCGTCTTGCCGAGACCATATTGTATGTATGGAAGGTCAAGATCATTTTTGTTTGGAAAAAAAGCGCTGGAACAAGTTCATTTTGCAAAAACTATAGATATCAAGTTCTCACCTTCAATTGTCATTTACTCGAAAAATGTCTTATGTAAGATGGCAATATTTTTATACTGCCAGTTCGACAATTAAAAGATCTCTCAAAATCAAGAACAAAAATAGGGGGTTGCCATTTAAAAACAAAATGGATGACGCCATTACTCAAAAACAAATAACGACTGAAAATCGACTTTCATGCAAAAATGTTTATTTTTATAAAATAAAATCGACGTGTTCGAGGATTTTTTCCAAAAATATTTCATTTCGATTTTACTGACTATATTCCATACTTTAGGCGCGCACGGTATATTAACATAGAGGAGCCGAGGAAGCGTCGCGCCTCTCGCCTCGCCGGTACCGCGCTTCCGCTCCTTCGCCTGTTGTGTGTGAATTGGGCCTAACATGCAATGACAGCTCTATTCGGGAAACACAAACTAGTCAACATAAAGATAAAAACAATCCCTTGACAAAAACTTCTGGACTTTATGAACGAAACAGAATTGCCAGAGGAGTAAAACCCCAGAGATGCAGTGCAGTCAGACCTCTTAAAAGAACAAAAATGTTTAACAACACACAAGTAAACCTAACGCGGAGCACTAGTTTCTATGCCTGCTGCAAGTGTTCTTTTGGGCATTGCTTTCCTATAAAGCCCAGTTTCGACGTCTTATACACTTGTTCGGGTCGAGCACTACTTTTCCGTTATAATATTTTACTAATCAGATATCTGCATCATCCGCGTTCAATTTTTGAATTCCAGTATTTCAGGCACTTCTTAAAGCAGTACAGCGAACCAGAAGATGCCTTTCTTTCAATTTTCAACTGTTCAACTGTAAAATTTTTGGGCATAGATTCTGTTTTTGGAACATCCACCGCCCGGATTAGATATGCACGGACAATCAAGGTTCTACTGTAGTTGCATTAAATTTATAATCATTGTAAATAAAATGACAAAATAATCACCTAATACAGAATACGATTTCTATTGCTTTTTTAAGAAAAATCAGAGACAGTTACATTATCGCCCTGGCAATAGTTTTTATAATTGGTTTATAGTTAAAGCTAATTTTGTTGTGCGCATGATTTTCTTGCTATACTAAATAACTAATTATATTCCAGGGCAAGTACTCAAAGTTTGCGTCAGTGTAGACATACCACTAATAAAAGTCTGATGAGACCAGTTGGTGTCTTGAGGTGGGTGTGATCACAATAAACGATGACTCCTGAGTAGAGTGAGAGGTCGGGCGAAGCCGACCGTCTGCGGTAATGGGAGTGGGAGTCCCACGAGTGAACGGTGCCAAGGGGTGATTCCGCCCCTCCGCCAGCTACTTCTCCTGTACCGCTGCCTGCTATCTCAAAGTCCTGCAACACACAACTCATGCCATCCCCGGCCTGCAACACACTACACTTAGTGCCGAACTCACTATTTCCAATTTAATATACATGTAGATTAAGTAACGGCCGAAAATTAAGAAAAACGTACATTACCTGCTAACATGCTGCACATACCAACATAACTAAAACAATAACAGATTATCAAATTGAAATAAAACATACATTTAAGGATTCTACTGTGTAATGCTTAGGGATGCGTGTAAAAAAATTCATAATGTTTCATTTCATTGAAAGGTTTCAAGGTTTATTGAAACTTCACATTTAATATTTTCAATATTTGCGTATTGGTAGTTTATGTTATTAAGGATAGTAATATAGAAGAGATATCAATTCTACCAAATAAAAGCTCAGTTTCAATTCTAAATGTTTAAAATTCCCCACGAGTTTCGGCTTATTAGGGCATTTTCAAGAGAATATTAAAATACATTCATTGACAGAAATATATTATTCTATATGTCAAATTGTTGCTACAAATGACAGTAACCATAATTCTGAAATGTTTCGCTTAGTGGTAACCCAATTCTTGACTAAAAAAGACGAACAACAATCAAAATTACTAAAATTGGCTTCTTTGTGTAATGAAACAATTGCAGAGTATGATAAAATGAATAAAATAAAATAAAATTTAAATATATATTCCTATGAATAAGCATATCGCTTTTCGCGAAGATAGTGCGAAGGCCTAAACCGAACTGGAAGAAATAATTTTTTAGACTGAACTTGAATTGGAAAGAGATATTGGAGGAACAGGATATCCAGCACACGTTTTGCACAACATTCTATTAATATCTCCTTTTATTATTCTACGTGTTCATTTCATTAGATTGTTTTAACTTTGTGATTATTTATAAGTAAAATAAAGCATTACCCACCCACTTTTCGTGTTTTATTTATTTACCACTTAAACATCCCGTGCTTATAGCAACCCTAATTATTGATCAATAGTGATAAAACGAGCACTATATTCATCTGCAGTATTTTAATTTATTTTATTCACAATCACTATAATAATATGCATATTTTTAACCTCGAAAAAGTTGGGATATTAGCGATTCCCTCTTCGAGATGGGTAATATTCTATTACTAACGTCTATTTCGAGGTACAGAAACATTTTGCAAACCTCTATTTCGAAATACAGAAACAGTCAATTGTCAGTTTATATAAACGTCAAATTGACATCAATCATGCGCTCGGTTCTCCAACGAATCTACTCTGAAGTGAATTTTACAATTCTGTTTAATTATGGATTACCACGTCATAACGGTCGCAACCATCCTCTTCATTAAGTACTTCTTATTTATAAGTGGATATTAATGATTTGTGCTCTTACACGAAACGGATTTATGCATATCTCAGGTTGGCAACATCCCAACAACCCATCAAGTGTCAAAACCGTAACCTCATAATAAATGCGCCTTCACAACAACCCGCGGACAGTAACGAGGACGGGAACGGAGGCGAAAATATAGCAAGCTTCTCGTTCCCGTTACCCGAAATTAGTTATTAGTTATGTCAACATGCGAATCATTTAACTTTTGGTTCCCGGAAGTTGTTGCGTTTACTTTTGTCCGTTACGTGAAATGCACGTTTACCCCATTTTATGTCAATTGCCGTAAGTCGTATTGAATTACATCATTATCTGCTGGTGGCTCGGGTTCTCCACGTAATCTAGCTGTATTATGTAATACACTACTTACCACAATTATAAAAAGTGTGGTACTGAGGTTTAAGTGACACCCATACGTCATTTTTTTACGAATTAAATATGTCCGACATTGAAATAAATATGTGTACCAAAATCAAACAATTTTACTTTTATCATTACATTTCGTGATTGTGAATAAAATAGTATACATACCTCGCGGGAACACAATTCCAGCCTCGCGCAATTGCAAACCTTGGCGCTTCGCGCCTCGGTTTGCAATCTATGCCCTCGGCTGTAATGATGTTTATCCCGACTCGGTACGTAATATACTATTTAGCTTCTATATATTTGTTCTGATGTAGGTGTTCGTTATATCCATCACGATTTTCCACATTTCCTTTGAGTTTTATTATTTTAGGCTAACTAATATTCCGAATAGAAAATTGACGAAATTTGCTAACTTTGCAACTGCTCCTTTACCTCGTTAAATTTTACTTAAATTACATTTTGTTTTGTGGTTTCAAGTTCGGAAAATTAAGGAACAATACCACGAAGTCCATAGTAGAAACACTGAGCTCATCAACAAAACTGTCATGCAGGCGAGAGAGATCCAACAACTGAAAAAGGAATCACCCCCCTCGACCCCAGCGCCCTTACATAACGCTCGTGCCGCCAGGCAACAAATACACTGGCAATGGACATAAATTACGCAGTCTAGGCCCCACCACCAAGACAAGAAGACAGCCGCGGCAACCTACCGCGATCCCGACGACGGTCAAAAAGGTCACCAACACAGTGACCCCTCCCACACCAAAGGTCCACCAACTTCCAAAATCCCTCCCTCCGTTCGGACTGCGCCGAAACCAAGCCAGTAACCCCACCACGATTCAGATCAACACTGCCGTTCGTAAAGAAGCCGCCACCAGTAGTCCTACCATCCGACTCTAACCAGCGTACCATCCGTGACTTGAAGGAACAGCTCGACATCAATCTCGCCAATGCCAGGTACGCAGCCAAGGGACTGCGCCAAAGAATTTTCGTACACTAACGAAAATCCTAGACCAGGAAGCGATACCATGCGAAAGCAGTTACCCACGAGGTCCGTGAAGAGCATGACACGGAGGAAGAACCAGACGGGTGAGACCTACCATTATGGATGGTCTACATCCTGCTAGAAGGCATCAAGGATGCCAGACACATCTTCACCATAAAAGTCATGGGGCTCGACGTAACAGTCAAATACAAGAGACACGACGGCAGCAGACAACAGTGCTACCATTGCCAGATGCTAGGGCACATGCAGAGCTGCTGCACGATGCCCTCGAAATGCGTCAAATGTGCCAAAGCCACACCAGCACAAGACTGCGAGAGGCAAAGGAGGGCCTGCCCTAAAGCTCTAACAATCCCGAACAAAGGCAATGCCGCTCACCGCAAACAGCAATAAAACTGTCAGCAGACCCATTAAACTCAATATTTACGAGCATCGCCACGTCACTGCCAGACCCTGCGCAGATAGCGCACCTTCGTCCACACCATTCATGGACCAATTGTTGGGGTTCCCCGTTCCCAGCGGAACGGCGGAACGGCGCAGAATAGAGGCAAATATTCGGGGATTTTTTTCTATGACCGTCAAATAAAATATGAAAAATAGCTCTTGAAGATGAAGAAAGCTAAAATGCCTCTCAGTACTTTTGCGGGTATCAATTTTTGGTAATTTTCCAGTTCATGATACTAAACAATACGCATGCGCGAAAATCATCCGAACGGTATGGTATATTGTCACGTCTCCTTATTTTAATCGGGGTGTTTTCAGTTAATTTCATTTACAATAATTTGCAACAGTTGGCGCTTATGCTTAGGTTAAGGTTAAGCTAAGCTAGTAGCTATCCGTAGTAACCGAAATGACGGCGAACTAGTTTCACGGGCTCGCCATGGTCGATGCCGGAGCGAAGCGGAGGCATCGATCGTCATTAGTTGCAAGTTAATGGTTGCAAATGATAGGTGCTTATGCTTAGGTTAGGGTTAGTTCAATTTCCCCCCCCCCCCCCCCTTTGACCGACTGGTAGTTTCACCCGCAGTAGTTTAATAATTTTTTATTTTATTTTACGTTAGTTATGGTGAAACAGGAAATGCGGCAACGTCGCAAATATTGGCCTGAAGTTGTTGCGATTACTTCAGTTCATTCATTAGTTTCAGTAACTGGAAGATTACCGCATGTATCTTCGTTAAATGATCAAAGTGCGAGGCTTAATTCTCATGATTCACGTTTCGGGGAAGTACAACCGTGTCCCGTAATCTGGTTTCGTGTTTTCCGTGCTAAACGATTTCACGCTTCGTGCGCGTTTTTGCAACACTACGCATACCTGGCACGCGCCAGATTTATCGGATGGCGCACAGCGTCGAAGATTTATGGGCCTGTTGACGGTTTTATGGGCAATTGCGGTTTCCTTTGTGCCGCCGATTTTTAGAGGTTTCGGGGGGGTCGCGGCAAAGGACTGAGCCGACGACGTGCGCCAACTGCGCCGAGGCTAATCCTGCCAGCTATAGAGCTGCACCAGTTTCACGACCCAGCTGAAGTAGAATGCCTCACCACCCAGACCCCAAATAAGGGGCTACGCTGTTGCCGCGTCTGCCCCTACTACACGGAAGGCCACACCAGCAAACGCCGCTCCAGGCCCCCGGAATTCGAGTTTGCGAAGGTTGGCAGCAGTGACGGCTCGCGCGGTGACTCATGGTACGGACGAGGTAGCTGAGGTGGCAATACTGATAAGTATTAACACCTATCTGTTTTACCACCTCTGCTACCTCGGCCGTACCATGAGTAACCATCGTGGCAGAGTTGCTCACGGTCCTTAACACAGCCATGGCTCCGGTGGACCACGCGACTATCGTCACAGGAGCTAACCCTCGGATCGTTCTCACGATCCTGGTAAAATAAACAGTCGACAAAAATGTTATTTTTGTTCCAGATCCCATGCGCCCAGCTAGCACATAACGTCTCGGTGGCTATACCTCCGCCACCGTACCCCAACCAACAAACAGAGAAGTCAGAAGAGGAAACAGGCCCTGGGTCGAGCACGCACCCACACCTATGCGCCAGACTTATTACATACCCAAAAACACTGATCCTACTAAGTTCAGTATAGCGAATTATCGCGAATAAATTATAACATTATCGTGAAAATACCGCATCAACGCACCGGTTCGCGAGTAAAAAGCTGTAATTAGTACGCGCGTTGAAAAGAAGACACAATGTGCGTCCATTTAAGGAATTGTATTCTGTACAATTCGGACGTCAGAACCAGTTTTCCTACGTCTTGGAAAATGCCAGAAAGGAAGGTTCTAAGAGAACAGCGGAGTACCTAAATAAGAAATTGTAAACCGTGGAGTTTGACAGTGACCTGAGGAACCATACAGAGGGCCACATCGGAGCAGAATGTTTCAAAAATTAAATATACTACCAAACCAAGGTATCAAAAAAAACTGTATCAAAAGATAAAACAACAATTCAAGAAGTATGAAGAGGAAAGAAGTAAATGTGATCTACCATCAATAAATCAACTCAGATAAATTAAAAGGACCAGCGAACAAACAATTAGTTTTAAGAAGATCAAGATTAAAATTGCATGACATGCAAATAGATGAGGATCAACCTCAAAATGTTCTTAAATACATGCAACGTATTCTCGAGCAAAGATGGTCAGTAATCCAAGATCTCCATGAGGAATTGGAATTATTCGCCGGTCCAGACTACAATGAAGACTATTTCACTTCTGATGTCTTCGCCATCCTGGAAGATAATGTAAATCGATTATTTACGGAATTTTAACACAGTAAGTCATCAAAGGAGATACACTGGTGGAAAAAAAATGAAACAATTCGTGAAATTTCGATCATTTTCAAACCACCATAACTCGGCGTATTTTCAATCGATTGTGATGAATCTTTTGATTGCGAAAAACTTTGAAGTGTCTTCTTTAAAGTCATGCTTGCGAAGTTAAGCGTAACCCCTTCCATCCCCCTCTAGCATCCCTGTGAAAAAAAATGTTTTTTCAGGAAAGCATGTCCAACTTTGACAATATATACGGAGTTGGAAACATTTTGTCGACTTGATCCACCATAAAGGCATTAAGATTTGATCAATTCCCTATGCAGGACTCAAAGAACGAAATTCCTACGATGATTTGGCACCAGGTTGTGGGTGTTTGAAAAAGGTGCATTTTGAGGTTTTTCGCTCAGTCACTTTTCAACCAAATTTGATGATTATTTCGGGAGAAAATCCTATTTTGGCTCTACTTTAAGGGGGTAGACTCAGATTGGAATGATCACTTTTTGAACCGTTTAACCCCCGAACAAAAAAATACTTTTGGGCAAAAAATGTCCTACTTTGGCAACGTGTACCGAGTTGGAAAAAATGTGTCGACTTGATCCACCAAAAGGGCATTGAATTGTGTTCAATTACCTGTGCAGGACTCAAAAAACGAAGTTCCTACGACGATTTGGCACAAAGTTATGGGTGTTTGAAAAAAGTGAAGCAACCAGGTGCCAAATCATCGTAAGAACTTCGTTCTTTGAGTCCTGCATAGGGAATTGATCAAATTTGAATGCCTTTATGGTGGATCGAGTCGACAAACTTTTTCCAACTCCGTATACATCGTCAAAGTTGGACATGGTTTCCCGAAAAAACATTTTTTTTCAACGGGGTGCTAGAGGGGGCGGAAGAGGTTGCGTTTAAGTTCGCATGCATGACTTTAAAGAAGACACTTCAAAGTTTTTTGCCCTCAAAAATTCATCAAAATCGATTGAAAATACGCAGAGTTATGGCGGTTTGAAAATGGTAAAAATTGTTTCATTTTTTTTTCCTTCAGTATACATTTACCCCAATGAACGCTGCCTACGTTTTCTGGAAATTATGTAGATTGGTGTCCATTTAGAGATCTGTTTAAAATAATTATCCACGACAATCTCAAAATCACCAAAGTGGGGAAGGTGCAATTCTTGAAAACGCATGTCCAGGACGACGCGTTAAAGTTAATTCAGCATTCAGCGGTGTGTGAAGTGAATTACTCAACCGCCTGGGAAAGTCTCAATGCTAAATATGAGATTAGTTACGATGAAATATATTGAAAATATTATGAACCTGCAATCTTGCCAAATAGAATCATCCAAAGCAATAAAGCTGATTCACGATGAAATAAGAGAATCTTTGCACTCATTAAGAACTTAGAGACCGATACGTCGATTTGGGATTCAATCTTAGTATACATTATTAATAAAGAAACCTTGAAGACATATGAACAGTATCTGGTTTCTCCCAAGGAAATTCCAAATTTGGACAACTTGTTAAAGTTTCTTGAAAATAGGTTGTAAATGTTAGAAACGAATGTTAGACAAATAGAATAAAATGACAAACCATTTTCTTACAAGAAGACAAATACTTATCAAACAGGCAAGTAACATAAAATGGTGTGTATGCAAACCATTCACTAAATAATTGCTCTAAATTTCTGGATAAAAATGGATACGACAGGTATCAATTCATAAAACAACATAAATTGTGTATAAATTTTATTGAATTACGATCGAGATTTTCATCCGAGGTGACGATAACAACAGATGCATTAATCCTTGCACGACTCACGACAGCATTACCAACAAAAAGTGACAGTTTTATAAACATTGAAAATTGGAAGAATTATATTCTAGCGGACCCGACTTTGGCTATCGTTGGTCTCATTGACTTGATACTTAGAGCTGATGTTTACGCTCAAATCGTACAAGATTGATTGCAGAAGATAAATAAATCTTTAGTTGCTCATAATACTAGTCTTGGATGAATTGTATTTGGAACAGCATCTAAGCAAGAAGGAACAACTGGTAGCAGATTATAAGATTACACTTACTTCTCTAACCCTTCAAGAGTTGGCGGGAGTAGAGGAAGTACCTAGTACCAACGATATCTTCAGATATCAGAATCAGTTTAAGGAATCTACACAAATAAATACTATTGCATAAGGAATATATTAAACTTGCTCACATGAAAACATTCGATACTCCAGTAAGAGATTCGACATATTAAATTCCACGCCATGCACTCTTCAAGGATAGTGCAGCCACAAAGTTGAGGGTGTTTCAGCCAAAAGAACTAATAAGAAAGGCCTTGGAGAGGTTGAAGAATCTTAATTGACTACTGTAACGTATAATACAGCTGCAATTTCGTATCTAGATGTTAGGACGTCAGTGCAAATAACCACGGATATGCAAGCGGAATATACTAGAGCAGCTGCAGTCTCCAGAGGTAAAGGACTTCAAAAGCTTTAGAAGAATGGCTGAAGTATTCCACATTACCTCTACAGAAAACCACGCAGAACCGGACAACAACGGAAGAGCTACGTACAACAAAGGTGGTAGCAGCAGTATCATCTACATACAGTGAAATTGATCACGTTTTGCTTTCCTGTTCCAAGTTGTAAAAACTAATTCGCATAATTGCATATTATGTGAGATCGCGATCAAAAACCTACACCTATAGCCTGATACTTCCAAGGCCAACGGGAAGAATAACTGGCATTCATCCAGAAGACGATAGACAAGTGAGAGTGGTGACACTCAAATCAAAAAATAATTCAATCCTCATTACGAAGCTGCGTAAATTACCATATGATACTAATGAGATGCCTGTGCCAACGACTGAATATATAGATACAAGTTCACGATCTACAAGGTCATATCAAGAAAGGAAGCCAACACGGACAAGATCTACGTTTGTACAAACATAATGCATAATCAGTCAAGCAAATAAATCATCCATATATAACGTCAGAAGTATCCACCAGGTTACTACACTGCACCATTATGCATGATACAAGAATCCACTTCTACCCTGAGAGCTGAACTTGCAGAACAAATTCACATTATCAAAGCCACTCAACGTGCCCCATCCTAAATCATTTATACCTATCCAAATCCACACCTCCAAATAAACCATAATTGATGTTTCAGATGAATTCTACACCCAGTACACTCAAGACGAGCTATCAAATGATAAACATCTGGTTTTCCACCACTAGAAACAGGTGTGACGCTAGAAGAAGATGAAGAAGAAACCAAACTACAGCCCACCACAAGAAGGGTTCACGGACGTACAGTGGGCTATAGTCGAGCATCATCTCAATTCACTCAGTGTGGCCGAGGCAAGATGTTGGCATTATTATATTGCTGACAAACACATTCCATGGAGTTCGGCGGCGGCGCGATCAACGACCAAGGGAATTCTGCTGACGGGCGCGTCGTCTATCGTTTAAAAGGAACTACACAGATTCGCATAAACTTGCGAAACCATATCCACTCCATATCAACATTGACCATTACACAAAGTTATTAACGATATCTCCCGATCAATAACGTTAATATCCATTATCCAGGTCATTAACTTCATTGCCCAGATTTTCTAGTGATTGCCCTGTTTAACGTCTTTCTCCGTAACATATACACGAAATTCTCGGTCTGAATCCTGCTTGGTTGTTTCTTAGGTTTCCAAGTATTCCTGCTCTCATTCTTTCCAATAATATTCTGGTGACCAACTTGTTTGCCGTGCATAAGAGTGATATTTCTGTCCAGTTCACGCGTTTTGATCTATCCGCTTATTTTGGCCGTAGTTATGACTACTTCGTTCCATTCGTTTGGTACTTTCTCTTCTCAGTAATGTGTGCATCATTTCTCCTTCTGACTTCCACGCTTCTGCTGGTATCCCATCTGTTCCTGTTTTTCAGCTTTCTTATAGCGCCTCTTATTAAATGGGATATTTGTTGTTAATTTGGTTACTTCTGGGTCCATTTCATCCGCGTTTTTTATAAATTCCTTCGAAGAATCTGGCCCATCTTTCTATATCTTCTCTTATGTGAGTATTTGTCCGTTTTGTCATGTATCTTCTATTCCTGTCCGAAAAAGCCTTTGTTACTTCGTATAGTATTATTTTGATCGGGCCTCTTTGCAATCGATAAAGACCCCTGCTACTAAAACGGTTAAACAACTACTTTCCTGGCTAATAGCCACTTATTTATATAATTCTATAAAATCTTGTGTTGGACTTCTTATTTTTATGATCACTTCCTGTTTAATGTGCACACCCGAACGCCGGCTGCTCATCGCTGTTTAATCTGAATACGGCCTTAGTTTTATATAATTTGTAATAATTTTTGCGTATTTTTTTACCGTGTGGCAAAATAGGTCTCAAAAGGAAAGATAGTGAGGCAAGAAAAAAAAAATTCCTATTAAACAGAAGAAAGAAATTGGAAAATGAAGATGCAAAAATTATGCAGATAGGTCGAATATATAAATAATTCTATAAAATCAACAATTCTTGTTAAGAAAGAAGAAGATTTAATGTCAGAGGGCTTTTTGTGAAAACGGAACATCTATTACTAATTTGGATCAAAGAAAGAGAAATGGCGGACAATACTACATCTTAAAACGCAGTCTGATAGAAATTTAAATATACTTATCAAGACTTGACAAAGAAGATTAAGTTCCGAATGGTAATGGTTCCAAACGTAGCAGAGGTTAGTTTGACAACTTTGAAAAAACACGGAGAGGCATGCTGTAGCAGTAGCAGATAAATTTGTCAATAGCTTTGCAAGAATTGTAGAAGGGGAGCACCCACCTTAAGAAGACTTAAATTGTAATATGACTGGATAATTTGAACCTTGAATATCACACTTGGCTATCGAACGGGCCTAGAAGATTTACCAGAGCAATTAGATTTTGTCAAGGTGATTTCATTCCCCCTAGTCTACATCTCGGATTCAACATATAGTCGCTGATCATTGATACTTCTTAAAAACCTTACACAAGAACCTTGAAATGTGTGACGCTACCAACATGACCCTAAGAAAATTTTGGAAGGAAGGATACAACATTATCATAGAAATTGGGCAAATTGTTACTTGAAAAGAATTAACAATAAAATGTCTTAAAGCAGTATGGAGGAAACTTCAGATGAAGGACACAAATCGGCTAAAGAAATTTTGGTAACTTGTTATGATCTTAACTTGGAAGTAACGAATTATTGGTGATGCATGACGGAGAACTTACTACTGATGAGCTAAAAGAACTTTTCAGGAAGCAATGTGAAGAAAAAGAAATGGAAATTTCATCTGAAGATGAGGATGCAGAGGAAAAACAAATTACAACTGTTGAAATCAAAATTGTTTTGGCAAAGTGGAAAGAAGCTATGCAACAGAATCCAAACAAATCTGAGGTTATCAAACTGCAAGATCTATTTAATCCATTAAGTCCATGCAGTTTTTCGGAAACATTTTTAAAATAAGGCAACTGTTCCCCTTTGACCCCCCCCCCCCCATGGTTACCGCCCAATGATTCTTTTATTATACAGTACGTTTTTTTTATCGTGGGCCATAGGATTTTACATGTTAAAAATTATACCTTGTTTCAATGCATATTTCAACATATAATTTTAAAGCAAATTTTAGTTAGTAATAAATCAATTACTTTTCCACATGATGCGCTTAATAAGGTTACCTTAAACATGTTTTATTCAATTAAAAAATGAAATTAATTCACTAATCAATCTGACATTTCAGAAATTCAAGGTACTTTGATTATGTTTTCTCAGTTATTTATTTTAAATAATTTCATTTTTTAATGGAATAAAACATGTTTAAATTATTCTGACTAGCGCATCATGTAGAAAAATAATTGATTTATATTACTAACTAAAATTTCCTTCAAAATTTTATGATAAAATATACATTAATACAAGGTATAATTTTTAGCATATAAAATCCTATGGCCCACGATAAAAAAAATACCCTGTATATTTTAAACATGTATTATAATAACCAGTGACGGTTCGCGGGATTTTTTCTGGTACGGCCGAGGAACAAGAGGTGATAATGCAGATAGGTGCGGTCACGCAGCCAGCCGTCTCTGCAACTGACCCTACCTATCTGTATTGCCACCCTTGTTACCTTGGCCGTACCATAAAAAACCCCGCGAACCGTCACTGATAATAACATGATTAGAAAAGAGCATAAAGTTTATTATCATTATATGTCAATTATATGTCTACAGATTATCAAAAATTGGATTTAAAAATGTTTTAAAGATAATTCCAGGAGAGATTTTCTTTTCATCTGTCAACTCGCATTCAATGCAATTATAGTTTCGTTAAGCTTGAATTTTCTGAGCTGCTTAAAAATATCAACTTTTTTTAGGTTAATTTTGGATGGATTTTAAAATTTTGAAACCAATCCCTGCAGAGATTACATAAATAAGTTTAAACTCGAAAATTTGTTTCATGAAGTGATTTGTCATTTGCTTTTACGTGATGACAAAAAAAGGTTTATTTAAGATGGATTTGAAAATTTTGAAGCTAATTTCAGGTTAGATTTCTTTTTTTTAAGATTTCTAATCGTTCAATGCAATTTTCGTTTCTCTGAGTTCGTTTGTAGTGGAGCTATTTATACAGGGTGTTTCAGAGCTCTGGGATCGGTCAATCACGTGCTTATTTGTCGAAATTTTGAAAAATGTTTTATACAAAAGTTGTGCAGAATAGTGAGCTGCATGCCCTAAAAATATTTAAATTTATACAGGGTGTCTCATAACAAAGTTACAGACCAAACATGTTTTTTTTAAATGGAACACCCTGTATATTTTAGCATTTTTGGATTCCTTGTTACTTGGAGATTAAAATGACCTAGGTTGTGGGGGTTGAAACCGGGCTGTTTTTGTGTTATTCAGTTGTTTATACAAAAAATTGAACATAATTGTTAAAGTGCTCCCCTTAAACTAATAAAGATACTTCATTCTAATTTAGTGGTAAAGTTAAGTTGAACTTTAGTCTTCAAAATTTCTCAATCAACTAAAACATAACTCAGCGAATTATACAGGGTGATAGCCATTCGCAAACTGCACAATTTCTATTTTTTTCAAATGGCACACCCTATATATTATTTCATAATTTAAAAGTTCATTAAGTAAGCTTTCGATTAGTATAAGGTTTCATATATCTGAAGTTGATAGTTACTCAAATATTTCAAAATTCGTTGGTGATTTTTATGAATTTGCGGGTTCCCTTTCAGACAAACAGGTTTTAAAAACATACTTGAGAATACGTTACTAAATACAGGGTGTGCCATTTGAAAAAACGAAGTTATTCAACTTTATAAGTTCGGTTTTTCTACCGCATTTTTTTATCACCCTGTATAATTTTTTGTATGAAATCATGGTTGGCTCTATAGTTCGAACCTTCAAGCAAATAATTAAAATGATTTTAATCGTTCAACGTCAATCACTGGGGCAAAAATAAAATTTCACCCAGACCTTGCATTTCAACAAATCTGCAAATATTTCGAAAACGGCAAACAATAGGTATAGGGAGTATTTATTTGCTCCATATAATTCAAAAATGACAAAAAATACAGGGTGTTCCGTTTAAAAAAACATAAGTTTGGTCTGTAACTTTGTTATGAGACACCCTGTATAAATTTAAATATTTTTAGGACGTGCAGCTCACTATTATACACAACTTTTGTATTAAATATTTTTCGAAATTTTGAAAAATAAGCACGTGATTGACCGTTCCCAGAGCTCTGAAACACCCTGTATATATTCGAAAAGAAACTTTGGTTTCAATTGATTGATTTTTTTTAATAGAATTCGAAATTTCACCGGAAATATCCATTTTAAGGTCCACCGAAGTAATTCCGACCAATTTTGAAAAATGTCTGCGTGTGTGTGCCTGTATCTTGTTCATTTTCAAGATAATATAGAGATTTATAAATGAAACTTCAAACCTTATTAGATAATCTGAAGAACTGAAAAGCTTTTGGTAAAATTTTTAATACCGGTGGACATTTACTCTAAGCAATATTTTGATTTTACCCGATGTATTTTTAAACATAAAAATATTTATATGAATGTTAAATATAACAAAAAAACTGGAGATATTTTAAAAAATAAAAAATATAAATGTTGATTTTTCTGGTTTATAATTATGAAATGATAATAGTTATAATAATAATAGATAATAATTTATATAAACCTATCCAACCGTTTGAACACTCCCCAGAGATTTTTTAAATAATAACGTTTGTCAAAGGTTATTTTCAACAGTAATATAACGAGTGCCTATGATTTTGCTGGCAATTATTAACGACAGGATCACGATTTTCTAGAAGCAACAAGCAAGAGTGATCCAGACGCTAATAATTGCCTAGGAAAAATCAGTCACGGGTTAGATTCGAGAAGACAATTGGCCGAACAGCAAGTTCACACTGATTTTAAAATTTAAATTTAGTGACACCAAGTGTCAGACGTGTATTAATCTGCGCCACAATAATTGTAGTAAAAATGAGCTTACCAAGATTTTGAGAAATGCCTATGAATACTATTACTGATGAAAGCACTAACACTTCACCCAAAAATACAAACAGATCGAATTCAGGAGCAAACTGCTTAAAAGTCTGGCAATAATTGACTTTTTATACAGGGTCTTTTTTTTAACTCAGAACATACGATTGTTAATGTCTATGTTCTATGTCATAATAATCACCTCAACGCATTAGAATGTGTTGACAATGTAGGCAACCTAGTACACAAAGGTCCCGTCGACCTGTCACAGTACAGTGAAAGCTTAAAATTATTACGAATAAAGTGAGGTTAATGAAACAAACAATGATAAATCGTAAGTAAAGGGTATTTTTTAAGAGCTTGAGAACTTTAAATGATAATATAAGACAGAAATATTGTTGGAATTATTAATTAATTATTATAATCAGGTAGATAATTTCATGGAATTTACTTTAAATAAATATGATTTCCGACATATGTCCGCTGCGGCTACGAGTTACATGGACCATTCGATCAGTCCAATTTCTCACTACTTTCTCCAATAAATCTGGCCGTATGGCATCAATGGTGGCTTGAATATTGGCTTCCAATGCTTCAAGAGTTGCTGGTTTGTTGGCATACACCAATGACTTAACATAGCCCCATAAAAAGTAATCGAGAGGTTTTAAGTCGCACGAACGAGGGGGGCAGTTAACAGGACCACTTTTAAAAATAAAGTTGTCACCAAATTGATTTTGCAATAAATTGATGGTTAAGCGCTCTGTATGCAAGTTTCGCCGTCTTGTTGGAACCAAATGTTGTCGATGTTTAGCTGATTAATTTTTGGAAACAAAAAATCAGTCAGTATGGCTCGATAGCGCTTGCCATTCACCGTAACGGTAGCTCCTTCCTCGTTGCGAAAGAAATAAGGACCGCACATCAAAGGGTGCCGCTTTTTCCCACGGTCTTCAAAATTTTCCCACGCTAAAGTGCCCCACTACCTACTAGCGTGTAAACCACACCAAACAGTCAATTTCAATGGATGTAAGTGTTTCGTTAATGGCTTAATAGTCTTCGCTCCATATACGGCAATTTTGCTTATTGACGAAGCCATTTAACCAGAAATGAGCTGTATTTTATAGGCACGTAATCCAAGATCCTTACGTAAAATGTTCCACGTAGTCGAAAAACAAAGGCCACAACAAGTTGAGAACGGCAACGAATCGACATTTCGGCGTCTTCTTCAACACTTCGTGCTACAGCAGCAATATTCTCTTCGGAACGCACATGAATTTTTGAATGAAAATTAGTGCGAAAATGATTAATACGAATTGCTTGCTCACTAGGCCGATTATGTTGACCGTAAAATGGATGAAGTGCTCTATGAACTTCGCGAACAGATTTATTTTTTTGAAAGTAAATTTCCACAATTTGGAAGCGTTGTTGAGGCGTTCAACGATTCATGATGAATTGCCCAACCTTACTGAACAGAAATGTCAACACAGTTTGACATTCTCATTGAGTATAGATAGACAACTACCATCGAAACTTCTCATGCAGCTAAAAAAACACCGTTTAATTATAATAAATATTTAAAATGACCACCTTCACGTTCTAAGCAGTAGCCAAGTCGATTATAAAATCCTTGAATAGCATTTCTAATGTGTTTCGGATTTCTACTTAATTCATCGCAAACAGTAATTATACGATCTTTAAATTCTGAAGTATTGTTTATAATAATGTTATTATAAACATTGCTTTTTAGATACCCCCACAAAAAAAAAAGTCGTTTGGAGACAAATCAGGCGACCGGGGTGGCCGAGGTATTGGACCAAATCTACCTATCCAGCGATCAGGAAGTAATTCATTTAATTAATTAAAAATGGCCGCTGTAGAATGTGGAGGCGCTCCATCCATCTGATAATAAGGAGCAGCAATGTTTAGTGTATGAATTTCTGGTATTATACGAATTCACAGAAGATCTAAGTAAACATTACTGTTTAGATTTCCATTAATAAAAAAGGACCAATAAGGGTATCATTAATTAGTCCAGCCCACGCATTAACTCTCACATTGTATTGTGTGTGCGTCAAATTTTGTAAGCGAGGATTATTGCACGCCCAAAATCTAAAAGGTGAAGGAATCGGTGTAAGGAATGGGTATCAATAAGGAACAGGGGGGGTTAATTGAATAGGGAGAATTGGAAACACGACTTCCACGCCATCTCACAGTCATCTGGCCCAACTAACGCAATGCAACGCTGCCAAATCTATGTACAAATCTTTGTAACCAAGCAATATGGTCATATTTTTGTTGGTTAAATTTATTTTAGGTATTTAAGAACATCCAAATATCTGGTAATATTCAAAGTCCGCTAGTGTTAATTGTTTGTTTAAGTCTATTTGATAAATTTTAAAGCAAAATAGACTTTTGAATAATTTCACAAATGAGATATGACAACATCTATTTCCCATCAAATTTCCGGCCTTTTTATACATAACCTCATTAACGTCACGAGTTGAATTGCTATTCGGCCAGGTATTTATAATTCAAATTTAAGCTAATATTCTTAAACCTAAAAGAGTGTGCAATGGGTAAATTAAGTACTCTTAAGGCACCTTATTGCAGTAACGTTTATACCCACGATTCAAATATTAAAAATAAAGCTTTCTTTATATTTCCGAAATGTCCTAATCGCAGAGATGAATGGGTTAATTCCATTGAATGTATTACTCTAAAAAAATTCCACTTTCAAAAGTTATGCACATTTGTGAGGACCACTTTTTAAGTATTTATTAATTCCTGTAGAAAATATTTAAATTGGAATGCAATTCCGACAATTTTTAATATACCTTCTTGTAGTTCTTCTTCCAGTACAGTTCCTGCAAAATCTTTTTTAAAACGGCCCCTTCAAGAATGTAGTTCACTACATGATTTAACATCTGCCCTAAAAAGAATTCGTTTGGAAAAAATTTCAAGCGAATCCCCTTCAACATCATTTAGAGCTTTACTTTTTGCGTTTGATTAAATCTAAGCTCTTTATAAAGCAAGTGTCTGCGATTTCCACTTTTATTTGGATGCGTCGCACTGATGAGAACCAAAAAGTTCGAAACACTTGCAAAAATGAATTGTAAAGTCGCAATTTTAAATTTCCCGCTGGCTCGATGTGTTTGGCCAGATGACTCGCAGACGGCGCTGATGGCGTTTCCAAAAGTTAAATTGAACTGTCCCTCTTTATCCTTAATGCTCTGTGATAAGGAATGAAGAATACTAACCTATAATTTTGTGGATTAACTTCACCATTTAAGGAAAATGATGCCTCATCAGTAAATATTATTCTGTGTAAAATTTCTTGATCATTATTAATTAAATTAATATAAATACGGTTTCACAGAATTCTGTTCGTTTGCCTTTGTCCTCATTTGATAGTTGCTGATGATTTGAAAACTTGTAAGCATTGTATTTAAATTCTTTTAATGTCTTGTAAACGGAAGCTGAACTTATTTGAAACTGTGCTGCGATGACTCTTAATGATGATATGGGGTTCTGCTCTACATAACATAAAATGCTGAGTTTCATCTCTTCCATTAAAATGTGATTTCCTTTAGCCCTTTTAATGTGAAAATTACTCATGCAGCCAGTATTGTCAAAATGATGGACAATATTACAAATTGTTGAGATGGATGGAACTTGTCTGCTCGGATACTCAACCGAAAACAAATCTCTAACACGTCGAACGCTGTTCCCACTCTTGTACCAATTAATTATCTGTATTCTTTCTTCGGTGGTGTAATACATTTTTATTAATAACACAATTTTAACAATTAAATAAAACTGAGTATAAGTATTGTTGCCTACATTGCAATGCGTTGAGGTGATTATTATGACATAGAACATAGACATTAACAATCATATGTTCCGAGTTAAAAAAAGACCCTGTATGTTATAGAACATGTACTAACGCGTTGCTAGGCAATACCAACATGAGGGATTACCTGATTAGATACCACCCAGGGTGAATTGCCATGCATAACATGCAGCGTGGTATGTTACGCATCTTAATTGGAATTTTATTGGATCATCTCATCAACGTTATTCGATTTCATTGGTTAGTAAGTAAATGAGGGCAATTGTCTTATTAATTAACTTACACTTGTAAAATCCTAGCTTGTGTTCTCAAGATTTGAGAGTAGTATAGAGCCCACTCACCACCCTTCATTTTCACTTAAACCTAACCTAGAAAACATTGTTAGATTAAGAGGGGATGAATGATATGGACTTTCCGGTTATGTTTGTATAAAATTATTTTATTTCAGTACATAAAATAATTTTAATACAAACATAACCGGAAAGTACATCATTCATCCCCTCTTACCTATACACCGGTTAAATGGATCACATCAACACCAATATTGTTAGATTAATTTAATTTCTTAGTCAGATTACGAGAGATATAATAGCTTCAAATGCATCTTCAAAGAAAACGTTTGTGGATAAAATTTAAGTGAAACAGGGAGTGGTGGGTGGTCTCTATCCTACCCTCTAACTTTTCAAATATGCCCCAGAGTTTCTATAAAATAAAACGTTTGTCAAACGTCCAAAAAAACATTCGATTATTTTCTATATCTAAGCTTGCAAATCTCTCGTTTGTGTCCTAAGAATTATAAGATGGAAAATGGACCACCCACCACCTTTAGTTTCCACTTAAACCTAACATGGAGTACTGTTTGATGAAACTAATTTCTTAATCAGATCACAAAAGATTCAATAGTTTCAAAAGCATAAAGGAGTATTTCTGGGTAATATTAACATAAAAGGGTGCTGGGTGGGCCCTATCCTTACCTATCCTATCCTCCACCCTGTGAAC
The DNA here is from genome assembly GCA_910593695.2 of Ocypus olens. NCBI lineage: Eukaryota > Metazoa > Arthropoda > Insecta > Coleoptera > Staphylinidae > Ocypus > Ocypus olens. The sequence goes on from OU343047.1 coordinate 29,793,917, forward strand.
ACACTCCAGAGTTTCTATAAATAAAAACGTTTGTCAAAGGATCAGAAAACCATTAGATTCTTTTCTTATCAGTTAACTTATACTTGCAAAATCCTCGCTTGTTTTCTAAAGATTCGAGGGTGGAATAGACCCCACACACCGCCCTTTATTTCTTCTTAAACCTATCCTACAATATACTGTTTAATGAAACCAATTTCTTAATCTGAACTTAAACAATAAGTTTCTTAGAAATATTATTTTTCAAAAAATACAATAAATATGTATCGGTATTAATTTTAGTTAAAAATAAAATTATTCAAGACTAATTGCACCCTTCATAAACTGACTTTATAAACAATTCAGTAGTAAATTTAAAAACGTTTTTTTTGTGTTCACGAATTACTAGTTTTTTAACATTCTTACCTATTTTAAATTTTCATAATTGACACAATCTGAACATCAGCAAACGTTGCAAATACATTTAGGCAGTTGTAATTTTATATTGGTTAATTTTCAATGTTTTTTCCCCGTCTTACTTTTTTTGGGCCACTGGTACAGTGCCCAAGTAAAAAAACGTATGCGCAGAATGCACACTGTAGGGTGTAGAGATAGTAATAGTATATTACGTAACAAGAGTTGTAAATAGCAAATTACGCGCAAGTGAAAAAATTGCGTACGAGCCGCGTAGCGGCGAGTAACGCAATTTCACGAGCGCGTAATTGCTTTACAACTCGCGTTATGTAGTATACTTTATCTACGACCACTCTCACCTTAATTTATATAAGAGAATGTGCGGAATAGCGAAGTGACAGCTTCGGGGTGCGTGATGTGACGTTTAACAATCGCGGACTACTATATTTAATAAAAACGAACAAACGCGCAACTCTCAACCAATCAAAAGTTCGTAAACGAAACTCACTAGTACCTTTAATTTACAAGCGGGCTCTAACATACGTGGGTGTTTTGGTGTATTTACGCAGTACGCGCATTGTACGATAATGGGCATTTACAGTAGTGGTCGTAGATAAAAATATTTAGAAGGGGACCTTAAGATTGAATTGCGTCTGGTGCCTAGTGCTAAATCCACTACTGCTCACACTGACTCATTTTTTTTTTCTAAAATGTAAACAAAAAGGCCGAAAGACCGAGGGTCGCTAGCCAAATTGGCTTCCACTTTCAGATAATGTATTGTTTTTTTAAATTAATGTATATCAATGTAAATTTTTGCCAAATAAATGTATGTATGTAAACAAAACTAACAAAAGAACTTGGCAGAACAACGTGAATTAAATAAAGAACACTTATTTAGAACTAAACAAAAAAGAGCAACACAACAAGGATAAAGATTTAAAATGACAATACTTATGTCAGCTACAATTCCGATAAAAAATGTACAAGTTCGTGTTGCAATATTTTGTTACCTGCTACGATTTGTAAAACTGTTATTATGATCCATAATTTGCCCGGAAAATATAACATATTTGTGTACATGTGTATTATTTTACTGAATCAGAATAAGCAGAGTCAATAAAATTGTAAACCTCTTCATTTTTTAGGATAGCTATATTAAACAGTGGTAGTAGTGATATTTGTTAATATATATTTACTTGAATTGCGCACGCCATTGGCACAAGCGACCGTAGAAATCTCGCGCAACCTTGGGCTCTTCTCTATTCAAACGTACTCTACCAGTCGTCTATCCTATTTCAGACCAACATTGCTCGACTCAAGCAATAGCTATATTTTACATTAAGCAGTAAAACCCTTATGTATGTTTTATTTCAATTTCTAAAAATGAGTTGCTTCCTTCTTAAATGGTTTACTCACCAGTATTATAAAACCCAAAACTGGAAGCAAAATGTAAAAATAAAACGAGTTGAAATGAACTACCAAAAAATAAATCAAATAATAATTAGGACATGTCCAAATTAAAATGAAATTGTAATGTGCCTGTATCATGCAAATATGATGTGCTTCTGTTATAGTAAGTTTATATAGCTAGGTAAGTGTACACATTTACTAGTGAATGTGGACATATTTTACATGTGAAATTGCATTCATTTAACAAAGCCCGTGAATCATATTCATCTGTACCATGACTACTCAAACATGCACATTTACCAGTAATACACTTACCCAGCAATTTACATTAAACGTAACACTACTGCAAAAAAAAATGCTACTACATCCCGCAAAAAAAAATAAAACTAAAAACTTACTTGTGCACCACTACATCAAAATTATTTGCTACTAAAAGAAATACATTAAAAAAACAAAATTAAACAACTATACTCTTTTATTTTCAAAATAATACGTACAATAAACATCAATAAAAAAAAAGGATAACAAAACAAATAAAATTATAAACATGCGTAATTACAAATTATACAAATATAATACGTGAACGGTCAGATAGTTTAACGTACTTGGATTTCATCAGGCCTGCAGCTGATGGGCTCCAGCTCTCTGATGTCGTCCAGCAGGAATTCGATCTCGTCGTCCCCGTAAAGGTCAGATACCGAATTAATGTATCGGCTTGAATCAGCAGACTGCATGACACCTCGGCTCTACGTTTAGGGCTGTTACCCTTTCCAATCCATAGCCCCCAATTTATATACCCTTTCCTAACCCTTTTTAACCTGAAAAACACAAAAATACGACTTATTAATCAAATACCACGAGATCAAAAAGTAGAAAATAGTTGGCAGCACAAAAACCCCTATTCAAATATTATATTGGATACTTGGAATTAGCCAGGCAGCGCATGTACACTTGTTTTATTTTGAGTTCCTGGGGTTCTTTTAAGTTACTTGTTTTAATTCAACTGAAAACAGAGCATTTATTATAATTCATAATTCATTAATAAATTTAAGATTAATTCTCTAGTTGTTTTATTTAAATTTCAGGTATTTTCTTCCAAAAATTCCTACCCTTAATGGCGCCGCATTTATTAAGGGCATTGGATACCGACGAAGAAATAGAAATGTAAACAAAGCACGCGCTTGTTCAGAGTATTTCCGTAGTGTTGGTTTTGATGATGGAGGAATTAAGGATTTAACAATCAACCTAACCTAACCTAACCTAATTTGGCACCGTGCGACTGCTTTTTCTGGGGTCATCTTAAAAATAAAATTTACCAAAGACGCCACCCAAACTTATATTGTTTAAGGGCTGCAATAACTGCAGAATGTGCACTTATCATGTTATCAGTTTAACAGCAAATGTTACAACAGACTAGGGTACTGTTTAGCTGAAAATGGAGGATTATTTGAATACCTGTCATAATGTACGTTGTTGTTAAATTAGTTTATTGTTTATTATTTTATTTTATTTTATTTATTTGCATAAATTCCTTTTTGCAATAAATACTCGTTCTTTGTAAGAATAGATCATCGTTTTCTTGTAAAATTCTATTTTGCAGTTTTTATTAGTCGTGAATATTAACGTTGATGTTTCACAGCCTACATTTATTTTTACAAGTACAAATTTCATCAATTCAAATCCTCAAAAAAGGCATTAATGTGTAAATATTTAGCACCAACAAATTCCCACAAATAGGATCTTTCAATTGAATTTCCAAAATTTCCCATGCTATGTTCAAGGTATAATAAGGCTAGTTTATAAAAGATAATCAATTAATAGGTCCTTTTATTTTTGATTACAATTTAACTGGTAACAGATTTTTGGAGCTACTAACAAACGAGGCAACACCTGCTTTAATACGAATTATTAATACTGAAAACATGCAAAACTTGAATGAGTGAGCGCTTTCAAATAATGGACCAATGCCATGGCCTGCAAGATCACCCGACCTTACCCTGCTTGACTTTTATTTATGGGGTACCACTTATATATTTTATATCGGGTGTGTATAAATTGGCAGATAATCTACACGTGGCGATGTTCTTCCTAAAATTGTGAATCGAAAATGTCGATGAAAAAATGTTCTACCATGCCTCATAGGCCATCAGGAGCCATTTAAAAGAAATGTACATTTGGCAACATAGCGTTCAGGAGCTGTCCTGTTTATCAATAATCACATGGTTCAGAGTAGAAGGTAATAGTATACAACACCCGGTTAACGAAATGACACGCTATATGCTTGATGAACATTGGGAAATGTTAAAAATTTATTTTGAATGTAATTCGTGTATTGCAGAATCAGGTTTTGATTCGTTAACATAAACGGTACATAAACATACAGGCAATAAAAAAACCCTTTTTTCTCGAAAACGGCTGAAGAGTGCGCCCTATTACTTGCCCCTGTTACACTCCTAGTCATGACCTACACGTGTGCCAAAGATGGATCAAATCGGTGAGTCACACATCTGATCCTCCCCTTGTAAGAGGGCACTTAGATATTGCCATTTTATGAACACTTATTATCAAAATTGACAGTTTCCTATTATTTTACTCATAAAGGCATCTTCTAGGTACAATTAGAGCTGTATTTCATAATTTTATCTTATTCCTAAGAGAAGTTGTAGACAGATTTCAGGCTACCTTTTAGAGGCCAAAATTTTAGAAAAAAAAATTTTTCTTAAAAAGTAAAAGAAACATACGTTCTTACAAAATATGTTGCAATTTAAGCGAGGAATCCAAAAATATAATAATATATGGGGTGTTCCATTTAAAATAAGAAAGTTGGTGCTACTTCCGGTGGAAACGGAAGTGATAGCAAGTTGAAAATATTTCACGCGAGGAGAATTGCGTACAAAATTCGGTCGCGAACATGCACCAAATGCAAGTGTTCTGAAGAAATTTGTGCACAAAGTTTGTGAAACTGGTATGCTGGTGGACCGTACTAAAGCTCCACACACTCGTCCGGTTCGTACACCCAAGAATATTGCTGCTGTAGCCCGTAGTGTGCAAGCCAACCCGAGAACATTGACTCGTCATCGCTCTCAGCAATTGAACATTAGTCGCACTACCATGAGGAGTATTTTGACATCAGTTTATTCGCCTATAAGGTCCAAATAACACAGCAGTTGGAGAAAGTTGACCATCCACTTTGATACAACTTCGATAATTGGGCCTTAGAGCAGCTGGAAGCCGATGGTGAATTTTGGCGAAAAATTATCTTTTCCGATGAAGCGCATTTTCACCTTGGGGGGTATGTAAACAAGCAAAACTCCAGGATTTGGGCATCGGAAAACCCACACATGATCGTTGAGCAGCCAATGCATCCCGAATGAGTGACTATATGGTGCGGATTATGGGCCGGCGGCATCATCGGCCCATTTTTCTTTGAATCTGGCGAAACGGTCAACGGAAACCACTATACGACCATAATAACAAACTTTTTTTGGGAGCAAATTGCTGGTTTCCATGTGGGCAACATCTGGTTCCAACAAGATGGGGCGACATGTCACACTAGCAATGAAACTATCGACTTATTGTGGTCAAAGTTCGAAAATCGTGTAATCAGCCGTCGTGGAGATGTGAATTGGCCAGCAAGGAGCTGCGATTTGACGCCCATGGACTTCTATTTCGGGGTGCCGTTAAAGAACGTTGTTATGCCAATGATCCAGCAACAATTGACGATCTTAAAGCCAATATCCAAAATGCCATTGCTAAGATAGAGCCGCAGATATTGGAAAAAGTTCTGAAAAATTGGGTCGAGAGAATGGACTATTGTAAGGCCAGCCGTGGCAGCCATTTGACTGATATCATATTCCATGTATAACCGGATACTCTTGGCTACAAAATAAATGCAAGATCATGAAATTCCATCTAGCCGTTTGTCTTTTATTAAGATTTTAAAAAGATTCCTTGCGATGGCCCACCCTTTACAAACTGATAATAATGAGGAAAGTAGAATTGGCACAAACTTGTAACTAGAAACTTTGAATGAATTATTTGTGTCAAAAGTGACATAAGCGGGTGTCATGTTGCCGAACGTGTTTTTTTTATAAAAATCAGCTAATTAAGAAGTGTTAAAAATACAAATTTAAGATAGAAAGACAGCACACACTGACAAATAATTTTCAAACTAGTCATACTAGAAAAATTGCAGGGTTTTCTGTAAATTAATATCGAATAGTAATGCATATTTAACGACTGGATGTTCAAACTTTGAGGACCTCTTGAAAACCCAGGAAGCATGGTACAACATTTTAGAATCAAGATAAGCTGCTTAGAATTTTTGAAAGAATATCGTCACGTGTAAATTATCCGCCATTTTATACACACCCGATATATTTAATTTGAACCACCAGAAACTAGAGAAATTTTAGAAAAAAAAAGGTTGCTTGATGTCCCAAGATCATTCAATGGAAACACATATCAGAGTTTGTAACTCTGTTAGAATAACGTCTTAAAAGTGTGTGGAACAAAATGGTCATCATATTGAACAGTTAATGTGAATCCGAACTTTTAGTTCCCTTTCTTTACTTTTTACTTTTTACATTTATGACTTCTCTTTCTTTTCATTATTTTACAGTTTCTACTTTCATTTTTCATTTATATTTAATTTCATAGCCTATTTAATTTTTGATGATATCTCCGTTATAAATAAATTTGTTTAGATTATACCTCATAGAAAAGCTCTTTTAAAGACTATCTATCTATCCAATGGATGCCCTTTAAAAATCGAAAGATAGCGCTAATAACTCAGAAACAAATGACAATGGAGGGTCTTTGTTGGCACCAAAAAAATTATCTTAAAAAACTGTCTCAGCATTGTAAAGCTTTATAAGTGGTCACGTTAGGTGTTATGAAGTTATTGAGAAAAATTGAAGTCAGTATATTTTAGTTTTTTCAAAATATCGTAAAAAATAATACAGAAATTTTGAATTTGATTTCCTTGACTTTCCCTGACCAAATCCTCAAATTTTCTCTGACTAGCGTATGTGTTATTTTTTGCGTACAATACCAATTTTTCAATATACCTGTATTTATAAAATTAGGTAAAGTCAGCAATAAAATGCAAGACACGGGAATTTTTCATTGCATATCGAACAAAATAATGAACAATTATATACAGGCTGAGTTTTTCGAAGTTCTCTATGGGGATCTCGGAATCTATAAGAGATAGAGAAACGGTTAAATGGACAAAGAAGTGCAGTTTTATGAGTCCAATAAAATAACACTTTCAAAGTTTTCGAAAAAGTGAAGGGTAACTAGATATTTTGAAATATATAAAAAGTGTCAGTTTTTTCAAATAAATATATCTCGGTTATTGTGACAGATAGAAAAAACTGTAAGGACAAAGTTGTAGATAATTTTACGCAACTTAATAAAATAAATTCCGAACATTTTTAACACCATTATTTTCCGAAATTTGAGGCAAACTTACATTTTCTTTAAATGGAAATCATAGTTGGCTATCACCTCATTCGAAAGACTATTTTTTTCTCTTTAATCCGATATCGCATTTGACATAGTTATTTCTAAAAATAAGTGAGACAGTCATTTTTAAGTTTTATAATAAACTAAAAATAGTTAGCCATGAAAAAGATGAAAGTAAAATAATTGTATTTGTTTATTGCAACAATAAAATATTGTAATTATTATTTTTAAAGAGATAAACAAAGTTGACATTAAACAACAAAGTATAATACCTAATTCTTTAATTATCAAAATAATAATAGGATCGTTTGATTGAAACTGCAGTCACTAATAAATAAATAGTCTGATATTAACTAAGTAAAAGTGCGTTTTATTTGAATAATAATAGCGACACATTTTAGTATTACAAAAGATGCTTAAAAAGTCCACCATTAATATTATGGCATAAATTACATCTTTTTAAAATTGAATTTGTCTTCTGATTTTAAAATTTATTTTAACAAAATATACACTCTCGAAGAAAAAGTGAAAATTATAGAACTATATTTTTCGAATGGAAATTGCGGCAACAGAGCTGCAAAACTATTTAATTAGCATTATGTGGTTACAATGTCAAGTCATTCCCTTCTTAACAGAACTAGTTGCAAGTGATGATAGTTATCAGGAAAACCAGGTAATTTTTCAACAGGATGCTGCACCTCCACATTTCACTTTAGCTGAACTACAGTAACTTAACGAAACTTTTCCTGGGCGATGGATTGGTAAGCAAGGTACCTCCGCGGTCCTGATTTGACACCCCTAAATTTTTCTCATGGGGATACCTGGATACCTTTAGAGCAAGGTGTATAATACGCCACCAATTAATGCTGTTTGATAACTCCAGAAATGTTGTCTAATGTAAGACAACGTTTCGAACAGAATCTTTATTTCTGTATGGAAACCAAGCAATTTTGAACCTTTTCTTTGGTAGTTATTCATGTTTTGAGTGTATTGTTATTATTTTTTTGTTCCATTTTTTTATTTTATGTTAATAAATCACGCATTAATTTTACATTCGTTACTGGATTGCTAACTTTTTGTGACAGATGAAATTGAAAGTGTTGCTGTTCCCTCAGGAATCAATGAAAATTAAAACAAATGACACCGTTGTATTCAAAGTCAAAAGAGCATTTCAAAGATAAATCACTCGACCCACTTTCCTTTTTAAATATTTAAAATCGGGGAGTGAAGTTATGGGTGGCTAGGGGGTTAAGGTTATGAAGGTGAAAATGTCATCAGAAGTTGTACCCCTCGAAACAAAAATCGACGTGTCTCGGCGATTCGTTCAAAAATGCCACATCACTCAACAAAGTCGCTTGTAACCTCTGAGATGGACCACCTTGTATGCCTTTTTTAAGGAAAAAAGAACGATACCTTTTGTAGAAGTATTAAATAAATCAAATAAAGACGAAAACTAGCTAACTGGAACATTAATACAATAAATTCAATTAAACGAAATGTAGCCTGAATATATGAATATTCAACTTGTTTGTTAATCTGCAAGCAAAAATTAAGTCTTACCAAGACTATAAACAAATAAATTATTGAAACAACTACTTCCCTGGCTAGTGCCAAGCCGGATATTGAATGATACAAAAGAAATTTGCATGTTATTACTAGTACTACTAGCAAAATAACATTGGTTTAAGATCGTTTATTTCTACCCACAGGACTAACTTGAAAATTAAACTAAATTGAATTTGAAAACTTTCAACTATAAAAACTGAACCCTAAAATATGTAAAAATTAAGTAAAAAGCCCTCTGCAGACAGACAGATTAACGAACAGGTTGAATATTCATATATTCAGGCTACATTTCGTTTTATTGAATTTATTTAATGCTTTCTGCAACAAGTAAGGTTGTTCCTAATTTGTTTAATACAATGGGCCTGAAACCTACCTAATTGTTTCATTTGCACTTTTTCCTCGATAGTTTATCAGCAAAAAGGCACACCATAATGAACCATCATCTACGACGCGGAAATACAACTAACATCGCGTGTTGTCATTACGTGCCCAAGATGAGCCTAAACTTATTTGGCTCAAAATACACGTTCAGAACGCAGAGTGCAGCATCGACAATAATGTCATGAAAGATTAGTGACAATCAAAAATAGGATTTTAATAACCAGGCGCATAGATAGAAATTATTTTCGCGGGGTTTTGACTTGGACCTTTCTTACCAGCTAATAATTTACAATAAAATGAAATTTTTGGAAACTCATCAAATATTATTCTTTAAAATTTCGGGGGGTTATTTATAACCCCTTAACACCCCTCTATACAGTGTGTCTACGCTAAACCGTTCGTTAAAAGTTTACGGGTTTGCCGTTGTATTAAGAATTTTAAAAAAATCCTCATCACACGGTTGAATCAGTTCTCCTCGTGTGAAATATTTTCAACTTGCTATCACTTCCGTTTCCACCGGAAGTAGCACCAACTTTCTTATTTTAAATGGAACACCCCATATATTATTATATTTTTGGATTCCTCACTTAAATTGCAACATATTTTGTAAGAACATATGTACACTTATCTCTTTTACTTTTCAAGAAAAAATTTTTTTTCTAAAATTTTGGTCTCTAAAAGGTAGCCTGAAATCTGTCTACAACTTCTCTTAGGAATAAGATAAAATTATGAAATACAGCTCTAATTGTACCTAGACGATGCCTTTATAAGTAAAATAATAAGAAACTGTCAATTTTGATAATAAGTGTTCAAAAACTGTCAATATCTAAGTGCCCTCTTACTTAAGTGTGTGACTCACCGATTTGATCCATCTTTGGCACACGTGTAGGTCATGACTAGAAGTGTAACAGGTGCAAGTAATAGGGCGCACTATTCAGCCGTTTTCGAGAAAAAAGGTTTTTTTTATTGCCTGTATGTTTATGTTCCATTTATGTTAACGAATCAACACCGACCTTCGTGGCGCATTGGTAAAATCTTTGGTTCGCAATCGCAAGATCCGTGGATCGAGCCCCGTTGATGAACGTTTGTAAATTTTGTTTTTGTATAATTGTTATAAATCCATGAGTAATAAAAAATGTTAATTTTAGAATACATTATATTAATTTTATTTTTAGGAGAAATATTAAACAAATTAAACAGGAAATTGAAAAATCTATATTTTTATTTCCGGTATTTTTTAAAAATCTTTTTTCTATAATAATAATAATCATTTATTGATGCCATTACCAAAACAGTTTACATATTTCAACAATTAAGAACTTACAGCATGAGCTCACCCGAATACCCGAATAGCACAATAGCATATAGAACTTTATTTATAAAAAAAGACTGGAAATGCAAAGATTGATTTTTTAAATTTATTTGTTTTATTTTACACCTAAAAATGAAATTAATATAATTGATTCTGAAATTGACATATTTAAATACGCATGGATTTATAAAAACTATAAAAAAGAAAATTAACTAACTTTCCATCAGCCGAGCTCGATCCGCGGACCTTGCTGTTGCGAAGCAAAGATTTTACCAATACGCCATGGGGTCGATAACTCTAAGATGACGTTTTATTAACATAAAACGTACAAAAATACACTGGAAATAAATAAATCATGTTTTTTTCGAAAACGCCTGAATAGTGCGCCCTATTACTTGCACGTGTTACACTCCTAGTTATGACCTACAAGTGTGCCAAAGAGGAATCAAATCGGTGAGTCACACATCTGATCCTCCCCTTGTTAAATATCTCGTAATTCAATTTTTTTAAATGGAATGACCCATCTTTTATCGCATAGCACGATTGGGAGGAAAATTTACTACTATAAAGTATTACAGAAACATACTCCCAAGCAAGTATTTTTTTAATTATTTCGAAGATAAATTTTTCGTCGCATTTCTGGATGGTATAATTTCGCAGGGCACAAGTGCACTTTAGTAGGCATGTGGCATGTTTTTGTTTTGTCGCTATTGAAATGTAAACTGTCAAATAATAAAACCATTTAGAATAAAGTATTACAAAAATCAAAATCAACGAAATGTATCATTACACAAAGCAACAAATTATAAATTTATTCTTTATACATGGCAACTGCGACAGAATTGTTGCTCGAACATGTAGCTTATTCAATGAAACATCCACATTTGCCGCCAATGAATAAAACAAGATTTAGAAGAAAAACGGCACTAAGCCGAAACTAGTTGATAATAAAACAATTTAATCGTGAAACAAACCAAGTGAATTTTAATTTATAAAAGATTTAGAAGATTGGAATCAAATTTTCTTCAATTTGGACAAGTGACTGCAATAAGACATCGACAAGAGTTAGTTATGGAAAATGAGAAAGTGCAAGAAATAGTGTTGGCCTATTTTCAAGTTAATCCACGAGCATCTAACCGCTGTGCTCAAGACAAACAAGTAAACTTTTAACGAACGGTTTAACATAGACACCCTGTATACAGCACTGTTAATAACTGGTAATTGATTACGTTCAATAGCTCTTCATCATCGATCATGATATCCCGCAAAACTATTTCTTATAAATCTGTGACGGCCTCACCGTCTCTTAAGCTACCTCAAATACTACTGGCTAGTCCAAGGGGTGGGCGAAACCTTAACTCTAACCTTACATAAATGGTTTCAGGAGCGCTGAACTTTTGAGTTTGAAAAGTTTAAATTCATAGCCCTAGTTTATATACCTCTAGAGCCTCTATTACTTGGGTAACAGGGAAGAATTAAGCGGAAAAAGTGTTCGATAGCTATTACTTAAAATAGGTCGAATATGTAATATTTGACATTATAGCAGAGAAACGTTACGCAGCGTAGAAAACTCTTTATACTGCTCCCCAAACTTTTACAAAAGTTGCAATTATTTAAAGAAGAGTACAAATTCTATTTGATAATGGTCTTGATTAAAATCACTAAATAAACGACTTGTGTGTGAATTGCTATTTAATGTTTACTTCCAATGAAATTTGAAAAAATTGTATTTCTTTCTAAAATAAATATAATTCACAATTCAACAGAACTATGGATAAGTCTAGATAATTGAATAAATACCCTCGTAAGGTCCTCTGAAGTAATAATTTCAACTAAATACACAAATCAAATGACTAATGGTCCGCTTAGTTAATGTCTACTTAGTAAAAAAAAAACATCCCAAAATTAACCTAAATCAAACACAATTAACAAAACTGAAATTGTCCTTTGTAGTTGGGCAAGATGAATTTAAAATAAGCTAATGAATTTTAAGGTTAACTTTCAAACTTATAATTTTAGACTAAATTAGTAACTTAAAATACCACTTTCTGTTTGTCTGAATTTTCCTTATCAAAATTTGGATGATAATAGAAATCATTGGGTATTAATGACTTTATTGAAATAAGAGAACGAAAGTGCATACATTGCAGAAATGCCGTACTTTTTAAAATGCACAAAAATACCCACCCCAGAAATTTACAAATGTGATTTGTGATATGTTTACAAAAAATATACGTTTTATTCTATAATGTGTTAATTTACGTTAAGAAAACATACATACCTACTCGAAATCCTCTTTGCAAACCACCATAACCTACGATATGTATCCAGTTTATAACCTAAAAATAATCAAACAAGTTCATCACAGATTCCAGAATATGGCACAAACAGGTAACACAACTCCTCAAACAGGGATTTCCGCGGGCCCCGCACTATTTAGTTCGAATTTTAATTGATAAATCGGCTCCGGCAAGTCGAAACGCAAGTGTGCACGAAAAATTGACCCACAATCACAGAAACTGGCGATTAATAAACGGAAGGTGGCGGAACGGGGCCGCAGAAAGGGGCGCACTCTTACCTATTATAACGGCTCGGTGATAAGTTTGCGTTTTAATAAGAGTCCACGCTGGGAGACCTCACATTGACGTGAAAAGGTGGACGCCAAAAACAGTACGCCATGTTTACTAATATGGGCCGTGTGACGTCCTACTTCCGGGCCCGGTGCGGAAAATTGCGCCCGGAAAAGCCATATTCCCGTGACATTTTCACGCTGCCGCAACAACTGGGGCGCGCCGCGGCGCCTCTAACATGCCCGCCGAGAAAATGGTGCGTAAAAGGCGCCGTTACCTACTTTCGCGTACGCAAAAAATCCATGCGTACTACGCCGCACGCACTCGACGCACCGTTCCCGCCATAATTTTGAAATTTCGACACGCCAACGTGTGCGTGATTGTGGCGAAAGCTATAAATCCAGTATAAATAATTTTTGAAATAAGCAGAAAATTATAATTATAAACAAATCTTCTATTTGCATCCCTTTTAGTGTGCCCTTTTAATAAAGGAAGTAATGTGAAATAGCAGTTCTTAATATTTAAAATCGTCGTCTAATTTCGCCACTTACGAACCAATTCGACAATTTGAAATATTTACACTTAACGCTATTTGGTTGTGAAGCTATTTCAAATTATATTAATTACTATTACGTTGCATTATGGTTTGTGAAAATTAAATAAAACCCAACTGGTTTTGTTCGACCCCTTCTAATAACTTTTTGGGGAACGTCAGTGACTTGGGTGTTATCCCTGTTATTTCTTATAATTTATTGGCATATACTAGCCGCCATTAGAAATGTAAATTTATTAAATAAATTTATCAACAAAACGATATGCAGTTCTCCGTTATATTTAACATATAACATACACAGCCATATAGACATTTTTTCAAAAATGGTTGGAACCTGAAAATGGATATTTTTTTGATGAAATTTTGAATTAGAAAAAAATCACGAAAAAAATACTTCGTACGGGGAATTAAAAAAAATAGATGTGATAATCACGTAACTTTCTCCTTTATACCATCAAACGGATTGTTTATGATATTTGCGTAATTATCTTTTTTTTCTAAAACCAGATAAATTTTGAAAAAACTTATTCTTTATAAGTTGTTCATTTAAGCGCTTTCTACAATTTTTGTAGGTAATTACTATTATTTTCACCATTATAGAAGTTGCAGAAAATACGAGTAATGAAGCGAAAAATGTACAAAAGGTTGCAACCCTTGATGACTTTTCCACCTACAAGGACAATCTCGACGAAAATATTTCGAATAATAGTGGAAATAATGATACAGATCAGGAATCGCTTTGTGATCCTGATTCTGACTCAATGACTGAATCGTTCACTGAGCAGAATCATAGTGAGACCAAGACAGAACAAGGTAATTTTAATTTAAATCGAGCTGTTTCCTCTACAATCCCACAAAAAAAAAATGGTGATGTGGCCATCATGTTACTTTCTCCGACTTGATGGTTTCATTTATACTTACGCTTTCATCGTTTATTTTCAATTTAAATCATATTTTAAATGCACATCGAGAGGATGACACTGACGTTTTAAACGTCAAAATTATAAAAGGGAAAAATTATACTTCAAATATAAAAACTCAATTTATTCAAATACTAAAGGGATTTCGAAAAAATCTTATTCTTTGTAAGTTGTTCATTTTAGCATTCTCTACAATTATTATTAACATACATTTGCTGTAACTAGTATCGTTTCATAATTATAAACCAAAAATTAAAAAAATAATAATACATTTTTTTCTCGAAAAATGAAAATGTTTTCAAGCAAAAGATGTCATTTCTTTGTTGTCTTCAAAGTTTGTTTAAATGTTTTTGTGATATTTTTCATATTTAAGAAAATATTGGCAAAAAACAAAAAACAGTTGAGGTAAACGCCCACTTCCGGTATACGAAATTTTACCAAAAGCTTTTCAGTTCTTCAGATTATCAAATAAGACGGATGTTAAAAGTTTCATATCAATTGCTCTATTAGTTTTTGAGATACAGCGCGCACAGACAGACACACACACACACACACACACACACACACACACACACACACACACACACACAGACACAAAAAAAAATTCCAGAAATTGTTGAAATGGCATCTAGGGACCCCAAAACGGATATTTCCGTTAAAAAAAATTTTGGAAAAAAAATCACGATCACAATACTTTCTCGTACTTCGTAACGGAGAAAGTAAAAAATGGTGATGTGGCCATCATGTTACTTTCTCCGACTTTATATTTACGTTTTCATGGGTTTATTTTCAATTGAAATCATATTTTAAATGTACATCGAGCGTTGCGTAAACTTGATGAAACTGACGTTTAAAACGTCAAAATCATGAAAGATGGAAAAATTATACTTCAAATTCAAAAACTCGGTTTACTCAAAAACTAATGAGATTTCGAAAAAAACTTATTCTTTAGAAGTTGTTCATTTTGGCATTTTCTACAATTATTATTCACATAAATTTGCTGTAACTATTATCGTTTCATAATTATAAACCAAAAATTTAAAAAAATTAATACATTTTTTTCTCAAATAGCAACGATTTTATGAAAAATATTTTCAAGCAAAAGATGTTCATTTCTTTTTTGTCTTCGATGTTTGTTTAAATGTTTTTGTGATATTTTTTATATTTAAGAAAATATTGGCAAAAAACAAAAAAACAGTTAAGGTAAACACCCACTTCCGGTGTATGAAATTTTACCAAAAGCTTTTCAGTTCTTCGGATTATCAGATAAGACGTATGTTCAAAGTTTCAAATCAATTGCTCTATTAGTTTTTGAGATACAGCGCGCACAGACAGACACACACACACACACACACACAGACACAATTTTTTTTTTCCAGAAATTGTTGAAATGTCATCTAGGGACCCTAAAACGGATATTTCCGTAAAAAAAATTTTTGAAAAAAAAATCACGATCACAATACTTTCTCGTACTTCGTAACGGAGAAAGTAAAAAGAGCAAAAAAGGTGACGACACACAGTGGGTTCAATCTCAAAACAAGCGAAGAAGAGAGCACGGTGAAAAATATTTGGGAAGAAGAAAGCTAGCCGGAAAATGGACTTTTGATGTTGATAAAATTGAAAGACGTATGAAACCGATATGTAATTGCAAATTGAGTGCAAAAAAACTTCAGCGTTAAAATGCCGATTGTTCAACTAACACACAGGGAACAACTATTTTTCGAATTTTGGAAAAAGACATGGGGCGAAAAGAAAACCTTGGTGAAACTTCTAGGCCACGTTGGAGCAGCTCTAGATAAAAAAACATCAAATTAAGGAAGTCTCCAGAAGAAGCCGATCCCTATATTTTCATCTGAGAAGTTAAGGGGGGTGAACTGTATAGAGTATGCAAAACTATGTTCTTAAATACGCTAAACATCGGTCAGTGGACAGTGTCCGAATGGGTTAAAGACAACTATCAAGACAATCCTAAAGATACCGACTCTGTGGAAAAGGATTCTTCGCAAAATCTAAAACGGCCTAACACATCTCATAAACTCAAGGATGACTCTCCTAAAAATATCTTGCGCTCTTTTTAAAAAAGTCTGCCTAAGCTCGAGTCGCACTACTGTAGAGCTTGAAGTAAAAAATTATACTTGGATCCCAAACGGAGGACAAACATGGAAGTTTTTAGAGAGTATGAAAAGAAATGTGGTGAAACACATTTATCTATTAAATCGTTCATGGAGGTATTCGAGGAATAAATCTTTTCAGCCGGGAAAAGGTCAGTGTGATCTATGCGTAGGCTTTCGTATGTCAATCGTAGCAGAGGACAGTTACAGAAGGCACTTTCTTTTGTACCTGGCGAGCAGCATTTCGCAAGTGGTTTTTCGGTTTTCCTGCTGTCTTTTCAGTTCATGTGGAACCCATTTTCCCATCTTTTGGATCTTGCCCATGGCTTTCAAACGTATGGAGACGGCTTCTTGTGTCACATTTAATTGATCCGCGAGCTGTTGTTGCGTTTGAACGTCATCCTCATCCAACAATGCTTGCAATTCGCTGTATTCAAACTTTTTCGGTGGTCTTCCACGTTCTTCGTTTCTCATAGATGTCAACAAGGAAAGCGGTTTGGCGCTAACTACATTGACAGCTAGGGACATCTATGGGCAAATTCCGGTTTCATATTTATAGACCTGGTATTTCTATAATTGACATGATTTTTATTTTTTTTTTTGATAAAAAAACAGCAAGAAGAGTCACTTTTCTATTGAAGAATGTAATATGATATTATTGTTAGATTACAAATAATACAAAATAAAAGAGTAACTATATTTTTTTATTGAAAAATAAATTTGTATTTCACAAAAACCATTTCAAAAAAGATTAATTTACGACTCGCGCAGCGAGGAGTGCTCCAATGTATCGAGTGCCCTACAAAGCCTCTTATTAAACAAGTATAATATACTATTTTTTCTACTTTGGTTTTACTTAAGAATTTATTTCTAAAATAAAATATATACTTAAACGTAGTGATTTTTATCTGAAACACGTGGCAGCACTGAAAACAATTTCGAACGAATTTAATATTTGACATACGTATTTCTACGGCGATTTCAATGGTTAATTTTAAAACATATTAATGCCCACTTGCACCGCAGAACTTAATCATGATTAAATTTTAATCATGATTAACTTTAATCAGAGTATTTCTGTTGCACCGTCGGCTGATTAAGCATCTATCGACCACGGAGTATTATTATAGAGAGCACACGTTTTTCTAGGGATTTTCAGTTCTTTTTTGGTTATTTTACGTCGTTCTATTAAGAACAGAGGAAACAAATGCGCGGTAAATATGAATAGTAAATGCTAACTAACATACTATTATTATTATTTCTTATTATTGGACGAGGTAAACAAACCAAAATTAATAAAATCATTAACCTCCAAGCCATAGATTTCATCAATCTGCTCAACTATTCCCAAATCCATCGTTTTTAATAACAAAGACAAAACAAAGGTTATTAATTTCAAAATCATCTGCCAAAAGTAACTAACTTCACGACTATATTCGTCGTGAAGTTATTCGTTTTTGAGTTAATCGGCCAAAATCGGCTGATTAAATATTTGACGTTTCTTGGGGACTTTAATCATGATTAAGTTGCGGTGCATGCCAATTCTCCACTAACCATTGATTAACTTTTTAATCGTGATTAAGTAGCTGCGGTGCAAGTGGGCATTAATCTAGAACAGCGGTTCCCAACCTGGGGTAATTATCCCCTAATGCCCACTTGCACCGCAGAACTTAATCATGATTAAATTTTAATCATGATTAACTTTAATCAGAGTATTTCTGTTGCACCGTCGGCTGATTAAGCATCTATCGACCACGGAGTATTATTATAGAGAGCACACGTTTTTCTAGGGTTTTTAAGTTCTTTTTTGGTTGTTTTACGTTGTTCTATTGAGAACACAGGAAACAAATGCGCGGTAAATATGAATACTAAATGCTAACTAACTTATACTATTATTATTATTTCTTATTATTGGACGAGGTAAACAAACCAAAATTAATAAAATCATTAACCTCCAAGCCATCGATTTCATCAATCTGCTCAACTATTCCCAATTTAATGTTTTTATATGGGCAGTAACACTGTATTTATAATTATTGATATGTTTAGTATTATATTTTTTGTTTGTTATTCATTGCGCAAGTTATAGAACTTAAGAAAAGTTGTTTTTGTTTATAATTTGTATAAAAAGGTGTAACCGTTAAATAAATAAATAAATAAATCCATCGTTTTTAATAACAAATACAAAACAAAGGTTTTTAATTTCAAAATCGTCTGCCAAATGTAAATAACTTCACGACTATATTCGTCGTGAAGTTATCAGTTTTTGAGTTAATCGGCCAAAATCGGCTGATTAAATATTTGACGTTTCTTGGGGACTTTAATCATGATTAAGTTGCGGTGCAAGCCAATTCTCCGCTAACCATTGATTAAATTTTTAATCATGATTAAGTAGCTGTGGTGCAAGTGGGCATAAGAGGTAAAATGGTATTTTCTGAGGGGTAAGGAAGACTAGAATTGATCATCATCAGTCACAAAACCGAATTTATTAACGACGCCGCTAAAGCCTCTCCACACTTTGACATGCGTTTGAACGAGGCGGTTTGCAATTTTCGCTGGCCGCTTGGTGGGTTAGGTCGGCTCCACGTGTTACAAGCTAACGAGCCATAGCTTATATACAGGGCTTTTATTTTAACTCTAACATATGATTGTTATTGATTATGTTCAATCGTAAAATAATCACATCAATGCATTAATAGGTGGGCAACCATACTTACTCAGTTTTATTTGATTGTCAAAATTGTGTTATTAATAAAAATGTATTACACATTTACCTTGTAATTGTTTGTATTGATAACAATGTAAGGTCGAGGTAAAATCAGTTTTCCTAATAGGTCACAGGGGTAACAATATTGAAAACTGATCTAGAATATTACTTACACATCTCCAGAAATAAGGGAGTTGCTAAGGGGGCGATAAACAAACTATTTCCAAGTAAGTTGTAAGCAATTTAAGCTTATAGAATAATGCAACGTACTTGCCTAAATGTTTATCGAAATTTAAGGTTATGTTTACATTTGTTTCACGTTTCTCGTGTAAGGCATCGATCGACGCTAATTTAAAATCTACACCGAATTAATACACCAACATAAGCAGCTCTTTTTCGCCGCGAATGAAACATAGATTGTACTCTCGTTGTTACTTTCGTGTTATTCGTTTTGTAAACAAAGTGATAACATAATAAATTATAACCTTTCCTCTGTGTATATTGTGTTGCCTAAACGACATCGCCGAGAACTGAATGAATTCATGCGTCCGGCCGTTCCGAATTACTTTCGTTTTCCACGCCGGTAAAAAGTGAACAATATTACTCCTCTGTTTTATTACTAGTGGTACTGGTGGCGAACTCCCCAACAAGGCCGCACCAAGCGGGGGTGTTAGGGGTGCCCAGCACCCGGGCGGCAGGTCTTAAGAGGCGTCGGTCATTAGCCTGAAGCATCGATGCTAAGAGCCCTCTTAGCTTGGCGCCCTCCAAATCTTATTGGTTTTCAGAATGTGCAAACACGATTTAGATGTCAGATATGATAAATGAATTTGCAACAAATAAGGCAAGAAAAGTAAATTTTGGCGAAACCAAAATAATTTATTGAAGTACTTTATACACCGTGTTCAAGATAAGAATGCACAGTATGGAGATCTTGAAAACGGTAATAGATACAGGGTGGCTTAAATTAGGAAAAAGTTGCACTATACAGAGTAAAATTTTCCAATAAATTCAATTTTTTATTTTTCCAATTTTTGTATTTATTTTAAAAGATATTAAAAAACTAATGCCACTTTGTCGTTGTCACTTTTTAAGCTCTACAAAATAGAGTCTTCAAATTTTTTATCCGATGTTTCATCTTCGAGAAATCATCATCAGCTTAATTTTTTTATATGGCCAGAAAAGTAGAAACACCTTGTTATCGGTAGCATTTTCTATTACAAATTTAACGATGTATCACTCATTATGCTTCGTTTATTCGAATTATATTCAAGCTTTGACTATATACTATATACTATAGTATATAGTCAAAGTATTCAAGGTTTTATGGCCCCGCACCCCGCCCTACATGGTTGCATGTAAACCCCCCTCTGCCCGGCTTCTCCGCTGTTTCGCCCATTACAGCGCTGCGTGCGGTACAGTGCTTGAACGAATAATGCTGTAAATGTTTTATACATAGAGTGGCCTATCAATATTAGTTAACTAGCATTGACGCCATCAAATCCACATGACATCTTGATATATCTTTTCTATGCACGACATGTCACACTCACATGTTCGCTAATTGGAGTGGAACATTCCATTTGGCGTGGAGAAATTGGATTGGAGTGAACTTTAGAGGCGAAAACCGCCAGCTCAGAAACGATAATTTTATGAGTTTAATTAACAAATTTTCATGTATCCAATTAGAGTATCACTAATAACATAATTCATTCATGTACATATCGCGTGTAATATTACATCAATAGATTTATAAACAAAGATTAAAACTATAAAGCCCTACAAATGATTTTTGTTGGCACACACAATGACCTTACTTTTATAAATACACACATTTAGGAGTGGGATTACCCTATTTATTTAACGTAAATAATACGTTTCCAAAGTTCATTTCAGTCGTTGTCCAGTTTAGTTAGTAATCGTGTTGAAATGGGAGGGTTACTAAGCGCAGAACCCGTTACTAAAAGGCAGCATTGCGATGTTTGGGAATATGAAGCACATCGTTTACCCAGTATAGTGCCACCGGAAGGTTTCAAAAGGATCAGTGATGGCTCACTAGTTTGGGATTCCGATTATTTAAGGAGCAGCAGATCTGAACGTGCAAGTAGAAATGATTATACCACTAATAGAACTAGTACTCTACCTAACAACCCAACAATTAACACTAGTACTGTACAGAATAACCCGACAATAAATACTAGTGCAAGATTTTGTGAGCCGACAGTAAACACTAGTCCAAGTTCATATAGGGTGACAGAAAACAATAATTCCCAAATCAACCAATCAACACCGAGTTCAAATGCAAGTGGTACTAGCAGTACATACAGGGGATCACATCTTGAAAATACGGAGAGGATAACATCCTTCAGTAGGAACCACATATTACAACAAATCTTACCATCGTTTGTTAATTCACCCAGTATCTTAACATACGTGTCTCTCAATGATCCAATTTATCGGCAAATCCGTAAGAACTCCAATGCATTTTACAGACCCAAAAGGATATTAACAGTTGTATCGATAACACAAGTGAAAAATCCTTACCTAGAAGCAATGTATAACTTAAAAAAAGCGGACCTGAAAAACACCTATGGGGAATTCGTAGTGGAAAAAAATTTGTTTCATGGAGCAACCGCCGAGAAAATTAATTCGATTTGCCAGCAGAACTTCAATTATCGCCTGTGCGGCACCAATCGAGGGTACAAATATGGGCATGGAATCTCCTTTTCGCCCAAATTCACGTACGCCAATTACTTCTGCGATAAGACAACACGTGTAAGGACGATGCTGAAGTGTAAAGTGCTCTTTGTCAGGGCCCACATTGGCGATGCAGATACCATTGTTCCTTGTGAGGGCTATGACACAACAATGAGGGATAATGGAAAAGTGATAGTTAAGTACGACGATGATGTTTTTTACCCAGAGTATGTTATTAAATTTACTTTGACTTAGTAAATACTAATTTAAGATTATCAATATTTTATCAATTAAAATTTTTTGTATTTTATATTTATGCACAATGGTGTGTCCAGACAATTTTAGTGAGTACATTCTTTCAAATAAGTATGTACATAAATTAGAAATATTTTTTTCTAATACATATAATTTAAATTTTGGTTGGCAATTGTGAATAACTATTATAAGGTTAAAAAAATATTATTTGAGTGTTCCATTGCACCGTAAATACCCTCTTTGTTCCATTGCACCGTAAATACCCTCTTTCTCTATTTTATATATAAAAAATAATTGGATTTGTGTTTTATTATTATGTTAGAACATATTGTAATACATTTAATTTGTCTGTAATAAAAGTAGTTGTATTAATTTATTTTCACGGTTAACATAACAAGTATTATTTCGTTCAACACAAAATAGACTTATTTCATCGATTCAAATATTGGTACTGAAAACACGATGATTTCAATTTGGTAGTTCAGTTTCTTATTGGCTATTACAGTCAATATGGAAGAGCTTATCCCAAGTACCTGTGTTCTCGCAAAATTATGAATGTCATTACATTAATGCAGTGATTTTATATCTAGTAGATGCCAAATGCTGAATTAGTTAGGGTGCCAACATATGAAATGCAGGGTACTTTTATTCACCATTTAATAGATACAGATAATGTACTTGGGCATAAAACTATCTTCAGTAAAGTCAGTACTCAAGTAAACGAGTACTTCTGTTCACATTTTACATGGTTTAGCATTGCTGCCGTTTGTAATTTTAAGTGTTTCCTGTGTGTATTGTGAACAATGAACAAATTTAATACAAATTGTTGTGTCATCGGATGTCATTCGAAGAATGGAAAGGATACAAATTATTCATTTCCACTATTTTCCCTCAGAGGTTTTGTTAACCTAACCAACAAGCATGGTGTAGTTTACAAGTTCCAGATAAACCTGCTGTACAGCTACATTTAAATTTAATTATGGACACCACTTCTGCTAATTTAAGGTGGCCTTTAATTGTATGGGATTTCCCTGCAAATGACTTATTTGCAAAAAAGTCCCAACATGTTAGCAGGTTCAGTTAAATCAGAATTTTTGTGGCCACATAGTATTAAATGCTTGGCATTTGCAATCTTGCCACTCGGGGAACAGTCCGTCATACATTACTTGTAACAACAAACCTTATAATTTAAAAAATAAACATGTTTGTGTTTCGTGTCCAAAAATAAGCATACTCTATGTGAAAAATTCGGCTGAATTACTTAAAAAAATACTGGAAATTGGGCAAGATGCAAAAGATGTAAGAAAGATTTAAAAATGTTAGTTCTCTCATATGGTAGAATTCACTGACTATTGTTAGGAGATGAAGGAAATGTGGAGACAAGAAAGGGAGAGGTTAAAGCAGAGGATAGTGGACTTGGAGGAGCAGGCGGAGAAGAGAGAGAGGCAAGAGAGGAGAAAGAATATACTGATAAAGGGGAAGGACATAAAAGAGAGGAGTGAAGTGGAGAGGTTTATGAAGGACGCACTGGAGGTGGAGGTGAAGGTAGAGGATATGTACGTGGTAGACACAGTGGGGAAGATGGTGGTGGCACGATTGGGGACGTTGGAGGAGAAGATCAAAGTAATGAGGAGTAAGAATAAATTGAGAGGAGAGAGGATATTCATAGAGGATGACCTAACGAAGGAGGAGAGGAGGATCCAAAAGATAATCAGGGAGAGAGCGTTCGAGGAGAGAGAGAAGGGGAAAACAACGAGGACGGGGTACCAAAAGATGATAGTGAATGGGGAGCTGTGGAGGTGGAATAGGGGAAAGGGGAGTTTGGAGAGACAGGAAGAGCCAAAAAAGTAAAAAGAAAGGGGGCAGTGGGAGAAAGGAGGGAGGAAGAGGAAGAGCTAGGACATAATCGGGGTGCTGGGGGGAGTGACAAGACGATGAGGATAGGGGTATGGAATGTGGCGGGGGTAAAGTCGAAAATCAAGGGAGGAAGATGGGAGAAGGAATTGGAGCAATGGGTGGGGGGGAAGGACATAGTGGGGCTAGTAGAAACATGGGCAAAGAAGGAGGAATGGGAGGAGCTAAAAGGGGGGCTGCCAGAAGGGTTTAAGTGGGAAATGAAAGGGGCAGTGAAGGGAGGGGAGAGAGGAAGAGCAAAAGGAGGGATGATAGTGGGGATGAGAGAGAGGAGGAAGGGAGAGGAAATGAAGTGCGAGGAGGGGGGAGAAGGTCTCATGTGGGTAGAATATAAACGGAGAAAGTATAAGGTGGAGGTGGGAGTAGCGTACGTAAATAAGAACTGGGGCGAGGTGAGAAAAGAAATAGAGGAGAGGAAAGAAGAGACAGGAAGACGGATGATAGTGGGGGACTTGAATGCGAGGATAGGGGAAATGGGAGGAGGGGTGGGGGAGAATGGAGTGGAACGAGAAAGAAGATCACAGGATAAAGTGGTGAACGGGGAGGGGAGAAGGATGAGGGAATGGGTGAGAGAGGAGGGATGGGAAATTCTTAACGGATGCACAGAGGGGGATTGGACGGGAAAGAGAACGTATATTGGACCACGAGGCTCATCAGTAATAGACTACGCAATAGTGAAAGGGGTGGCGAGAGAGGAGATAAGAAAAATGGAGGTGGAAGAGATAATGGGGTCGGATCATTTACCGGTGAGTGTAGAGATATGGATAGGCAAGGGGGAAGACGAGGAGAGAGAACAAGAGGAAGAGAGGTTGGAGAGCGGAGTAGGGGCGATAGACAGGATGAAGAAGAAGTTGAAGGAAGTGAAGTGGAAGGAGATAAGGTCAATGGAGGAGATGGAGAAGGCCATAATAGGATGTGGAAGGAAGGTGAAGGGAACAAAGGGGAAAGGTAGTGAGTGGTTTGATGAAGAATGCAGAGTAGCGAAGGGTGAAGTGAGGAGGGCGGTGAAGGAATGCATAAGGAATGGTGGAGGAGAGAGAAGAGTGGTGGAGGCCAGAAGGAAATATGAGAGGATATGTGAGCGGAAGAAGATACAGGTGGCGGAACGGGCTGCAGAGGAGATAAGGGGGTGCAGAAATGAGAGAGAGATGTGGGACGTGTTAAGGAGAGGACAGGAGAGGGAGAGGATAGGAGTGTCTTTGGAGGAATGGGTGAGGAAGTGCAAAGAAGGTGGAGGAGAGCCGGAGCAAGTAGGGGAAGAGAGGAGAGGAGTGATAGAGGAGGAGTTCACAGAGGAGGAGGTGGAGAGAGCATTTGAAGAGATTAAACGAGGGAAGGCGCCGGGTAGAGATGGTCTGAGGTCGGAGATGTGGAAGGAGATAGGAGAGGAGGGGAAGAAGAAGTTTAGGGAGCTAATAAATAAAATGTGGACGGGGAGTGAGAGGATGCCGGAGACATGGAGGGTGGGCAGGATGTGCCCGGTGCACAAGGGTGGGAAGAGGGAGGAGATAAAGAATTATAGGGGGGTAACAGTTATGAGTACAGGGTATAAAATAATGATGGTGATGGTGAAAAATAGAATGGAAGCAGAGGTGGAGGATAAAGGGTTACTGCCAGAGTCACAAGGAGGATTTAGAAGAGGAAGGGGGACGATGGACCAGGTCTTCACTCTGGCGAGGATGATAGAGAGAGAGATGGAAGGGAAAGGTGGTATGTTTGCGGTGTTCCTGGATCTAAAAGCAGCGTATGATGTGGTGCCAAGGAAGGGGATGATAGAATGTTTGAGGAGGAAAGGGTTGAGTGACGGGATGATAGGATGGGTGAGAGAGGTGTATGAGGAGACATGGGTGGAGGCGAAAGTGGGGGGGAAGATAGCGGAGAAATTTAGGACATGGGTAGGACTGAGGCAGGGGTGCCCGTTGAGTCCGCTATTATTTAACCTGTATATGAGCGAGTTAGAGGGGGTGTTGGAAAAAGGTCAAGAGGGAGGGGTGGTAAGTGGGTCGAGAAAGGTATGGATGTTGGCATATGCGGACGATATGGTTTTGGTGGCGAAGGACTGGATGGGTATGAAAGGAATGATGAGGAGGGTAGAGAAGTATATGGATAAAAGAGGTATGTGTGTGAATGTAGAAAAAACGAAATGGATGAGATTCAGGAACAGAGGGAGAGTGGGAGGAGTGAAAGAATTAGAGTGGAAGGGAGAGTTGATAGAACGGGTGAAGAGTTTTAAGTATTTGGGGTTTGTATTTAAGGAAACGGGTGGATATGAGGAGCATGTAAGATGGGTGCAAGGCAAAGCGAGGAGAGCATGGGGGATAGCATGGGGGAAATGGGGAAGATGGATAGAGAATAATATGAGAGTGATGTGTAAGGTATGGGATGCGTGTGTGGGATCGGTGATGATGTATGGCGTGGAGGTATGGGGGACGAGGGAGTATGAATGGGTGGAGAGGGAGCAGGGTTGGTTTATAAAATGTATGTTGGGAGTGGAGAGGTCGACACCGAGTTATATACTTAGGCAGGAGACGAACAGGGACAAAATGGTGTGTGAAACGATGAGGAGGGTGGTGAAATACGAAGAGAAATTGTGGGGTTTAGGGGAGGAGAGATTGGTAAAGGCAGTATGGTGGGGGTGTGTGAATGGGGAAGAGGGGAAATGGAGAAGGGAGAGAAGGAAGATGTATGAGAGGGTGGGGTTATCGGAGGCAAAGGTGATAGAGTGGATGGGGAGGGGGGTGAAGGTGGCGGGATGGGTGAAGGAAAAAATGAGAGAGGTGGATATGCAGGAGAGACAGGGGCGGATAGAAAGGAGTGAATATAATGATATGTATGGGAGGTGGCAGGTGTACGGGAGAATACCAGAGTATTGGGGGGAAGAAGGATGGAGTAGGGAGGAGAGGGTGAGGTTGGCGAGGGCGAGATGTGGGTCAGGAGAGAAAGGGAGGAAGAGGTGGATGGGGGAGGATTATATGAGATGTGGGCTGTGCGAGTGGGGGAAGGATACATGGAAGCACTTGGCGGAAGAATGTGAGGGGGTGAAAGAAGAATGGGTAGGAGTGAGAGGGAATAGAAGGGTGACGGAATGGATGAGAGAGGATGGGGCAGGAGTGAAGACGCTGGAGAAGGTGGGATGGGAGAAAGAGGGGAGAGGGAGGGAGGGGAGGGGTGGAAGGGGGGGGTGAGGGATGTAAGGAATTAATTTGTTTTTTGTTTTGTATATATGGTTATGCCAATAAAGGTTCTTTTTTTTTTTTTTTTTTTTTTTTTTTTTTTTGTTAGTTGGCCTACAAAAGATATTTTTCATCTTTCGCTTGGTGCAATCAAAATTAAGAAATAGATTGGGAAATGAGAAGGCTGCCAAACTTGTGTTTTTATTTAAATATTTAGTGTGTAAAGTGATGAACTTTTTTAACCCGCCATTGGTGACGTAAATTTAGCCGGTCTCACGCACCGGGGTTTTCAACTGAATATTTTTCGAAACGTGTTACTACTAGTTCATGACTTTTTTTTAAATTTATGCTCTTTGACAATAAAACAAAGATATTTAATCAATTTAAACTCTGCAATGCGGCAGCTACTCGAAATTGCAACAAAAAACAATAAAGTTATTCGACACACTGGGTCTCACAGACCAGTAGGGTCACCATTGACGGGTTAATAAGAGTTTTAGGAGAAAATTTTATTCTTTATAAAAAAAATTACTTTCATCAAAATCCCTTATAGTGAAGAAAAATTCGGTAAGCACTTAAGGTAAGATCAAAAACTTGAAATTATTGTTAGGCATACATTATTTTATCCATATAAACCTAGATTCAGGCACACCTGAGAAATTGCAGATCACGCTTTTAGACTCGAGTTTTGTTTATGGTTTGATGAGAACACTATGGAACATCACCTATTTTATCAGAATATATTGTTTAGTAACGAAGCAATGCTTTCAACAAATAGTAGTTTTTCCTCACAAATTTGTAGATATCGGTCAAAGGAAAATCCAAATTTTAGAATAAACTTAGGGATATAAAAATGTCAACATTTGGTTAACAGAATCATTGGACCCTATTTTTTTAATGGAAATTTAAATCGACACAATTACTTGGAAATGCTTCAGAATTTTTTATTGCCATCACATAAGCAGGAGGAATTGCGATGCATATACTTCCAACAAGATGGGTGTCCAGCTTATGGTACCTTGCTTGTTAGAAAATTCTTAAATTTACATTTTCCCTGTAGATGGATTGTACGACATGAACCAATACATTGACTACCTCGGTCACCGGATTTAACCCCCACGGATTTGTATTAAAAATAACATTTGTTTTTATTCAGAAAAAGATAAATATTTGAGTTTTGTGGCAATAAAAGTTTTTTCGAAATGGCATTTGCCTTTTGTCCAACATTGACAATTACAGGTAACACGATACTGATGTGACATTTGGACTTCGTCATATTTAAAATCAACAACTCGACATAATTTTAAGTTGTTGATCTTATCTTAGGTGATTACTGGATTTTTCTTTGACAATTAGGGGTTTCGAAATCAGCAAATTTTTTTATAAAGAATAAGATTCATAATAAAAAAGTTTTCCCTATAGGAAATTTCATCACTTTACACACTGTATATCGGATAAATATATATATTTACCCGAAATTTTGATATTTATACCGTGTGTTTGATAAAAAACGCCCAACGCCATAACTCTGTTATTTATTGACCGATTGAATGAACTAAAAAAGAAAGTCAATGGCTGTTTAAATATTATAAAATGACGGTAATTATATATTTTTCAAAATTAACTTCATTGCCAAATGATAGTCAACTTTAGATTTTTAAATGGCTGCAAATACTTTTCTAATTAGGAACGAGGCGGAAATATGGAAAGTACTGAGGAGAGGCCAAAGGAGACGGGTAGGGATACACCTGAAGGAATGGACAAGGAAGTGCAGAGAAACAAGTGGATACCCAGAGGAAGTGGGACAAGGAAGGCGAAGGGATATGGCGGAAGTGTTCTCGGAGGAGGAAGTGGAAAGAGCTTTCGAGGAAGTTAAAGGAGGAAAGGCAGCAGCGATGGGTGGGCTGAAGGCACAGATGTGGAAGGAGATAGGAGAAGGGGGAAAGAAGAAATTCAGGGAGCTGTTGAACCAAATGTCGAGGGAAAGAAGGAACATACCGAAGGCCTGGAGATTGGGTACGATGTGCCCGGTACATAAAGGAGGGGATGAGAAGGAGGCCGGGAACTATAGGGGAATTACGGTGATGTAGTAGGATTGAGACAGGGATGCCCGTTAAGCCCTATGTTATTTAACTTATACCTAAGTGAACTGGAGGAGGTTTTGAGGAAAGGGCAGGCGGGAGGAGTAGTAATCGGGAAGGATAAGGTGTGGATGCTGACATATGCGGATGGCATGGTGTTGATGGCGAGAAATTGGGAAGGGATGAAAGATATGTTGAGGAGAACGGAGAGGTATATGGACAAGAGGGGACTGTGTGTGAATGTGGGGAAGACGAAATGGATGAGATTTAGGAATAAGGGAAGAGAGGAGAGCGTGAAAGTGTTAGAATGGAAGGGAGAAGTGATTGAGAGACTGAAAAGATGTAGGTATTTGGGGTTTATGTTTAAAGGGACAGGGGGATATGAGGACATTTGTTACTATTTTCCAAGGCACGCTCATTATAATTTTTGAAAAATGTAATTTTAAATAGATTTATTTTAATTTTTTCGACCAAAATATTGAACGAAAAACAATATATTGGGCATTATTGAATTTAGAAAAATAATGTCTAATGTAATAAAACTAAACCATTATAGGCAGCCATTTAAAAATTTTAAGTTGACTATTATTTGACAATGAATTTATTATTGAAAAAAATAAATATTGCTGTCATTTGTTAGTATTTAAACCACCATTGACTTTGGTTTTTAGTTCATTCATATCAGTCAATAAATAACAGAGTTATTGCGTTGGGCGTTTTTTATCGAACACCCAGTGTAAATATCGGATATATTCCAAACCTTGAAGAACGTATAATACCTGCAAAAAACTGTAAGGATTCAAACAAGCTTTAAGATAATTTATTTGGTCGACTATTTTTCAGTTATCTTGCCAGCCAATTTGGAAAACATAGTTCGGAGAAAAACTTAAATGAAAACTTTTTATATTTTTACGATACTTACGGTTCGTAGAAATTAATCTGTGATTCCACGTCCATAAAATATATGCTCTTCTTTTTCAAATAAAACCTGTTGGCCTTGCTGAACTATTTTCTTTGCTGCGCTCCATGGTACGAATCTCAGCTATCTGCAGTCGTTTTGCATTCTTTAAATTGGCGAACATGTTGTATTGTCCGACCATTGCTTATATTATTTTCAGGGAGGAAACCCTTATTAAAGGTAGCAGTTGCAATTGTTTTTTGCCGCAGTGAAGGCTTTTTGGACGCCACGGACTTCCATTAAAGCTTTCATTGGAATTCTGAGTATATCCGCCTAAGCATTTTTCCAATAAATCTTCGTGAAGAGCTGGTGGTTGCTCAAACTCGTCAAGTTTTCCATTTGCTTCTGGGCTTCGCCACCAACCTGTAGCTCCTTGTGGATAGCTCTCATGTTGTGGGTTTCATCGGTGGAACAGAGGCGGTAGCAAGTAGCTGTAATGACTTTTTTCATGTCGTCCCTGTGCCTTCTAATTGCTAGTCCATGCCATCAATTTTTTATTAATACGTCCGTCAGTTTTTCCTATATCCTACACATCCACTTGTTTTTATTAAGAAAGAGACATCCGAAAAACAAATCATTTTAGTAGATTTTAGATATATTTTAGTAACAGAACATAACGATGTACCTATAAAAATCAAAGGTTTAGATCTGTAGCTGATTGTACCGCAGTAGGACTTCAAATTGAAATTTTAATTACAATTGAAAAATATAACATTGATTTTTCTAAATGTAGGGGACAGGGTTGCGATGGTAGATATATCTTTTCTATGGGTGCCACAAAATACTGCATATAATTTTGAAGCAAATTTTAGTTAGTAATATAAATCAATTATTTTTCTACATAATGCGCTTAATTAGACATGTTTTATTCCATTAAAAAGTGCCTTTGCTTGGAACCGGACAATTGGGATACGCTGCAGAAAAGTTGTCAACTATTTTTCTAAAATAAAAATTCCCTGACTTCTTGTAGAAAAATACAACTATTTCCCTGCTGGACAAACCTCTTATAATTGCCGTTACAAATTCTACCCGTTCATCAACAGTATAAACAGACATTTTCTAGTATAAATTCCTTTGATTACTTGCCTCGCTAATCAATCTGACATTATGTAAATTCAAGGTACTTTCATTATTTTTGCTCAGTTATTTATATTAAATAATTTAATTTTTTAATGCAATACATGTTTAAGTTATTCTAATGCAGTGGATCAAGTAGAAAAATAATTGATTTATTACTAACTAAAATTTCCTTCAAAATTTAATGATAAAATATACATTAACACAAGGTATAATTTTTAGCATGTAAAATCCTATGGCCCACGATAAAAAAATATACTGTATACAACAAGTTAATAATTCTTATAATCAATCAAAGACAAATAAATAACAGTTTATTTACATATATAGGCAATACCACACGTTGCTACTACTTATTGCTGAAAAAAAGATCCAATTGCTCAATAAAACATTTAAGAAATGACAATCCTTTTGGACAGTTATTTGAAAGAGTTCTAATTTTCATCTCGTCAAAATGACCAACTAGAAAATTCAGGGAAATACACGAATCGTCAACTTTATTATAGTCCGGGCAGTCGATGATCACTTCTACAGCCACCTTTAATCTGTGACTTGCTCCCACATACACAACTCTAAAATTTGGCACAATTATGTATTTCTTTTAATTTGTGAAAATTATGTACCTACTTGAAATCTCGTTGAACGGCGATCCCATACTTTCTCTGCAAAAGCTCTAGATCTGTGTCAAATTCATCTAGGTTTCGAAAATTTATTTGGATGTAGTCGAGTAGGGTTAGTACTGTATATTTTTCACCAACTGAAGACCTTATGTGAGCATCTTCAAGTCTTCTCATAAATAGGCTGTTTATATATTTAACTACTGTTTCCGCTTCATCTGAAAGTAATTAATGAAACCCTCATTTCAGTAATTAGATTGTAGAATTGTGCCTACTCACCACTCTTCATTGTAATTTGAACTTTAATTATGTTCTACCCTTAATTCCTTGAAATTTATTCAAACACTTGAATTGGCAAAGCGGTGTCTGTAGCTTGCATAAAAATTGAACTGGAGGGTGGTAGGCCCTTCGTACAATCCAAACAGTTAAAAATAAACTAAGAGATTCAACAATTCAATTTCCATAAGACAAACACAAAATCAAAATTCTTTATTTCGAAAACCCAAGTTTGGGTTCTACTGATTGGATTGTAGTGTAGTGCCCACCCACCACATTGCGCTATTATTTTAACTAGGACGTACAATCATGCTAAAATGAATTCCTTGATGATTTATTAAAACAGTTGAATTGATATCAAACCCAAGATAATCTTTGTAGCTTGAGTAAAAATTGAGCAAAAGGGTGATGGGTGGGTCCTATCCTACAATCCTAGCAGTTGAAGACAAACAGAAAATCTACAGTTGTATATTCAGCTTCAAATTATAGTATTCTACTAACCTGAAATTCTCGAAAAGACTTTCATCTTCAACACCAAACCCCTATCTCCACTGTCGATTGTCACAATAAGCTTAATAGTGTTGAACAGAGTTGTGATGGTGTAAACATCATTTTCAAAAGAGATAATTTTGTATTCATCTTCACATCTGAAAGAAAGAATCATAGAATAAAACGTTTAACATAGAAATAAAGTAGCAGATTTACTGAAGGGACTGGAGTTTCAGTTCCGAACGAGGTTGTGAATCCAGCCAAATAAATCTGTTTTATTGCTTATTGCTTAAGCATATAATTTTTTCATGACTTTTCAATATTATTAATTTATCAACATATCGTAGGAAGCTATGTAAAAAATTCGTAGGCAACCATGTAAAACAAAAATTTATATTTATAATCGACATTGTGGTGTTCACATTTTGCCGGTGTGTGTGAAGCAATCATTTATAATCAGACAGTACTTCTGGTGAGATATAACTTTACCAGAGATTAGAGAAGTGGCAAGGAATGCAGAGATCAACTTATTATCATAATTATGTGACATATAAGGAATATTTACACCTGATGGACCGTAAAGTGTAAATTTAGTAGTCACATCTGATTGGTGCATTACTTTAAAAGCTTAGTCACTGACAAAGCATTTTAAAATCCCAATCCCTAAAAGTGACACTTCCACGGTCTACCAGAAGTCACTAAAATCGTACATTATATAATCAGTGGAAAAAATATTTCTTTCTTTTTTTTGTACCCTCTTAATCTAAAACTGTAAATAAAAACAAAATGTGCTCACAATTTTGCCTGATCTCGAACTGTCTCCTCGATGCTCTTAATCTCACGATCGTGATCTGATACCCCAACGATGGCTGCCTCCAAAGCCGTTGTCGGTTTGTCATGCACTTCCAAATTCATAATTTCCTCAACCTGCTTGAAAAAATTCTTATACAGGATTTTGAAGTTGCTGCGCTTTGCCTGCAACTCCTCACTATCCTTCCAAAACTGGTTGAGCACTTCGGTGGCACTAGTGCCTAACAGTGCCTCCCCTATGAGATCGACATCCCAGCCATCAGGGACGTGCTGTAAAAGTTCTTCGTCGCTCATTTTGGAGTAGTCGAGCGGGATCCGCTCCGGCTCGGAGATATCATTGCTATCATCATTCAGAAGGGCAATCGAGGTATCATGTAGAAGGAGATTGTGCGTGGTTCCATTAGAGATTCCAATTAGGTTGTTGAGGGTTTGGCTGGTGTTTTGCAGGTGGGATTCTGGTTCAAGTCTATTGATGGAGATTTTTGGAATGGTATCATTGGCATCTGACATAGTTACATTGGTTAGATTTTCTGGATCAGGTCTTTCGATGGTAATTTTTGGAATCTTATCCTTGCCTAGCAGAGGATTTTCATTGGACATTCCAATTAGGTTGTTGAGGGTTCGATTTGTGTTTTGCGGGTAAGATTCCGGTTCAAGTCCAATGATGGAGATTTTTGGAATGGTATCATTGGCACCTGACATAGTAAGATTGGTTAGATTTTCTGGATCAGATCTTTCAGTGGTGATTTTTGGACTGTTAACCTTGTCTAGGAGAGGGTTTTCGTTGGACGTTCCAATTAGGTTGTTGAGGGTTCCATTGGTGTTTTGTGGGTAAGATTCTGGTTCAAGTCTATTGATGGAGATTTTTGGAATGGTATCATTGGCATCTGACATAGTTACATTGGTTAGATTTTCTGGATCAGGTCTTTCGATGGTGATTTTTGAAATCTTATCCTTGCCTAGCAGAGGATTTTCATTGGACATTCCAATTAGTTTGTCGATGGTTCCATTGGTGTTTTGTGGGTAAGATTCTGATTTAAGTCGATTAATGGAGATTTTTGGAATGGTATCGTCGGCACTCAACATAGTTGGATTCGTTAGATTTCTTGTTTGATGGACTGAAATGTTTGTTGTATTTATGGATGGCTCTTTCTGGGCCAACGATTCCACAGCTGAATCATCGGAAAAAATTTTGAACGAATTCGAGGGCAGGCCTAGCTGGAAATGGTGAACATGAGGCAAAGACACGTCGTGGTAATCTCCGGCAAGAATCTTCGAAAAACTCGACTTGGCCGACTTCTTCCCACTCAGATTGTAATGGATGAGGGCTTGGGTATCGTCCACACAAGGGCTGTAAGCACTGGTTTCGGGAGGGAAGGATGATAAGCTAACATTTGGAGTCGCAACTTCTGCGTATTCATCCCCCTTAGATATTGAGATTTGCGCATGTTTGTCGAATTTCACAGAAATGATTTCGGTGGCAACTTCAGATAGATGACAAACAGGCTCAGTTAATTCCATATCTATAGGCATCAAAATTGTCTTTCTTTTTTCAGGCTTCTGCTGAATGAAAGCATCTTCTGATGGAAAATCAGGTAACAATTCAGTGAGCTCTGTCTCGGCATTTGAGAAGATTGCTCTTCCTCTGCTGGGAAAAGGCTGATGGTGAATCCTTGAATTTTCATCAGTAACTTTCTCTAAAATATTAGTTCTTACATCTTCAGATAGATGACAAACAGGCTCAGTTAATTCCATATCTATAGGCATCAAAATTGTTTTTCTTTTTTCAGGCTTTTGCTGATTGAAAGTATCTTCTGATGGAAAATCAGTGAGCTCTGTCTCGGCATTTGAGAAGATTGTTCTTCCTCTGCTGGGAGAAGGCTGATGGTGAATCCTTGAATTTTCATCTGTAACTTTCTCTAAAATATTAGTTCTTACATCTTCAGATAGATGACAAACAGGCTCAGTTAATTCCATATCTATAGGCATCAAAATTGTCTTTCTTTTTTCAGGCTTCTGCTGAATGAAAGCATCTTCCGATGGAAAATCAGGTATCAATTCAGTGAGCGCAGTCTCGGCATTTGAGAAGATTGTTCTTCCTCTGCTGGGAAAAGGCTGATGGTGAATCCTTGAATTTTCATCAGTAACTTTCTCTAAAATATTAGTTCTTACATCTTCAGATAGATGACAAACAGGCTTAGTTAATTCCATATCTATAGGCATCAAAATTGTCTTTCTTTTTTCAGGCTTCTGCTGAATGAAAGCATCTTCTGATGAAAAATCAGGTAGCAATTCAGTGTGCTCTGTCTCGGCATTTGAGAAGATTTTTCTTCCTCTGCTGGGAAAAGGCTGATGGTAAATCCTTGAATTTTCATCTGTAACTTTCTCTAAAATAGTAGTTCTTACATCTTCAGATAGATGACAAACAGGCTCAGTTAATTCCATATCTATAGGCATCAAAATTGTCTTTCTTTTTTCAGGCTTCTGCTGAATGAAAGCATCTTCTGATGGAAAATCAGTGAGCTCTGTCTCGGCATTTGAGAAGATTGTTCTTCCTCTGCTGGGAGAAGGCTGATGGTGAATCCTTGAATTTTCATCTGTAACTTTTTCTAAAATATTAGTTCTTACATCTTCAGATAGATGACAAACCGGCTCAGTTAATTCCATATCTATAGGCATCAAAATTGTCTTTCTTTTTTCAGGCTTCTGCTGAATGAAAGCATCTTCTGATGGAAAATCAGTGAGCTCTGTCTCGGCATTTGAGAAGATTGTTCTTCCTCTGCTGGGAAAAGGCTGATGGTAAATCCTTGAATTTTCATCTGTAACTTTCTCTAAAATAGTAGTTCTTACATCTTCAGATAGATGACAAACAGGCTCGGTACATTCCATATCCACAATCATTAAATTCGTTTTGTTTGCATGTTCAAACACATCTTCATCATCTTCTGTTGAAAGTCCAGGAGGTGACAAACCAGCCAAGGGTCTGGTGAGATCCATGTCAACCGATGACAAAATTGTTCTCCTTCCAGTATGTGAGCTGATAGGAGAAAAATTGGGTACAATTTCTGTGAGCTCCATATCTACGCAACTTAAAATTGTCTTCCTTCTTTCCGAAGGAAATTGTTGCTCGTTTATTTGTTGCACATGGGCAGGCAGACGTTCGTGTATTTCCGAAGTGGGGATAGTTTGAGTGAACTCCATTTCCGTTAGATCCAAGATAGTTTTAGATAAACAGACCGATTTAGCACTTTCAACCTTATCCGTTACGTTTCCACACAAATCTTTGGTTGCTAGGGTTTGAACTAGTGCTTCCGGAATGCAGGTGGTATTTTTCTTTCCAGACTTTGTAATATTGGCATTTCCTGAAAATAAGTTGACTTTGCTATAATCTTTAAAGCATCTAATGGAAAGAAACACATCTTGGCCAGCTTTAAAAATAGCTTAGGCTTCTGTTACTTTTTGCTTTAGTTTTTATAAATGAATATTAAATTAATACTTTCTAGGTTACACTCTTGATGGAACTGATATTTCACAGGGTTATTATAATTTAAACTCTTGTTGTATTCCATGTTTTTATTAGCAGTTTCATGGCACGTTAATACCATTAAGTTAGTACTCCTTTGATGATGAGTGTAATAACTCAAAACACATACCAGGAACCTGCTAATAAAAACTTGGAACTCAGCAAGAGTTTCAAGTATAATAACCCTGTAAATGAATTTTAACAAGCAAATTCTAAGAAATAAAAACTAACGAATTACCTCTTTCCTCTGCATAATAATCAGAAATATTCAGCACTGTCTGTCGATTCTCAAAAGAGTCACACAATAGGTCGACCAACAGTGGGAAATCATCCCTGCATGTTTGATTGTGTTTCTGTGTAGTGGTATCGGAGACCGTGCCTTCGCTCATGTTTATGACGTAGCTGGGCGTGTCCTCACTTTTCTCGATCGGCTCCTCGTACGTTCTATCCCATATCGTTGTATTTTCCTCTGTGGTAAATGGCCTGGAATAATTGTCAAATTTAGTGGTCATCCACACCATTACTAATTCATTAAATAAATAATGGATGAAGATTCTCCGTACATAGCTGAATCATCAAATATTACTAATTGACTTTGCGTTGTCTATTTTCAAAGCGATTGTGCAAATATCGTAACTTGAGTGTTAATGAAACTTTACAAGTGTAACTTTGTTAAAAATTGAAATCTATTGCTTATATTTGTTTGGACGTCGTTTTTGAAACCTGCAACTTATTATAATTAAATTTTCCAAAATTCACATATCATTAATTACAGTGTTTAATCTAAAACTAGTTGGGAATCAAAAAATAGTAAAAGAAAAATTTTAAGCTTTGTCTCATCTTGTAATTACTCAGGATGCACATAGTAGTATTTCTAAGAAAATAATTCAGTATGTGTTCTAGCATTTTATTTTGAGTTTCAATTACCAAAGCTTCATTAGATAGTTTTACTTCAGTTTCCGCAAGTTTTCATAAATATTGAAATTAAATGCTTGAATAGTTTTTGAAATAAATTAAATCACGATTTTAATAGCATAGAAAATTCGATTCTACATAAATTTTACTAGAAAGTCTCTTAAATTTTTCTTACATTCAATCAAACTGGCGTCTGAATCATGTCATTCAATAAAAAGTTTAACAGCCGGAAATTTTCAAAAAACATTGTTCTCACTTGAAATTTCAAAACCTCATTGTACGGAAGTTTCTCAAATTTTAAATCACTCAAATTTTAACATTTGTTCTTAAGTTATGTTTTGAAATGAATTTTTATGGTGGCAATTTTCTTAGTAATCATCAGAGATCAACAAGCCTGGTATGTTTCTTCATCACGCCTGTGCACTGGATATGGGAAACCAATTTGTTATTTTTAAGTACACTTATCCTTCGATTTACATGAGACTCGGTTAACACGGTTTCGCTTTTACACGGTTTGAAATATGAAAAAAAAAATCGAAATTTACTGTACATGATGACAGTAATGCAGGTGAAAATTTTAAAGGAAGTGTGATAGCTGAGGGGCTTCGATTAGGGAGAGAACTGCAAACGTATTTTTTAAACAATGATCATGATACTGAACGAGCATTAAAATTTCAAAGATCAATAAAACAAGCTCTTAGCCAATATGAAGAAATTTATAAGGAAACCAGCCAAATTAAGCAAATGTTGATCACCGATTTCATATCTTCTAAAATAATAAATGAAGTAAGAAACGAAGACATATCAAATGATGGAATTCCAAACGAAAACAATGACGAAGTTTCTGTCAGCGACCAAAGAAAAAAAAATCAGAGCTGTAACAAGCCCTGACGAAGATTAAAGATTTTTGTTTTCATAATTTTTTTAGTATTTTTGTACCTTCTTAATTTTATTTACACGACTTTTCGTATATGTATGTACATATACATATTATTAATAAATATCTGAAAATATATATAAAAAATAATAATTCATTTAAAAAACGAACCCTCTTTGTTTTTAACATTTTTTTGTGTAAAACGCTGGTCTCGATTTACACGGTTTTTCTAGGAACCAATCTACCGTGTAAATCGAGGGATAAGTGTATTATTATTTGCCAGATTCACTACTTGTACCATCTGAGAGGGGTGACAACAACGGTCTTCGTCCTCCTGACTGTAGGCCAGGACGTCATCGGCAAAAATTCATGTAGGAGCTCCAAAAATTTCTATCGTTTATTATCCACATATACCGTGTGTTCGATAAAAAACGACCAACGCCATAACTCTGTTATTTATTGACAGAATGAATGAACTAAAAAAGAAAGTCAATGGCTGTTTAAATACTATAAAATGACGGTAATTATATATTTTTTCAACTTCATAGTCAAATGATAGTCAACTTTAAATTTTTAAATGGCTGCATATACTTTGCAAATTTTATAATATTAGACATTGTTATTCTATATCCAATTATGTTGGTTTTAAGTTAATATTTATGCCAGAAAAAAATAATGATAAATCTTGTTCTTGATTTTTTGGTAATAAATGTAGTGTGCCTTGAAAAAAATTCGAATCGACAATAGTATATTATTAAACGAGTGAGAAAGTTGGCCATTGCCACGAGGGTGAAGTTTGCAATTCACCCGAGTGGCAATGGCCAACTTGTTCACGAGTTTAATACTATACTTTTTTGTAACATATTAAATAATTACCTAAAGATTTTTCTGTTTGTATTAAATTATAATGAATAATTTTTCTATTTGGAAATTACGGCAAAAAACGAATCGTAACCATAGTAACAACTAAACTGTTGGGCAATGAAACTGCTGTCATTTGATTGGGCGTCACCTGTTGGGCAATGAAACCGCTATCATTTGATTGAATGTCGCCTGTGGAGAAAGTGATTCGGTGGAATAATGGTCAACTTTCTCAATCAAAAACGATTTAACAACGTTTATATTATTTAATCAGATGCGAAAAATGTCATTTATTGTATAAATATGTCAACCATTTGTTATTAGTGTGTATTTCAAACCTAATCATGAACAATAGCGAATTAACAGACATGTTGCAAATTTATTTTCTGTGTAATAGAAATCGAAGAGCTGCAGCACGGATTTATCACCTACGGTTTCTAGAACAGTGAATACTAAATTTAGAAAGTTAGAAGGAAATTTGAGATAATATGGAGCCTTTAAAAGGCCGAAGAGAGTGGATCGACAATTTCGTAGACTTGCAGAGTTAGCCGTTCTACTTAGTATTTACAATAATCACAGAACATTTAAATCGCAAGTGAATTAATACTTGCACTACTTATTAATCTATTCTACATTGAGTTCTAACATGGGTACTTATTTATTCGGTCCTTATTATTCATGTTTGACATAACCTTACAACAAATGACATTTGTCACTATTTTTCCAAGGCATGCTATTTATAATTTTTGAAAAATATAATTTTAAATGGAAGATTTATTTGAATTTTTTTCGACCAAAATATTGAACGAAAAACAACATATTGGGCAATATTGGTTTCAGAAAAATAATGTCTAATGTAATAAAATTAAACCATTATAGGCAGCCATTTAAAAATTTTAAGTTGACTATTATTTGGCATTGAAGTTATTATTGAAAAAAATCAATTTTAATGCCATTTGTTAGAATTGGGACGGCCATTGACATTGGTTTTTAGTTCATTCAAATCGGTCAATAAATAACCGAGTTATGGCGTTGGGCGTTTTTTATCGAACACCCGGTATGTATGGAGCACCGTGTCATAAAACTTTTGACAAAATTTGATTACATAAATAAAATAATTAACTTACTTTACAAAGTTGCTACTGAACCTCACTTTCCTAGTCTGCTTCTCTGTCTCATCCAATTGATCAACTTCTGTTGATGGATACTTCACTGGTTTTAAAATCTGTTAATAAAGTAAAACTTAATACGAATATCTTCAAGTAGTAATTAATGGGTTTATGACATCTTAAAGTATAAAACACCAAGAGGATTTCTACCACCAGGTACCTTTTAAAACATCTAAACGACTTGCTTTCAATTTGAGGTAATATCTTGGAGGGCAATTCCTCTCCACCCAATGCTTCTCACAAGCTTTGCTGTCCCACATACACACAGAAAATGAAGATAGTTGGTGAACATGCCATTTTAAGATCAAGACAGATGATCCAATTGCGTTTGTGACTCAAAAACTCTCTTTATATCCCCTCTCGAAGAGAAACTGCACCAAGTAAATTCCTACTATCGAGGAGGACACATTTTAAGCTTTGAGCTATCTATAAACGGTTCGAGTTATAAATTGGAACCATGTATGTAACGGCAATACGAAAGAATGAGCTCTTGGGCTTGAAAAAAATTTTTTTGTTTTTATTATTCCATTTTATTTACAATCTTAAATAGTGACAATAAGTAAATGGTTTGTTGCTAGATTTGTGTATTCGATCTAGTAGGTAATAATTCCAGTGAGTTATTTCCTTTTTTAGCAGGGACTTAATTGATTAATTGATTTATTTTTGAAGAGAAAATTTTTTGAATCGTTTTTTAGGTATTTCCAGTCGATCTAAGCACTATTTACGACAAAAGTAATTAGGTGTATCTCCGTTCCTAGAAGTCCCACAAAAAAAAATTATAGACAAATAATGTTCAGAATAACTCCTTTCAAACCTATTTCATGCAGTCTTGATTGTTTTGCAACCTTTTTTTTGTATCAAATCATTCAACTGATGGTAATCAAATCCTTTGAACATGTTCAGTTTCAAAATCTTCATCATTGCGGTCACTTGCATCTTCACCATCTCCAACAAAAGCTGGCACTAGAAGTACAGTTGCAGGTAGGCTAGGATACTCTATTTTATACTTAATTTTCTTATTATACAAAAGTAACAGTCACTGGAATGATCTCTGGTATCTCGCCTAACCATAGGTATACCAAATGCCAACTTGTCCCGTGTTCCCTTCATCCACATTCGTACACTCTTGACACACTGCTCAAACACCTTGTGAGATTCCCAAGACTTATCTTCATCGCTAAGTTTTACTTTGAAATTTGACTTGCACTCATGCTCCCCTAGATTCAGGCTAGAATAATCACATTAAAATAAGCTATAGAGGATAAATCGGATGTAATAAAAGAAAACGGCAGTTTTGAAATCACTGTTCCTAATTTAGTCTGAAATAGCTGAACTATGGAACTGAACAGAAATTAAGTTAAAAATGGTTCTCTTGTGATGTTGCAGGAAATGCACTATTTGTTCAAGAAATTCAAATTTTGAAACCACAATTATTCAGTGGTACGAAAAGGCAGAATATATTCAATAATTCTAGTGTGGTATTAGATGCAAATCTTGGTGTAGCGAACGTTTAATCTAATGAAGACTTGCCATCAGAAGATAAAGAAGAAGCAGATACAAAATGGCATATTGGAACCCAAAAGCTCCTTCCCAATGTAAAACAAGATGCCACAATAATCTTAGTTCTGTTTCAGTGAAAAAAATGAAATATTTTCAAAGGTGATTTTGTTTGAAATTTTTTGGGTTTATGAGCAAATTTTTGCGTCAACATTTTGCAAAACAAAAGCATGTCAAGAATGCCATAACTATAGTCTAGTGGCATTTAAAAATGTTTTTATGAAGAGAAATTTGCAGATAACCCCAAAACAATTTACCAAAAAAATTTGCAAATTCGATTTGGATGAATTATTCAACAAATTAAAATTGAAGACACTAAATGTTCCTCATGCAATTTGATTGAGGAACTTCTAAACCATTTACTCGTATTAATTTCAGATATAATAAACAAAGGCGATAAACATATCGTGAGGTCTGTGAAAACTACTACTATTTAATTGTTGCTTTCGATTGTTTATTAAAAAAAAAACTGTTCATGTCAGTTTGCACCAGATTGCATATTGCATATCATCCATTTATTTATGGAATTTCATTAATGACTTGAATAATAAGTAAAATCTACAAAATATATCAAAAAAGAGATCAAAAGAAGCTCAGTGGCATCACTAAGAATGGGAATTTTGGCCTGAAAAACCCCGAAATTTAAATAAAACAGCTGGATTATGAATCTTAAATGTATTATTAATAGCGATGATCAGTTCTGAAAATAAATGCTAATGTTTAAAATAAACAAAATTAGCAGAAACACACTCAAAACTATTTTTAAAACAATTAACAAAATTTACACTGCGGACATACCCGACAAGTA
Source organism: Ocypus olens (assembly GCA_910593695.2). Lineage (NCBI taxonomy): Eukaryota > Metazoa > Arthropoda > Insecta > Coleoptera > Staphylinidae > Ocypus > Ocypus olens. Next base: position 29,837,360 of record OU343047.1, read on the forward strand.
AGGGCTTCTTCTCCCACCATTTATAGCTGTCTTGAGGTTTAGAGAATTTAATTCCGGTGCAGTTTTTGTTTGAAAATCATCAGTTAAAACAGTCGAATATAAGGTCCAAATGCGCTTTAATAGTTTAAAATTATGACTCAATTGGATTTAGGGAATTAAAAATGTTGCGAACCTGAATCAGTCATTATTTTAGACCCGATTGGCCAGATTTCATGCGTTTGCCCACACTGCAGTGTGCCGCGCCGGCCTCCAACTGAAACATCGGAAATCATCGCCGTTTCATGGGTAGGTATGGACGATATTTTCGACCCCTGTCAACTATTTTCGACTTTTTGATCTCATGGTACAAACATTTTTATTCACAGTAAAAACACATATAATAATACAACAATTTACATATCAATACTTATTGCTATCGACCAATAGTTTTCTTCTAATATAATAATACTTCTAAATGCGAGATATGTGTAGCTCACCCAAAATGACGCTAAACAGCTCATCATGGTTGACAACGGTGTCCGCTTATACATTCTAACATTGGGTTAGGCAGTTACATATCTGTACGCTTTTATATGCTAACTTGTCGGTACAGAACATAATGCTACAACCTGAGTTTTGATCAAATGGTGAGAGCTAAAAATGTGTTGGCGCTGAACCTGTTGCAGATAGGCTCAACGGTATGTATGAACTGATTTTCTCTACTAAAAGTGCCTTAAAATTTTAAAGCAAATAATTGAGGAATCCTAAATTAAGCCATGACATAAAACAAAAACATGGCAATTATCTTTTCCTACTACCGTTCCAGAAAACAGGTATATCATCGCAATACCTTTGCATGGAAAGTTGTCAATTGTATATTTGTCACTTCTGACAAGTAATGTCAAAAACAGCCATTTTAAAAGTGAAATTCAATTTCAAAAAATGTGTCAAAATCATTAAAATAAAATGGGTAGTGACGAAGAACAATTAATTATTTATTAATCGATTTTAAAATAGTAATAAGCAAATTTAGATCAAAAGTTCAACATTTTTTGACACTAATAATACGCACATATTTAATTGAGATAGATGCGGGTAAATTCGAGAAAAATTGTGATTGAAACATACTTAAGGCAATGTTTGGTCGTAGGAAAAGCGGAGTGTTCAACATGTTTTAAAAGCTACATTGCGTGCTCAACGAGCCATACGGGCTCGTAAATGCAAATTGGTACTCGCATGCAAAACGAAGCGTTTAAAACTTGTCAAACAATCTACTATATGAGGTTAAGTAGCAGTTAGTGAGAGTTTGAAGAAAAGGCAACAGAAGAAAAGAGTGGCCGAATAATTGCTTCCTTTGTAGGAGTAAGTGGTGCATTCCAGGCAGTTGTTACGGAGACAGATTAACGTCTCTCTGTTAGCCTCTACCAGAGTAGACAAACCACTGCTGCGAAGGCTGTGTAGATTTGGAAAAAATACGTATGCACCCTAGGGTTAATCGTGCTGGTCTAATGTGTTATATAGCCAAAGAAACGTCACACATCAAATTTATGGTTATACTTGTTGACAGTTGATCAATATTTATCCTTATTTTGTAAATAGTGTTGCCAACAATCCAAAATGCTAATAGTATCAATAACAATCATCCAAAGAGAGCATAATTTGCAGTACGTACGTAATGAAAGACCGTACCAAATTAAAAGGGGAAACTGTTGTAAACAAAGGGTGTTCGGGTTTTTTGTCCAAGTTTGAAAGTACTCACCGAAGACCTACGTTTCCTGTCCATTGCTTTGACCGGGCTGAAACAGTATAATACACTTGTACTCTAGCATCTCTTCGCGCAAAAAAGCGTGTTTTTGTTAATACCTGGTATTTTCTTTATCCATTTTTTGTAAAAGTTTAGGGCGATTTGCTTGCGCGCAACGGTCGCATTTCAATTGTAACAGTGACGCCAACTGCCACAGACACAACAGTCAGTGTAGCCATCATAGATAAACTTAAATAGATAGGCGGCTCTATGTACACATTTATCGCATTTTTCGTTCAGCCCCAGGGCCACCGGTAAGTAATGGCGTTGCAATCGGCAGGTTACGGGGCAAAGGGGGTAAGCTTGTGTAGCATTGCAGGGAACAAAAATTGCGCTTGCAATTTTTCTCACTGGTTCCCTTCGGGTGACGCATATAAGCATTTTTTTTTAGTTTTTGCACCATGTCACAAAATAGGCTACAAGTGGTAGTATGATGGGTGCGGTCACGCCGTCTCCGCAACAAACGCTACCTAACTTTATTGCCACCTCCGTTACCTCGGCCGTACCAAAGAAAATCCCGCGAACCGTCAGTTATCCAGACAGACCAGATTTTCCAACTAAATTAGCAGGTTGTACCATCTAGCGTCAAATTATATACCAATTTTCCGCCTGTTTTTTGTGATACTTGCGCCATCCTGTGGCCCTGGGATGAAAGCTTCAATGCGAACAATTTAATAAGTATAGAGTGGGCATGGTAGTCATCTAATAGAAGGCAGTCTCATAGGCGTCCGTAGCGGGGGGCATTAACTTCCCCTCGAAATTAGGAAATTGTAATGCAAACATCCGCATGGCAGGATGTATAAAGTTAGTTTACTTCAATACTTCACTAAATATTTTGACCACAATTTGGTGTGCGCATATGTGTGCATTTATGTATATAAAATAAAAATGAATTTGGATACAGTTAAAATTGCGCATCTTAATATTAGGTCATTATTACCGAAACGTATGGACCTGAAACAGTTTATTGTAGGAAACAATATAGATATAATAACACTCTCTGAAACCTGGCCATCACCCAGTATTTTTAATTCATTTCTTCAAATTGACGGATATAATCGGACTACAAGAAGTGGGGGTGTGGGTATCTACATCAAACAGTGTCTAAACTATATTAAATATACATTTGAAGATGATATAGAGATCATATGGGAACTTATCAAATCTGATACGTTGAACTTCTCTGTAGCTGCTGTATACAAACCTTCGCATTCAGATGATGTACACTTTCTGAGTCAACTTGAAAATTCAATAACTAGCTGTTTTATCCACACTGAAAATATCATCTGTTGCGGTGATTTAAATATAGATTTGCTTAAACCAGAGAATTCTTCAAGTATATTTCTAAATGATATATTAAAGGGCCTTGATTTCACTCAACTCATAAATCAACCAACTCGCCTAACAAGTTCAACTGCATCTCTCATAGATTGACTTTTGGTACCTAAACGTTCAACAATCCTGAAATATGGTATCACCGACTGCAGTTTTTCTGACCACGATGCAGTCTTCTGTACTCTAGTTATAAGCAAGCCCAAAGCCGAACCAACGATTTTTACATTTCGTGATCTCTTAAATATAGACTCTTTAGCGTTTCAAAATGAGTTGTCCAACACACCATTTGAGAACATCATTTATCTCAATGATATTAACGATAAAGTTTTCATTCTTAATAAACTAATTTTAAAATTGTTTGACAAATTTGCTTCATTAATTACACGCACTTTTAAAAACCTTGTTTACCATGGATAACTTCTAACATAAAATACCTCATTAATATTCGCAATGAAGCCAAAGCCAAGTATAGACTCAGTAAAAAAATATCTTATTGGGAATATTATAAAATGCTACGTAATTTTACAAACAATGCCATAAGAAGTGAAAAAAGATCTTACTTCTCTCACATTGCACAAAATCAGAGCAACAAATTTTTGTGGTCTAAAAAAATCTGATACTAAAATACCACACTCCCTAAGATGTGAATCGCATCAACAATTATTCATTGACAGTGCTCCGGGAAATAATTTAAATAACTTTCTTGATGCTAAAAATGACTTCGAAAATAAGCTTAATTACTGTGCATCTATTTGGAGTCCAAATTATTTAGGTCATATACAGTCTCTGGAAAAGGTTCAGAAAAGCTTTTGATATGGTGACTCACAGCATTCTTAAACTAATCTTAAAATACATTGGATTGCAAAATAATGCCATTAATATTTTAGTTGATTACCTTAAAAATAGAAAACAATGTGTAAACATTGATAACGAGTTTTCTGACCTAGTAAATATTCATAGGGATGTTCCGCAAGGGTCAATTCTTGGTCCAATACTATTTTAAATATACTCGTCATGTATACTTGATCAATTACAATACTGTAATGGACACATGTATGCTGATGATAGTCAATTATACTATTCGTTCTCACCTGAACAGTTAAGACTTAGTGAATCGTATATAAATAAAGAGCTAGGTAATATTTTTAAATTCTCCAGCATTTTAGGTCTTAGCTTAAATCCCTCCAAGTCTTAGTTCATAATATTTGGAAAGGATAAATTATGTGAATTAGTTGCCAACCAAATTAAGTTACATGTAAATGGCACCATTATTCCTTGCATGACAGAAGCAACTAACTTAGGTGTTACAATGGACAATTCATTTCGTTACAAAAAAATTAATCAATAGGTACATATCAACTGCATATCTAAACATAAAGAATCTATATCCACACAGATTTTATCTTACAACAAAAACAAACATCACTCTATGTAATAGCCTAGTTCTATTTCATTTTAATTATTGTTCCACACTTTATCATCCGGCAATAGACAAAATTACATGTTCACGTATACAACGCGTACAAAACTCATGTTTGCAATTTATATATGGCACACGTAAGTATGATAGAATTTCACACAAGCTTGTAGATTCGGGTTGGTTGAATATGGAGGCAAGAAGGAAATTACAGGCCATATGTCTCTACTACAAAGTAAAAAAATCTATGAAACCTGCGTATTTATATGATAAAGTTTCATTTCGTTCTGATATTCATCATCTAAATACCAGATTCAGGGGTAGAATATCACCGCCGAGAAGCTGAACTCCGCCCTTTTTCTCCAAATGAATTTTGTTATTATTGTTCTCCACCAGTTTTCGTTCGTATCCAGGGTTCTTCTCTATTCAAACCAGTGTTGTTCCGTTGAACTTTTCTGATATCAGTACGCTTTCAAATTTCGGTAGGTCAGTGCATTTTATGTGACCGAAAATGCGCATGCACAAAAATCATGCGGAATGGTGTGCTATGTTGTCACGTCTGATTATGCGAATCAGTGTAATTCCTTTTAAGGAATTGCAGATATTAGTGTACAACAGATAAAATTTTGGCATTTCACGATTTAATTTATTAGAAAATGGTAAAACAATCAAGAAATAACAAAAATAGTTTATTTAGTGGATTATTCAAATTCTAAAGGATATTATCTGCAGCTGGAACATCACTCGGCAACAGCAGTAGTAAAATACAATTGCACAGCACCAAATTATTCTAGTATTTGGTGTACAACCAGATGTACTGACAACCACCTTATTTACGAATGGTGAAGAATTTTGTGAATTTTAATATTGCAAAATAATTGGTATTCTTTGAATTTGACAATTCTTGAACTGAAGTGATTAAAGATATTGCTAATAAGATCTTCCACATGTTCAGGAAGCTTTTGGCAAGCATATGAAGTGCATAAATGCAATGAGTAACATATACATTTCATGATAAATTCAATAAAAATTGGGAATAGCATTATGTTTTGCTCCATCAGAGGTTAAAAAAAGTAACAGTATGATTGTACAGAGTACATCTGCACTATTCAGTTGTATAAGACCAAGAAAGTTATCTTGTACATTACTGTTTTTAAATACTTTACAACCAGGCATAGGTGCTTTTGTATTGACCTGTCGGTGGATTCATCTATGATGAGAGAGAACTTGGGTTTTCTCAGATTTTCAAATTTTTGAAAGATTCACTCTCTAAAACGTATTGGATGGCTGTAGTTTTCTTCCTGTCGCATGCTAACCCTTGTGCGATTTTATAATCAGGACAAATTTTTGTAAATTATCCGTTACCAAAAATGAAAGATCGTGCTCCGCTACAAATGCTGTCAATCGTATTTCAGCTAAAAAGTAAAATTGTTGTATTAATAAAGTTTAAATATTTTGTACCCATTTCACCTTCAGCAATGTTTTCTTTCAGTTGTTACGTTCCAGACAAATTTATACTAAAATCGGTGATTTTTTGCCAGCTACGTCATATTTTTAATTTATTGCAATGAAATTTTGATTGTTTATGTTTAATTAACAAGTCTTTTCCACTGGAAAGATTAATATCTATCTGTGACTACAGAACTGTACGGAAGAAGCACAGGTTAGTCTGTGCACATCAGGCTGCAGAAGGCAACAGGCTTGTGTCTATGACAGACATAGAACAGCAAAAAAAAAGCTGATAGACCATGGTGCAAAGCAGGGGCGTACCCAGAAATTTGGCTTGGGGGGGGGGGGGGGGGTTCTTGAATATAATAACTCACACACAAACATACGTATAAAATGAAAAGCCATGAATATGACGCTAAATAACATAGCAATGGTCTTAAAATTAATTAGAAGTCCACAAAGGACTATTATGCTACGGTCAGGTTTGGTAGTTAACAAATGTCGTGAAATGTCAAAGACGGCCGCGTTCTCTCTCTAAATCTTTGAGACTGCTGGTTCCCCTCGATTTCCCATATAATCACTGCTTAATATATGTCTCGCCGCAGTACGCAAAAAGGTGGGTAATTTAAAAACTTTTAAGCAGAATCTTTACAATTTATAAATCAATTGATCTTACAATCTAGTATTTATAAACAATTACATAAAAATTCAGTGAAATTATTTTAAGGTTATTATATAACAGGAGTAAAGAAATCAAGTAATATAAAATTCATTTTATTTATTGTCCTTTAAACAAAATTGTTTTTGAGGTTGTGCTTCACAAAGTTATGACGATTAATGGTTACACACTTTGCATGATAATTATATTTAATAATAATAGGTATTTATTATTAATTTTATTAGTTCGTATTTTTGATCCTCGCAAAAATCTAGGTTTTTAATATAGTCACCAAAATTTTAAAATACTGATGCCATGTTTGTGCATCTGAGAACTAAACAAACAATTTTTTAAAATGAGTTTTTTGGTTTCAAGTCGTCGTGTGGTTTATTCAAAATAAATTAAATTCTTTTTCTATGGCTTTTGCTAAATTATGTGTGTAACTCTAGGTTCCCACAAAAAGCCAATCGTTTTTTGATTTATAAATTCTGAACTAACTGGACCGGCATTCATTACATCAACACATGTAACCGTCGAATGTCGAACCGATGTAATGCAGTGGTACATCGCTTGAGCATTGAAGTCTTCTTCTTCTTGGAATTGCTCAATCGTAACAGTTCAAATTTTATTTCCTGATGTGACTAGTATTGACGTACTGTATGACAATGCAATTTGCCATAGCAGACGATGTTACCTCGTTGTCATGCAGCAATCTTTTGTATGAAGCCATAAATTGGGTACAATTGGAATTATTGTTGTAACCTCCCATTGACCTTAAACAAAAAAATCAAATTTCCAAATGGTCCTGTAATAATTTATAAGACAGGATATCTCCAATATATCTATGTAATGATGATAAATATTTTCAAGGTTTTTCATATTTATTATCATACTTAGAAAACCTGTCTTTAATTTACTGTTTAAAACAAGCTGCCTTTCAGATTTTGTAATTCGTAATGAAAGAGTCGAAACTGTTGGCACTTGAATGGTGGAAAAGTAATCAATGGCTTCGATGTATAAATCAAAAACTTTTTCAGCCGTTTCACTGTTTAATGGTTTCTTAAACCACTGGCAAATAATCTTCTAGAATTTAAACAATCAAACACATTGTTGATCATCCGGCAAAATTTAAGTGCTGCGGTGCACTCTGCAAATCCCGGATGACCATCTTGTAATAGCTGCTCCAAAGCTACAGTGCAGCTTTCACTGAATGTCTGTGCAGCCCGTTTAACATTCATTTTATTTTTCCAACATTCAATAAGCTTTCTATTGAATTTATTAGCTAAGCGATAATGACCACTTGTCTGAAGTTGAACCATCTTTTAAAAATAGTCAAACTTAATTGCATGGCCATTTGCGTCAAATTAAATTTTCATTGATGCTAGAGTATTTCTTACTAATTCAAGCTTGTGCACTGCAGTGTAGGTTCGTGGGGTTTTTTCTGGTACGGCCGAGGAACAAGAGGTGGTAATACAGATAGGTGCGGTCATGCAGCCAGCCGTCTCTGCAACTGACCCTATCTATCTGTATTACCACCTCTTGTTCCTTGGCCGTACCAGAAAAACCCCACAAACCGTCACTGGTGCACAGCATCTAAAAAAATGAAAAAGAATGTTTGAAAAAGGGTTTTTCGGTGTATAAGTCGGCACCCAAATGTGAGCACATTGAGATATTGTTCGGAAGAGCATCAAATGTCAATGGAATCATTTTAACTTCTGATTACTTAAGAAATTTTTGTACCTCTATAATATCAGGTGTATTCTCCAAAAGAAGATTTTTTTGTTTAAGTTGCAACAACAATGCTTGCAGTGACTTTATTTTCTTAATATCTCGTTGTTTTTGCTTTTGTAAGCGTTTAACAACGGTATTCTTGCACACATAAGCCTTCTTCAATATCATACAGGCTTTACTCAGTGTTCTTGGCGACATAGATTTTATTGAATTCTCCGTTACTTGAGCAGGAAATTGCAACCGCTTTTCTGGAGTTACTTTTATTGCATGATTTGTAGGTTCCTCAAAATCTCTCCATGCAATAACATCGCTACAAAAATACAATCAGATTAATAGTCTAGTATTGTTTTCATGTATTATTGTATTAGTCATATTACAGCATATTTTTCTTTCATATTAATATTCAAGCATCATATTAGAAAACAAAAATAGCAGTTACTGGCAAATATAGAAAATGAAATATTTCAAAATTTATTTTCCTACCTCATACGCTGCTCATTAAATTCCTGCACTGGATCCACATTTTCATTTCCAAATTCCCCAAACTGTTCATCACTCTGGTTTGTACTTCCAATACTGCCTTCGCCCTCCGATTTGATACTGATGTCTGTCCGACTTGTATCATATGTTTCGTTCCCAACTGATGTAATATCCATACTGAAAATACAATTAACACATAAATAACAAAGTAGTATTAATATGTTCATGTGGCTAAGGTTTCTGGGTGACTTCTTACTAGATGGTACGGGTTATATAAACCCCATACTGAAAATTTTGTTACTGCAAACCGAATTCTGGTCTGCCAAATACAGTAGTGCAACGAGACACATGAGCCCCATAACGTAGTGAAAATGGTAAAACATTGCTAATAATAATAATAATAATATTTATTATGGTAAACACCTTTTACATGAAATTAACAAATTAATAATTAACTAAAATATATGATAATACAAAAACATAAAGTTGAAAAACATGTTTTGAAAATATTTAAATTTACTCTTACAACAAAGTGATTTATAGAACTAATGAAATGAATTAATGACGTGTCCTAATTTGAATTTGTTTGAATTCGGAGATTGATCCATTGAATAAATCAAACCAGGGATGATTCTTGCAGTCGTTGGCAAGGTCTATCAATCGAGCGAGAGAATTTTGATAGCACGATTCTGTTCTAAATCTATCCACATGAAACACCAAATTAGAGCGCGTTCGTCTATGTGGGAGGTGAAGTGTGAGTTGTTCCAGTAGATTGGGAGAATCCATTGTTCCATTAATCATCTTATAAAGAATGCATAAGTCAGCTATAAGTTGTCGATCCTCTAGTTTAATAATATTCAAACTATTAATAATGGTTTCATATTCACCATGTAAGAACTTCTTTTGCACCACTTCTAAACGATTAATGTTGACTGCAGTAAATAGTTTCCAGATAGCCAAAGCATATTCCAAATTACTTCGCACCAGTGAACAGTATAGAGTTTTTATATATGAGATATCTAAATTTTTACTGATTTGTCACACATAGCCCCATATTTGTAATGCTTTCCTACTTATATTTACAATGTAGGAACTGAATGAGAGTTTTGAGTAAAAAAGTTGAGTTGATGTAAAATGTTTTTTAATGGCGATTAAAATCCCACCACCTCTAATCTCACCATCAATTGAACGATCAGATCTACAGGGTGCGCCGTTAGAATCTGGACAAAATTGAATTTAAAGTTCACGCTACATTAGAATTCAGAGGTAAACTCTAGTTGGTGCTGAAGTTAGCTACATATGTCAGTAACACTTGCGTAACCTTAAAATGGCCGAGCTCGTCAAGCCAAAAATGGAGTACAATAGAAGAGCGGCGATTACAGAAAGCCTTTACGCTTGGAGAACTCCGGCCAAAATTATACATTTTTTCGGGTATCCAAAATCGACGGTATACGACGTTGCAAAGAGATTTGCATTCTCACAGGAGTCCAAGAAGGGCTCTTTCATTCCAGCAAGGAAAATACAGGTTAGGGAGAAATCAACAAGGACTCTAGAGATCATTCGAATGTTTTGGTCGAAAGAGTTCTGGACTCCTAACAGTCCCGATCTAAACCCCATGGACTACTACGTATGGGGAGTAGTCAAGAGACAAACTAACAAGTCCAGACATCCCAATATCAACTCTCTTCGAGAGGCTATCGAGGCAGAATTCACCGCCACGGACTACGACAAGTTGAAGACAGCGTGCTCACGCTTTAGGACGAGGATAGAGCAGGTGATAAATACGCAGGGCGGCTATATAGAATAAAAGTTCTCAGCAAGGATCCCTTAAATGAAATATAACAGTACTTTTTTTGTATCTTTATGTATTGACTTAAATAATTTTTTGCAAACATTTTTTTTGTCCGGATTCTAATGGCGCACCCTGTATATATGTTGTAGTTGAATAGCTGGAGTTGGCTATTGGATATATTCTCATATAACCATTTCTCCCATTGTGATGCATAATGCGTAAATTTACTTCTCTGTTCGATTTTCGAGTTCCTAATTTCTTCTTCAGATTACTGTAGTGTTCCATTTGTTTCTTAGTTCTGTCAGGGCGAAATATATTATTCTTGTTTTCAATGCTGGATATCATAGAATTGCTTCGTAAAACTTCTTTAGCCTCCTCTTTCGAATTAAATATTATTTTTAATGGCCTGGGTCTTTTGCCATTTGCTAATTTCCCTAATCTGATAGTTTTTAGTGGTTTTATATTGATATTTCGAGATTCTAGTATGCCAGTAATACCACCTACATCATGTTTCAAACAATTTTCCAATAAAGGTGATAGAGATTTGTTAATTAATTAATAAATTAAAGAGAATTACATTTGACAATCTGTAACGTCTATCCTCAATCTCAGTTATAATATTTTCAGAAGTTTTACTTGACATTAATTTTATTTGTGATAATTGAGATTCATAATTAGCGTGTTTATTTTCCAATTGAATTATGCGAGACTCAATTTTGTCAAAACGACTTGACATTGAACTTTTTAGTTCTTCTTTAAATAAATTAAATTCTTCAACTAACAATTTATTAATAGATTTGATGGTTAACAGCAACTGATCAGTCAATATAGGGGAAACACATTTAGGGCAGATCCACTTTGATTTCAATGAAACTATTTCACAATCATTTAAACCACTGCATTTACTGTAAATATGCTTTGAAGATTTTCCAGTACATTTAATAGAAGTAGTATTTGGAGTTACTCCACAGTCACATATTCCACAAACATTAACCATGCTTAATTTATTGCTGTGATAAATATATAATAAATGGAAATAATACACGGGGACACATACTTCACACCAACAGGGTCGTTCGTGGTGACTAACAAAAAGACAAACAGATTTGGAAGACCACCGATAGGTAAAGAAATGTAAACACTGGGAAAAACAATTAAAGTGGACACACAGCACAGCCTTGAAATCACACCGATTTCGAAAATAAAATTTTAGGTTAAACCGTGAATTTCTTTTGATTTCGCAAATGATTTAAAATAAATAAAACGTTTTTATCAGAAACTAAGCCACAAAACTAACACACATGCGATCAACAAGGCACTGTGAAGCTGACAAAGTGGCTCAATAACTTAGAGCTTGTTTGATTACCCTTTTTAAGATGGTGTACATATAGTTGTTTTGTTCACCTTAAATGGCTTAGTGTGACCGAAGTTTCTCCAAGTTCGAAAATCAAACAGATAATTATGATTCTAAAATGATATTACCTTTCCTCTCGCGGTGCATTGGGGAATATGGATGGCACTGAATTTGGTTTTAAGTTTACATGAGAAAAACCAAATTTCTCGATGCATTCATCTGCAAAGTGGAGAATGCAAATGCGAGGATATTTCGGCAACTCGGATCCACTTTCCTGCCTGTTCTTCACAAGCAAGGCATCAAGCCAAAATTTGCGAAGTTCCGGATTTGATGGAAACCTAATACGTTTAAAATAAGGAATAAATTGCTTTTAGGTTAGAAATCAACTTGCCTGTACATCCACCAACGAGTATCCTAAGAATAACTATCTTTGACTATAGTTATTCTTCCATGACTATAGTCAAAGGCATGGAATAACGTCAAAGGTGAGAACAAGGAATAACGGTGAGAATCACATCCTGTCATAAAAAACGTTCCCGTCAACAAACCGTTTAGTGCTTTTAGGTTATGTTTGTGGTAAACAAAACCAGATGTAATCACGGCTGTAATTGAGGCAAACTTACGAAATGGAAGGTGTTACCCCACAAAGAAAAATCTTGCAAGCTGCAGTCTCCAGCTTTTTACTGCAGCATGGAATCGATTCTGCGGAAAGGGACGTGTTGGAAACACTTGCGGAGATAATGCAATGCTGTAAGTTATAATTCTCTTTATTAAATATTTTAATCTGTTGTTTTCAAACAAATTAGGCCTAAATTTTACATATTCTCTCGATTGCTAAATGTTTTAAGTGACTAAAGCCCACTTAACCCTCTAGGACTTTAACCAAGTCAAATGAATAGAAAATCCGATGTTCAAAAATTTACTGAAGGGCCTAAAAGGCAGATCAAATGAACAACAGCTCAAAGAATCGGTAATGTAACCAAAGGTCAAAATATTGGTGATGAAAACAAATCGTTGGTATCTATGTAAGAGAAGAAAAGCCAAATGACAAAATACAAATGTCAACAAACCCATAAACCTATATGCATAGCACATGCTAAATATATGTATGTGCAAAAACTGTAGTAATTCAGAAGAAGAAATGAATTCACGCAGTTCTGACAAAATGTAAATAAATTTTGGTTTTGTCTATCAAATATGGAATATACATTGTTTTAAATGTTGCTATTATGTACACGTTTATATATGGTCAATACAAATATTATTTTTATGTACATATTACTTATTAGTGCCATTTATTGCTTGGCGTCTCACAGAGGCCGTGCAAGTGCTCGCCTTACAGATAGGTGCCCACGTCCCAGGGGGTTAAACCTTAGCTACTTAATCACGATTAAAAAGTAAAACAATGGTTATCGGGAAATTGGCTTGCACCACAGCTTAATTGTGATTAAAGTCCCCCAAGAACATGAAATGTTCAGTCATCAGCCAATTTTAGAAGATTAACGTGTCGAGTACTCAATAGTACTTGATAATCATGGAGTTATTAACATTTGATAAAAGATTTTGAAATTACTAACCTTTGTTTTGCCTTTGTTATTAAAAAAGATGGATTTGGAAATAGTTGAGATGAAATTGATAACCTGAAGGTTAACGATTTGATCCATTTTAGTCTATACTCCATTTGAGATATACAGAGAGCTATGGAATGCGTGTGGAATGTGCCGGTGGTCGTCACCAGTGGCGCAGCATATATTCTGTAATATTATGATTTTATTTATTAATAAAATATCTTTAAGTATTTTTATAAATATCACGATATGCGTTCAGCGAGATATGAACGAACTATCACAAGAAATATATTGGTCCACAACCTAAATAACATGCCAAAAAATATATTATTTTCTATTTCATCGCTACGCTCACCATTTTAAAGGCGCATACTATTTACATACTTTAAATTCCATAGCTCTCTGTATATATCAAATGGAGTATAGTCCACCTCGTCAAATAAATGTAAGGATGTGGTTGATAATGGAACTAGAGATGGCCAAAACTGCTACTTTTGAATCACATTGCTACCTGTGATTGCTACTTTTTAATATCAGTGATTTTAAACTGTGACTATGATCACAAAAACAGAAAAAAATATAAAAAAACGCAAGAAAAATTCTATATAAAATCATCCTCAAATGCCGAAGTATCACTTATTCAAAATCTATTTGGTTTTTGTAAATTCAATAATTTTCAATAGAGGTATGGATTTTTGAAAATTTTTGTTTTAATTTTCTGAGCACCTGAACAAAAATATCGCAGAAAAAAATATAAAAAAGCAGGAAAAATTCCATAAAAAATCATCCTCAATGGCCGAAGTATCGCTTATTCGAAATCAATTAGGTTTTTGTAAATTCAATAATTTTCAAGAGATATGGATTTTTTTAAAATTTTGTTTTAATTTTCTGAGCACCTGAACACAAACATCGCAGACAAAAATATAAAAAATGCAGGAAAAATTCCATTAAAAATCATCCTCAATGGCCGAAGTATCGCTTATTCAAAATCAATTTGGTTTTTGTAAATTCAATAATTTTGAACAGAGATATGGATTTTTGAAAATTGTTATTTTAATTTTTTGAGCACCTGAAAAAAACATCGCAGAAAAAAATATAAAAAAACGCAGGAAAATTGGAAAAAAAATCATCCTTAATGGTCGAAGTACCACTTATTTAAAAACAATTTGGTTTTTGTAAATTCAACGATTTTCAATAGACATATGGATTTTTGAAGATTTTTGTTTTAATTGTTTTGAGCACCTGAACAAGGAGCAGCATTTGGGGATTTCCGCAGTTTGTTGAATTGTTTTTATTTTTAATTTTCAGTTAATGAAGTTAAAAATCCATTTAGCCTGGATTGGGTTGGGTTAGGTTAGGCTATAGCCGAAGTGACGGCGAAGCCGTCACAAATGCCTAAGAAATAGATGGCTCCGCGTCACTCCGCCATCGATCTTCATTACTTATCAGTTGCAAATGGGAGTTGTTTATGCTTAGGTCAGGGTGAGGTTAAGGTTCCTCTGTTTTTAGACTGGCTAGTAGTTTTACCTGTAGTAGCCGAAGTCGTCACAAATGTATAAGAAGTGGTTTCACGGGTTCGCCATCGATCGTCATTATTTAAGAGGCTTAATATTTATATTAAAATAAAATGTGCGAATATGTGTTTTATGTTGAAAAATCAACAACTTTTATTTCTAGAAAAAATTGGTATTTTCTTAAAAAAAAAAATGTTTCTTAAAACAAATAAAAATAATTCAACTAGTAAATTAAACGTTAATCTAAAAATGTAAAAATAATATAGCAGAGCGAAAACAAAAAAAAACGCATTTGCAATACAAGTATCGGATTTAGAAAAGGGACATTTTTAAACAATCACATCTAAGCCTATTTCAAATTCTAGGCTACGTTCATTTTTGGGTCGATAATGTCAGATAAGCCGTGATTCGACAGCAGATTGAAATATCTGAACATGCCTCCGTCGATTGGAGTTCATTCTGTTGTGAAGTCTTTTTAGACGCATACATTACAAATTCAGTAAAATCAGGTGGGCCTGGTTCAAATTTTGTTCACGCAAGTTGATATCGATGATACCGAGATGAAGGGCAATGAATTTTTGAGCGACTACGAGCGAGAAACTGAAAAGCTGATTCCAATCATCTAACACTGGATTGAGGCTGATACAACAATGATTGGCAACTACTGGAAGACCTACGGCTGAAGGGCTATGAGCACATATTATTCATTGAATATATCATCATCGTGAGTAAACGGTTCTTCGTCATTTGTTACATGGGATTTGCTTTTTCGTGCTTCATAGAGCGCACCAGCTAATTAAAAAAATTTGCTGGTTCTATTTAATTTTAATTGTGTACAGCGTTTATAAAACATATAGCGCGCTAAATTCCCAGGTATGTTGGCTTTTTTTCTGGATCCTGTGCCTGAGATTGCTTTTGCAGCTCTCCATGATGATTCAATCGAGTTTGTGTGCGCACCTGTCTCTGGATCTTTAAAATTGATCGAGTGATTAACCTAAAAAATACATAGATAGTTTTTCCATCTTTCTAGGTAAGTTTTAGTAGGTTTTCGAGTAAATTACCTTCAAGTGTTCATATCCCTGTAATGATAAACAATCGTAGGCCTTCCAACAGTCGCTAATTATTGTTGTTCCAGCCTCAATCCAGTGTTAGATGATTGGAATAAGAGTTTCAGCTCCTCGATCCTCAACTGGAACCATGAAAACTCGGCCAGTTTCTCGCTCGTATCCGCCAAAAACCCATTGCTGTCGAATCACGGTTAAATTGACGTTGCCGACCCAAAGATTAACGTAGCCCAGGATTTGAAGTGGGCTTAGATGCGATTGTTCAAAAAATGTCCCTTTTCTAAATCCAATACTTGTATTGCAATTGCGTTTTTTTGCTTTCGTTCCGTTATGGTATTACGACATCTCCAGCGCCAACCGTCGAGCCTTTAAAAATTATTTATCAATGATTATAAAAAAAGTTTAATACCCACTTGCACCGCAGAACTTAATCATGATTAAATTTTAACCATGATTAACTTTAATCAGAGTATTTCTGTTGCACCGTCGGCTGATTAAACATCTATCGACCACGGAGTATTATTATAGAGAGCACACGTTTTTCTAGGGATTTTAAGTTCTTTTTTGGTTGTTTTACGTTGTTCTATTGAGAACACAGGAAACAAATGCGCGGTAAATATGAATACTAATTGCTAACTAACTTATACTATTATTATTATTTCTTATTATTGGACGAGGTAAACAAACCAAAATTAATAAAATCATTAACGTCCAAGCCATCAATTTCATCAATCTGCTCAACTATTCCCAAATCCATCGTTTTTAATAACAAATACAAAACAAAGGTTTTTAATTTCAAAATCGTCTGCCAAATGTAAATAACTTCACGACTATATTCGTCGTGAAGTTATCAGTTTTTGAGTTAATCGGCCAAAATCGGCTGATTAAATATTTGACGTTTCTTGGGGACTTTAATCATGATTAAGTTGCGGTGCAAGCCAATTCTCCGCTAACCATTGATTAACTTTTTAATCATGATTAAGTAGCTGCGGTGCAAGTGGGCATTAATGTTCCAGTTACTGATAATAAATAATACGCATGCGCGAAAATCATGCCGACGGTATGGTATGTTGTCAGGTCTCCTTATTTGAATCTGGGTATTTTCATTGACAATAATTTGCAACTATTGGTACTTATACTGTATACAAGTTAATGGTTGCAAACGGTAGGTGCTTATGCTTAGGATAGGGTTAGTTTAAGTTTAACCCCCAGTCGGTTTAGACCGACTGGTAGTTTAACCCCCAGTAGTTTAATTATTTTTTATTTTATTTTACGTCAGTTATAGTGAGACAAGAAATCCGGCAATGTCGCAAATATTGGACTGAAGTTGTTGAGTTTACTTCAGTCCGTTCATTAGTATCAGTAACTGGAAGGTTACCAAAAAGATATTTATTATACGAATGTGGAATGTACGTAATTAGTCCCACAAAAAAAAGTTAATTTTCTTAAGGGACTAATGAGGAATTCCACATGAGTATAATATAACATTTTATCCAAAATCGTCTCTAATTGCATTAAATATTGAAATAATGTTTATAAAATTTTGACAAGAGATTTTGACGTACGTGTTTTTCAATTCAATTTGAAATATTTCAAATGTCCTATGAAGGATCTATGCATTCCGTGAGAGAAACTTATTCTCTCACTAGGGGGCAATGAGCCACATTACATGGCTCAAATGACCACTATAATTCTTTTAATACACCCAATTTTGAATAAATATATTTATACGCACCTTGAGCCATCCTTGTAAATTTTTAAAGGCGCACCACATGTCGGACATAAATAAGTGCCTTCGGCGGGTATGAGACCCCACTGCACTAGCATTTCGAAAAACTCATCATTATTTTCGCTTAATTTTAATAATCTGATGAGATTGATTGGCTCCATTTTCGAAGTTTGATTGCACTGCACTATACCACAGACCACATACCTTAAGAAGTGAAACCCCTAGATAACTAATATAGATAGGCCACTCTCTGTACAAAACATTTACAGCATTATAACTTGAACTCTGCAACGCCAGAGGCGCTGCAATAGGCAAAAAACGGCGGGGTGGGGTGAGAGGGGTTTCAATGGTGCCCGGTAGGGCGGGGGCAATTGTGGAGCCTTTAAGTCTTTGAATATAATTCGAATAAAATAGTTAACTTTCTTAGTATCACCCTTAAGTTTTACAAAAATTAAAATAAAGAGCGATCTAAGTAAATTAACTGTTTTTATTAGAATTTATTCAAAGACTTAAAGGCTCCACAATTACTCATTTTTATGTAATTTCTGATTTGCAGCAACTTTAACCAAATTAGAATAATGAAATTGTAAATATAATGATGTACATTATAATAAAAATAATTATGTAGAGAACAAAATAAGAACATAGGTATGGAGCAACATTATATACAAAGAATAAATTGTTTTATGTTAAATAGCAATAATTTATTTATAATATAGCATATATCATATTAATTGGTAATAGTAATTAAGGATATAATTACAATTTTAGGCATACAATAGAAAATAATACTGTGTTTATAAACACTTATTATAATACAGAAAACATACAATGAAATACGTACGTAAAGAAACATTTTTCTAAACTAAATTTTTTTTAAATTTTATTACAATCACATGGTGAACTGATGAACTTGGTTGTCGATTGCCATTAGGAGGAGCATCCCTCTCACATATTAGTACCGCCAGAGGTGGAAATAAACCATGAAAATATAATTATAAATAATTATTACACTATCAAAATTGGCATGGCCACAAAACATTTATTTTGGAAATGGTTACATCAAATAAAAGGCGTCAAAAGATATTTCTTACCGGTTGCCTGTGTGCGAAACTATACAAATAAGCATGTCTGCTGGATATTTTTCACGATTTCACTGCACAATAATGCGCCATTTTATCACGTTAACGTTTATAACAGATTGGGAAACGAATGTATAGTCATTGTATAGTGGAATACTGAAAGGAGACGAGTTTTCGAATACTTCCGATTTTGTTTATTTACATAAAGTCCGCTCTAGGATTCCCCTTTATCGTATTACCTCTTCCTGTTGATTGATTTGCAGTAGATTTTTGAATTATATTTCCATGTTGCGCCATCTAGCGTATGTATGTATGTGATTAATTTGTTTGATTTATTCAATTGAATAACAAGCTTACCCCATCCAGCGGGGCAGCGCGTAAGTTTCAAAGCGAACAATTTAATTCGTATGGAGTGCGCAGGGCATGGTGAAACCTGCATGTTAAGGGTAGGGTACCCATTAAATTAGCCGCTCAAGAAATCGAATATATCGTTGTAAATATAAACTTCTTCGAAAAGTTTATTTTGATAACATATTATATAAAGATCGATTATTATTTCTGTGTTTAAGTTTTGGTTTAATCGTTATTATTAACAGAGTTAGCAACATTTTACTTTAAACAGACAAACTGCAGAACCAAGTAAGTAACAACAGTGAAATTTGACTTGTAGCCAACCAATACATACATCTAGGCAATGAAGTAATTTGAAGGCAAAATCATAGTTAATAAAAAATTATGAACGAATTAGGAGACAAATGAATATTAATGCCCACTTGCACCGCAGCTACTTAATCATGATTAAAAATTTAATCAATGGTTAGCGGAGAATTGGCTTGCACCGCAACTTAATCATGATTAAAGTCCCCAAGAAACGTCAAATATTTAATCAGCCGATTTTTGCCGATTAACTCAAAAACTGATAACTTCACGACGAATATAGTCGTGAAGTTATTTACATTTGGCAGACGATTTTGAAATTAAAAACCTTTGTTTTATATTTGTTATTAAAAACGATGGATTTGGGAATAGTTGAGCAGATTGATGAAATCGATGGCTTGGGAGTTAATGATTTTATTAATTTTGGTTTGTTTACCTCGTCCAATAATAAGAAATAATAATAATAGTATAAGTTAGTTAGCATTTAGTATTCATATTTACCGCGCATTTGTTTCCTGTGTTCTCAATAGAACAAAGTAAAACAACCAAAAAAGAACTTAAAATCCCTAGAAAAACGTGTGCTCTCTATAATAATACTCCGTGGTCGGTAGATGCTTAATCAGCCGACGGTGCAACAGAAATACTCTGATTAAAGTTAATCATGATTAAAATTTAATCATGATTAAGTTCTGCGGTGCAAGTGGGCATAAAATGATGTTTTTTGTGTCTATTTCGATTAGTATTGGTCAAAACTTGATAAAATTTTCTTACTGTCTAGACAGGAACATAATTGACATATGTGCAAAATTTCAAAATAATCCTGTGGCAACTTTTTAAGATAGTCAATCGGAAAGAAATAAAAAAAGTTATGTAGATATTTCTTACAGCGAGTCTATTGCTCTTCATCCTAGTACGGGCATTCGGCCACTTGAGCGTGATGGTAGTGTGCGTGGGGATTAGGGGATACGTTATGTGAGGTGCGTTCGGCTATTCCGAGCGGTGTTGGAGCGGAGTTGGAGCAGAGTGTGATCACGTGACACCACGGAGTGAAGGGTGTCAATTGTAATACGCGAACGCTTTAGTACGTACTACGACCGGGAAAATTTTGAATTCCAATCAATTACTTAAAAAATGGAGCGACAAGCAAGAACAATGGCTATAATTACCTTTGCAAACACTATGTTTTTTAATGATGATTCATCTGATGAAATTGAAAAGGTGGATAATTTTTCAGAGTATACTGTCCCTATGATTGACGACAAACAGTTCCAAATGCATTTTCGTTTAATTCCAAGTACGTTTGAAGACCTTTTGGCAAAATTGCATAAAGTGTACAAATACCAGAGCGTGGGATACCCAAAAATTAAATTGGAAAAATAATTAATGGTAACATTATGGTGCCTCAGCAATTTAGAAAGTTTTCGGTACGCAACAACCTGTTAATTGTACGGAATAAATATTTTACTGATAATTGGGTTTTAGTTCAGTAGCAGATAGGTTTGGCATAAGCAAATCCACATGTTGGGAAACATTATATCGAACATGCAAATTGTTGTTGGATGTAAATAAAGAATTTAGAATTATTTCGTGGCCAAATCGAAGCCGACAAGCTGCTATAGCTGACGCAGTTAGCAAAGATGGTTTTACAGGTAACGGAAGCAACCATTGCCTAATTATTAAGTACCGAAAAATTGTAATATTTTTTTAAGGCATAATTGGATGTATCGACGGGAGTCATATACCAATAAAAAAAAACCCAAAATGATCATACTTCCTATATAAATAGAAAAGGATTTCATTCTGTATTACTGCAAGGAATATGTGACCATAAATTGTTGTTCATTGATGTCTATGCCGGGCAACCAGGTTCCATACATGACAACACACTTTTCAAAAAATCAGATGTGTATACGGGAATAATTTCACAAGAATTATCATTCTATGATGATAATTATCTAGTTGGCGATTTGGCATACCAACTATCCATTAATTTAATGGTAGGATTTAAAGATTTTGGGAATTTATCTGTATTACAGAAAATATTTAATAAGTATTTAAGTAGGTCACGGGTAAAAATAGAAAATGCATTTGCATTTTTAAAATCAAGATTTAGAAGACTTAAATGATTGGAAACGGTAAGATTAGATTTAATAGCATTATTAATAGTGGCCGCTTGTATTTTGCATAATGTATGCATTTTGAATGGTGATCTACTACATGATATAAATTTAAATGAAGTAATGGCAGAAGATTCCAAAATCCACTAAATTTAATTGACATGGAAGAAGGCATATAAAGAAATGATGCCTTACAAAAAAGAAATAATATTATGAATTCTTTACATGGTTAATAAATAATGATAATGATTTTGTAAACGTTTTTATTAAACTCTTAAATAAAATACAAATATTATTTTATTATAGGAAATGCCTAACAATTTGAACTAAAAAAATATTCTAAGCACAAAATAAACTAAAAATCGTATTTACATTTCCATTTATAAAATACATAAATGAAATATGAAAAAAAAACAATACTCAGTCTTTAATTTAACAAAAACTAAAAATAATATGGTTAGTTTAGTTCCATATTATCTACATTTTATCAAGCATTCACTCAAATAATTCATTCAAGTTGTCCAACCTAGCCATTTTTTCTTTATGTCGTACTTGGGCAGCACTTATCGACGACTTTCTTTTTTTGGTAAAAGAGGTGTCTTGTATCGTAGTTGGGGTGAAGTCAGTTTTGATATCATTTTGTTCAGGTTCGCTTTCTTGCAAATTAGCAGTTTTTAAACCGGACAGGTTGCTGCATGTTGCAACCGGGTTTATTTACGGTTTGTTATGCATAATTTTGTGTATGACTTGGAAGTACTTCCAATGTCTTCGTTTGGCACCTGAAGTGTTATTATGCTCACACACACTCTTATACGTTCTTTTAAAAGATTTCCATTTCGTTTCTATATATTTGAGGAGTAAATGTTTTTTCTAACTGTTCTGTCGTGTTGATAGATATTTTTTGCCAAACATTTTTTTAATGATGTTTCAAAATTCATTTCATATTTTCACCAATTTTATTTATTAAATATAAAATGGTGTCATTCGTCCATATTTTTGTTTGCTCTTCATATGGTTTTTGGATTATGTCATCTTGTTCATTGTGATCTTGGTACATTAATTGAAATTCTTCGATTATTGTATTACTCAAATTAACGTAAATGTATTCGTTAGCTGCAATAAAATATAACACTAACATAACTAACCTCACTTGTCTTGTAATATTAAACTTACTCTCTTTATCTCGTAACCAAATCTGGTTATCATTGGTTATCGCGTTATTATCTTTGCCGAAAATAACGTCGTGGGTTTAAGACGTAATCGACATATTTTTAGGTAGTTATCACAATTTATAATTACGTTTTAAAATGCACGATGCATCAAACAAAAACAAACCATTTGCGCATGCCTGCACCGAGACACCCTCTTCCCGAGGTGGTGCTAAAGGAGTCAACTCTATTCACTCCGTCCGATAATAAACGTAGCGTTCGTTGGAGTGAGCTCCTTTAACTCCAAAAGCAATAGCCGAACGCCGAAGGTACATTAGGAGGTAAAAGAGTGAACGGAGTAACCTTCCCGAACGCACCTATGATAGGGGAGTTTATTTAGCGCGACGTTTAAATCGTTCTTCCGTGCTAGATTTCGTATGCCATATGCATATTCACCTGCATGCCCAATAACATCGCATGTTATTCACATTTCTGCGTCACTCGCGACGGCGGCACTTACTCATATTAGTGTATCGAGTTACAACTGCACTTAAAAATAAACAAGGGACCGGAGGGCAGGGTACCTGCGACGATTACGATTTATAACATGTACATACTAGTAATGCGTTCAATAAAATTTATAAATTAATTACGTCATGTATATTTTTGATAAATAGAAGTTGTTGATCCCCTCATCATTGCAAAAGTAGTACAAAACTAACTTGAAAAGTATACAAGCTAATAAGAATAGTCACATGATCGGGGAATTCCACATATTTATTAGTAAATAATTTAAGACCGATACAGTGACGGCTCGCGGGGTGACTCATGGTACGGCCGAGGTAGCAATACAGATAGGTAGGGTCGGCAAAGACGGCTGGCGGCGTGATCTATCTGTATTACCATCTCTGCTACCTCAGCTGTACCAGAGTCACCCCGCGAGCCGTCACTGGTCCGATAATTTATAGAGTTTTAATTGGAAATTGTTTTTTTGTTTTGTTTGTTTTTGTTTAACGTTCGGTTGTTTATTATCTAGTCTACAATTTTTTTTTTATAGCAAACATTTTTAGGTCTGCTTTTTAAAAAGTATTTACCCACTGGTATCCCACTATATTGCCAATTAAATATTGCCAATTAAATACTGGTACCCCCAGCACAGTGGTCCAGCCACCCTAAAAAGCTGGCCAAAATCCCAAATGAACTTACATTCGTGCAGAAATTGGTATATAGGGATTTTTGACGTCGCTGATTACAAGTCCTAATTCAAAATTACTATAAACACAACGGCGGATCCAATATGGCGGCAAAATATGTGGAAATGACATAAAAAATTGATGAAAATTAGTATGTGGGGGTTTTCGACGTCGCAAATTACAAATCTAAAGTTAAAATTATTCTAAACAAAATGGCGGATCCAATATGGCGGCAATATGCGGCATATGTTGAAATGATATAAAAAGTGATGAAAATTAGTATATGGGGGTTTTCGAGGTCGCAGATTACGAATCTAAAGTCAAAATGAATTTAAACAAAATTGATGATCCATTTTTCATTCAGCGCGTTTTTCAATTTTTTTAAACTTCAAATAACTCCTATAGCAAACAATTTAGTGTTATGTGTGATATTTCATTAATTTTGGGAGGTGAAAAGCTACTCAAAAATGAAATAAAAAGTGATGATTATTGTGGGTATCTTAATAACGAAACGTCGTATTTTAGAAATAAAATTATTTTTTGGAAGAGCTTAATATTGTAAGAAACATAATGCAATATAATTTTCCACGTAGGCCTTCTGTATGCTTTGTACACAAATTTGAAAAATTTATATTCGCAAGCCGTATTATTATGCATTCAAAGCACTCACTACATCTTACGACTTTAACGGCTAATCATGGACTATGGGGTACGAGTTTATTTTAATTATTAATATTTTATAATGCTATCCACGGTTATCGTTCAAACTACCTTACTTTTGAAGCTTTTTCTCGATTTTGCAATTTAGGATTCTGGCCAGATTTTGAGTGAAGCTGGACCACTGTGCAGTGGCGTAACTGTAATGAGGCAGAGGAGGGAACTGCCTCCGAACCCCGGGTCTACAGGGACCCTGGCCTGATTTCGGGGTATAATATCCCAGCCGCACTGTAGTTCATATTGAATTTCAATGCAGATGAGGTTATGTTATGTCGGCGAGGTTTTACTTTGCACACATTTTGTTTTTTTTTAATTGATTATTAATTGGCTTGTAACTCAGGTACGATATTTTATTGCTAAGTCTCGTCTATAATAATTGTCTCAAATATGCTGTTCTCTAATTGGAAATTTGAGTCATAAAAAGGGACATAATAGAGTGAATAACGTGTCTTTGTAATTGCCTAAAGAAAATTAATTTGACTTTGCAGCAACATGAAGACAAAGGTTAGAATGGGTTAGAATATGCTCTACTTTCATCACTATTGTATTTAAACTTCCGGCTAGATTCGCCACATTCAACATAGTAGCAGAGAAAGATTACGCAGAGTTCAGAAGCCTTTACATACATTAATTTTATAAGGTAGAAAGTAAAAAGAAATAAGGCATCAGTTTTAAACACTTTTTAAACATTACAACCTATATTATAGGGCAATATTTTTAAGACTAAAACGAAATAATATAATAGGACTGAAGGACTCGATCCATGGCCCTTTCTAATATACCGGGTGTGGCACTTAAGACGCCTCGGACCATAGCTCCTTTACGATAAAAGCTATCGAAAAAAATCTAAGAACAAAGTGGTGCATAGTTACCGTCGCTATGTTTTAAAAATATTTCTAATCATCAGTGGCGTGCCGTACTCCAGTGGCGTACCAAACTTATGTTTTTTTAAATGGAATGCCCTATTTTTTATTGCAGATTTGGAAAGTGCTCGACGAGTACTTATTTTTTTATCTAACTTCACTTTAGCGGTTTCGCTATTATAACCCCTTCTTTCAAAATTGCGCCCCATTTTTGAGATTTTTTTGTAGAGAAACTAATTGACGCCGGCGCCTAAATTTTGAATTGAGGTACAGGTTAAGACCTCGTATACCTTCACATAATTTTTTTTCGGGTAATTTATGGCAAAAAAATAATTTTTGATTGATCTTCGCATGTTGTCATTTTTTCCGAAAATTTCAAATGGCACCCCCCTAAAAAAATTACGGCGTTGTACAGCCAAAACTCTAAATTTTTCATTGGTGTAAAAAAAATTACACATTGCATAACACAATTTCGGAGAAAAAAGGAATTTCATCGCAAATGTCGGGAAACGTTTTCCGTTCCCAAGTGTGCCATGAGAAAACAAAAGATTGGTAATTGTCAAAGTAAATTATTAGACGTCAGTAGCAGCCATAAGTCATTTTTTATAAATGTTCTAAAAATGTTCCGAACTCAAGAGGAAATGGTTGACATGATATTTATTCTTGGAGAATGTAACAAGAATTGTTTCTTGGCATCACGAGTGTACGCTGCGAGATATCCGCACAGGGCACATCCAAATGAACGTGCGTTTCAAAAAGTGTTGGAGAGATTTACTACTACGGGAAGTGTGAAACAGCCAAGGAGAGTTAGAAAGAAGGCAGTTATTACCGAAAATAATGAACTGCGGTATATCACCAGAAGTTGCGGTTATGCCTCCAGCAGGAAGGTCGTCATTTCGAACATTTAGTTTAAGTTGTTAAATTTGCTTTATCTGCATTTTTAATATCATGTTGAATAAATAGGTACATACTATTATGTTGATCGTATTTGTGTATTTGTTTTGGTACTTTGACAATTACCAATCTTTTGTTTTCTCATGGCACACTTGGGAACGGAAAACGTTTCCCGACATTTGCGATGAAATTCCTTTTTTCTCCGAAATTTTGTTATGCAATGTGTAATTTTTTTTACACCAATGAAAAATTTAGAGTTTTGGCTGTACAACGCCGTAATTTTTTTAGGGGGGTGCCATTTGAAATTTTCGGAAAAAATGACAACATACGAAGATCAATCAAAAATTATTTTTTTTCCATAAATTACCCGAAAAAAAATTATGTGAAGGTATACGAGGTCTTAACCTGTACCTCAATTCAAAATTTAGGCGCCGGCGTCAATTAGTTTCTCTACAAAAAAATCTCAAAAATGGGGCGCAATTTTGAAAGAAGGGGTTATAACAGCGAAACCGCTAAAGTGAAGGGTATAACATGTTAGATAAAAAAATAAGTACTCGTCGAGCACTTTCCAAATCTGCAATAAAAAATAGGGCATTCCATTTAAAAAAACATAAGTTTGGTACGCCACTGGAGTACGGCACGCCACTGATGATTAGAAATATTTTTAAAATATAGCGACGGTAACTATGCACCACTTTGTTCTTAGATTTTTTTCGATAGCTTTTATCGTAAAGGAGCTATGGTCCGAGGCGTCTTAAGTGCCACACCCGGTATGTATGTTTTGTATGTATGTTAGAATAAAATTCATGTATGTAATGTAATTTTAAAAATGTCCATGTGGCCGTCATGTTACTTTCTTTATTTGAGAGTGTAAAAAGGGTTTTTCGGATGTTTTGCATTTTCGTGGATTTTTTTCAAGTCTGATTTCGAACAAAAATTATTCATTATCTCAAAAAAGTCAAAATTTTTTCTCGAAAATCAAAGAGTTTACGAAATTCATCCATCAACAAAAGATTGTTATCTTAAATAGATGAATAATCATTTTTGTAATAGAGAGAGACAATACATTTATTGAGACACTTTTACAAATGACCTCAACAGGCAATTTAAAAATGTCTATTAGATTTTGAGACACAGTGCCCATAAAATGACAAACTTAGAGATAGGTCGACACAGCACACGGACATACAGACCATTTTCCAAAAAAATAATTGTTTTCGGGAACCTCAAAATGAATATTTTCATGAACATTTTCAATCTCGAAAACAATACTGTTCGGCGAAAGTTAAAATATGTTTAACATTTTAAATTGTTGGTGTTGTAACTCTTGCAAAAATTCAGATAACATTAAATTATTACATCAAATGAACAAAGGACAACAACTAAACCTTTTAGAACAATACGAAATTGAAAAACTAATCAACACCAACACTTCAATCCACTGCTTAAACGACCAAATACAATCACACAATACACCACTATTCAAAACTCTAAGTCACCCATACAAATTATAAATTATGTTTACATACTATAACTCGCTTTTAATTCATATTCATACACACTATACACTAAACATTCACACCAACAAAACAATACTATATACACTGCCACACTCAATAACACAAAAACACTCGATAAAATACCACAACCACGCGGACAGAACCAATTAATTTACTATAATTCCAGGCACACACAATATAATTAATAACACACACATACACAACGACAGAACAACACCCACGTAAGTTACACATACTAATATCAACTTATTAAAATAACACAAATAATTAAAAAATCACTCCAATTAACAGGTTAAGATAATTAAAACAGAACCAAAAAACAGAACCTCATATCAAACACAACATGGAATATATCCAAAACCAAAACATATTTTACATTTATTAGACGTGTAAGTATATTCAGAATTTTGTATACATTTATTAGGATAACAACCCACACTACCAAATATATATATATTTTTTTTCTAAATTACTAATGCCATAATATTTTTCAATATAAGACTATAAATGTACCCCTCTCACCCCCTGCGTTACAATTTTATATTTTTTATATTTTTATATTTTGTTTTTTAAACATGTATATATTTCGTATTTTTGTAGTTTTTCTGCTGAAGATGGATATTATCCGAAACTAGTTCAGAAAAATAAAATTTCAACTAAATACTGGGACGTACGTCATTTTATTACCATTTAACATTTTAAATGATGTACAAGTCTATACTCTTTAGAATAGTAGAACACCAATTTGGAAAAGGAATTTAATTTGGAAACTAATATTACTATAAGACATAAAGTAAAATAACCTTTTAACAACAACGATAAGGTGTAAAACTTGCTATCTTAAGTTTTTATTAATCCTACGTTTCCAGTCTTGAAGCAAATTATTTTGGCAAATAATTTGACTTAATGATTCGTAAATTCAAAAATGTTTTGAAGAATTGGCATTTGTACCGGTGCGATCAATAAATATATTTTTGCCAGAAAATGCGCATTACTTATATAATGGGCCCGTACAACAGATATGATTTCAAACTACATTATAAAATCTATTGGTAGCTTTTGGAGATTTGTTGTATGACAATAATGAAAATTTCAAGTTATAATCCCCAAGAGATTATTTCTTGGGAATTACTTGCTTACGATTATGTCGCCGTTCAATTGTGTTTGGACGACGCTCGCTAGACCGTGAAATGGTTGGGTTGGGCGGGGTTTGGTGTAAACGCTACAGCAGAAGTGTTTTTTTTTATAACTTCTCACCCGCCGCCACCGATGCAAAAAAAATAACCACAATACATATTCTAATACGGTTCTCACGCTCGCGCTGTAGCGGGGTGCAGACGTATAATAGCCTCTCTCTTTTAGAATCGCAGGCGCAACCTTGAATGTCTTAGATATACGGAAATAGCACTGAGTTAATTTACCCTCGCTGTAAGCTGGGTTGCCTACAGTCATACCAATTTGATTTAATCCCCCTCTCGCGGGCGTTTACCGTACTTTTGATGGATACCCTACCGTTAAATTTCGGAAACACGATTTTTGGCGCCGCCTGGTGTCGGGGTGGCAAATTACTACGATTTCCGCCAAAATTTAAAAATGTTATACTCCTCTACACGATATATTTCAATTTAATAACACTAAAAATATAATTAGTTATGTTTTTTGAGCACATAATTGATTATACTTTTAGATAGTACATAAATGAAGAAGTTACTGGTTTTGGTAAAAGAAAAAAGATTGGATTTCACAAAATAAAAATAAAAATAGGCCTACATGGAAAAAATATATTTAAGAGAATAATTATATACATTGTTATCAACAAAATTATCAAATATAAAAATATCACAACAATCGGGTATTAGGGTCTTGTCCAGGTGCAATGTTCCATCAGGTCTTCTCGTTCTTCTTAGGATATTTCTTTCAGGCGTCTTTCAGGTCAGTTGTTTGCTCGTATCCAGGAGTCATGACATTAAAATAGTTAAAAAGTAAATTAGTGTAGTTATATTGTCTTACTTCTTGGTGTCGGAACAGCATGGCAATTCATTTTTTTGCGGAAATGGTTAACAAAATGTTTATGAATAAAATGATCTTCACATGAATGAAAATTTAAACAATGAAGACTATTCAATATCACAAATGGTTTTCCATGCTTAAGATATTCTTCATTTTTAGGAAATTTATAGAAATGTTTATTTTTGTAGTCGACATTAGTTATATCGGAAAAGAAAGAATTTTGACATTCTGGATATTTACAAGAATATTGAATACGACCATTTGATGTTTCCATTACTAATAAATACAATTGACGAGTTTATAAGACAGAATATATAATAACTTACCTTCAAACATAAATTGCTAGCACTCACAGCACTATTGAGGTTAGTTAATAAAATGGTGAGACTTCATTAAGCGTTGCCGCATATACATCGAAGTAAAAATATACAATGCACATGATTATATTTAATAAACAGTAATATTATACTTTCATGAGTTATTATGACAAATATAAGCGATAATGAGTCTAATTATGTTTAAAACATAATTTTAATTGTTAAAATTATTACTTTGTAGTGAAATTTTAGGATTATTAAAAACGGTAATCCCCATAATAAGATCTTTGATAAATCTGGCAACATCGAGGGAACCATCTTTACAAAAGCGGCAAATTTGAAATTCCCCCTCGCCCCACTGTCCTGGTTGGCCCACATACTTTCGTGTTGCCGATATTCGTATCTCGGCTTCACACCCGTGCACTATACATAAACGATTGACAAGTGAGGTTTGAAAACAGAAAACGACAAACCAACTTTCACGGTTGGCAATACAGGGCGCATCCTTATGTCTGTATTTGCGGCTGTCAACGTTTCAATTACATTGCGAAGAAAACATGTTGTTTGCGCGAACTTGCACCTCGTGTATAATTTTAACAGTGTGCCTTTCGTGTGCTAAATTATCTATAATATGAATAACTTTCGTAGTGTAACATTAGTGTTCTCGTGCCGTGCGTACAATCAGATGTATGGTGGACATTGACGTATATGCGCAACTGAAGAAATAAAAATTGGATTTTTCGGCTTGAAACACGTTTCCGCTCAAAAATTTTTGTTCACGAAAATGTTATAATGTGCGCATTATTTAATTGTATGGGCAACATTAATGGGGTACATTTAACACTCAATTTCATTAAACACGCATTTGCGTGTTTAATATGGTAATTAAACACGCTAATTCGCGCTTTGATTCACAGAACGCGATTTATGATAATATTTTGTTTACCCTATTTAATATTGAATTTAACTTTGATTTTAAATTTTTTTCAATTGTAATTGTAATTACAACCTTAATTTTGATTTTGACTTTAATTTTGATTCTAATTGTAATTTTAAATTAAATTTTGATCTTGATTTTAATTTTCGTGAACAAAGTATAGTGTACAACTCGCATATAATGATGGCTATATAATGAATATACTATTGTAAGTACCTTAATAATAACACGTATCGAGTCCCTAAACAAAAAAAATCCGAAATCGGTAGTTTATTATTATTATTAATAATTCAAAAATACCGATCATTCAAGTGCATGGTTTTACAAATGTGGTTGACAATTACAAATAAATTATTTTGTTAGCCTTGTATGATGTTTTCAAATAGCAATGAGTCGATATGGCATAAAACAGGTTATGGCGATTTAAAAAAAATAGGGTGTTCTATTGATAAGCATTCCAACAGTAAAGATCATATATCATCAAATTTTAAATTTCATATTTTAGATAAACAAAATGTAGTTAATGTTTTAAGTACGGCTCGGCAAATTAAAATCAAAACGTATAACAACGTGAAGGAAAATGGGAAGATTTTAAAAAGATGTAAAAATATTAAATTTGTGCCTCACTAAACCAAAAGTTGACAGCCTTGTACAAAAAATGTATTTGTTCACGAAAATGTTATAATGTGCGCATTATTTAATTCTATGGGCAGCATTAATGGGGTATATTTAACACTCAATTTCATTAAACACGCATTTGTTGATAAGATTTCGGAATTTGCACAAAAAAAAAGTTGCAGTTTTATAACTCCGTTTTTCCGAAAATATGTAAATAGTACATAAAGGCCATTTAAAAATTTAGAAAAATATTGAATCGTGCTGTGGTATCCTCCAAATAATTAAAATAATTCTTTAATTCGGAAAGCTTTGCTAATTAACTACTTTTAATAGTTCACATTTTTTTAATAATTTCCAAACAGTTCCAGTTATACTGAGTGATCAGTTTCATTCCGGGCAAAAGTATTATATTTAACAATTACTAAAAAAACTAAATTGGCTGCAAAAATTATTCTTTTGATTTAAAAATTACGAATTTAAAAAAAAATATATAAAAAATCGAATCGAAATATTTGAAAATTAAATAATTGCTTAAACACATATCACGCAGGCTATATTTTCTAGCTAAATATCAAAGTACATTAGTTTTATCTTAAAACCGCCATTATAATTAAATTAAAAACACTAAAACAAAAAAAATGAAATTGAAATTGAAATTCTTTATTGATCCTTTTGTGTCATACAAGAGTGGACAGTAGGATTAAAAGGATTAATTAAATTAAATAAATAACCTAAAATTAATACAAAAACAAGTACAGTCGAAACATATCAAAAATTCAGTCTGCAAAATCTAAACTATAGGGCAAAAAAATCATAAACTTGGACCAAAAATCTTGAAAATATCGGCCAACCCTTCCTCATAAAAATCAACAATTCATTTAAATCTAAAGTAAAGACCACAAAAAAATTTGCTCATTAAAATTAATAATTAAGGTAACAGAACCAAAAACATTGGTAAAAAATTGAAAACTCTTGGCAAAAATAAAAAAGCAGTAAAAAAAAACTAAATATTAAAAAAATTTGCTTTAGATGCCAAAAACATTAAAATATAGGCCAAAAAATCAAAAACCGTGGTCTAAAAAATAAAAATGCAGACTATAAATTAATAATTCAAGCAAAAGAAAAATAATTTGCCATTTTTAGCCCCAAAAATAACTCTTTACCTCAAAGTAAATTGCCGAAACTCTAAACTCAAAAATAATTTACAAAATTTGCACATAAAAATAATAATTCAGGTTAAAACATCTAAAATAAAGGCCAAAAAATCAAAAAAATTCTTAAAAATACTCGGAAAATACGAGTCAAAAGTTCGCACACAAAAATCAATAATTCGGATTAAAAATCTAAAATATAGACCAATCAAAAATTCGTTCGTTAAAATTAATAATCGAGGTAAAAAAAAACTAAGAATAAAATAAATCGAAAATTTAGACCATAAATCGTAAACTCTAGGCAAAAATTAAAAATGCAGACCAGAAAAAAAAGAAAATTTCAACTAAATATTCGAAAATTTTGGTTTTTATGCCAAAAACTCTAAAATTTGGAACAAAGAAAATGATAAACACAGACCAAACATCTAAAATATAAGCAAACAATCAAATATCCTGATGTAAAAAAATAAAAAATGCAGACTAAAAAATTGAAAATTCAAGCAAAAGAAAAATAATTTGCCGTTTTCAGCCCCAACGAAGTTATTGTTGGGGCTGAAAACGGCAAATTATCCCAAAATTATATTCCCAAATAAATTGCAGAAACTCTAAGCTCTAAATTAATTTATAAAAATTCGCCTATACAAACAATAATTCAGGCTAAAAAATCTAAAATGAATTGCTACAATCAAAAACATGGTATAAAAAACTCGAAAATACCCTCAAAACAAAAAAAAACGCCCATAATCAACAATTCATGTTAAAAATTTAAAGTGTAGACCAACCAAAAATTTGCTCGTTAAAATTAATAATTAAGATAACAAAAACTAAAAAAATCAACAAAAACTGTAAAAATTAGAACAAAGAAATTAAAAATGCAGACCAAACATCTAAACTATAAGCAAAAAAAAAATAAAATTCCTAGTCTAAAAAATAAAAATATGCAGACCAAAAAATTGAAAAATCAAACAAAAGAAAAATAATTTGCCATTTTCAGTCCCAAAAATAACTCTAGCTCAAAATAAATTGCCAACCGGAAACGCGAAAATGTTTAAAAACTCGAAAATACGGGCAAACAAATTGCGCATAAAAATGAACAATTTAGGTTGAAATATGGAGCAATAAATCACAAATTCGGGCCTAAAAATAAAAAGTGCCGGCCAAAAAAATCGAAAAATTTAACAGACAAATCGAAAATTTAGACCAAAATGAAGAAAAATTAGTTCAAAAGATCAGAAATTTATACCAAAAAAAAACCAAACTGCAGGTCAAAAATCTAAAACATGGGTCAAAAAAATCAAAATCCAGGCCTAACGACAAAAAATTCAATTCAAAATTGAATATTTATATACAGGGTGTATTTGAAATAACGAACAGGCTCGTAACCACAAAGAGATAATATTATTTTTAAACAATATTCGCAATTATTTTGTTTATAACTGTAACAAAAAGCCCGCAATTAATTATTAAAGTTAATGAGTGAAAGTTTGTTTGGGGACAGTGGTAATGTGACCTAATTTTTAAACGGCATAGGCTTTAGATATCGAATTACAACAAGCGCGTAGGAAATATCTGAGTGCCCTTTAAGCGTCAATGAACTTGAGGACTGTTTATCTTTTACAAAAAAAAACGTTGCGATAACACTTCAAATTTCGGAGGCAAGAAATCGTATCTCGCGTTTTAAATAAACAAACACACATTCCATGCAGACCTAATTAAATGAGAAAAGCATCGGTTCTCAAAATCTTTAAAAAACCTCGAAAAATTAGGAAAATTCAATTTTTTTTTTGTCGAATAAATTTTGACAGAAATGGGTTCACAAGTATTTTGTGTATGTGCCCTTAAATGCCTGTTCGTTATTTCAAATACACCCTGTATAATAATAATTTATTTAACGACAACGAGTGTTGCCAGTAGTAATTTTTAATTTTCCCCAAATATTTAATAAAAATCCCCCAAAATTACGCCGCTGACCCTCTCCAAAATAATAAAATTTGAAAATAAAACGTAAAGTGGATTTATTTGAAACTTATATACAAAATTAAAGTAGTGTAAATAAAAATGTATTAAAATTTATTATTCATCTTCATCCGCGGTATTTTCATCTTCTTTTCGGCACACATACATATTTTTTAAATGAAAGTGCAGCATCTCATTGAGGGTCACAAAATTACGAAAACGAGAATAATAGAATCCTTAGGACTTGATAATAAATGAAAATTACTGACTTCTTCATGGTTGTGCAATGTAATGATGATTTCTAGCAAACGTAATAACATGTTCATTAATTTCCCCAGAAATACCCCTCGTATAAAATACCCACCCCACAAAATACTCCATTGATTGAAGTTCCCCAAAATACACCCCAAAATAACAATTTACCCCCAATTTGGGGAAAAAAACCCAATCTGGCAACACTGACAATTCGCATATAATGGCTATTAATCACGAGAACGATGTTTGCGGAACGAGCCGTAGGCGAGTGGAGCAAATCGTTTGAGTCATTATATGCTCGTTGTACAATATACTATTAATTGATTACATGAAATAGGTATATTATAACAGTTTGTTTTTTTCTAGTTGTAATTTCGCTCAGAGTTTATTACATCCCATACCCCTCTTTGTGACAGTTAGAGGATGAATTAATATAAGCTACAGATTACTACAGATTTTCTTAGGTTTAAATTCTTTTTGTAAAAATTTCTGTAATAGTTTCTTTGCCGTTTAGTTTCATGACAAGGATATTTTTTACTTATATCATTTAATACATGCATATGTTCTCGCATATTCGAAAGACGCTTGTTGAACCGTTCAAAATAGAATTTTTCTAATGGTTTACAATTTTTTTATGCAAAGGCTGCAAATACATCTTCTGTTAAAATTAAGATGATTCAATTGCTATTCACATTTGAATCAGACGTTAGGTTAATAAAACCCCAATCTACACTGAGATAGAAAAAGTAGATTTCTGTAGGAACTTTAAATGAAAAACGCTGCTAGTTTGATTGAAAGATTGAAAATATCTCGTGAAATTAAATAACATCTGTGATAACATCATCTGGTTTTTGATTTAAAGTTCCGGATTCAAGATGTATGACAAAGTAATGGCTTCTAACATTACACATTCTTGAGGATGACCATCGATTAGTTTTTGATGAAATTGCTTAAATTTATGTAATTTTAAGATCTATAATTGATTATAACTACTAAAAAACTAAAAAAAAACTAATATTACATTTTTGATTTTAGTTTTATCCGAAATTGGTAATGCTAGCAGAAATTATTGTGAATTATCTGGAAGAACAGAACCTATCATTGCTGACGTTATTTTAGGATTTGTTGAAATGGGTAAGTAACTAATTTAATCTTGATTTCTTATTTTTATTATAAGAGTGCATCCTTAACATGTTCATTGCCAAATGAATTTCATGTGGTTCTTTTATTTAGTTTTTATTGTGCTCAAAATAAGTTAGTATATTATCTATATACTTTTATTATTATGTAAGTAGGTTTTAATGTACTCTAAATATTTACCACACGATACGGCATGATTGGCCATACATAATGCAATTATTGCCCATATGGGCGAAAACGCGATATCGCGTGATATGTAATTAAGATATATAAGTTATATTTACCAATAAAAAACATATAATAATTATAACTTTAATTACCAGTCTTTCTATATAAGCACTTATAAGTATTAAAAATAACGCACAAATAGATATTTATATGTCAATTTAGTAATTTTGGTTTCGGTGATCTAATTGGTTGCGTAATTGCACATATTATAATATCACTAAAAAACTTATACAACGAATGAACATACTACCGTGGACAAAAAAAATGTCACCCCTAATTTGTCATGTGTCTATTATTTCTTATTTTTTAGTGTTGTGAATTTGACTTATGTAACCTTAATATTTGACAGTGACAGTAATAATTAGCTTAATAAGTTTGTGGAGATAGGATTCTTCGAATCGTGCATTTCGTGGCCGATATACTTTCGTTCTTCCATTATAGGATGATTGAAACGTTTTTTTATCTGAAAATATCACTTTACTCCAAAAGTCTTCTTGCCTCGGAAGATATTCCAGTGCAAAAACAATTCTGCTGTCCTTATAAATTTGAGTCAATAGAGGTTTTCTGGTTGCGGCATGGCAAGATAACGCACTTAACTTTAGAGGTCTGCAAGCTGTTCGGGAACTTCCAGGAAAATTTGTTATAAATGCGGCATTTGTAGCATTTTCAATCAGATTTTCTATTAAATAGTTTATAACAGCATCATTTTCTTCATTATTTGAAACTTTTTGGCGGCCCAAACCTTTAATCTGCTCCAATCGTCTTTCCTTCCTCCACATTTTTGAAATTTTTTGCACTGAACGTCTACTTACATTCAATTCAGCTGCTACATCATTGATATATTTGCCACATTTGACCTGCATAGCAATTTGTGCTTTCTGTGTGTTACTTAAGTATGGCATATTCAATTTATGTTCATATATCTATATGATTAACACATATCTGACAAGATTGACATTTGCCGGTTTGTCAAATTAAAAGTCATATTTACATTAATCAAATTAGGGGTGTCATTTTTTTTGTCCACGGTAGTACTCTAAATAGTAAATGTAAATCACAAAAAGGGATACACAATATAAATTTATTTAGGGCAAATTCCCATATACCGGGTGTAACTAAAATCTGGTAGACCCCAAATATCATTTTCATATCTACATATATCTATGAAACTTAGTATGGTGTTTTGAGGGAATAAAGTGCGTCGAGATGTCTACTACTTTTAATAAGAATTACACTTCCGGTTTAACCGGAAATTAACTTAACTTTTCTATTTCAATTAGAACACCCTGTATATTTGTACATATCTTAATGCGTCTCTAAATTCTGAGTTTAGAAATGTACCATAAGTGACATTTTGGTTGTTTTTTGTTTAAATTCGAATTAAATTAGAACAAAAGACAAATTTAAATGGAATTTAAACAAAAAACTAATAACCAAAAGGTCACTTACACATACATTTCTAAACTCAGAATTTAGAGACAGATTAAATTATTTGAAAATACACAGGGCTTTCCATTTAAAATAGAAAAGTTATAATAATTTCCGGTTAAACCGGAAGTGTAATTTTGATTAAAAGTAGACATGTCGACGTACTTTATTCCATATAAACACCACATAAAATTTCATAAAGATATATGTAAAAATGCAAATGATATTTGGGGTCTAGCAGAATTCAGTTACACCCGGTATTGTACCACTCGAAAACGCGCATGCGCGAAATTTGCGATTCCAGTGGCTCACAACAAGTTTCATTTTATCCACTCACACATTCACACACTCAGGCGCCCGCTGAAACTACTAATTGGCTCAAAGGGGGGTGGGCTTAGCTTAACCTTACTTAAGCATAAGCACCAATCGTCAAAGTCCTGTGTGTGGGTAAAATGAATCTCGTTGAGTGCCGCTGGAATCGCGATATTCGTGCCTGCGCGTTTGCGAGTGGTACAATATCTGGGATCACAGAACACATAGAGTCATTTTTGTTTTTCTGCGTATCTTCTTGTTTCCTGGGAAGTCTCTGTTGAGTGCATAATACAATTTTGCTGCATTATTTATTCTGTCCATTTTTCTTCTTCCATTTTACCGTCCCTTTGCATTATCACTCCTACATATTTAAATTGGTCTATTTGCTCAAGATGTTCTCCATATACTTTTATTTTGATATTCTTGTTTGTTTTTCCTATATATTTCGTTGTTGCCGCAGAATCGCGACTTTTAGGATTAGGAACGGTTACAAAATTCAAGGTCTTGCGACTGGCTCAAACATTTACCTGACAAGGAATGGCCCATTATCCACATTATCCACCAGGCACTCAAGCACCCTGGGGAGAGTAAGGACGGTTTGTGCTTTGTTCACGAAAGATTGTAAAACTGTGGACAGAGATCATGAACAACTTCGAGGAAACATTTAAGCAAAATGTAAGCAAGCACGTTTCTGCAAAACAAAGAAGTAATAAATGTGTAAGATGGAGCGGACTAGGGATTACCATGTGAATAAGGGCAAATTATTGTTCCTACACCAAAATTACTAGGACGAATGGGATGGGATTTTGACCATCCGCAGCCCTCCAGAAGGGAGAAGCACCACGCCCCAACAAGCTCACAGGACGTTCAAGAAGAATTGACAATTCCATTGAGCAACACCTATTTTGTATTTATCGTTTAACACCGCTGCGTTAGAGATCAGTGTAGTTATTGTAAATAAATAGTATATATCTCAAACAAAGTATTTTAATGGGTAGTCCATTAATGGTCCTTCGAAAGTAGTAAGTGGAAAGTCCGAAGATTTGTTTTACTCATATTTATTTTCATATTCTTTTCTCCAGTTCTTCAGATATTTCTAGATTGTTTTGTAGTTCCTTTTCTCTCCCTGCACAGGTCATTAGTTCATCAGCAAACGCGGCTACTGCTAATTGACTGGTCTCAGTTTCCTGAATCCCATATTCATCTTGTTTAATGTCTCTTTACAATCTTTTTGATATTGTCCATAATTATGATGAATAGCGTAGGGCTTAGAACTCCTCCCCGCTTTAGAAATTCATGTGATTGTATGTTGTTACATTTATATAGACTCTATCCCTTTTTACTTTCTCCGTTACGAAGTACGAGAAAGTATTGTGATCGTGATTTTTTTTTCAAAAAATTTTTTTACGGAAATATCCGTTTTGGAGTCCCTAGATGCCATTTCAACAATTTCTGGAAAAAAAAATTTTGTGTCTGTGTGTGTGTGTGTGTGTGTGTGTGTGTGTGTGTGTGTGTGTGTGTGTCTGTGTGTGTGTCTGTGTGTGTGTGTGTGTGTCTGTCTGTGTGCGCTGTATCTCAAAAACTAATAGAGCAATTGATATGAAACTTTGCACATACGTCTTATTTGATAATCTGAAGAACTGAAAAGCTTTTGGTAAAATTTCGTACACCGGAAGTGGGTGTTTACCTTAACTGTTTTTTGTTTTTTGCCAATATTTTCTTAAATATAAAAAATATCACAAAAACATTTAAACAAACATCGAAGACAACAAAGAAATGAACATCTTTTGCTTGAAAATATTTTTCATAAAATCATTGCTATTCGAGAAAAAAATTTATTATTATTTTTTAATTTTTGGTTTATAATTATGAAACGATAATAGTTACAGCAAATTTATGTGAATAATAATTGTAGAGAATACCAAAATGAACAACTTTTAAAGAATAAGTTTTTTTCGAAATCTCGTTAGTTTTTGAGTAAACCGAGTTTTTGAATTTGATGTATATTTTTTCCATCTTTCATGATTTTGACGTTTTAAACGTCAGTTTCATCCGAGTTTACGCAACGCTCGATGTACATTTAAAATATGATTTCAATTGAAAATAAACCCATGAAAACGTAAATATAAAGTCGGAGAAAGTAACATGATGGCCACATCACCATTTTTTAGGTTTTCTAAAGATACCACTTTTTCTTCCAGGCTTTTCTATATTACAGGAATGCAATACAAACTCCTTT
Organism: Ocypus olens; assembly: GCA_910593695.2. NCBI lineage: Eukaryota > Metazoa > Arthropoda > Insecta > Coleoptera > Staphylinidae > Ocypus > Ocypus olens. Next base: position 29,878,016 of record OU343047.1, read on the forward strand.
TTTGTTACTTTTCTCCTCCATCATCTGTTTAATCGAGAATATATGGTCCTGCGCACTCCTACCCTACCTACCCTCCTACTTTCTGCACTACACTTAGTATAGTTATTGCTGCACTCTAAGCTATTTCCCTTCTTGTGCATTGGTACTATGACTCCTATTTTCCAGTCTTCTGGGATTTCTCCCTTCTAACACTGATTATATATTTTTGTTAGCATTTCTACGCCGGAATACAACTCAACTTACGGACACAGTTGGAAACCTAATGTTGCCGGTATTATTATTAATCCTTTTTTATTGGCATATAATCTATTTATTTACAATTCTCATATATTTACCCTTCTATTATATTTACACTTTTCTTATATTTTATTTTTTCCCTTTCTGTCACGTGCATCTTTCTGATTTCTTCACTTCAATTTCCTTTATCACTTTTAGTGCCTCCTTCCCTCCCCTCAATAACTTCAACCACTCTCCCTGCCCATAAAACTTGCCCCATATGCCTAGAAGCACTTCACAATCCTGCCTCCAGTGGTCCCATCGCTCTTCTTCTTTTCCATATATCCTACATTTCCTCTCTTCTTCTGGCATCCAGTATCTGCTCCCTCTTTCTTCACTACCACACCGATATCTTGCCAACAGTGTCTTCTCTTCCCACTTCGTACTTTCGAGTAGGTAACTTTGTTCGATACCTCACCTGAGTCTGTATCCATAGCAACCCATGAGTGAAAGTTCTCTTTCACTTATTTTACTTTCGCTCATCGCTTTTCTGTCATTGTGTAAATTTTTCCAATTCTTTCTGATAACGTGATTTTGACTTTTTATGCAACATTTGGTACCTTGTGGCATTTGCGACTTCCAGGACATCATCAGGAACATATAATTCTCCACCATTCATTTTCACAATTTCCACAATTTTCATGTAACCACTTTATTGACATCACAGAACTTTGTTTATTTTGTTTTTGTTTTTTCATGGCAACACTTGAATTTCTCTCAGCTAGCGCTTCGTGGACGAACACGCAATTCTCGTGAACGAAAGCTTTGCCATCCTCACTCTTACTGTAAATAACTATGGCTTACCCACATTTTCGCTATTCTACGGTAATTGGGATTATATCTACTTTTATTGAGATTTTCCCACCTTTCGTGTCTGTCAACATCTCCCAGGGTTTTCTCCACTATAATCTCAATCAGAATCCCTCTGTCCACCATTGCCTTCATGTATTTGATTGACCATCCTAGCTTTTTATACATCTTCCGCCTACCCCTCTCCCACTGAGACCTACCACTTTCCTTTTTGTCTGCTTCTTTCAAAACTTCTTTTACCAATTCTTGTACCCCTGAACTCCTTATTCTCTCAAACTTTGCCCATTTTTTTCCTACAGCCATCCACACACTACCAACATGTACACCATGATACTCCTTTCCAGTCTTAACATTTTCTTCATCCACCAAGTCTGCAGCCCTTCCATTTTCTCCCTCATGCCAAACCCCCCATACTTCCGCTCCATACAATAAAATTGTTTTCAAGCACACCTTCCAAATCGTCATTCTCGCTGCCATTGAGTCTCTCATTCTCCTGCCCCATTTTCTCCATAAGTTCCCCGCAGCTACTTTAACCTTCCTCGCCACATATTTCATATGCTACCCCCATTTCCCGTTTTGTTGAAATACTATCCCTAAATATTTAAATTCTTTCACTCTTTCAATCTCCACTCCCTTCCAGAAAAATCTTTCATCCTTTCTTTTCCCCATTTCATGCAGATCATTTCTTTCGTTTTCTTGACATTCACGCGTAACTTTCTCCTCCCAAAGTATCTCCTCACTCTCTCTATCATTTATTCAAAGTCTGTTATTTTCTTCCCGCCTACCATTACCCCTCCATCGTGGCCTGTAATGATTGCCTAAGCATTGCCCCGCCCCAGCTTATCCCAATCTCAAAAGCAATTTCATCAAAAACTAATCGATGGTCATCCTCAAGAAGCTAGCAAACAATGCGAATATTCTCCTCAGTCACGCTGGTCCTTATGGACAATGTCGGTGACCTTCATTTGAAACTACTTCTTGTCCTCCCAAAAATTGTTTATGAGTCTATTGCATTTTGTATGAAAAAAAGACGAAGATTATATAAATGAATTAATAAAATCAATAAGACTGCTGTCTCCGAACGATGCCTTAAGTCTTCTAAAAATGTTGAGTGGTTTTGCATCCTCTGTGAAACTTGATAATAATTCATTACACAATGGAAATGTGAAATCGCAATACTAACCTAAGGAGCGGTGGTCCATGGGGCAACCAGATTTTTTTATTTTTCTTATGTTCTTTCTGTTGCAATTGATTAATTATTTGACAGAAAAGTGGTAATGAAATGCTGAAAGTAATATTCAATACTGCAAAGAAATATTTTAGAAATGCGTACAAGAATCTTATATCTAACCAAATTCAACCTTCGAATGCAATAATAAAACAGACAACAAAAAAAAAAAAATTTTTTTGAGCAATATATTATAATTTTGTTTTAAGGTGGCAAGTAATTTTCAACCTTCGAAGGCAATAATAAAACAGACAAAAAAAAAAAATTGAGCAATATATTATTAATTTTGTTTTAAGGTGGCAAGTAATTTGAAAAATATTCGCATATGATCGCTTGAAGATGCCTAAAAATTTTCAATGAATCGTGGGTGCCAGTCAATAAGTTTATCCCAGCTTTAACACACCTTTTGTTGAAAAAGTATGCTTTCTGTCTCTTTTACACAACTTACATTGGGCATTGTTTTGAAACTAAATACATGATGAACCTAATTTCTTTATATTTAAGATATATAAAATTATATTCTTAAATTATTCTATAATAATAATATAATATTCTATAATTTTAAACAATCCTCCATAAATGAAATCTGTTCCGCCACTTAATTAATCTTTATGATTGGGTAATTAAGCACATGGCAACCAAGTAGAAAACATAACCTCAAATTTATTTTGAAGGCAAAAGTCAGAATTACAACCAGAGTATCCAACCAAATATTCAACATTATAAAAAAATCACTAGATCTGGTTGGCCAATAAAAAAAACCGAGTATAGTAACCTACTAATACTCAGAAGCTGTACCCTTCTTCATTCACCTCACATCTAAAATACAAGTTCCTATTTATATTTGATTCACACTTCTACATGTATAAAGGTATAACAATGTAAAGTGTTTTATTTCATATTATTGTCAAGATACTGCATCAATTAAATGTATACACTTTTTATAGGTATCGATTTCAATAATTTAAATGAATTCATTAAGAATGGTAAACATACAGTATTACCAACACTTCAGCCACAGCAACAACCCAAGCAACTCAACATGCTTCAAGCTGGAACTAAGCATTCATTACCCAGCCACATACCGGTATATTTTCCTCCATTTCCAGATCCTCATGCTTACATAAGGACACCAGTAAGTTTTTAAGGTGATGTAATATGTGTATTATTTAACGAACGCAAAATTTTAGACACATAAGCAGCCAGTAATTGATTACGAAGCTATAAGAGAAAAATTTGCTATACAGAAGCGTGACGTCGAAAAAGCTCTAACGAAATATTTAGCAAAAACCAGCCAAACACATAATTTATTTGAAAATGATGAGCTTATTTTTCCATGTAAGTGACTTACAGTAAAAAATACTTATTTTTATCTTACTAAAATTAAATTACTTTATAGTGATAGCTTGTAAATCAACATTCCCATCTTATGTCAACGCATTATTACCTCAAGATCAAATATTTGACCTCGAAGATTTAGAATATAAATCTGAAGAACTGAATACTCCGCCTAGAAAACGGTTAAAATCTGAAAACAAAGCGGAAACTAAACAAGAAGCAACCGAAGAGCACGAAGATGAAGTTGAGAAACACATTGAACCTATTAAGGTGGAAGAAGCTACATCACAGAACTCACAGTCTGATATTGATAATCCTTATTTGGCTGCAACTAAACTACCGAATAAGAAAATGGATTAATTTAACTCTTAATTAAGTAATTGTTTAGTAATGTTCGAGAAATACATTTGTAGGAAACATATATTATGTGTATACAGAATAGAATATTTGAGTATAAGTGTTTTAATAAACAGTTGCCGGTATGTGTTTTTATTTTATTATCCAGTTCTCGTTGCGCCAGAAATCGTGGTGCATCGATTTGAAGTTCAGGGTGCTGGTAAGTCATTTTAAATCAAATCAACCAATCTAGCTTCATATAATTCAATAATGCAACTGTCAATTATATCAAAATTCTTTAAAAACGTATGTGGAAATTATGTGAACTAGAAGTATTTATTTAAAAATCTGAAATACATTATTTTACACAAAATCGTGTTTAATAAGCAAATTACTATGGTAATTTGAGGGAAAGAATATTAATCATTATCCACAAGTGCTCTGAAACCTCAGATTTACGCAAGAATTAGGTCCTTTCTAAGATTTTTGAAATAATTTAAATCGAAACCACATACGTTTTTCTCAAGTTATGTTAATAAACAATAAAACAAAATGTCACTATAGCAACCATCCCACAGCTCCCGTGGAATATATTCTTGTCAACATTTTATAAATATTATTTCAATATTTAATTCAATTACAGACGATTTTGGATAAAATGTTATATTATACTCATGAACCGGGATCACAAGGTGGATTTAGAAGGGAGAGGGGCACGAGGGACCAGATCTTTACCCTAGCGAGGATGACAGAAAGAGTGATGGAAGAGAAAGGGAGTGTGTTTGCGGTATTCGTGGATTTGAAAGCGGCGTATGATTCAGTACCGAGGGAGTATACAGGGTGTAGTGGAACAAAACGGAACATAGGATTTTCAATATTATTTTCTTTATACTGGAATATTATCTTCCCTGATCATTTTAGAGGAAACATGTAAATACATGTTTTGTAGAGTAAAAATTTCTGCATGCAGTCATGCTATTATTTATTTTTTAGCATTCATAAAAACCCTGAAAAATGATAATTTTCACGAAAATAATGGTTGCCATGAAATTAAACAAAAACTGCGCGCTGTTGATTTGTTGGCTTCTGTCAAATGTATTGAATACTTCATGGCTGTTTATAAGTTTTTTCTTTAAAAATGTATTCTATTCAAGAAAAGGTGCAAATTATTAAGTGGTGCTATGCTCGTATCAGTTTTCGTGAAGTACGGGATATGTTTGCCGTCAACTATCCCAATCGGCCAATTCCTTCCATTGCAACGATCCAAAGGTTAATTCATAAATTGGAAACGACTGGCTCAGTATTATGGAATTCTAAGAGGACATCAAGTGCAGAGCAGAATTGCACCTTTTCTTGAATAGAATACATTTTTAAAGAAAAAACTTATAAACAGTCATGAAGTGTTCAATACACTTGACAGAAGGCAACAAATCAATAGTGCACCGTTTTTGTTTAATTTCATGGCAACCATTATTTTCGTGAAAATTATCATTTTTATTTTATCATTTTTCAGGGTTTTTATGAATGCTCAAATATCATGACTGCATTCAAAAATTTTTACTCTACAAAACATGTATTTACATGTTTCCTCTAAAATGATCAGGGAAAATAATATTCCAGTATAAAGAAATTAACATTGAAAATCCTATGTTCCGTTTTGTTCCACTACACCCTGTATGGTAGAATGTTTGAGGAGAAAGGGAGTGACGGAGTGATAGGTTGGGTAAGGGACGTGTGTAAGGAAACATGGGTGGAAGCAAAGGTGGGAGAGGAGATATCCGAGAGGTGTAGGATGTGGAAGGGGTTGAGACAGGGGGCCCTTTGAGCCCAATACTGTTCAATATATTCATTAGTGAGCTAGAAGAGGTGCTGAGGAAGGGACAGGAAGGTGGAGGGGGTGGTGACTGGAAAGGAGAAGGTATGGATGTTGGCGTATGCGGATGATATAGTGTTGATGGCGAGAGATTGGGAGGGAATGAAAGGCATGTTCAAAAGGGTGGAGAGATATATGGACAAGAGAGGACTGTGTGTGAATGTGGAGAAAACGAAATGGATGAGGTTCAGGAATAAAGGGAGAGAGGGGAGAGTGAAGGAGCTAGAATGGAAGGAGGAGGTGATTGAGAGGGTGAAAAGTTTTAGGTATTTGGGATTTATTTTTAAAGGGACGGGTGGGTATGAAGAACACATGAGATGGGTTCAGGGAAAGGCGAGGAGAGCATGGGGGATGGCGTGGGAAAAGTGGGGGAAGTGGATGGAGAATAATGTTAGAGTGACATGCAAGGTGTGGGATGCGTGTGTGAGGCCGGTATTAATGTATGGTGTGGAAGCGTGGGGGATGAGAACGTATGAATGTATAGAGAGGGAGCAGTTATGATTCCTGAAACGAATGTTGGGACTAGAAAAGTCGACGCTGGGATACATTCTGTTACAGGAGACGAACAGGGAGAGATTGGCATAGATAGAGATAGAGAGAATGGTGAAGTATGAAATGAAGCTATGTGGGTTGGGAGAGGAGAGATTGGTGAGAACAGTGTGGGAGACGTGTATGAATATAGAAGGGGGGAGGTGGATAGGAGAGAGAAAGAGAATGTATGAAAGGGGAGGACTGGCTGAGGTGAAGGTGCAAGAATTGTTTGGTAGAGGTGTAAAAGTGGCAGCATGGATGAAAGAGAAGATGAAGGAAGTGGAAGCACAGGAGAGGCAGGGACGAATAGATAAGAGCGAGTATAATGATATGTTTGGAAGATGGCAAGTGTATGGGAGGGTACCAAGATACATGAGTGAGGGTGGGTGGAGTAGGGAGGAAAGGATGATAATGGCGAGGGCTAGGTGTGGGTCTGGAGAGAGGGGGAGGAAGAAATGGATGGGGGAGGAGTATATGAGATGTAGGTTATGTGAATATGGGGGAAGGATACGTGGACACATTTGGCGGAAGAATGTGAGGGGGTGAATGAGGAATGGGTGGGAGTGAAAGGAGGACAGGAGGTGAAGGGAAGGGAAAGGAGAGGAGAGTATTTGTATATAGAAGAATATATGGATTAGTTTTAATTATGCCAATAAAGGTTGTATTTTTTTTTACTTATGATCGAGCTCACGGGTAAACTATTTCTTGCGTGACTAATATCGTACATCACGCTCATATAATAAATAACTTTATGATTAGAAGTGGAATTTTTTAATAAGCAATTTTTGCATTTGTAGGATGAAGCGCAGTGTAGCCCTGAAGCAAGTAAAATGGCGAAATTTGTTGTCTAATTTTCTAACTTTGATTTATAACCTTACTTAATCATAATTTATTTGAATTTTTTGGCATTTAAATAATAGGATATTCAATAAACATAATAAAACAACTTTATTATATATTTTATAAACTGTATGTATTGACAAAATACGAAAAAACTTGATTTTGAACTTGGAAAATTTCGGATTTTGGCAATTTCCATTGCTTCGACATGGATATTTTTAATGCAATTTAAAACACACTGATTGCTCTGCTTTTTAACATATAAAATATAATGAAAAAATGCGTTTAACATTTTTAAAAACTGAAAACGCGTGTTGACTTTGAACTTGAAAAATTAAATAACGCGTTTGGTAGTTTCGGAATTTTTCAAAATCAAAAACGCGATTTTGTAAAATCAAAAATTTCAGATTTCGACAAGAATATTTTTTAATATCATATTAAACCATTTTAATTTCTTCTTTAAATTTTAGCAAACAACTCATAATGGTCTCAGGTCAATTTTAGGGCCCCTACTTTATGCTGAATATCCATGTGATTTTGGACGATATCTCTAATTTTAAATTTCATATGTATGCTGATGACACTCAGCTATTATATTCGTTCAAGCGCTCAAGAACAAGCATGTTCTCTGGCTGAAATAAATAATGGATTAAAATAATTTACTGATGCATGTAGTGAGCATTGTCTAAAAATCAATCCTAATAAGTCTATAGCGATACTGTTCAGTAAAAAGTTACATAAAACAGATCTTCAGTTATTTCTAAATGGTATACCAGTATTCGCGTGAATTAAAAATAAAATTATGTGAAACCTTGGTTCTTTTGCATTTCAATTTTTGTGATGTTGTTTATGGGCCCTGTCTTGATGCGGTTACGCAGAAAAGAATCCAGATAGTGCAAAACCCGTGTCTTAGATTGATTTACTGTATACGGAAATATTACCAAATTTCTCATACGCGGTTTAGCTCCCGCTTTCGGTGCGAGGCGTGGTGGGTTCGAGTCCCACGCTCGGGCGGTAGCTTTTATTAACGAAAAGTTATCGCTCGTGTCTATGGTTGTTCAGTATTTGTCCCATTCATTAAAAATAAAATTTTTAAACAATTTTAAAATCAACGTTAGTGGCCGAACAGCTAAAACGCTTACGCCAATTCCCTTAATCATTCACTCTCCTTAACCCGCTATTCCGTCAAACATCTTTTTATATTAACTAAGTTTTTAATTATTCAGCCTAATCGCATGCTCTAAATCAACTTTACACAAGTATCACTTCTGTTTAACTACCGTCGTTTGGAGTGAATTCGGACGATTTTGACGTTTTTTGCAAATATATGTTTTTTTTGCTAAAAATTAAAACATATATTCTTTGATACTTTGACAATAAAATGCCTACATAAAATTAAAAAAAAAAAGTTTGCAATTCAATTTTTTTTCGGTTATAAATTGTCCGAATTCACCCCAATGTGTCGTGTGAATTCGGACAGCGTTTATTTTGCACAGAAACTTGAATTCAGTTGCAACAATTGGTGATTTCGGACAAAAAAATACGAAAAAAAAACACTTGCGCAAAGGGTAGGATCAGTTTAAGGTAAAAAAAATCATAGATACTAAAAAATATTATTTGAATTAAATAAAAACAGTATTTTAAAAAATGCATAGAATGCAAAAACTAAAAAATCACTTCTTATAACAAAAAAAAAACTTAAAAAAATTCTTATTCAACTTTGGCAGAACATAAAGAAGGGAATTGAAAACGTTCTCTTCTAAGGTTTCTATACGAGTTAAAAATTTGTACTATTTGATTGACTGCTACGAGACCTTCATCTTTAATATCAGGATAAATAAAATAGTCTCCCATTTTGTCAGACGCCTGTTTTCTTAAAAAGTTAACAACGTACAAGGGTGCAATTTTATCTGGGATCACAGATAACAAAGAGTTTAACATTTTTCTATAACTAATAAAAAGGATCAAACTTTAATCTCAGTGTCTTTAACAGTTTTATCTGGAATGTCTGGACTGTCAATCGTTGTGTAAGAACAAGACTCACAGTCACTTAATCTTGAATTTTTCTCAGCGACTTCGTTTTCCGTGGCATCATCAAGGGTTTCGTCGATTTCGCATTCCTCTGCAGAGCCATCTGATGTGTGTGTAACATCAGAAATGCCTATTCCCTTGCCAGGTGCAACGTCAAGTTTTTTTCCTTTTTCTTTAGCTTTTGGGAGATGCTCCATCAGCCCATCTGCTTTCTTTTAAAAAACTTTTGAGTGTCAGTCCAATGGGTTTCGTTTTCTACAGACACATCGGGGTCTGTATTAGGAAGTTTATTCAAAACATCCTCCGCATCTAAGGGCACTATGCCACAAGCTTTAAAGCCAGACTTAATATTGACTTCCAGAGCGCTGCTGATGCTGTCTAAACTCGCTTGGAAAAGGCCGGGAAAATCAGATTTTGGAATACACCCCTTATTCTTCAGTTTCCATTCTGTCAAAACTTTTCGCCAGGCTTTTTTCATTGGTCCGAAAAACGACACGTCCAACGGCTGTAATAAGTGAGTTGCGTTGGGTGGTAAAAGGACGAACTCAATATTATTTTCTTGACAGCACTACATGAAGAGAAACATGACTTGCAAGGTTGTCTCCAATTATGGCTTTTTTTACTTCCAAGTTTTTGAAATATGGTAAAGCGATTTTATCAAACCAATCTTCGAAGGTTGGTCCATCAAACCATCCAGATTTTGTTCTGTTATAGACTGCTCCTGAAGGACCACCTTCTACCCAAGTTGGATAAAGATGAACCGACTTGTAAACGATGTATGGAGGCAACATTGTTCCAGATGCTGATATTGTCATCATGAAAGGAACATTGCTTTTACTAGAGTCACACCCTATCTACGCGTTTTGACCCTTTTCGGCATATAACGTTTACTCTCCCAGGGTCATCTGTTACATTCGTTTCGTCGTAGTTTAAAATGTTGGAATCGGGGATGTTTTCTAATGTCAACTGTAAATTGTAAAATATTCTTGGACGATTTGGCGATTAATATTTGCTCGGCACCGCTAAATGTTTTGGGCAAAATGTTCAGTTAAACCTTTATTTCTTGAGAGAAAATTGTAAAACCACTTCAAGCCGGGTCTGTTATCTTTAAACTTTTTCACTCTGACACCCCTTCTATCCAAATAATTTTTCACCAGACTCCTTGTCGATGGAAATCCCCATTCACTAAATTTTGTAATGCCCTCCATTAAAAATGCTTCTTCTTCTGAACTAAATATCGACCCCCCTTGACTTCGATAATGAACTCCTTTAATTTTGTCATGCAGTGTAGATTTGGGAATATTGTAATATTCTGCGGCCTGTCGAATATTTTTTCGTCTATTTTTAATGTTTAAAATTGCTCTATCCAAGTTGTCTTTGGTATAATTTATAAATTTAATCCGGCCGTACCGCATCGAGGACAGACACAATGAGCGTTTACACCGAGTATCAACACGCAAAACACCGCCTACTTAATAACCTTGAGATTTATTTGGTAAAAATACGTTGTGTCCGAATTCACCACTACTGTCTGAATTCACGCAAATGGAGAGTACTCTAAACTTCTAAACTTTTGCCGCCCCAAAATATTTATAATTGTACTAGTATTTTTTTTACTGAAAATGCAGTGCTGTTGAGAATAAATTTCTTCACCACTCTTCACAGTAATAACGAGTTAAATTCTATAAATTCAAAAAAAACGAAATATAGCCTGAATAAATAAATATTCAACCTGTTCGTAACTCTGCAAGCAAAATTAAGTCTTACTAAGACTATAAACTAAATATATATAATATAAAACTATAAAAGGAGTATTCGGTTTTCCAACTGAAAACAAGATCATTTATTTCTTCACATCTGTACTTTCACTAATCACCTAAATTCAGGTATAAAATCAGTCCAACCCTTCTATAATCTCCTCATTTGTTTACGACTCCTTCACGGTCACGGTCACCTTCACGTAAGTGTATTTTATTCTTTAACATTCAATTTAAATGCGAAGCTGCACTGATGAGAGATAAATCTCGAAACGCGTCTGCAGATGGCTATTTACTTAATTTTTACATAGTTTTGGGTTCAGTTTTATAATTTAAAGTTTTCAAATTCAATTTAGTTTCATTTTTCAAGTTAGTCCTGTGTGTAGAAATAAGGGATCTTAAACCAATGTTATTTCACTAGTAGTACTAGTAATAACATGCAAATTTCTTTTGTATCATTCAATATCCGGCGTGGCATCAGCCAGGGAAGTAGTTGTTTCAATAAGTTATTTGTTTATAGTCTTAGTAAGACTTAATTTTGCTTGCAGAGTTACGAACAGGTTGAATATTTATTTATTCAGGCTATATTTCGTTTTTTTGAATTTATTTAATACTCTCTGCAATAAGTAAGGTTGTTTTCTATTTTATTTATGAGTTAAATTCTGTCACGCTCCGCGGTTTGTAAACAATTTTAGATACAAAAACGTTTAGTTGTAAGAAAAACCCAGAGGCGGCCAGGGGATAGTCAACTGGCCGCTCCTTGGGTCGGCTGCCCTAGTGCGGATGTACCTCCTGCACCCCGTCAGGAACGGCCCTGAATACATCTTCCGATCTCTTGGATCCTTGCTGTTTGTATAGGTCAAATGTCTCATTATCAAAGACAAATTCGACACAGCTTACACATTCATTTTATTACACCCCAAGTGTGCAGATGGACTCGGGGTATAGTCGGATATATTACAAAAAAAAACGCGAACAGAAACTTACAAAAGCCAGGGTTTAGTTATTGAAACTAATTGAATCATATATTATTTATTTACACAATATTTTACATATAAAAAGTATTATAGGAATCAATCTTAATTATCTGTACAGAATCTAGTGCAAGTTAAAAGTATTTATCATTACAATAATAATGAAAATTAGGTATGTAGGGGAAACACCTGCAGCTTTAGATTGATACAATAAAGGTTGGAATAAGGCTGTGTCCTCCGTATTGGTTATCCATCCAATTACACTTTCATCTCGGTTTTGAACCCTAAGCCAATTTAAAAGTGGTTGGAAATAAGTTAGCATTGCATCTGCCGATAACCGGTCTTCTTTTCCCCTGGTAAGTATACGCAATACATCCCTCCAATGTCTAGATTTCCCCAACTTCATTGATTCTCTGAAAAGTATCTATAGTGAAAAATTTTCCACTCGCTTAGCGCGGGTTAAAAGGCGGGAAGGCCTTGGACATTCTAGTCCTCGCTGTATGTCCAATAAAGCTCCTATTTTCAAATTAATCGGGCGAAAGGAATAGATGCCCTATACACGCCCTAGACAAATGTCCTCTCTGTGATATTGGGCTAAAAATTATTTGTTTATTGTGTATCTGAAAATTGTCATTTTAAAAAGATGCAGCGACTCTGTCACAAATGAATTTAATCCTTTATAATTTATTTAAGGCCTGAACGTGAACATGAGTCTACTAAAACTATACATTTATTTATAGTCTTACCAAGGACGTATTAATGATTGTCTACCATCGTCGAAAAACTGGTGACTTGGTTTGACCCACATCAGTATAGTCAGATAATAGGAAAACGGACATCTGTTGTAAGTTACGAAAGTTATTGTAAATATAAATCACAATAATGACCGAAAGCTAAAATTTAGATTGTAATCTAATGAGCAGTACAAACGTAAATTGAGAAACAAACAGATTGTAATCTTTCCGGATATCTTAAGTCCAAAAGATAAAAGTAGTTATTTTAGTTTCCATACAGTGTCATTTACTGTTTATGTAAAAGTAAGAGAAATAATGAAAAATATAATAAATACCCTAAAATTCTTCCAGCTTCTCGAGATCTATAAATATCACACGTATGCATTTGTCCAGTATGACCGGCAGCCAAACAAAGAGAATTGTAAATTTGAAACTCCAATAGAAGCCCAACATAATAGCGTGTATATGGAATATCTGCTATTATATGCCGTTTTGCAGCTGCATCTAAATGTTGTTCAGTTCGGACACTTGGTGGCACTATTCCTTGGTAACGTAATCTCAAATCCCACCAGGCCGAATTCATTGTTTGTATGCCATCTCTAAATACATGAAACCTCCACTGAAATAAAACACTCGTTACAACACAAATTAAATACGCAATCAATCAATTTCTTAATTTAGAAATAGTTATAAATCAGTAGCGGTTCGTCATAATTCTAAGGTGAAGCAAAGAAAGCAGTAAAATTGTCAAAATCAGTGATTTATTATTTACTTCTTTCTTTTTTTCTAACCTACAAAAACCACTAGCCCTTCTGTTACATACATTTAAGGATACTGCTATAATTACCTGATCAACTAATAAAGCATATGGCGCGTAAGCCACTTTTTGTAAAGCCATTGTCATTAAAAAGTTCATGTTGATTTCATAGGTTTCGGATGTATTCGTGTATAAACCTACACGGTGGAAATGTGTTGGGTTGAAAACGGATAAACCGATTGCATTCGAAATCGCTTCATGGAAACCTAAAATTGGATTATTAAAATTTAAAACTAATGGATGTGCATGTAATGCAAACCTGGATTTGCTCCTTCTCTGTATACAAATGGTTGGTCTGAGTAATGCATGTAGTACTGTACATGGGCTAATTCATGATGGGCCGACACTAAGTCATCCATTGTTACTTCAGTGCATTGTTTAATCCTAGAATATTAAAGTTCTAAGTGCTTTGCTTTAGGGTTATACAGGGTGTTCCAGAGCTCTGGGAACGGTCAATCACGTGCTTATTTGTCAAAATTTTGAAAAATGTTTTATACAAAAGTTGTGCAGAATAATGAGTTGCGTGCCTTAAAAATATTTAAATTTATACAGGGTGTCTCATAACAAAGTTACAGACCAAACTTATGTTTTTTTTAATGGAACACCCTGTATATTTTAGCATTTTTGGATTCCTCGTTACTTGGAGATTAAAATGACTTAGGTTTTGGCGATTGAAACCGGGCCGTTTTCGTGTTATTCAGTTGTTTATACAAAAATTTGAACAAAATTGTTAAAGTACTGCCGTGAAACTAATAAAGATAATTCATTCTAATTTAGTGGTAAAGTTTAGTTGAACTTTAGTCTTCAAAATTACTATATCATCCAAAACATAACTCGGCGTATTATACAGGGTGATAGTTATTCGCAAACTGCACAATTTCTTAATTTTTTCAAATGGAACACCCTAGATATTTTTTTATAATTTAAAAGTCCATTGAGTAAGCTTTCGTTTCATATAAGGTTTCGTATATCTGAAGTTGATGGTTACTCTAATATTTCAAAATTCATGGGTAATTTGCATGTTTTTTATTATTAGTCTTAAAATCTAGTTACCAATCATTTCAAATAAACAAACAAAAAAAGACAGGTGACTAATTATTATATTAGTCTCAAAAATAGATCGAACCATTTAAGTTGTGATCTTAGTTTATAATTATGAATTTCTCACAAGAAGAATTGGTTGACATGATTTTCATTCTTGGCGAATGTCACAAAAATTGTCTTTTGGCTTCACGAGTGTATGGACAGCGGTATCCCGAGAGGCGGTGTCCACGACAAGGAGCATTTAGAAGAGTGTAAGAGCGATTTGAGACTACAGGTAACGTTAATTATTCAAAACCTGTGCAAAGCAAACCTGTAATTAACGAAGATAGCGAATTCCTGGTATTGGCATCGATAGTTGAAAATCCTAAATTAAGTTTAACCGAATTAAATAATCAGTTGGATATTAGTCGGCCCTTAGCGCATAGAATTTTGAAGAAACACAAATTTCATCCTTACCACATCCACTTAGAATAACAGCTTGGAGAAACAGATTTTCCCGCTAGAACTGCATTCTGTAACTGGGCCCTAAATATTCTGGGAAACAATGAACATTTTTTTGATTTTGTGTTGTTTACTGATGAGGCTTCATTTCACAATAATGGCAAGGTAAACAGACACAACCTTCATTATTATTCGGACCACAATCCTCATTTCACAAGGACAATAAATAATCAAAATCGATGGAGCCTGAATGTATGGGGTGGTATTCTAGGAACTCGCGTCATAGGACCACACTTCTTTGAAGGCAGCCTGAATGGAGAAATGTTTGAAGAATTTCTTAGGAATCATTTAGATGAGTACCTACTTGATGTACCACGCAACGTAGTAAGAGATATGTGGATCCAGTTGGATGGTGCACCACCACATTTTGCTCGCAGTGTACGACAATTTTTGAATGACCGTTACCCTAATAAGTGGATAGGTCGCGGCGGACCTGTACTATGGCCACCTAGGTCGTCGGACCTCACGAAATTAGATTTTTTTCTATGGGGCTATATCAAGGTCATGGTGTTCCGTATACCACCGACTACAGCAGAAGATATGCGAATACGAATTAGGAATGCTTTTTCTGCAGTACCGCCACAAGTTTTAGTTGCAGTTCACAAATCGTTCGTTGAACGTCTCAGAATTTGTTTAAATCAGAATGGTCGAAATTTTGAAAACATGTTGTAAACTTCTTTAAATTGTTATTTTTCATTTTATATACTTATGTTATTAAATTGTTTTGTTATTTTTCATTTTATATACTTATGTTATTAAATTGTTTTGTTATTTAAGTTGATTTATAAGTTTTTACTATAGTTCTCTATCTGTATTGAAACATAATTGTTTGTATAACTTATTGGGAATAATGCATTCAGATTTTGTTGAAATATGGTAGGATACAAGATTTGAATACATGTCTCAAAAACATAAAATACGATTTTGTAGGCAAACACAACGCTTATAAACGGATCCTTCTCAACCGAAACATGCAACTTACGAACGAATTCTGAAATACTCGAGTCACTATCAACTTCAGACATACGAAACCTAATATGAAACGAAAGCTTACTCAATGGACTTTTAAATTATGAAAAAATATATAGGGTGTTCTATTTAAAAAAATAAAGAAATTGTGCAGTTTGCGAATGGCTATCACCCTGTATAATACGCTAAGTTACGTTTTGGATGATATAGTAATTTTGGAGACTAAAGTTCAACTGAACTTTACCACTAAATTAGAATGAATTATCTTTGTCCAGTGCAGGGGAGCACTTTAACAATTTTGTTCAAATTTTTGTATAAACAACTGAATAACACGAAAACGGCCCAGTTTCAATCCCCACAACCTAGGTCATGTTAATCTCCAAGTAACGAGGAATCCAAAAATGTTAAAATATACAGGGTGTTCCATTTAAAAAAAACATAAGTTTGGTCTGTAACTTTGTTATGAGACACCCTGTATAAATTTAAATATTTTTAGGGCGTGCAGCTCACTATTCTGCACAACTTTTATATAAAACATTTTTCAAACTTTTGACAAATAAGCACGTGATTGACCGATCTCAGAGCTCTGAAACACCCTGTATATACACTGCTGAAAATGATCTAAGGAATAGCAGTACTAGGTTTCCTTAAATTTTTGGTTTAAAATGCCAAGAAATTGGAATTTACAGTACACTCCAAAGTAAAATAAAATTGCTTGTGTCATTTTACTAGTTCCGAAAAAGTAATGTATCAGGAATAGAAAATCATAAAAACAATACTTGTTTAATTTCATTTCTTTCAATTCCGTTGTTTATATCGAGTCTGAAAGTGCATTGTGCATTTAGCTTGGGAAGAAATGTGGCATGCAGTGGGAATGAAGGAGGTCTATCGCAAATTAATATAGCAGCCGACTTGACACTACAAGAATAGCGTGAAAGTGGAGCATTGGAGAGGATCAGGCAATTCCAGGAGGTTCATAATTATGGCTATTATGATATGAGCTCTATTCATGGAACTAACAGCAATATATGAATCGTATTGTTGCTACAATTGCATTCATATGCTGTTCCAAACTTGTACATATATGACAATGCTCGCCCTCACAATGCACGGCTTTCAAGAGGAAAATATTGCTACGGAAGGGAGTATTACTTTAGGCGGGCCGTATCCAAACAGTTGTGGTGACGCCGAACAAGGCTAGTATTGCAGGCACCGACGTCTAGAGGAATAATACCTGGTTTTACCAAACCCAATGCGGTCGTAGGCGCTAGGCTGTTTTTACGGTCCTCCCCACTGAGGGATCCCGAGGATCCGGTACCCGCTAATAAGGTCGAGGTTATAGCTGCGTGGGACGGGAGCTATCACGACCCCCTCAAGATAAGAAGGAGGGATGATACTGGATACGTGAGCGTCTACCCCGACGCCGCCGTCCTGAAGAGGGTCGCAAATCTGCACGGAGGACAAAACCGGCTTAAGCTGACCAAAGACACCGATATCCAGAAGAAAATGGCAGCATTAAGCGAGGCAAGGACGATGGAGTGAAGGCCAACCTTATGGGCATCAAAAGAGAGACGCGCTTGTCGAAAAAATTGACCTTATACTTTACAAGGAGCAGCCAAGGACGGCTACGGGAGCTGAGGCGAGTATGACATCGGATGTGCCAGCGAAGGCCGCCCTCGGGGCCACGTCCTTAGAAGAGCCGCTACAACCCCGTTCCACATGGAACGGAGTTGTAGGAAGACACAGGTGGGCACGGATACCGGTACGACCGGATCACGGTGAGCACCTCCGGCAGCAGCTACAGCAAAATCCTGAAAACTGCAAAACAGTTGCAGGGCTGGCAACCTCGTCGTAGAGATTAAGCGGGGGGCTGACAGTGCTAGCCCGCTTAAAAACATTGTTAGAATTGTAGGCGCTGATAAGGCCAAAATCCCATTTGTGATGCAATGCCCTGGTCGAGATTAAGAGCTTGGAGGAGGTTATAACTGCGGACGAGATCCTAGAGGCGGCCGTGAAGAGCCTAAATGTGCAAAGGCAACTGGAGGTAGAATAGGTCACAAAATATAATATAATTTTAGGATTGCTCTGGTGGAAGGACTCGGAGAGAACATCTGTGCTTTTTTGGCTAAGAGCACATCGCAGCGGCGTGTATGGGCATTTAAAGATACAGCACTTGCAGAAAATGTGGGAAGGATGGAAGGCTGCGTGCGATATAGCCATCCGAAGGCTTTCTGCCGGGTCTAAGTAAGTCTTCTGGTGGAACGACGATAGGTGAAAGGGCGAAAGGGGGCTCCGCCAGACGAGACCTTCGATGTAGGCGAGCGCGTAGGAGTGATCTCGAACTCCGAAGCCGACGCCTAGAGATGTCCATGTCGTATTGTAGCCAGAAAGTTAGGAGTCAGCTCCCCCTGTGCCGGGACCTTGATATCAAGAAGGTGATCAGGATTCTATTACAAGCACAATCACTCATGGAGTAACTATTCACCTAGGAGGAAGTCATTAAGACGTGAAACGCTCTTCTAAACAGGAAATCACCAGGGCCGGGCGGCATCCCAATAAGGCACTTAAGATAGCATGCAAGGATTGTCTCCAGATTTTGACAGTTTTGACGACTGCTTAAAGGAGGGTATTTTCCGATACCCTACAAAAAGGCCTGGCTAACGTTAAACCCCGAGAAAGGGAAACCCACCAAAGATCCAGGGCCTAAACTTCTGGATGGTGGAGGGAAGACTCTTGAGAGGCTGATGGTGAAGAGACTGAAGCGTGCAGTCACAGCAGCACGGGGGCTGTCGGACAGACCATGGATTTCACAGAGGCGAACGGTGAACACATTACTCGAGGTATGCAGTTTAGATACGTAGCGGCTCGCGGTGGGGTCATAGATAACGCCCTAGCCATCAAAAACGCCTCGGCAAACTGAGGCCGGTAATCATTGAGGCACTATCGAGGATGCGGGTATTGGGCTATCTCATGGGGGTGATCTGCAGCTTTCTGTCCGACCGACGGCTCACTTAAATTGGCGAAGTACGAAGACTGGCGAAGCAATCTACCCAGCAAGTGGCAAGGAGGCTGTCCTCTAAATGCCTGGAAGTGGCTCCACCGAAGGCGTGGCTCACGTGGAGCACTAAGGGGAGACCTAGTCCATAATAGGTCATTAAGTTTTTGTTGCTTCCAATATGCAGTATCTAGGGGCCATCATTAAGTCTAATAAGTATAACAGTGCGCAGGTAAAGAAAACTGCAGCCGGCATCGTCCTTACCACTAGAGCCATTACGGAACTCATGGCCAGCATCGGAGGTCCAGGGGGTAGCTGCGGCGAAACTGCTCTATGCCGCACCCGCCTGGTCTGAATGTGTTGGCTCGCAATGAAACGCTGACAGACTGCGCCTAGCCCTGCGCAAGCGAGCTAAGGGTCAGTTGGACCTAACGCAAGGTATCTACGAAAGCAGAGTTCCTAGCGTCAGGGGCCCCTCGAACATTATCGTCGTTGAGAGGGCGCGAGTCTTCCAGGCAGAGGCGAAAAAGAATCGGTTGGGCGCGAATCCAAAGATAGGCGGTTGTAGACCTGGTGACATAGATGACTGAACCGGACAAAGGGGTCATAGCTGAGGCGATTGATACTCGATTTATAAGTATGGGTCCAGCGTGCCCACGGTAAGCCGGGCTACTTCACCACACAACACTTCAACGGTCCCGAATGTTTCCTGTCGTACCTGGCGAGGATTGGTAAGGTACGTCATTCTAACTGCCTCCATTGCAATGCAACTATTGACAACGAGGAGCACACCCTTGAGGTGTGCCCGGAGTGAGCAAGTGATCAAGACTTTGGGTCCCCAAGCAAATGGTAGGCCACTGCGATCTTCGTTAGAGCGGTCTTCCGGAAAAAAAAGAGAAGTTCAGGGAAACCGAACCCTAAACCGTTACAGTGTAGCATGTATCTACGAAGGCAGCAGAGTTCCTAGAGTCAGGGGCCTCTCGAACATCATTGTCGTTGAGAGGGTGCGAATCTTCCAGGCAGTTCTGCAAGGAGGCGAAAAAGAGTCGGTGGAGCGCGAATCCAAAGCCAGGCGGTTGGAGACCTGGTAACATAGATGGCTGAACCGGACAAAGAGATCCTAGAGGAGTCGATTGATACTCGATTTATAAGTATGGGTCCAGCGTGCCCACGGTGACCGGGCTACTTCATCACACAACTCTTCAAAGGTCCCGAATGTTTCCTGTCGTACCTGGCGACGATTAGTAAGGTACGTCACCCTAACTGCCTCCACTGCAGTGCAACTATTGACGACGTGGAATACACCCTTGAAGTGTGCCCGGAGTAGGCAAGTGAACAAGACATGTTGGCAGCCGTCTTTGAGTCCCCCAAGCAAATAGTAGGCCATTGCGACCTTCGTTAGAGCGGTCTTCCAGAAAAAAGAGAAGTTCAGGGAACCCGAACCCAAAATCGTTACAGTATAGCAGGGACTGCAGGGATAGAAGAGGCACCAGGTGAAGAATGACTACGCAATGCCATTGGTGTCTTGTTTCTTGGGGCCAATACTGGTTCGCTTACGACCCGTAGGTCCCCAAAGAATAAATTAAAAAATGGTGATGTGGCCATCATGTTACTTTCTCCGACTTGATGGTATCATTTATATTTACGTTTTCATGGTTCATTTTCAATTGAAATCATATTTTAAATGTACATCGAGCGTTGCGTAAACTTGGATGAAACTGACGTTTAAAACGTCAAAATTATGAAACGGAAAAAATATACTTAAAATTCAAAAACTCGGTTTACTCAAAAACTAACGAGATTTCGAAAAAACTTATTCTTAAGAAGTTGTTCATTTTGCTATTCTCTACAATTATTATTCACACAAATTTGCTGTAACTATCATCGTTTCATAATTAATAACCAAAAGTTAAAAAAAATTAATAAATTTTTTTCTCGAATAGCAATGATTTTATGAAAAATATTTTTAAGCAAAAGATGTTCATTTCTTTGTTGTCTTCAATGTTTGTTTAAATGTTTTTGTGATATTTTTCATATTTAAGAAAATATTGGCAAAAAACAAAAAACAGTTAAGGTAAACACCCACTTCCGGTGTACGAAATTTTACCAAAAGCTTTTCAGTTCTTCAGATTATCAAATAAGACGTAGGTTGAAAGTTTCATATCAATTGCTCTATTAGTTTTTGAGATACAGCGCACACAGACAGACACACACACACACACACACACACAGACAGACAGACACACACACACACACAGAGACAAATTTTTTTTTTCCAGAAATTGTTGAAATGGCATCTAGGGACCCCAAAACGGATATTTCCGTAAAAAAAATTTTTGAAAAAAAAATCACGATCACAATACTTTCTCGTACTTCGTAACGGAGAAAGTAAAAAAGTTTAAAAAGGAGTTGCTAAGCTGTGACTAATTCTCATGGTGGCAATACAGCCTAGTAGTTTAAAATGAAGCCCAAAACAAATCGACTCATGTTTCCGTTATTCTCTCCCTCACTTGGGTAGCAACAACATTAAATTACAAATATTAAACTCTTACTTATAAAATAAATATAAATAATATCCTATTTGAAGAGAATGGTTGCGCCTGTTGCTACGTCTTAATCCATAAGTAAAAGGAATCATTAAATTCACTATATTTTAACCACAACTAATTATTGTAAAATAGTAGATTAAATACCATATCCACTGATCTATTGTTTAGTACTTGCAATCTAAATTTGGTTTGAGTGTATTGTCCCCTTCCCAGTGAAAAACAGGGTCGAGAAATGAAAAAATGCAAAAATCAATAGTAAACTTTGAATGCTATTAAATTTGAAAAATATATCAAATGATGAAATAAAGTTAATCCAGAATAATCTGAGTAAAGATATTTTTAAATTTGCTTAATTGGAAAGAAAGTTATACTATTTTGCGGAAATGCTTGTAATCACAAAAATGTGCATGCTTCAAGCTCTATCTAGAGACATATCTGGCACACGGCAAGATTTTTTAATTTGTAAAATTGGTTTGGAACTAGATAAACATGTAAACCTGTGATAAATAAAAATGGTGCCGCACAACCTTTTGCTGAAAAAGCATTGAATGGCCCATAGTGAATATTTCAACTTAGCTTGTTTTTACAAATAAATTAGATCTTATCTTAGCACTATTATTAAATTCTACGCTCTAGCGTTCTGATAATCAGCGCATCTTCATTTATAGATGCATATTCTCGAATCTGCCGCGTATATAGTACAATCGCGCAGAGGTGACAGTGACTCATCGCTCCATGTTGCCTGAATTAAGTTTCTAGTAAACGTATGTAAACATAAAATAATTCGATTTAGTCTAGGCGGGAAATTTAAAAATTCTCGAGCGTGCGAATATTTTCCCGACGAAACTTTGCGAGTGCATTTTTCGGCAATCGGTAAAGACAACTGGAAATTGGTCATTAAATTTAACCTTTTTATTAGTAAAATGGATACAATCGAAATCGGAGACGGTCAAAACCAGATACAAGCACGTTAATTTTGAGGTTAGAATAGATAGAACGAAAAAAGACATACGTTGCACTTAGCCCTTGAATTTACATATCGACATACGTTTCGTATTTCATTTCGTTTTTCTTAAGCATGCGAACGAGTATAGATATTTATCCAGACGCGATGATTAGATTGAAAAAGCATGAGTCACTGTCACCTCTGCGCGATTGTACTATATAATTCTTATTATAGATGCCTCTAGCAGAAATCTGTGACTTGGCGCTAAAAAGGCCAAAGTCAAATATTTTACAATTGAGATAATCGAGGTAAAAAGTTTTTATTAAAAATGATTTCATTTGCTGCTTTTGCAATGTTAAGTTTTTTAAACATGCTATTGGTTAAATTAGACAGTGGCCCTTTGAGCATATTACAACAGTGAAAACAGTAAAATTGTGACATTGGCTAAAACTAGCACCAAGCCACAGCCATTTTTAATTTAACATTCAGGAAGTCACATTGAAATGGGAACATCACATTATGTTAATTTCGCATTCGCATAGAACGCAACATGCAGGTGGGCGCATGAATAATGACAAAAATAGCAATTATATCGGCGTATATATTGTGGTTGGATTCACTGATACGAGAATTTTTCTTCTAAATTACTCCCCTTAAATCAATATATAATTTAACCTCACCGATAATCTTTATTGCAGAAATCCCAAGCACTAGCGGTACACTGAACTTTTCGGTCGATCGGTTTCTCCAACAATGAGTGTCTCCAAAACTCGGGCGGCATGGATTTCAAACCCAGTGATGTGAAGAACTCTTCAGCCATTTGAAATATTCTAAAACACATATCATTTAAAAACAAATTTAGATTTCACTATTAATATACCTCGTGGATGTAAATCCTTGACGTAATAATTCATCCGTTACATCAAAGTTCTTAGCGGACGGGTAAGGCAGCAATAAATCCACTATATTACTCCAATCTTGTGCCCAAACATTTCCTATTAAATGGGCGGGCAATGGTCCGTCGCTTCTAATATGTTCGGGTCCGTATTTGACGAGTAATTTTCGTCTAACATATGTGAATAGTTCTTTATATAATGGTTGCAACTTCTGCCAAGAATCCTCCAACTCAAATTCAAATTTATCATCCTCGTATTGATAGCGCATTTGCTCTCCCGCATCGAGGAATCCTACGAAATAAATAAATATATTTTTTTAATGTTTTTGTAATATTAATAATAATAATAACTTTATTTACAGTATACAGGGTCCATTATAAAAGTAATGCGCATTTTTTGGGAAAAATATATTTATTGATCCTACCGGTACAAATGCTTAAAATTCTTCAAATACTCTCCCTCAGCATTAATACACTTGCGGAGACGTGTCTGCCATGCCTGGAGGGCACCCTAAAACGCCTCGACGGGATTGTCTTTTAGGAAGGTTGTAACATGTTTTTGGATGTTTTCCACGGAGTCCCAACTGACAACTCAGCCTTTTACCTGCAGGTGCTCAAGAGATTGAAATGCAGAGTCGCCTGCGTGACGGCCGACATCAAAGCCATGGTCAGGCTCCACCATGACAATGCCCCCAGCCACACGACGGCCTTTATCGTTACCAATTTCCTGGCCTGGAGCAACACCTGGTGGTCCCCCAGCCCCTTTACAGTACCGACTTGGCTCCGTGCGACTTTTTTTTTTGTTTTCCCGACTGAAAGGAAAGCATTGGGAGTCCATGGAAAACATCCAAATGCAATGTTACAACGTTCCTAAAAGACATTCCCATCGAAGAGTTTCAGGGTGTCTTCCAGGCATGGTATACACGTCTCCGCAAGTGTATTGATGGTGGGGAGAGTATTTTGAAGAATTTTAAGCATTTGTACGATCAATAAATATATTTTCCCCAGAAAATGCGCATCACTTTTATAATGGACCCTGTATAATCTACTCAAAGAAAATAACAAAATAGAGTACAAAAACTCGAATACATAACCTAAACGTAAATAAATAAAAAAATAGTACATTATTATACATGTTTAATGAGAGGTTATATTGTGCTCCAATGGAACGAGTGCACGAATAAGCATAATATGCTATTTTTTCAACTTTGGTTACAGTTAGGGATTTATTTCTAAAATAAAATATATACTTAAACATAGTGAGTTTTATCTACAACATGTGGCAGCACTTAAAAACAATTTTTTGCTTCGAACGAATTTAAAATTTGACAAGTATTTCTACGACGATTTCAATAATTTATATTAAAACTTAATAAATCTAGAATATTACTTGCACACCTTCATAAACTATTTCTAAGTAAGTTGAAACTAATTTAAGCTTATACTATTTGCTTAAATGTTTATAGAAACTTAAGGTTATGTTTACATTTGTTTCTCGTCTCTCGGGTAAGGCATCGATCGACGCCAATTAAAAATCCACACCGAATAAGAACACCGACCAGAAGCGGCTGTTTTTCGCCGCGAATAAAACATACATTGTACCCTCGTTGCTTCTTCCGTGCTATTCCTTAATATGTTTTCCAAGCCGGTAAAAATTGAACAATATTGTCACGCCTGGCTTTCGCTAAGACAGTGAATTACGGGAAATGGGTCAAACTTGCACACAAACACCCGAATAAATACTTCATTTACTTACATCTATATTTCTCCAAGTAAGTATTCAATTGCTGCAATGACTTATATCAGAGATGAGTAGAGAGATCGCTAACGCCAATGTAAACAGGCGCGCTGACTTTTTCGTCCCTACGCTAGCGACACCTAATAGGAGAAAATCCGAAACAGTCATGTGATCTTACTCCACTCAATTTTTACCATAAGTCTTCTTCTCTTACACCATCCCTTACCACGCCCGCTAAAACTTTCTTCCCGGAGTTTCTCTCTTGCTCCACGAGCGTCTTTACGCCGATGAATAGAATGACGTTGACATTTTAATAAGATCACATGACTGTTTCGGTTACCTGTTTCGGATTGTCTCCTCTTAAGTGCCGCTAGCATATGGACGAAAAAAACGGCTCGCCCGTTTGTATTCCATTGTCAATCTCTCTACTCATCTCTACTTATATCTATCTAAATCTATAATTTCCCTCACGCAATTTCACAATCGGGTCATCCCCAACACCTGTCCTCCAATCCACCAATAAGTTACTTACCTGTTACAAACTGTTTTTATTAGTAAATCTCAAGAGTTAATGCAAATTGTATATTATTGGAAAGCTTATCAAAAATGCCATGCAACATATATAGGGTGTTCCAATTGAAAAAATATAGTTATCCATTGTTTTGAGTAAGTTGTCACCCTGTATAGCAGTATGAACAACAAAGGGCCAAAGCCGATGTGTATTATTCTTCATGGTGTGGAAAATTATGTATTGTATAAAAATGACGCTATCTTTGCTAGAAACGCTTCTGCAATTTTTTCAATGTGTACATGTTTTATCCTCAAAATTGCCCATAACTAACCAACCATCCATAATAGACCCATAGTATCTTATATTATATATACGCTTCTCAAGAGGGTTACAGTATAAGATATTTAAAAAAAAACCTAACTTTGTTCTGTTATTTATACTGGGACGTCTTGTACAAAAACGTAATATTTTTAAAATATGTAGAATGGCTGTGGATATCAGTTTATGAAAAATAGAATTCGATATCTCAACTTTTTACAGATCCCTGGGTCACCCGGTTTGATATAACTATCATCATTTTATAATAATAGACCAAAAAGATGAAATATTTTCAATGTTAGTTTTTCTCGAAAATCAAAGGATTTATATAAGATACATTGAATAAAAAACGATGTGCATTTCTTTGTTTAAGCATTTCAATTCTATGGATAGCCAATTAAGGTTATTTTTATAACTTCGTTATTGGCGGCTTTTCGATAGCTAGTAGGAGAAATGAGCAAAACGGTAAAACCGCGCTAAACTGGCATTTTCTCCCTCCTTTCTCCGAGAACTTAAAATATATTAATTGTGAGCCAGGGTGGCATGGAGATAAATTATAGGATTTAAAAAAACTACAAAGTGTCGGGTAGTTAGTCCATGTAGTGATAACGGTCGCTGAGTTATTGAAAACAACTTAACAACAAGCTAAAAACATAAGCCCTCCCCCCACATCTCTAAAAAGAAACCGAGAATGTATATTCATTTTCCAGATTAGATATGATTGGACGCTACATAACGGACTAGTAGTGAATTATATAATGTGAGCCACAAATTTTTGTTTCATAGTTGGTTGTGAGATAAATGAGGTATGTCGCATATTATTATTAGTTCAATTGAATTAGATTTTTAAAAATGAATTAATCTCAGACATGACTGCTATGTTTTTCTCTCTCAGGCATGCCAAAATTTCAGGAGGGGTGGCTTGAACAATTTAAAATCATCAGCATAAAAGATTTCACTATTGTTAATTAGGTAGGTCATGAATAAATAATATCAATAATATTGGTACACAGGGCGCCTGCGATGTAACATTTATCACGTCAGATATAAAATCTTCATACATATTGGACACGATCTTTAAAAAAGGATGCCGACCACAAAACAATGTAATGCGGTAATACAGCAAAATCCGTATGATTCCAATGTGGCCAATGTGGTCAATACTCCTTGATCAACTCAAAGTTGTAGATAGTGTCCATCTGACAGCGTGATTTTAAGACATTTGATATAAACTGCAAAAGTGAGCAAATTTGATACAGTTGATCGACCCTGAAAGAAACCTTTTTATATGTTTAAAGTGTGATGTAACTATCATAATTTTATTTTTAAGTTTTATTTTTTAAGTTAAACAATGTCTAAATTTTTGTTTGTTTGTAAAAGGATATCCGTTAAATATACATTATTATTATTATTATTATTATTTCATATTTATAGACCCCAAAATGTCAATTATTTCAATTTTTATTTTTCTCGAAAATAGTTGAGTTTATAAATTATAATTATCCATGAAATATGTGCAGTTTTTTTTGTTATATTTAACATTTATGCAAAGATTTTTGTAATATTTTTCAATTTAATTTTTTTTTTTGAAAATAAAATAAACAGTTAGAAGGTATACCTACTTTCCGTTTTTGAAATTTAACTAAAACCTTTTCAGTTCTTTGGATTTTCAAGTAAAGCTTATGTTTAAAGCATTATTTTACTATCTGTATTAGTTGTTGAGATACAGTGCTCACAGACAGACAGACACGTCTTAAAAATAGTCGGATTCGTCTAAAATCATTCCGATAAAAGGTCGAATTCGAAAATTTTAATGAAACAATACGTTTCGATTCCATTCGGAAATAGTAAAAATTTATGTTTTGACTTGCTTCCTAGTAAGTACGAGAAAGGATTGTTTATATAAATAAAATATCCATTTTGAGGTCCCCCGAGACGATTCCGATGTTTTAATAAATGATGAAGATAACTGCATTATTTTGTTGATAAATGATAAACTCGTTGATTAAAAAAAATATATAAATTGACAAATTTTTGAATTTTGGTCTATAATTATGAAATAAAACTAGTTACATCAAATTCACATTATAGAAATTGTAGAAAATACCAAAATAAACAATTTAAAGCTTTAAATTTCATCTTTATAAATCGCACTCTCAATTAAAGTAAAAAAAACACTATTCATTTGTGATCCTTATTTTAAAACCAGCTAAGTATTTCAAAAGAATTACATTACATATTAATTAATATTCTTTTAGCCTAAAAGACACAGGGTGTCTGTTACGGAACATAGAATTTTCAATATTAATTTATTTATATTGGAATATTATTTTCCCTAATTATTTTAGACCAAACATGTTCAAATATGTATTTGTGAAATAAAAATTTTAAATCCAAAAAATAATAAAATTAAAAAGATGCCATGAAATAAACAACAAATGTGATGTTGATTTGTTAGTATCAGTCAAATTGATTGATTTCTTCGGCATTTTTGTTGAGTTTTTTTCTGGTTAAAATGTATTCAACAGTATTCAAGAAAAACTTGAATACGAATAAGTTGTAAAATGGTAGTAGTTCACGTGAAGTACGGGACATGTTTGATGTTAACTTTCCGGATCAATTTAATTGAAAGTTATCAGCTTTATGAAAATCAGGTTTCTGAATGTCATATTTGCTAAACATGTCACAAATTGGGATTTTTTTTTACGGTAATATTCGTTTGGGGGTCCCTAGATGCTATTTCAATAATTTCTGGAAAAAAATGGTGATGTGGCCATCATGTCACTTTCTCCGACTTGATGGAATCTTTATATTTACGCTTTCATGGTTTATTTTAAATTTAAATCAAGTTTTAAATGTACATCGAGCGTTTTGTAGACTCAGATGAAACTGACGTTTAAAACATAAAATAAAAATATGATTTAAATTGAAAATAAGCCATGAAAGCGTAAATATAAATGATACCGTCAAGTCGGAGAAAGTAACATGATGGTCACATTACCATTTTTTAAAATTAATTTACCAATATAAAAAATTAAACATGATCCTTACAATCTTTCTAATTTCGGTGGTTTACCAAGTTGAAATACAAAATTATCTAAATTTAATGCATCTGCAATATATGAGGGTTTCCAATTACAACAAAATGATTACGAGCACTGGAAGCTTTGCAGAAATATTCTATGGTGCCATGAAAGTTGAATCACGGATCCCCAATCCCTTTTCTTCCTGATATAAAATGTGCTGTTAATCTAACCTGATCTTAGGGCAAAGGAAACTGACGAAGCCACTGTGTGGTAGAACAATAAAAAATGTGTAGCTTTTCACTGCGTCAGTGTTTTAGTGAACGATATCATGAAGCTAGAAGATGTAACAGCCTCATGGATCCAATATTGTCTTTTTATGAAGAAAATTAAAAAAATGAATTTTTATACATTCTCTGGCTGGGATACATTTAATATTAGATTTACTATTTGGCGGAAAAGCGATGATTTTGGTTTAGAATATTATATTTATTTTTTTCAGAAAATTTTATGGACGTTAGTGAATTGAATTTGGAAGTTTGGGGTATATGTGAGTAATGGTTTAATGTTTTCTACCAGCTAAATTTTAAATAAATTCCGTTGTAAATAATTTGTACAAAATCTTGCTCAAATCAAGTCCTACAAACAGTGATGAAAAAATAGTCTCATCGCCTCCGGGAAGCTAATTTAGCAGTTAAGCTGAAATTCAAGGGGACAAACATAACTCCAATAAAAATAACATAGAACAAAAATCGTGTCATAAAGATTTTGCCAATACATATATATTTCTACAAAATCCTTTCAAGACAAGTTTAGCATAATTTTCAGAAAATTGAATGGCTAGGTCCTCGACACCCAATAAAGGATTAAGAAAGAAAGAAAGTAATGGCTTAGTCATGTGCAGTTGTACAGATATACCGAAATAAAGACATTACTGTACTTGTTTAAGCAGTTTGTGTTTGTTCTTTGTTCCATGTAATAATTCGTGTATAATGGTGCCCGAGATAAATCATTTTGGCGAAAATAATTGACACACACAGCGCGGCACCGATTCTACAAAAAATGTCCTTCCGCTATTCATTAGCAATTATAAAACATCTAGAAGATCTAGAACAAAATATTACTAAACGAAATTACCTTCAAATCTGGCTGCTTGGTTGGCCAACTGAACGTATCTCATAAACTTATTCTTCATCGGAGGTCCCGTTTTGTCGTGCCATTCCCTCCAAATGTGTGCCAATTCTCCTGGATTCCGCGAATGCGCCATCAAACGAATCACATCCGGATCCAGAACCAAGTCACAAAAACGGTTCTCCATGTTGTTATAAGGACAGACACGAACACTGTTGTATATTTCTTTCATTTCAGAAATTAAATGGTGTACCTGTAAGTATACGTTACAAGTCTTTTGAACGACACTACACTATAGTACTACTAAAATCCCGTCATTAATAATAATTATAATTAACATGAGTTAGTAAGTAGCTTTGAACAGTTTAAAATAAGTACTGATAAGCACAATTTCTGATAATAATTCACGACTTGATTTATTTTCTCGAAAAATAGAAGCACTTGCAATTATATTCTTATTTAACACATTTTGTAAAACTCTTTTTTTAAGTTGTAATTATGATGTAACTAAAAATGAATAAGGATAGTATCATTTTATAGATTTGCAAATTTCTCAAAAACGCGAACAAATATTGCTGTAATGTGAAAAGGTCATAATATCCAAATATTGCTATTCATTTTTGATTAGTTTAGTTACAGCGAATAATATAATTCGTGAAACAAACCACGCCTTAAAAATATTTTTGGATAATGGTATTTTACTAACCTCATTATATTTATCGTCGGGTAAGCTAGCTCTTCCCTTAGTGATCAGTAATTTTAGTTGTCTTCTGGCCATTGGATCCGGCAATCGCATCCAATCAAAAGAAATACCCTTTTTCCAGGAGAGTTTTTCAAATTTGGCTTTAAGCATTTGTTCTTCGATCATGCGCCTTTTATTGAAATCTGTCATGTTCGTAGAATACCGCCATTGGGCTGTGCTAACCCGGAAGCACATGCTGGATGCCTCCACTTCATATTCGCGGAGGAACTGTAGAGCTTCCCCCAAATTTTGATTGCTGCCCTAAAAACGTAATGTTATTAAAGGGATTGATAGATGTTAACTAACTTTTTTTAAATCAATATACAGTGTGTAGAATTGGTTCACGCACCATAAAGATTTCCATGTTAAATTCTTAATATTTCAATATTGACTCCCCAAATTATTATAGAGAAAAAGTGTAAATATGTTTCTTGAAGAGAAAAAGATACTGATTTATCATAATTTTATGTGTATTTATCGAGATAGTGCAATGATAAAGAAACTAACTACTAGTGTAGAGATTTTTTTCGGCATGGACTAACGTGTTAAAGTTACTTGATATTTTTATCGACTAAGCACGTTGTATATGTTAGCATGGACTAAGGTGGTAGCTGTTATTTGATTATTGATTTATTTAATGCATTAAATTAAACCTGTTGTAATGCTATGGTAAGGTAATGTAAGAAAAAAATGGTAAACACTTTGTGAACAATTATCGTGGAGTTACTATCCAGTCTATGATTCCTAAGATACCTGATAAAATTGTTTCTACTCAATTGCGTTGGATCAGCCGGAGTATTATTGTGGGAAATCAGCATGGTTTTATTAAAGGTCGATCTACAACTTAAAATTAATTATGTTATCAGCAATTTATTATTAATAGTTTTTCTGATGACAAACAAGTAGACGCGGTATACACGGACTTTTCGAAGGCATGTCTTTACTTTCAATATTTTAATTAACATCAGAATGAAGATAATTCTATTACCTTTAAAATGAGCCCTAACGGAGCTCCGTACGACTAATAGAAAGGGAGTTATAACGATCTAAAGATATGCATAATTAGCGAGTTTTCAAAACTTTTACTGTCTGTATTTTCAAAAAAACGGACAAAAAAAAATGCAAAAATACGGGTCGGCTTATTTTGTATAGGATACGCGTAAAAAAATTGAGGCAAATAGAAAAATAGACCCCATATTTCCGTTCGATTTGTAAAAGAATGCCTCATATGCAAGGTAAAACGGATTATAAGTCAATAGTATCGAGAGAAGTCTATTTTGACACACGGGAACTAATATAAACTGATAATAACGACAAAATCAGAATTGACACAAAATTGGAACTAGCAAGTTTGAATGAATTCGTTGTGTCAAAAGTGACATAAGCGGGTGTCGACATTGCCGGCTCTACTTTTTATGAACATGAGCTAATTAAGAAGTTTTAAAAATACACGTTTAAGGTATCATACACTGACAAATAATTTTCAAATTAGTTATACTACCGAAATTTCAGGGTTTTCTGTAAATTCATATCTAATAATAACCCAAATTTAATGACTGGATGTTTAAACTTTGAGGACCTCGCTAGGGCTCAGGAAGCAGGGTACAACATTTTGGAATTAAAATGTTCTGCTTAGAATTCCTGGAAGAATATCGTCACGTGTAGATTATCCGCCAATTTATACATACCCGATATAAGGCGAATCCATAAAGTCCCATTATGTACGCGGTACATACAAAGTTTTATGTTCGACTGCTTTTAGCATTTTTGGAATACTTTTTAAATAAAAACTGAAGCAATGAGTCAAAGCTGGGCCGGATTACTGCCTAGGCAAACTAGTCAGT
This sequence comes from Ocypus olens, assembly GCA_910593695.2. Classification (NCBI taxonomy): domain Eukaryota; kingdom Metazoa; phylum Arthropoda; class Insecta; order Coleoptera; family Staphylinidae; genus Ocypus; species Ocypus olens. The sequence goes on from OU343047.1 coordinate 29,910,767, forward strand.
TGCCTAGAGCCCCGCAAAGATTCGGGGACCCTATTTTGTTTTCCGATTATCTCATACACACAAAAATAAAAATTTCTTACATTATATTTTTTGTATTGAGTTGTATTTGTCGTTTACAACTTGCACTTGAGAAAATGCCAGAGAGAGCAGGTACCTGACCCTATTACTCACTCACTCATCGTATGCATTAAGCACTACGCACTCTTGCGTCAGGTCAGTTTCTTGTTGACCAATAATGCCGGCTCCATCAACTTAGCCCCCCGAAGTTCGACTTTTTTGAAAAAACCTATTGCGCCAGAAGGGCCTTAGCTAGCGCCACCTAGCGCCACAAAATTTAGAGCTAGCGCCCCTAAGGCGAGAAAGTTACGAGGGTTTGAAATTCCGGGGGGCCAAGTCGACGGTTGCCCCCCGAACTTTGATTTTTTAAGTTTTTTCACTTGATTCGGATTCCCCTGAGCTAGCGCCACCTAGCGCCACCAATTTAAAAGCTAGCGCCACCCCCACAACCCTATAAAATAAAAAATAAAAATTGACCCCAGCCCCCCGAAATCGGATTTTTTTACTGAAATTGGGTGGAAATAATAGCTTAGAGCTAGCGCCAACCGAATATGAAAAAAAAATTCTCTCAAAAAAATCTGGTGAAGAATTATTCACATCCAAATTTTGATAGAAGAGCTTTCAGATCCCGTATGCGTATGCTGAATTTCTTCGTATCATATTCGAAAAATTCAATGGAAATAATGGAAAACAAATATGTGTGCATACTCTTTTGGCACTGCACTACTTAATTATTGTTCAGTGGTAGTAATCATGACAAGGGTCGCTTAAGAGGGAGCACAATAGAAGATTAATTTTAAAGCCATAAATAATATTAAACGGAGCATATTGGTACATAAGCCAAACGATAAACGATGTCAACAAATTTTCCTGCATTATAACAATGTCTTCAGTTTTACTTATCACGATCAAGTATTATAAAGACAGTGGCGTACCCAGCTCTGCATTATTCCCCTGTTAATATTAAAATTGTTCTAACTTGATAAATAAACCACCGATTTCAAAAAACTTGACAGCGTTATAAAGACCTTCATTCTGCTAATTGACATGAGTAATAAGACAGCTAGCGCCAGTAAGGCAGAGGCGTCCGCAGCGATTGTTTTTTTACCCACGAATAATTTAAATTGTTCTAACTTGATAAATAAACCACCGATTTCAAAAAACTTGACAGCGTCATAAAGGCCTTCATAATGCTAATTGACACGAGTAATTAGAAAGCTAGCGCCAGTAAGGCAGAGGCGTATGAAGCGATTTATTTTTTACCCACAAATAATTTAAATTGTTCTAACTTGATAAATAAACCACCGATTTCAAAAAACTTGACAGCGTTATAAAGGCATTCATACTACTAACTGACATGAGTAATTAGAAAGCTAGCGCCAGTAAGGCAGAGGCGTACGCAGCGATTGTTTTTTTACCCACGAATAATTTAAATTGTTCTAACTTGATAAATAAACCACCGATTTCAAAAAACTTGACAGCGTCATAAAGGCCTTCATAATGCTAATTGACATGAGTAATTAGAAAGCTAGCGCCAGTAAGGCAGAGGCGTACGGAGCGATTGATTTTTTACCCCCGAATAATTTGAATTGTTCGTAGTTGAGAAATAAAGCTAGGATTTCAAAAATCTTTTAGCATTATAAGGGCTTTTATCCTGATAATCGATACAACCCATTAGAAAGCATGTGCCAGTAAGATAGAGGCATACGGAACGATTGATATTTTACCTTCGATTTTGTTTTGATAATTTTAAAGTTTGTTGTAATGTTATATATATTATACATTATACAGTATTTAATTCAATTTATAACAACATGTAATGAGAACAGTTTAAAATAAATTATTAATAATTATAAAGGAAGTAAGAGCATTAATTAAAACATTTTTAAAGTGTTTTATTAAAAATTTATTCCCCTGTGGTTTTACAAAAAACTTAATAAATTTAAAGAGTATACAAAATTAATGAACTTGTAACAATTTTTGATACTGGGCAGTGTTTTTTTTTCTTGTCCAAATCATTATACTCTTCCCACAGCCCAGTATGTCGACGAGTATACGCAATAAAGTGGCCAGAAATGTATCCTATAACACCACGCATTATGAACATTTTATTTTCAATAAATAATGTCGTGGGTATGGTAGACAAATGAAAATTAATATTTAAATTTTTATCTTCAATGTTAATTGGTTCAATTCTTTTTATCAAGTTAAAACTATTAGAATTATAGGAGTGTGAAAAATCAAACCCTGCTTATACCACTGTCTTACTGACGCGAACTTTTACTCATGAGTAATTGCAGTGTTAAAACCTTTACAAAGCTGAATATTTCTGCAATCTGAGCTTCATTTGTCAAGTTAAAACAATTTAAATTATTCGAAGGTAAAAAATCAATCGCAAAGTACGCCTCTGTCTAACTAGCGCTAGCTTTTTAATTGGTTATAACAATTAGCTGTATGAAGGCCTTTATAACGCCGTAAAGTTTTTTGAAATCGGTGGTTTATTTGTCAAGTTAGAACAATTTCAACTATTCGGGGCTGAAAAATCAATCGCTGCGTACGCCTCTGCCTTACTGGCGCTAGCTTTCTAATTACTCATGTCAATTAGCAGTATGAAGGCCTTTATAACGCTGTCAAGTTTTTTGAAATCGGTGGTTTATTTATCAAGTTAGAACAATTTAAATTATTCGTGGGTAAAAAAACAATCGCTGCGTACGCCTCTGCCTTACTGGCGCTAGCTTTCTAATTACTCCCGTCAATTAGCAGTATGAAGGCCTTTAGACCGCTGTCAAGTTTTTTGAAATCGGTGGTTTATTTGTCAAGTTAGAACAATTTAAATTATTCGGGGGTAAAAAAACAATCGCTGCGGACGCCTCTGCCTTACTGGCGCTAGCTTTCTAATTACTCATGTCAATTAGCATTATGAAGGCCTTTATGACGCTGTCAAGTTTTTTGAAATCGGTGGTTTATTTATCAAGTTAGAACAATTTAAATTATTCGTGGGTAAAAAAACAATCGCTGCGGACGCCTCTGCCTTACTGGCGCTAGCTGTCTTATTACTCATGTCAATTAGCAGAATGAAGGTCTTTATAACGCTGTCAAGTTTTTTGAAATCGGTGGTTTATTTATCAAGTTAGAACAATTTTAATATTAACAGGGGAATAATGCAGAGCTGGGTACGCCACTGTCTTTATAATACTTGATCGTGATAAGTAAAACTGAAGACATTGTTATAATGCAGGAAAATTTGTTGACATCGTTTATCGTTTGGCTTATGTACCAATATGCTCCGTTTAATATTATTTATGGCTTTAAAATTAATCTTCTATTGTGCTCCCTCTTAAGCGACCCTTGTCATGATTACTACCACTGAACAATAATTAAGTAATTGCAGTGCCAAAAGAGTATGCACACATATTTGTTTTCCATTATTTCCATTGAATTTTTCGAATATGATACGAAGAAATTCAGCATACGCATACGGGATCTGAAAGCTCTTCTATCAAAATTTGGATGTGAATAATTCTTCACCAGATTTTTTTGAGAGAAATTTTTTTTCATATTCGGTTGGCGCTAGCTCTAAGCTATTATTTCCACCCAATTTCAGTAAAAAAATCCGATTTCGGGGGGCTGGGGTCAATTTTTATTTTTTATTTTATAGGGTTGTGGGGGTGGCGTTAGCTTTTAAATTGGTGGCGCTAGGTGGCGCTAGCTCAGGGGAATCCGAATCAAGTGAAAAAACTTAAAAAATCAAAGTTCGGGGGGCAACCGTCGACTTGGCCCCCCGGAATTTCAAACCCTCGTAACTTTCACGCCTTAGGGGCGCTAGCTCTAAATTTTGTGGCGCTAGGTGGCGCTAGCTAAGGCCCTTCTGGCGCAATAGGTTTTTTCAAAAAAGTCGAACTTCGGGGGGCTAAGTTGATGGAGCCAATAATGCCAACGTTTGTACATTGTTTACCGCGTGCAGAAAACTATGAAGGCCTCGCAAAGAGCAAATTTTGTATCGGTCATATTCTGGGTATGTACGGTGAGCGTTATAAAGAGGGTATAAAGTAGAGCGATGGAAAACACGTAGAAGAATAGCAGATTGTAGAATTTGTACGAGAGTGATAGAACAGATTATATAAAGATAGAAATTCTGGAAAGAAAAATAATTAAGGAGTAGTTTGAAAGGATGTAATACAGTAAGATTTTATGATGGGTTTTGGGAAAATACAACTATTCTATGACAAATATTGTACACAAAATTGCAATAAATGTAAAGAGCATTTTACTCCCATCGTCCCCAACTCTGGTCATTTCTTCATCTTTCACGTTCGTTTGTCCCCTCTGTACCCACGTAACATCCCGAGTCGCAAGTCGCTGAAGTTACCGAAATTAGTTTTGTTTTTTTTTTTAACTGCGTGCTGCAGTGTTGTGTTTAGTCGTATTTTTCCAATTGCCATTTATACCGCAAGCAAGTAAGTATATCATACATTTGCATTTTTCGTGTAAGCATAGAAAACATCGATTTCAAACGTGGGTATAATTTTTACAGCTCGAATTTGCCTTGAAATTTAACTAAGAATGAAATAGAAATACAAATGTAGCTTGGAAAAGCGACAAGAAAAAATGAGACGAAAAGAAGAACCAAAAAAATGCTGAAATTAACAACTTTTTTTGAAAAAGTTGCACCTTCCGTCAGTTCTACAAGAGGAGAATAGTTCTCATCAAATATTGCGCGCAATACTCCCAAAGAAAGCTCCGGCAATCCTGATGATGTGGACAACAAGGATGAGGACTCGAAAACAGAAACGGTGTGTTACTCGGATGATATTGCTTTGTGGCCTGAAGTAATAAGTGACAATGCAGGAACACTTTGTGCAGTTGTCACCTCCAAGAACAATTGGCTAGCTCGAATCATCAGTAATGATACAAAAAATTGGAGATAATATTGAGAAACGGAAATTAACCGAACTGATCTTTTATCGCAATATATCGCGAAACAATGAAAAGAAACTGGTTAGTATACACAGAAACCACAAAGAGGGCTTATTGCTTCATATGCAAATTATTTGCTGAAAACCTCAAAACTGGAAGTCGTTTAATTGCCGGAACAGACGATTGGAAAAACATCGGTACAATTCCATCGGAACATGAAGATTCGGTTAACATGTATTTTTGTATCTAGGAGCAAGATGATAGGTCGGATAGACTGCACAATTGACCTGGATCAACAATGAAAAAGCACACTGGCGTGAAGTACTCAAGCGAGTCATTGCTATAATTAAATATTTGGCATCTTATGGTTAGGCATTTAGAGGTAGCACTGAAACTTTCTTTGAGGAAAATAATGGGAATTCCATGGACGCACTTCAATACTTGGCTGAATTTGATCCATTTCTGGACAAGCATTTGAATAAATACGCAAACAAGGGCAAGGGAACTGTGAATTATTTGTTTTTTACCGATGAATTTATTCAAACAATTCCAAAGCAAATGAAGCGCATAATTGTGAAAGAAATCAAAGAACCCAAGTATTCCTCTTTAATAGTAGATTCGACACTAGACATTTCGTACATTAATCAATTAACGATTTTGCTGAAATACTTAGTGAAAGACAAAATAATAGAGCGATTAATTGAATTCGTGCCTATTTATTCACACACATCAGAAAATCTATAGCACGTTATACTTTCGGATTTGGAAAATATGGAAATTGAAGTTGCTAAATGTCCCTGACATTGCTACGATAATGCCGCAAACATGGCTGCCACATACTGTGGACTATAAACTAGGATCAAAGCGCAGGTATAAAGCGCCTTTTTTATACCATGTACAAACCATTCCTTAAATTTGATTGGCAATACTGCAGTAGAAAGTTGCTTGGAAACTACCAATTTTTTCTATATTGTCAATCAAATGTATGTTTTTTTTCTTCGTCGGCGCATAGATGCAATGTTATGCAAACATTTACTAAAGGTGTTACCCTGAAATGTATATCAAATACGAGGTAAGCAGCGCGAATAGATGCAGTCAAAGCACTGAATGAAAATTTCGAAGACGTGAAAAAAGCTTCGAGCTCAATTTCTTCAAATTCTATGGAGAAATCTTCTACATGATCTGAAGCCACTGGTTTGTTGACCAACATCAATAAGTTTGATTTCATTATTTTACTCATCATTTGGAAAAAATTATTAAACCGAATCTACGCCTGCAATTTGAACCTTTAAGAGAAAGATTGCACTTTACATACTGCTGTGTTGATCTACGATTCCTTGAAAGCTTCCATACAGAAGATGGATGACACCTTTCAGGACTTTGAGGTAAAGGCCAGGAAACTCAAGAAAGTGTGTTATGAAAAAACGGTTTTCATCATTTTTTGATGAAAATATCGAAAATTCAAACGACCTTAGAGGAGGGGAGCATTTTAAAATGAATGCGTAGTTATACGGTAGACGATCGGGACCGTATAACAACATAAACAAAAAATTCATTGTCCTCGCGGAGCTCAAAAATTTAACTGCAAATAACGTTAACGATTCTTTTATTGAACATTTCGATGTGTACGACAATGATCTAAATTTAAACGAATTAACTCAAGTTTTATGACAGACGATTTTATGTTACATACGACGGAAAAAATACATAGTTTTATCATCGAAAATCAATTGACTTCTACTTTTCCAGATTTATCAATATTAATCAGGATATATTTAACCTTACCCGTTAATAACGCAAGCGGGGAAAGATCATTTTCATATCTGAAAAGAATTAAAAATCATCGCAGTACAATAAATCAAGATAAACTTACAGATTTTGCTTTATTAAATATTGAAACAGTTATTCAACGAAATTAACCACGAATCTTTAATTGCTGATTTTGTAAACTCCAAAATAAGAAAAACACCAATTTGATTTTGTGTCACTTGTATTTGTGACTTTGTCAGCGGCGGCTCGTGGATTTCCGTAGGTGAGGCAAAGACAAAGATGCCGTTCGTGCTGCACTACTTACTCTTATAGAGGAAACAAATATTCCGTTGCTTTTTCGGTCAAATTTTCTTCCGTTGCCTCATTTGAAATGGTTGTAATAAAATTGTCTTTCAAAACCTTTATATCATATTTAATTAGTTTGGATTCATTCTTAGAAGGGGCCCCTGGGATAAATTCGCCTAGGGCCCCATTGTACCTTAATCCGGCCCTGGGTAAAAGTGTGTATGTGCTGCCATACTAATGTCATTCATTGTAAATTTAGAATAAAATGGATCACAATAAACAATCTAACACACAATAACCGTCCAAACGTTGCAATCATCTTCAGGAATAAATATAATGAATAATAGTATTATCGCTATAAACCACAACCATAGTTGATCTCCCTTTTTCATTAGTAATTTGTATTGTAATTATTCACATTAGTAAGAACCCAATTAACTTAATTTTTGACATAAGAGTCCAATAAACACCCACATTATGGACTGCATCAGTCAATATATTGAAGTATAAATGAACAGTCGAAAAAAAATGTAGTTAATTGTAGCGATACAAACATTTTAGTCGACTTGAAAGAGCGAAATGTGGATTTAAGTGCATGTTGAATATTCATATGTTCAGGTTAATTGCGTCGCATTAAGTTGAGGGTTTCCAGTTTCGATTATACTGATTTATCGTACAAATGCATCACACCGAAGAATAAATTACAATACTAATTTACCATTTTCGTAAAGAGGCTATCGCCTAAATCTGTAAGGTTACGTTTTGTTGTACCTTCGTGGTTTGCCATTGAAAATGTTTCGACAGATTCAGCGGAATTTTAAATTTAAGAAATGTCTTCCGTAGCACGTGTCACGGTGGCTAATTCCAGGTCGTCACGCACTTATATTGTTCTCATTTAAATACCGTAACGTTTATAGTTGGGAGTAAAGATTAATGTAACTGTATGGTTCGGGATTTGAGGATATCTAATCGATAAATGAATTAGTTAATACGGATATGGGGTTCATTTCCCAGTAGGAAAGTTTTTACAAGTGGCCCAGTTGAGCACCGGAAAATTATTGGGCGTTCGATATAATGCTTAGGTATCGTACGGTAATTTGTCATTAGTTATGTGTGCCAGGAAATGTCACTTATTGTTTTTGCAAGAAAATGAATTTACAAATAAGTACTGAATGTATCGAGTTTTAATAGCACACTTATTAAAACTCGGTTCTAACAAATCCACAGACGATCAGCGCAGGAGGATTTTGCATGGATTATTACAGTGGCGTATCCAGGAGTTTGGCGGGTTCCGTGGAAACAGACCTCGGGGCCTTAAAGGGCTGAATAGCGTAAACTTGTAGATGTTTGGAGATAAATAATAATAATAATATTTATTACGGTAAACCCCTTTTACATGAAATTAAATAATTAACAATCAGTAAATCAAATATATGAAATATACAAAAAAATAAAGTTGAAAAACATAGAGATAGATAATTCAATTTACTCTTAAAACATATTAATTAAGTTATTAAACTAATTAAATGAATTATGAATTAATAATGTGTTCTAATTTTCATTTATATTTGAAGTCGGAGATTGATCCACTGAATAAGTCAAACCATGGATGTTTGTTAAAGTCGTTGGCAAGGGTTGAAGTCGTTGGCAAGGTCCATCAATCTAGCGAGATAATTTTAATAGCAAATGTATCCACATGATACACTAAATTAGTTACAATTAGATTAAACATAATATATTTATAAATATATCAATTGTGTAAGTTGTAAATTATTCCAAAATCAAGGAAGTAAAGTTTTAAGCCGCGGGTAATTATTTTTTCATATCTTTCACCTAAATTATAACAATTTCCATAACTTTATGTTCTTTTGAAAATGTCATCAAATTTTTCGTTTTTCAGTAAATTAGAATTTAAATCTGGCAAGTATTACGAGTAAATTTTTGAAAGTTTCTAGTCGATGGCAAGTGTATTTAGATTTTCTATCGAGTCTAGTCATTTGTTTTTGAGTAATGACGTCAGCCATACTTTCCATACTTTAGGCGCACACTGTATAATTAGTGACTACAATTTCGAAAAACGGAGCTTGTTATTCTCAAAATTAAATAAATCTTTACCGTGTTACGTTAAGTTCACATGACTAATTATCACTCATTTCGATTAAAATGTATCAATAATAATAAAAAGGCAAATGGTTTCAAATTGTTTCAAAAAAATGTTTGCCTTTTTATTCCGAATAGTTCCGATTTCTCATCCGTTCATTATTTTAATACAATCGAATATAGTCGGAAAATAGCCAAACTTTGTGAAACAAGTACCGTTTTATATTTTTACTTTCTCCGTTACGAAGTACGAGAAAGTATTGTGATCGTGATTTTTTTTTCAAAAATTTTTTTTGCGGAAATATCCGTTTTGGGGTCCCTAGATACCAATTCAACAATTTCTGGAAAAAAAAAATTTGTGTCTCTGTGTGTGTGTGTGTGTGTGTGTGTGTGTGTGTGTGTGTGTGTGTGTGTGTGTCTGTCTGTGTGTGTGTGTGTGTGTGTCTGTCTGTGTGCGCTGTATCTCAAAAACTAAAAGTGCAATTGATATGAAACTTTGAACATACGTCTTATTTGATAATCTGAAGAACTGAAAAGCTTTTGGTAAAATTTCGTACACCGGAAGTGGGTGTTTACCTCAACTGTTTTTTTGTTTTTTGCCAATATTTTCTTAAATATAAAAAATATCACAAAAACATTTAAACAAACATGAAAGACAACAAAGAAATGAACATCTTTTGCTTAAAAATATTTTTCATAAAATCATTGCTATTCAAGAAAAAAAATTATTAATTTTTTTTAAATTTTTGCTGTATAATTATGAAACGATAATAGTTACAGCAAATTTATGTGAATAATAATTGTAGAGAATGCCAAAATGAACAATTTCTAAAGAATAAGTTTTTTCGAAATCTCGTTAGTTTTTGAGTAAACTGAATTTTTGAATTTGAAGCATAATTTTCCCATCTTTCATAATTTTGACGTTTTAAACGTCAGTTTCATCCGAGTCTACGAAACATTCGATGTACATATAAAATATGATTTTAATTGAAAATAAACCACGAAAGCGTAAATATAAATGATACCATCAAGTCGGAGAAAGTAACATGATGGCCACATCACCATTTTTTTTATAAACGCTGTAATAATATAACCTTTTATGTCCCGTTTCAAAAGAGGGATTATGCCCGGCACTACGCTGCGACACGGCTTTTAAGGCACGCCAACACAGTCACTAATTTTGACTTTTTTGTTCTTAATTAATGTATTATGTTTTTTGCTGTATTTATAGATTTTAATTATGTATTTTTAAATTGTATTTTAATTTTGTGATTATGTATTAAATGGCTTCTGTTAAATAAATTAAATTAATTAATTAATTAGTAATTTGAATTTATTGAATTGAATTTATTGGATGTTCTGATAAAACTTAAAATCTGTCATTTTTGACACTGGCATAAGAGTCCAATTTACTTTATTTTTGACATAAGAGTCCAAAATCTCCCACTTTATAAACTGTAATCGGTCCATATATTGAAGTATAAATGAACAGTCGAATAAAAATGATATTTTAAATGTACATGGAGCATTTTTTAGGCTTCGATGATATTGACGTTTAAAACGTCAAAATTATGAAAGATAAAAATGACCAATTATATTTCAAATTCTAATATTTTTTACAGTCAGGTTACTCAAAAACTAATACGTCAAAAGTTGTTAATTTCGGCATTTTCTATAATTATTGTTAATATAAATTTGATGTAACTGTTATAATTTCATAATTATAAACCAAATCTTCAATTAACTTCTTTTCGAAAAATAATGTTAATTTCTTTATCTTCAAAATCTGTTTTGTAATATGTTTCATATTTAAAAAAATATTATAAAATAACAAAAAACTAAGGTAAACACCCACTTCCGGCGTTCCAGATATTACCAAATATTTTCAGTTTCGAATTGTCAAATAAGATTTATGTTCAAAGTGCACAGCCAGATTCATTTTTTTTTCAGAAATCATTTAAATCGCCTCAAAGGACCTAGAAACGGATATTTCCTTTATTAAATTTTAGTATGTAAAAATCAGGGTTCTGAATATATCCGATATTTTTATAAATATCAAAATATCGGATATACCGTGTGTTAGATAAAAAACGCCTAACGCCATAACTCTGTTATTTATTCACCGATTTGAATGAACTTAAAACCAAAGTAATTAGTGGTTTAAATAAATACTAACGAATGACATCAATATTGATTTTTTTTCAATAATAACTTCATTGCCAAATGATAGCCAACTTAAAAATTTTAATTATTCAATATCCAGCGTGGCACTAGCCAGGGAAGTAGTTGTTTCAATAAGTTATTTGTTTATAGTCTTAGTAAGACTTAATTTTGCTTGCAGAGTTACGAACAGGTTGAATATTCATATATTCAGGCTATATTTCGTTTTATTGAATTTATTTAATGGTTTCTGCAACAGGTAAGGTTGTTTCTAATTTATAATAAAATATCACTCGCAATGATAAAAATATCTTCACGAAACCTTTGATTATATACTATTGGACTGCTAGTCCCCCTCCATTTTCCATATGATCACTGATCCAAAAGTTGTCCACAAGCTGGAGCCCGATATAAGTCCCGCCCCAGAGCCGAAAATGGAGCGTAATTTAAAAAGCGGAAACCAAAAAAAATATTTCTCGATGTATTCATCAGCAACGCGGAGAATGCAAATGCGGGTATATTTCGGCAACTCGGGTCCACTTTCCTGCCTGTTCTTTACAAGCAAAGCATCAACCCATAATTTGCGGAGTTCCGGATTTGATGGAAATCTAATACAGAATTTTAGGTTATAAGTCAAAAGTTAACTGACGTGTAAATCAGCTGACGAGTATTATAACCGCGTTGGCATATATACGTGGACGTATTGCAGCCTTTCGCATAGCAATATTTTGACAAAGTGTGAATATTTGACAATATAAATGTTTATATAATCAAAGGTGTGAATAAATTGCAGGGTATCTCTTTTGTGTGATTTGTTTGAGACCTATGGGTTTAAAGGCCTTGTACACTTCAACACGAGGTTAAACAACTGTATTGATAATGTTTTCACAAATATTGACTCTGATAACTTTACTATTGCCCCCCTGGATTGCGGTCTGTCGGATCATATTGGAATACAGGTTCAGGCACCAACTTGCCTCCCTGTACCTAAATCTTATCAGCACATTTTGCGACCAATTACTCCGGTGGGTCGCTATAAATTATACAAGTTGCTTCAGGACACTGACTGGACTTTTGTTAATAACATTGACGCTTCGGTGGGTAGTAAATTTCAAAATTTTTTGGGAATACTTAGCACGTATCTCGTAGAGTGCTTTCCTGAAAAAAATATCCGAATTAATCCTAATCAATCTAAAGTAAATTGGTTCAATGAAGATTTACGTAAAATGAGGGAAAATCTAATGCTGCTAAAAGAAGCGTGCATTAAGTATCCCCAAAATAAAACAGCCTACATTGGTCTCAAGTATAAATATCGTTCGTCAATAGTTGAAGCTAAAAAAGAAGCAAATGCCAAATTCATCCATAATTCCGGAAGTAACCCCAAGGCATTATGGACACTTATAAAATCGTATGTACCTAGAGATCCATCTGAAATTAATTCTAATATAGATGCCGACTCATTTAATTCACACTTCATAAATGCTGCTGATAATTTACTAAAAGATTTACCTCTAATTGGTGGTGACCCTATAGATTATTTACATAACGTTAAAACACAATCCAACGTATACTTTAAATTTACAGAGGTTAGTCCCACTAAAGTACGTGAGATTGTAAATAGTTTGAAAAATAGTAAATGTCAAGATGTTTATGGCATGAGCGTCGGTATTCTGAAAGGCATAATCGATGTTATAATTTCTCCGCTTACTAAGCTATTAAACTTATGTATCGCTTCCGGTATATTTCCAGACAGCCTCAAACGGGCGCGAGTCAGACCTGTTTACAAAAAAGGAGATGCAAATGATATTAAAAATTACAGGCCCATATCACTTTTGCCTGTAATATCCAAGGTGCTCGAGAAACTACTTTTATTTCAGATTGTTGAGTTTTTATACGACAATAATATAATTTCGGATTGCCAATATGGTTTCCGCCGGGGGAGGTCCACGGTGGACGCAATCATTGCCCTCACTGAAAGGGTCTACGAGAGTTTTGAAGCCGGTACTTACTCAGTAGCGTCTCTTATGGATCTTACAAGCGCGTTTGATTGCGTCTCCCATGGGCTTCTCCTGCGGAAGCTATATTATTACAATTTTTCACCTATGGCTTGTCGTATGATGAACTCATTCCTCTGTGGTAGGTCTCAGATGGTGCGAGTAGGTGATTGCATGTCTGAAGAACTACCATTAAAGCATGGTGTCCCACAAGGATCGATACTGGGCCCACTGCTCTTCTTAGTCTATATTAACGATCTTGCTTCACAAGAATTCAATTGTTTATTTACACTTTTTGCCGATGACACCACCTTGGTTAACACCTCCGACGCCCAATTGACTGCCCTAGATTCCAGTCGTAATTCTACCATCCAGGCTACTGAATGGTTTGGGGCAAACAAGTTAACTGTAAATCCTAATAAATCACAACAGGTAATATTTGCATTAAAGCCATACATTCATCTAAGTTCTGCCAAATTTCTAGGAGTGCATTTAGACAGTAAATTAACTTGGCATAAACACGAAACAGAACTGTCGAGTAAACTCTGCAAGAATATATTCCTGTTGCGGCAACTAAATAATTGTTTACCTGCCTCTGCCTTAAAAACTGCTTATTTTGCAACTGTTCACAGTATCATATCATATGGGATTCTAAGTTGGGGACACTCTGGGATTGTCGCAAGACTTTTTGGTCTCCAGAGACGAGCTCTGAGAGTAATCGCCTCACTCAGTTACCAGGGTGATTGCAGGCAATCCTTTAGAGAATTAAAAATTCTCACATTACCTTGTATATATATACTTGAGTGTTTGGTATATGTGCATACTAATAGAGATAAACTTAGAAAGCACCATGACATCCATGAGTACGACACCCGATCCAGGGAACTGATTGCACCTACTTTCCGTCGTCTGTCAAGGTCGCAAAATGGTATCAATTATCACGGGCCGTTATTTTACAATTTGTTACCCGAAAGAGTGAAAACATTATCTATGGCTAAATTTAAGGCTGCAATTAAAGCTCACCTAATCACCGGTGCCTTTTATTCACACCAGGAATTCCTGTCTAGTAATTTAGTGTGTCTGTAAGCATGTGTGTGTATGTGTATATATATATTTATGTGCTTTTAAATTTTAACTATAATTTTTTAACATGTTTTGTGCTCGTGTCACAATTTTATCTTCATTTTAACTAACTGATTTTTTTTATTCTATTATATTTATACTTTTAAACATAATTTATTGTTAGTTATTGTTCTAACTGTATTGTTTATTTTTAATCCCTGTATTAATTCCCTAATTTATTATTTATCTCAATTTTAATTTCATTAAACTATTATATGACGAATGTAATCAATTGTTGTGCTGGCATGAATAAACTTACTATTACTACTATTACTAATATGCAATGCGAGCTCATAGAGTCATATGTCATAGACACAAAATAGCTACCAATTTAGTAACATACCGCAACCATTTAGGGTCCCGTCGCGCCACCGTTGCTTGGAGACACACATGAAGCGGCGCTAGCAGTCTAATAGTATATAGTCAAAGCACGAAACAAATTGATAATTAAAGAATAATCTTCTGTGAATTGGCTATAATTTTAAGAAAATTTTAAATTTCCATTCAATACTTTTTTACTGACTTTTGAATTTAACATTTTTGACTCAAATATCGAAAATCAAAGTGTGTTCATCCGCGATATCAAAATCTTTTTTTTTTACTTGGGTGTCATGCCTTTTTGTTTACATTCCTCTTAGGCCACATTTATAAAAGAATTCGGAGTTTGTTATTAAGTAAATATATTGCCTATATGGATTGATATTATATTTTTGTTTTAGTGTCTAACATCAATTTTTAAAGGGCACAGGAATATCAAAATCTGAAAAGATAAAATTATGTTTTTTTACAGTATTTTATTAACAATTTTATCGTTGATTTATAAAAAAATAAGAATTTCAATTAAAACCCATCGTTTCATTTTCAGTTTCTTCTTTCGACAAATTATCAGGTTACGAAAAACATTTTTGGGTAAAAGATGTTCATTTGTTTGTTATCTTCAATATTTGTTTTCATATTTTTGTAATATTTTTTTTATTTAAAAAATTATCGGAAAAAAAACAAAATGTACTAAATTCTACCAAAAGCTTTTCAGTTTTTCGAATTTTCAAATAAGGCTTATGCTCAAAATTTCATGTTATTTCTTGTATTAGTTTTTGATACACAGTGAGCGCAGTCATACACAAACACAGACTCACACATGCACACAGCCATATACATACACCGTCATACATACGCCCACACACATAGACGCATTTTTTTCTAAAAAAAATTGCGTCTAGATACCCGAACCCGGATAGTTCCATTAAAAAAATTTATGAAAACTTTTTCACGAGCGGAAAGTAAAAATCATATAAGAATTCAACTCCATATATGAATAGTTCAATTCTATTGGTCGAGCACGATGGCGTTGCCGCGATAATATCATGTTGCTTCTGTATTTCTATTGGTTTTAAAAACTCATTCACCATGGTTACAAAATAGCATTTCAGTTGACTTGTCAAACATGAAGTGATACCAGTACTGAAAAATGGCGATCCAAAGAGTGTTGAAAACTACAGGCCCATTAGTCTCTTATCAATTTTTTTTAATATTTGAATATGTAGTTGCTAAACAAATTAAATCCTTCTTACTGTAATTTAACATACTAACAAAGCATCAACATGGTTTTACATCAAAACATTTACATACAAAAATTTGTAATACAGCTTTATATTAGTTTACACAACTTATATATTCAGCTTTTATATTTTTATACATAATTTATATCAAAATAATAACATTTGTATCTTATAGCAGCAGTACTAAATAAAGATTATTATTATTATAGCTGCGGAAAACAACAAGGTGTCCTGTGATATACTTCTGGACCTGTTCAAGGATTTTGACTGTATTAATCATGAACTATTGTTATCAAAATTGTATGATACTGGTTTTTGAGGAGTTTCTTGTGATTGGATCCAATCATACTTGACTAATAGAAAACAATTAGTTGAATACATACAAATAAATAATTTAATGCAGTCAGAAGTCTTGGATGTTTTCAAAATAGTGAATTATGCGGATGACACAAATATGTGCATAATTGGAGATAATTGGGATGATTTATGCACTAATGAGACAAAGGTAATTAAGTTGATATTTGACTGGTGTGATAATAACAAATTAATTCTAAATCAATCTAAAACAAAACGCATTGTTTAAAAAAAGGAAACAATAGCAACTCCAGCCGTTTTGAAATTTGGTGACACAGAAATAGAAGTAACTACATATATCAGCAAAATTTTTGGAAGTTACCATTCACAGCAAATTAAATTGGGATGAACATATTAATTATGTTGCAAAGAAAATAAATAACTGATTGAGGTTGGCGGCACTTATTTCATGATACATTTTTAATTAAATAAAACACACTTTTACTTAGTTAATATCACACTGTTTATTTATAGTGACTGCAGTTTCGATCAAACAATAATCATTATCAAACTATAAGTTATATTTACTTATAATTTGATAATGATCATTGTTTGATAGAAACTGCAGTCACTATAAATAAACAGTGTGATATTAACTAAGTAAAAGTGTGTTTTATTTAATGAAAATAAATAAGACAAGCTACATGCTTCGATCCTAGAAAAATAATGTATCATTCCCTATTTTAAGAATGACATATCACGAGAATTTCGAGTCAATTCTGAGATATGGGGTGATTTTTTGGGGCAGTTCTACAAAGTTGTACAAAACCTTCATTCTTCAAAAAATAACTCTCAGGGGGATGTTAGCACTTAAACTAGCAAATGCTTGCAGAACTCTGTTTTCCTCAAACAACCTTCTAACTGGGATATGGAACTGCTATTATGAGTATGGAAACCAAATCACCTTCTTGCAGAACACAAGCATAAACACAATCATGTAACGCGAAATAAAATAGACTTTGCCTACCCTATTCATAGGTACCGTTTTACAGAAAAAGGAGTCGAATACGGTGGCATCAAATTATTTAACAAACTCCTAAAAGAAATAAAATTGAAAATAATTTTAATTTGTATAAGGGAAGCATTTTTGAATTGCTGTTAACAAATGAAGCTTATGATGTAATAGTATTTTTTCTACTCCCACCTCTAAAATGCCATTTATCGCATATGTTTCCATGATGCTAAGTGATTCTTTAAATACATCTTGACAAACTGTGACTTTGTGCATTTTAGTCATGGGCTGAAGTTAGCTCCAGATTTTTAAATCGCTTAAATCAATTGAAATTCCAAATCAAGTTAGTTGTCACTTATCAACAATCTGTCAAAATAAAACAAATAAATGAAAGAAGGAATACTTTCAACTTAAATCAAATAAATAATACACAACATTCAAGAAATTTAGGAGAATCAATGATTTCATTTAGTAATTGACATAATGTCTCTCAATTAATTGTTAATGTATATTTACCCAAGTAGACCAATTTAATAATATTGTACTATTACCATGTTCATTTAAGATAATAAAATAATTTCAAAATTTTAATAATGTAGTCGTAGAAAAAGTATAGTATGCAATTCGTGTTATAAACTTCTCTAGACACTGTTTATTAAACACTCGCTCCACTCGTGCCTAATTAACTCGTGACTAAAGTGCAGTTTATAACACTTGTTGCATAATATACTATTAAAATGTGACTTGTGATTTATACACTGACGGAAAAAAAATGAAACACTTGAAATTCGTAACATTTCGACCTTTTTCAAATCGCCATAACTCGGCGTATTTTCAATCGATTTTGATGAATCTTTGAGGGCGAAAAATTTTAAAATGTCTTCCGCCCCTCTCTAGCGCCTCTGTGAAAAAAAAGTTTGTTCTGGAAACCATGTCTAACTTTGACGATGTCTACGGAGTTGGAAAATGTTTGTTGAATCGATCCACCATAAAGGCATTAAAATTTGATCAATTTCCTATGCAGAACTTAAAGAACGAAGTTCCTACGACGATTTGGCACTAAGTTATGGGTGTTTGAAAAAAGTGCATTTTGAAGTTTTTCGCACATAACTCAGTGACTTTTCAACCAAATTTGATGATTCTTTCGGAAAAAAATCCCATTTTGGTTCTACTTTAAGGGGGTAAACTCAGATTGAAATGATCCCTTTTCGAACCCTTCAACCCCCGAACAAAAAAACACGTTTTTGGCCAAAAAACGCCCAACTTTGGCAACGTGTACCGAGTTGGAAAAAATGTGTCAACTCGATTCACCAAAAGGGCATTGAAATGTGTTCAATTACCTGCGCAGGACTCAAATAACGAATATCCTACAACGATTTAGCACAAAGTTATGGGTGTTTGAAAAAAGCGAATTTTGTGGTCCGAAGTTTTTCGACGAAATTGTTTTCATTTTTTGTTTTCAATATCGCATTTTGTACCTTAGAACTCTATTAACAAAAAAAAATATTTTAGGTCAAAAAAAGCTCACTTTAAGTTCCGAAAAAAAATGTGGGCCTAACTCACCACCATTCGTCCATTTTTCCATTCCTTCAATAAAAACAAACAAATTACACTGACGGAAAAAAATTAAACACTTGAATTTTGTAAAAATTTAGGTAATTTTCAAATGGCCATAACACGGCTTCTATCCAACCAATTTCGACGATCTTTTGATAAATAAAAAAAATGTGTCCTCTTTGAGAGGATTTATCCCCCACTCAAAGAGAGGGCTCTACGCCCCTCCAAACGAAAAAATAAAAAAACCACACAATGTAGTTTTTTTTCAAATACCCATAACTTTGTGCCAATTCGCCGTAGGAACTTCGTTTTTTGAGTCCTGCACAGGTAATTAAACACATTTCAATGCCCTTTTGGTGGATCGAGTCGACACATTTTTCCAACTCGGTACACGATGTCAAAGTAGGACGTTTTTTTTTGCCCAAAAATGTGTTTTTTTTTGTTCGGGGGTTGAAGGTTTCGAGAAGAGATAATTCCAATCTGAGTTTACCCCCGTAAAGTAGAGCCAAAATGGGATTTTTTCCGAAATAATCATCAAATTTGGTTGAAAAGTCCATGAGTTATGTGCGAAAATCTTCAAAATGCACTTTTTTCAAACACCCATAACTTGGTGCTAAATCATCGTAGGAACTTCGTTCTTTAAGTCCTGCATAATGAATTGATCAAATGTTAATGCCTTTATGGGGAAGTAGTTGTTTCAATAAGTTATTTGTTTATAGTCTTAGTAAGACTTAATTTTTTCTTGCAGATTAACGGCTACATTTCGTTTTATTGTATTTATCTAATGCTTTCTGCAACAAGTAACGTTATTCCCAATTTGTTTAATAGAGAAGACTTCCCTGGCTAATACTACTCCAGATAGTAGTATTTCAATTCGAAATTGCAACAAATATTCATGTTTAATTGCAAATTACAACAGCGTTCAATATGAAGTATGTTATTAGATACGAGTAATCTTGTTCCACTAATTGAGGTTCTGCTGTGTATATGCAGTCTTAATGGCGTACGATCTACATTCCATCTGATAGATGCAATGGTGATGACCTACAATGATTTTTAATGCCTTAGAACTTTTGATAATTGATCAGCCTGTAGTAGTTAACGGTGACTTCACTTTACCAAATTTTATTCAACAAAATATTTCGTATCCCAAATGTTTTTCATTTCGCTGCTGTTGCAACGTACTCGGTCTTACTTAACACATTACGGTCCGGGTTTACCTTATGCCTGTAGCCGGTAAATTTAAAGGTTTCAACGTTTGAGGGTGTTGTATAACCACGTACAAAAATAGGCACAACTTTTGTAATATTGCTGGCAATAATTTTCACCGTTATTTCGAGATGCCATGTGAACTTATTTATATGTCTCTGGACAGTAACGTGTTAATATAAATGCATGTTCAAACATAAAAACAAATTCTTGATTTAGTAGTGTCAATTATAAACTCTCCTACATTAGCCAATCGTGCTGATACTCCTATAGTTATTGAAGATTTATACCATCCGTCATTATCTATGACATACATCGTAGGTTTCCTTCAAGCAATAATAACATTCTAATTTTGTTACCCTATATAGATTTGTCTAATATTGACTGGTCATATTTAAATAGCTAGGCTGATGTGAATAAAGCTTTGGCTATGTTCTACATCAATCTTTACGACATATTTGATCAATCGGTTCTCTTATCTTGAACTAGTAGGTCAAAGTTAATCCCTTAGTTTCTACCTCTGAAATAAAAAGGAACCTAAAGTCATATAGGTGAAAATGGCTGTCTTGTAAGAATCCATTATATCGTAATGTATTTAAAAGGCTTAGATTATTCACTAAACAGCAAGTTAGCGATGCATACAAAGTGTATCTGAGAGCAGTTGAAGACAATATTAAAACAAATCCTACAAAATGATGGAATTATGGTACTGCAAGAATACCAAACTGACTTACAGATGATAATCACGAGTATGATACTCCACTCCCAGTGTATTCTTAACTGTTTTGCGTTGCAATTCTTTAAAAACCACAAACCTGCCAACGATATTGCTTGGCCTGATATTCAATAAAGCAATTATCCATCTTTTACCATTAAACAAATTCAGAAAGAGTGTTAATAAGCATTACAGATCGTAAAGATGACTCTGTTCCTTTCTTGTTAATCAAAGATTACTAATCTAAAAAACAATCGTAACCCTAATAGCATCATACATACATACCGTATAAATAATAAATAATATTTATTTAACAGAATCTCCTTTTACATAATAATATATAAATACAAATAATTAAAAGATGTAAGAATAAAGTATACAAGTTTTACTTTAACATCAAAAGTGTAATACTAGCTTTCTCAACTCTGTTTTGAAATTACTAAAGCTAGAGCCAAGCAAATTTACATGGGCATTAGAACCTAATTCATTTGCTAATGACATGAGTCTATATATTGGAAAATTTAGTTCATAATTAGTATGGACCACAGCTAACCTAAATAGGGGTCTTCGACGTGTATTGATATACGTGGAGCTAAACGAAATATTTAGTGAAATTGTTAATTCCGGACAATTTATTGCACCCGATATTAATTTATGAAGTAAACATAAATCTAACCTAATTCTATCTACGCTTACGTAAAGATTCTAGAATAAAACAAGAAAAGTCATCGTTATCATCAATCGAAATGGTAATTTCACTAAATTTCCAACGCATATATTTGACAAATTTTTGCTGAATCCGCTCTATAGCTAACACATAACAACTATAATGGGGAGACCAAACTGTAGATGCGCATTCTACATTTGATCTTACTAAACTAGTAAATACAGTTATAAGAGCGTGCGGTGTGAAGTTGTAATATGAATATGAAACCAAGTATCTTTAATGCTTTATTTGTTATTGAATTAAAATGGGTTGCGAATGACAATTTACAATCGAAAATCACTCCAAGGTCTTTAATAATAGAAACTCTATCTAATGCTTCGTTATTGATATTGGTTAAATGTAATTAGAGATGATTTTCTCGTAAAGGAAATTGTATTATATTTAGATATATTCAGAAATAGGTTATTTTTCAAACACCATTCATGTAATACAAGTCATGTCGAAGTTCTCTACAGTTATTTACATTATCAGTGTATCCTCCAATTTATACACACCCGATATATAGTCCTCACACTAACTTTAGGGGTCTTGCATAAAGTCCTAAATTATGTTCTTGTTACATAAATAGCTATTATGAAAGACTTTTGTAAATTTACGTATTAATGTAATAGCACTAATAAAGGCGGGCATACACGGTAAGGTTTACCGGAAGACGTGCCTTCCGGCCACTAATCCAGGAGGCAAACCGCGGCATTAGTGGTTAGATCGGGCCAAAGGCGAGACCTGAAATCTCGCCCTTCAAAAAATACTGTCAGCGCTTGAATTCTGCTAGCCGCGCCACCCATGCTCACAAGCCACACTAAAACTCGCTGTAAAAACGTAGAATGTATGTCTGAGCAGATAGTACAGGATTAACCTCCCTGGTTTAGTGGCCGGGAGGCACGGCCTCCGGTAAACCTTATCGTGTATGCCCACCTTTACACCTGATGGGAGGTCATGTGAGGGGTGTAAGTTATTATTTTACCGATGTGAGAAACGCTTTAGAAAATGGGGTTACACCACCTTTTATCGGTATATTTTCTAAACAGAGTTTAACTTAGTGTTCAAATTACTGTCAAATGATACTTGTGATATGTGTGATAGTTTGAAAATGGCGTTACAGGAATATCATTCAGAGCAAAATTGACTGTCACTTGCAAGATACTGAATCGCATTAAAAATTCAAGGAAAGCAAAACACTGATTTCACCAGAGATAACTAAGATTTACAGAAATATATGCCCAAATTATATTTGTCCAATTTAAAAAAAAAAAATATGTTAAAACTTGTTAAACCTAACAATTTATAATGCTGCAGCCAAAAACTCTGTCTGTTGGTGGTAGAGGCGGACATGAAATAGCCAGTGACGCTTCGCGGGTTTTTTTCTGGTACGGCCGAGGAACAAGAGGTGGTAATACAGATAGGTGCTGCGTGACCGAAGCCGTCTCTGCAACTGACCCTACCTATCTGTAGAAACCCCGCGAACCGTCACTGGAAATAGCACCAGCTTTAATAAAATAGGTGAACAAGGTTTTGATGATCTCAGACGTAGAGACCTTCATCATTTTGCCAGACAAATGCCGTAGTCAAAAGTCAGAAGACAACTGACTATTGGTATATTGATAGCAATAAATGATTTCTTCCATTTTCTAAATATTGTCCATCCTTTTTTTTTCAAAAAAGGATGTTTGGAAATGCGTATTAGGAAGACTGAATGACTTAGAGAAATTGGCGTAAGCAACTAAGATATGTTACTACAACCGATTGTTTGCAATTGTAAACTGATTTATAATTAATAGAAAAAATACTGAACATCCATGAACCAGAACGGCATATTTTCGTTAATGCAATCTAGCACCCAAAGTGGAGCTCGAACCCACAGTAGCCGTACCGTAAGCAGGAGCCAAAAAACACCGCCAAGGAGCGCTTCTTATCTATTCCTTAACATTAGTTATTTGTAAATTTTTCTCAGAGGGAACGTAGGCGATTTAAAATGTTTTTTTCACGAAACACTATGTAGGTGGTTAGCCACGGATTTGCGGAGGTGAACATCTTAGGGTTATAGTGAAACGGATGCACATTTCTAACAATTTTTATATTCTTGAAACAAACAAACGCCATCTAGTTTAGGTATACAACGGCCGTGTTTGTAAAAGATGCACAAACTGAATAAAGTCAATGTATTTTATAAAGGATGCACAGAGCAGAGACGGCTGGTTCCAATCGGCGCGAAACGAGCGGCTACAGACTCCCCCTCAGGACTAATGAGACTTCCCGGCCACTGGTCCGCATTTAGAGAGTAGCCGAAAGGGGGAACCGACTCTTGTTGTGGCAAGGAGTTCCGATCGAGCAATCACTGCATTCAAAGGAGAATCAGCAAGTATCTCTCATCGAAAAAACGTGTCTGAGCCGAGATGTACCACAGCTGCTCCAGAACCACAAAAATAGTTGTTTTTACGGTTTCCGATATGACACCATGTCGACCACCTCATCAACGAAGAGCGCCCAGTTCGACATCGCGGTAAAATGCCGCAAACATCCAACTCCTGAAAGACGATCTGGCACTGCAGAGATACTAATTCGCACAGATTAAGATCAATGAGGCAACCCAAACCATCAGTTTCTGCTTTAGTATAACATCGGCACCCACCATCCCGACGAAAAACAGGTTCGCCTGCCTTGAGATGGATACAACCACTGATCCCTCGTCGGGCACCCTGGCCATATGGAAACGCAACGCTACCTTGATTCCCAAGGCCACCCCTCCAAGGTCCGAGCCAAACGGCATCCGGCCGGCAGCAACGATCAAATCCCCAGACAGTACAAGAGCTCACGTTCACGGAACATCAACGTAAAAGTCAGTCAGGCTAACACTGCGTGGGCTGAGAGCCAGGTCTGCACCTCCACCGACTTGCGTTTCCAGCCCGAGTACTCACGCAAACTAGCCCTGCTTTCCAGTCCTACCAGATCGGGGAGGAGAAACTGAAGGTAGTACTATGCAGATTCCCAGCTTCCGCCACTGACGACGCCATCGCATCGACCACCTAGGTTGTCAACTGCCGGTGCATTCTATAACCAGGATGACCAGCAGAAAGAAGGAGACTGGCACTATATTCAGGCGGAATATGGTGTCCTTTCAACTCCAGAAGAACAAGTAGAGGAAGAAGGTTCTAGCAAACTGTACCACCGATGCCAGTAGCTGTATTACTCCCAGAGCAATCGTTCACTACACTTCGTCAAGTGTGCACGAGCACACTGAACTCGAAGAAGAAGAAGGCGTACCCAGCCAATTACAGAGGATGCCGTATTTTTGTGTGTAGATCCAAACATGTCACTAATAACAACTATTACAGATCCGGTTTTAGCTACGCAGCAACTGTAGCCAGCCAGCCCAAGGCCCAAACACCGGCAGAGACCTTCAAACACCAGCCAAACACCAGCCAACCATCACCGAGTTCCAGAGATTATAGTGGTAAGTGTAACAGGTGAGCTCCAGACGCTGTACGAAATACATGTACTGAATACACGTTTTGACTTCTGCATTCCCTATCAGACTGGTTCTGAAAGCAATCCAAATCTAGTTTCCACCCAACCAACCCATGCTTACCAGTGGTTATTCGCACCACCCTTTGCCTGATTCACGCCTAGTCGTGTTCGGTGACGGTGAGAGTTAGTAATAACCTCTCCGTCCGCAATATGTACGAAAGCCTGGTCAGAGTCAAGGTGCCTTCGTAACATTTATTAATACCTGTTTAAAAATACAATTGTATTTCAGGGAGATGAACGCCGCCGCAGTTAGAGCGTGTAATATACTGCACTGACCACAGTCGGTCGGAATGGGAAACATCTCTTGTTGCGTGCCTGCCTGGGCCGGCACGTGTAAGCTCGCTCGTTAAGACAGCTTGACCTCTGCTTTGCCATCTGCCCAGACATCTCCTCTAACCAAAGGGGATTGATGAGTGGATCAGGGGATATCGGCCAGGTGTTTTTCTAAAAACATGCGTGGTACCGTCTAACGGCGGGCAGGCCTGGGGGCAGTAAACCCAGGCCTGCCTGCCCCCCAAAAAATCCACCTTTTGCACTGCGCCCACCATGTCCAGTGTAGAAGTATGCCACATCATCAGATGGAAGACATGGAGGTCACCACGGCCTCCGAAGCCCTCAGCATCCACAGCGATTCGTCCACCACTAAGATGGACATTATTCGGAATCAAAGTGGTTCTATCGCGGCGCTGCAACACTCACTAGATGAGCTTAACTTGACGGTCTCTAGGCTACACAGAACCATCGACGACCTCCGTAAAGATAACGAGATAATGAATCAAGGGGGGTCATGCATAATATTTTTTTTTGTATTAATAACTGCATTTTCACGCGAAATAGAATTAATTTCACGTTGCATTTTTCGGAACAATTAAGGGTACATCTGGTGTCGAGACGGAGTGCCGGGCCTGGGCGAGACCGAGATAAGGGCGCGTGCGAATCGGCGAAGGAATGTGACGGACCACCTGCGGCCACACACACGCAGTATGCACGGCGCCAAATTAAGGGGTTTGTTTAGTCTACTTTGCAGATAATCAGTAAAAAATTGAGATAGCGGGGGCGCGAGATGGGAAAAAATTCAGGTTCCCACGACCACACAAATTCTAATTAACCATAGAAATATTGAATCACACCGACAAGTATAATGAACTACAATAATGATGTGCTTCACTATTTTAAAACGATATAAAAGGGCTCGGATCGTAGCAAACTGGGTCAGATGACCGCCACTAGTCTTTCCTGATTAACACGACATCCTTACATCTACCCGTATGTCTTTTACTCTCTGGTCCGACGGTTTACCCGTTATTGGCTTACCAGAAAGTATGACATGCACATACACGAACAAACATGAACAAATACTTATTACATAAAATCACACGACATCCTTACATCTACCCGTATGTCTTTTACTCTCTGGTCCGACGGGTTACCCGTTATTGGCTTACCAGAAAGTATGACGTACACTCATACCCGAATATACGTAAACACAAACAAACACTAAAACAATAATACGAATCAAACTGGTCCGACGATTTACCCGTTATTGGCTTACCAGAATAATGAAATATAAATAAACAATAATACAAATCAAACTGGTCCGACGGGTTTACCCGTTGTTGGCTTACCAGAAATATTAGCAACAAAGACGATCGAATTCATACCCATTGTAATAATGTTCTGTTGTTTAAACATATTCTCAATAAATTAGGCTGCGTACGCAAAGAGGGGAAAAGGGAGAGGGAGGGGGGCTATATTAGTCTGAACGTAGAACATTATTACTTGGGCTATCCGAAAGAATAGTTTTTTTTTGAGTTATAACAAATGCAGTAAAAACACGTAACTAACGTTTTATGGTCACGGCATTAGAATTGTAAATGGTAAAATAATCGTTTATGTTGATAATTGTCAAATATATAATTAACAATTTCGCTGCACATTTTAAACTGAACCAAAAGATAATAAACTGATCATTCGTTAAACTCACACCCTCTTGTTTTATTTGTTGTTCTTATTTAATTCCTGTTTGTCCTTAAGCCATCCTAAAGGTTGGTCGAGTCCAGGCAAGTGAAGTAAGACCATTATAAGTAAGTGAATCACCAAGTCAATGGAGAAAGTAAACATAGCACAGATGATACATATTAACATCCGTAACGAACTGGTTAAATAATTAAGGGTTACTACACAACACAACACAACGTAAAAATAATACAAATTGCAAATTTGTAAAAGACCGGGGTACGAACCATGCCACAAACTCAGGCATGAATTTGAGTTTCTCCGACTCCCCGAAATGGGGCCAATCTCCTACCAGTGGGCACGCCATCCACCACATTACTGACTCGGTCGCCCCCTTGATCAGCCAGATAAAGCCTTCGAACGGGATCGACGAAATCCCGAGCAACGGGTATCTTAAACGCCCTAAAAAGGCGCGGAGAGGCGGACCTTGAGGCCCAGGAGGCGTCAGCCAAGAAATGGCGCGAAAATAACGACGACGAAGAGCCTCAGTGCTCCAGGTCTAGAAAAAGGGCGGCATCGTCTGATAAGCCCGCCGAACCCGCCAAAAAACTGACTGGTCCGGCTCCGGCAAAAATGACCACCCACTCTTCCGGTGGTCAAGCAGTCCAGGCCCAACCCTCTTCTTCTCAGAGCCTCCAGGATCCGAGCTCATCTCGTGGTTCTGAAAAAGGTGGTTCCGAAAATCCGGCCACCCATCCAAAACTAACCCGAGTCAAAAGTGCTTGACTCGGCGATCGACCGATGTTGGGCCGGCAATCTCTGCCGCCACGGCCATCATAACTAATGATGCCCCGTAAGGCTGCAAAAAAACCCCACCTTCTTGCGTTTTGTAGGGGTAAACCTATACAAGGAATTAACGATTGTTAAGTGTATTAACAACGTTAAATCTACCTCTGTAAGAGACGGCATCAGAGTACAATTCAAGTCACCCACCGACTTCTGAGAGCTAACTGCCTACCTAGATCGTATCATACTTTACAGGACGAGGATAAATCTCTTAAGGTAGTGCTACGCACAGTATCTATTGACGTTACTGTAGAAGAGGTGGAGGAGAATCTTAGGGCAAGGTTTGCCTATAAATTCGGTCACCACGATGACCAGTCGTCATGGACCAATCCCCCTTATATGCCTCCTGGTTGAAAAGACGGATGAGGGTCATAAGATCTTCAATTTTAAAAGCGTGGCCTTTTCAACATGATCGAGGCCAAGCACAGGGCTTCGGGTGGCAATCAATGTCAATTGTCAGCATGTATGGCACTCTCATGCCCATTGTACCGCCTCGTTCGTGTGAGTAATGTGCGCAGGCAGGCACCCGTCATCAAAGTACACGGCCTCAAAAGACGCGCAAGCAGTGTGCACGAACCGCGACTGTCTGTACGTCGCCAGTCTCCGAGATTGCCCGTCCTTTGCAAGGTCCCAGAGGCAAAAACCTCCCACCGGGCCTCCTCCGGCTCCTCTTCGGCACTCCACTAAAAAGGCCGCCGCTAGTTAACTCGACCGCAGATGAAAATCTGCAAATCTCGATTACATGCCATCGTATGTTGAGCCTGGCATCCACAGACGCGGGGAAGGAACTTTTTGCCGACGCTTTTGCTAGGCTGTTATTTCTCATAGCCTGGACCAACACTCCTTCACCCTAATCCAGTTCCATCCTAACTAACGCACATCACAAATGCTGACTCTCCCATCGATTTCGTGCGCATCGTCTTCTGGAATGCGAAGATACTGGAGCTAGAGTGTTTCGTTCGCCGGCATGATATTCAAGTCGTGCTCGTGAGCGAGACTTTACTCAGTGCTCGCCGGATACCAAAAATCAACGGGTATTAGCAATACCTCACCAATAATGCCACTGGACGCGGCACAGCTATCTTTACCCAAAGGGGACTCGACCAATCTTACCTCCCAATCGACGGCCTATCTGACCTTGAGGCAACTGCCTTGGTCCTTAACACCATCTGTCTGCTCAAAATAATTTCGGGATACCTTGACCCTGATCTCGACATCGTCTTCAATGATGCTATGCCTACCAGCTTGGCAGGACAACTATCGGTTTTTAAATAATTAATGTTTTTTTCTCATAGATGGCATGAACTGCATATTTCATGTAGTAGTGATTGCGTGGCTTACATTATTATATACCATTTTAAAGGTTAGACTTTAGACTATCTTCCGTCAAAAACTGAGCGTCATTGGTAAAAAACAAGTTGGTTAAAAATCTAATTGAAAATGCACAATCAAAGAGAGCATTATCGGAATATTTTATTGTTTTACTTCCGAAAAGGCAAAAATGCGGTGCAAGCTCGGAAGAAATTATGTGAAGTTTATGGTGAGGACTGCCTTACTGAACGCCAGTGTCAGCGTTTGTTTGCACTGGAAATATTTAATGTGCCAGATGCACCACATACTGGTCGTCCAACCACTACTGATGATGACAAAATAAAGGCGTTAATCGAAACTAACCGGCGTATGACAACTCTAGAGATAGCAGAAAAGCTCGACATATCGAATTCAACCGTTTACTTGCACTTACAACAGCTTGGTTATGTAAACAAACTGGATGTTTGGGTTCCTCACGAATTAAAGGAAATCCATCTCACCGAACGCATTAACATATACGACTCTTTGCTAAATCGTAACCAAAACGACCCATTTCTAAAAGGAATCATAACGGTTGATAAAAAATTGATTGTTTACGAAAACGATGGACCAAGCAAAATGAGCCCACACAATCGACATCCAAAGCCAATATTCACCAAAAGAAGATTATGCTTTCTGTGTGGTGGGATTACAAGAGTATAGTCTACTTTGAGGTGCTTCCAAGAAATCAAACTATTGATTCGAATATCTACTGTCGTCAACTATGGAAATTGAACAAATAAATCAAGAAAAAAAAATGCTCTGAACTTGCCAATCTTAAAGGCGTGATGTTCCATCAGGATAACGCCAGACTTCATACCTCATTGATAACCCGTCAAAAATTAACAGAGCTCAATTGGGAACTGATGCCACATCCACCCGATAGCCCTGACTTAGCACCATCAGATTACCATTTGTTTCGCTCCCTTCAAAACCATTTCAATGGTAAAACTTTCGATTCCGATCATAATCCAGTCATATTGCGTATTACAATAGGCACCGATATCGCTTCTTAATTAGCCAGGAATGAGGAATAGGGACTGAAAGTTCCGGCAGAAAGTCGAAAAGTTCGTCTCTCCACTTACAAACATTCAGTTGGAAGCGGACCCTAATATCCGCAGTTGTGAAACTTACCACCGCCTTCATCACGGCGGATAAGGAATCCACTGGGGTTGGAGTCTCGACGAAACCCGAGCTCCTCAATATTCCGCCCGATATTCTCGACCTAATCAAAGAGAGTAAGGTTGCTCGCCGCTGATGGCACAGCACTCACGAGTCCGGAGGCTCGTAGGTTTGTACTGCGAGTCAGAGACAGCCTTCGCGAATTGCGCAACCAGCGCACAATCCTAGAGATCAATGCTTCCATAAAGAAATTATGGAGTGTTACTAAAGCCGTAAGACACAAACCACATGGTCTCGCCGCAATTCATGGTAAGAGGGGTTTCGCGTGCTCAGATGCTGAGAAGGCTAAAGCTTTCGCCAACTCACTCGAGCGGTAGTTCACTCTGAACCCGAGCGATGACGATGATTTTCAGGATGAGGTAACATCCGCTGTCAGATCCTACATAACAGCAGACAATGGCCATTGGGCAATAGTGCCTGCCACTAAAACCGAGGTTGATTACATCATCAAAGCACTTCCGCTCAAAACGGCCCCGGGCCATGACGGCATCACCACCGCTATGGTCCACAAGATCGGCCGCAAGGCCAGAGTGGCCATCCTGAACATTGCTAATGCGTCCAAGCGCATGGAAGCTGGCTTCCATAGTCAGCACCCTGGAGCAAGGAAAGTCTCCTACTTCCCTCAAAACTACAGACCAATCAGCCTTCTCAGCACTCTATTTAAAATTGTCGAGAAGATCACACAGTCATCCCGGATTATCAGCACGGGTTTCAATCGAGCCTCTCTACCACTCATCAGCTAGTGAGAGTAACAGAATTCATTATAAACGAGTTCGTCCATAAAGCCGGGCCCACACGATGCTACGAACACCTTCCAACGTTGGACGCTGGATGGTTGGGCGCATCATGTGGGAGATCCACGAACTACGAGTGGCCAGCTTCCAGCGTCAAACGTTCGTGTTGGAAGGTGTTCGGCCGGCTGTCGGTCTTTTAGTCTGCTTCAAAGGGTTTTCTCTGTCATTGGTTGGCATACTTGGTGGCATTGGATACATTCCCACACGACATGCACAAACATTTGTACGAATGACAACCGTGTATCATAAGTAACGGTCTTTTTAATATTTATTCTACGTGCTTATAAATATTGCAGCGGCGACACAGATATCTTCATCCTCCTCCATTTTTTTTTTAAATAATAATCACTATAAAATACAAAAACAGAGTAATGTAAGGAATGTTGTTATTGCAAACAAAAATTGCAGTAGGTAGGTACAAGTTCAGCCACTGGAAATAATATTTTATTAATTAGTAAATCATGACAATTATAAAAAATAAATATAAAATTAACTGAACTTAAGGGTTTAATACTTAAATGATTAAAAAAAGTAAAAACAATTAAGTAACTATCATAACATAAATGAATAATAACCTCTACTATATGTACTGTCACCCTAGCGGTGACTCTGGGAACTGATAAGGACGTGAACCTCCTTCAGACAAACTTTGGAACCAACTGCATTTGGATCCAACGTTTGTCTATCGTGTGGGAGCGCATGTGTCAAGACGTTCGTCCAACGTTTGACTCATCACTTGGAAGCAAACATTTGAGGCAAACGTTCGTAGCAACGTGTGGGCCCGGCTTAAGAAGGACACGGTTGCGGTATTCTTCGATGTGGCCAAGGCATTTGACAAGATCTGGCCTAACGGCCTTATATACAAACTATTCTTCTCGAGTACCCGGAGTACTTGATGCAACTAATCCATTCCTTTGTGCGATAGCGACAGTACTGCTGTAAACGTAACACTGTTCTCTCCTCAAGTAGATAGATAGAAGCCGGGGTTCCTCAGGCGTCATGCCTCTCCCCGACTCTCTACAACATCTTTGTGAGCGACATGCCGAATTTCACTCGGGTCATGACCGCTCAATACGCCGATGACACAGCACCGTTGTACCGTTGTACCGAGAAATCTCTCCAAACCGCTATCGACTAATGCAGGAATGGGCCGGAAATGACGGATAGCGATAAATCCCAGCAAGAGCGTGGCTATGCACATCACACGGTCACGCCCAAAAATCCCGATCCCTCTCGAATTTAAAATCGGTGAGTCCCCGATAGAACTGGGCCTAACCCTTGATCGACATATTAACTGGTCTTAACATATAAAGTGCGCTGTGAGCAAAGCACGTGTCACGCTAGCCAACCTGTTCCCGATCATAAATCCGAAATCGAAGCTCTCCCCTAAGAACAGGACAAACTTATACAAAATGGTCATTCGGCCACAGATGCTCTACCCATCCCAAGCCTTTAGCTACAGCAAATTAACTGCGCTCAATAAGCTCCAAGTCAAGCAAAACATATCGCTAAGATGGGTCCGAGAGCATATCGAAGAGCTAACCTGTAAATTATTTGACAAGCTTGACAATGACCGTCTATCAGTAATCAATTTCCCTCAATGTGATAGGTTGGCTTTGCGAAAGCACCCAAACCCCAGAGATATTCTAATCTAACTTAGACATACCTCCTTCAAATTTTATAATTATTAAATAGTATCGCCACCATAGCGTTACACTAACCGTCCACCCATTTCCCTTACAGTCCATAAAGGCCGTGGGTTTAGACTGCCGGCAGCTAACAAGTATCTAAGAATCGCCCAGATCGTCGTACCCTAACCCGCCATTGAAACCATAAATATGGATCCCAGAATGACCACTTCCCTGTTTGTGGACGACACCGTCATACTCTTTACATTTAAATCACCATAAACTATTAGACACTACTCCAGGATACACTTTTCACCTTGGGAGATAGAGGTAGAAAATTAATCATGATAAGACTGAGGCCATTACCTTCAAATATTAACCCACCAAGGTGCTGATTTTGGAAAGACAAGACAAATTCAGTGGATATCGAAGCACTTAATATCCACACAGGAACACTTATGTACACATCATTCGTTAGGCCTACTCTACCATTTGTATGCCCAGTCTGGCCTCACATTTAAAAAGTCTCGCCATCATTGAAAACAAACTACTCCGAATACTACGCGCCACTTTTCACGTGCAATGCTCAATTACTAGTCAGATTGAAGGCCTGAACGTTTCGGTCAGCAAATACTGAACTCAACATGAAAAGTACCACTTCAACGCCCATTAATCTACTATTATTATAAATATTTGCAAATGCACTCACCAATTCAAGCACGAGCAGGAATTGAAAAAAATAACAGTCCCGTTTATATTTGATTTAGCCTCATAGTTTTCGAGTTAGTGTCCACAAAAAGATACACACAGACACTTTTCAAAAATGACCGCAAATCCTGAATACCTCAAAATAGATATTTCCGTGGAAATTATGAATTCGACAATTTGCACAATTCGTTTCCGTACTTTTTACAGTGAAAGTGAAAATATACAGTTCAGTTGCATTGTCGATGTCAGGATTTTATATAGGAATGCGTGTGCTTCTAATTGGTGTTTCTTTATAAAAAGTAATAAAAAGAACGCGGAGAAATGAAAAATATAAAAAAAAATTATTTGCCCTTTGAGGTTACTTCTTTACAATTATGTATGAAAGATGATATCATGTAAATGACGCCGCGGCTCATGTGACATGACGTAATCCGTTTGTAAAGATTTTCGACTACTCTGCGACACTAATTAGATTCTATTCTATTTCGCATCTGATCTCCTGTTTCAGCTATGCAATTGTGTTCGGTTTATTCTGCTCTTCAGATACCCCCAAAGAAAAAAAAATCTGCGGGAGTTAAATCACAGGATCGCGGCGGCCCATTGATGTCGTTGTTACGTGAAATAATTCGACCTGGAAACTTGCGCCGCAGTAACCGTATCGCATCTCCTGCTGTGTGGCAGGTAGCACCGTCCTGTTTAAACCAGAGAACTTCCATATCTTTCAAAAATCTGTTATCATGTTCCGATAACGAATGTCATTAACCGTAACAGTATTCCTCATGATTGTATTACAGAGTAACATAACAGATCATAACCCGGTAATTCTTTTGATTGAAAGTAAAACAAATAGTTACTTAAAGAAAAATGAAACAGTTAAAAAAATTAATTATCAAAAGTTACATGAAATAATTTCGCTGGAAACGTGGAAAGAAACATTAGACTCAAGTGAAATTAATGTAGCTGTAAATAATTTCATTAATAAGTTCAGTTCTCATATAAATTCAGCAATGCAAATAAGATGTATTCGAAGAAATCATATAAATAAAAAGCCTTGGGTTATCGCTGCTACATTAAAGTCAATAACTACTAAAGAGAGATTATATAGACAATATATGGAAAATAAAGGTAACATTGAAATAAAAACAACTTATAATAAATACAGAAATAAATTAAATTCCATCATAAAACGATGTAAATCTGATTATTTTAAAGAAAAAATTATTTCTTCAAAAGGGGATATTAAATTGTTATGGAAATACTCGAAGCAAGTGGCAAATTTAAATAACACGAAAGACTCAAATAATATCGATCAAATTGCTGAGGGAGAAGAAATTATTGATGATAATGAAAAAATGGCGAATTCATTTAATAGTTACTTTTGTAACGTTGCTGAAATATTAATTAATAGAACAAACAAAATGAATGATGCAACCATATTACCCACCATAAAGCCCATAGCAGAAAGCTTATTTTTTCATCCAGTTTCTGAAATTGATATACATCACTGTATAACAGAATTATCTAATAATAAAGCACCCGGATCAGATAATATTACAGCAGAAATATTAAAATCAGTAGTCAGCCATATCTTAAAACCAATAGTGCATATTGTAAATATTTGTTTCTCAACAGGCACTTTCCCAAATTTGTTTAAAAATACCATTGTGAAACCGCTATATAAATCTGGAGATAAAAAGTTGAAAAGTAATTATAGACCTATAGCGTTAACTAGTTGTATATCTAAAATCATCGAAAAGCTTATTAAGAAACAGTTACTCTTATTTTTAAATAAACATGATTTCTTTTCACCTTCTCAGTTTGGTTTTATGGAAACAAAATCAACTAATCATGCAATTACAAGCCTTATAGAGAGTATTTACAATGGAATTGATAAAGACTATAAAATAATGGGGCTCTTTTTAGACTTGGCAAAAGCCTTTGACACTGTTAACCACTCATTACTTTAAAAAAAGTTGAATGTTTGCGGTGTCAGGGGCTTAGCGTTGAACCTTTTTAAGACATACCTATTTGACAGGGAACAAAAGGTTATTATAAATGGAAAATTCAGCGACAGTTGTAAAATTAAACATGGTGTGCCACAAGGTACAGTCCTGGGACCTATTTTGTTTATATTTTACGTAAATGATATGTTGTGTCTTAATCAGGATGATACTAATATACTAAGTTATGCAGATGACACAGCTATTGTGGTTCGTGGAATTACCTGGGAAGAAATTACTCATAAATTAGAGCGTGCTCTTGTGAAAATTAAAAATTGGCTCGACTGCAACCTACTCATTCTTAATACCGATAAAACAGTATTTATGACTTTTTCACCAAATAAATCAGGGTTACCTGAAAACTTAACACAACTAAAAATAGATGACTTTACATGTTCGATGTCTAACATAAACTGCACTTGCAATCAAGTTGTCAATAAAGTAAATTTTACCAAGTACCTTACTATTGATTCTCACCTTAAATGGTCTCAACATACCGATTACATAATAAATAAAATCAGGAAACTGGTGTTTGTTTTTGTAAGATTAAAGTATATATTGACGATAAAACAACTATTTGTTATATATTTTAGCATTGTTCAATCAATATTACAGTATGGTGTAATTGCATGGGGAAATTCACCAAAAAAATACATATCTAAAGTGGAAACAGTGCAAAAGAATATACTTAAAGTTATTTTAAATAAGCCTAGACTGTTTGCATCAGATCAATTATGGAAGGAAGCAAAAGTAATGAATATTAAAAGGTTATTTGTTCTCTCAATAGTTTCATTTTACTACTCGTGCAAAAACAGGAGTAAATATGTATGTCTTTCCAGAAACAATTACTACACACGTTTTGCACATTATCAGTTATCCTATACTCATAACACAAAGAAGACGTTTTATCAAAACTCATTTTTATATTTCATACACAACTTTTTACCTGATCATTTAAATCCTCTGAAAACTGCTTCGTTAGGAAGATCCTACTTCATGAGTTCTGTAAATGGCTAATGGAATTTGATGTAAATTTATTTTATGAGTGAATTTATCTCTTATTTCTGTTCATATCATGTATATCTCGTTTTACTTTTCAGTATTTAAATTTTGTCTATTTTGGATGTTATTGCAAATAGGGTTACTCTTATGTAATAGGGTTTGCGTACAAGCTGCTATAGTAGCTTCTGCAGTCGAAGAATTATTTGTTTTTTGTTTTATTTAAGATGAATCTGTATAATTTAAAATTTGTAGCATTTTTCTTAGACAGAATAAATATTATTATTATAGAATAAATATTATTATTATTATTATTATTATCCTCAAAAAAATGGGCCAATTACGCCTCCGAACCAAAAGGTATAAGAAACAGTCACATTTTGAGGTTGAATTTCCGTTTAAACAATATCTCTTGAATTTTCTTTTGTTAAAATTTGCTGTGTAGTGGAATACATAAGGCCAAATTGCAGCGAATGATGACGAATCGATGTGCTTGGACTTTCGGCCACACTTTCCCGAACAATGGCAATATTTTGTTCCGAACGACCTCTACGAGCATGCCAAGGGCTTTTGAAGTTCGCTCCGGATTCAGTTTGCTTAAATTTTTTGACCACATTCCAAATTGTCCTCTCAGAAGGTAGATTTTGCGTGCCAAAAAATCACATAAAGAACGAAATGCACATTTCCTCGATCGGCCATTTTCATAATAGGCTTAGATAATTTTAACACGTTGTTCCGTTGTATATTGCTCATGACTATTTTTGTTTATGTTTCTAGGTTAGAAAACTGACGTTACCGTTGACCAGTACGGTGGCGTATCAATTTTTTTTCGATTTTAATGTGGAGACTCAATTTGAATCACCCTTTATAACTTCAGTAAAACTAACTATTTTGTGTTTTTATTTGATGTTCATTCTTCATTTGTATTTGCCAAATTTATAAACTGTGGTATACTTGGATCAATGGATCTTTGCGTGCACTAGTGATAGTTGTCCGATACAATCAACGCTAGGGATTCCATCAGTGGCGTAGTCGAAACAAATTCCGCATCGGACAAATAAACAACACATTAAAATTAGTCTGAGCCCGCAACATAAACTGTTAAAACAACAGTATGAATGAGATGCAAAAATGCCTTTGTAGTGACTGAATACGAAACGCTTGGCCTGTCGGGCCGCATTTGGCCGGAAGGTAAACAAATCAAATTCTTTATGATCCCAACACGTCCTTCATAATTTTGACGTTTTAAACGTCAGTAAATTTCGGTCTGTGCGCGAGGAGTAACAACGGAGTTGTAGCGAGAAGCGCACGCTACAACGTGATGAAACCTGAGCGGCTTCATAACAAACCGGGAACGGTAACGAAAATATACCAAGCTTTTCGTTTCCATTACCGGAAATAAGTTAGTTGTGCATGTCAACATGCGAATCATATTTAACTTTTGGTTCCCGTTTTGGCACCCTCGTTTAGTCTTGAGTCTTTGATTTCTTCTAGGATCTAGATTTTCCAGGAGCAGAAAGCGACTGATTTCTCTCACTTGCAATTTTAATACTAGAGATAGTCCGTAAACTTATTTTTAAAGCATCAGTAACTCTATGAAACGATGTTATATTAATAATCAGGCAATAAGACAACAAAGAAAGAAATTACCTCTTGGACAGCATTCAGCGAAATTATAGGGCCGTTTTCCTTTTCTGCTGTAAAAAAGATTGACCACGAGATTCCGCGCCTGAGAATTTAGACATTTACCCGGCATTTTGAGGTTAAGCCAAGCGATTCCACTGATTGTTATAAAAGTTCTATAAAGAACTGTTTTTTTTTATATATTACGAAGAAATGTTTATCACGACGTGTTTATGTTACGACACAAAATGTACTGTACAGGTTGTAAAATCGAACAAACATGCAAAAACAAACACAAAACAGAAAATACTGCTTATAGCGCCACCACTGCATTACGAATCACGAAATGACTTACGGACCAAGGTTTTGTCTTTGTTCAATGCATGGTTTTACCGAGTGCCGTACGTCCTTGCCTTGGACGACATACGTACACAAATTATTGCGTCTAATTTAACTTATCATAGAGGGAGTAAACACATGAAAATCTTGTCGGAGCTAGATTCGGCTATCTATGACGTGCACGCAAAGATCCATTGATTCAAGTATATCAGTCGTACTTAAGCCTATACAGGGTGTAGTGGGACAATGTTAATTTTCAATGTTAATTTCTTTGTAGTGGAATATTATCTCCCTTGATCATTTTAGAGGAAACACGTCAATAAATGTTTTATAGAGTAAAAATTTCTGCATGCAGTCCTTTTTTAGCATTCATAAAAACTCTAAAAAATGATAAAATAAAAATGATCATTTTCACGAAAATAATGGTTGCCATGAAATTAAACAAAAACGGTGCGCTGTTAATTTATTTGCTCCTGTCAAATGTATTGAATACTTCATAACTTATTACAAGTTTTTTTATTAAAAATGTATTCTATTCAAGGAAATGTGCAAATTGTGAAGTGGTGCTATGCTGGCAGCAGTTTTCGTGAAGTGCGGGTAATCGCGTTGTAATATTTCTTAGTGACACTGGTATTTGTACGAGTGAAAATCATGTTTCTTTAAATACCTCTGGGCAGTCGTATAGTGAATTCCACAGTTGTCAGCAATTTGTCTTAAGCTTATGTTTGGATCTTCTACTACAGAAGACCATAAACTCGTCATCCTTCTCATTTATTGGTAAATTATTCTGCTCTGCATTTGCTGTCCTCTTAGAATTCCGAAATACTGAGCCAGTCGTTTCCAATTTATGAACTAACCTTTGGATCGTTGCAATGGAGGGAGTTGGTCTATCGGGATAGTTGACATATCCCGCACTTCACGAAAACTGCTACCAGCATAGCACCACTTCACAATTTGCATTTTTTCTTGTATACATTACATTTTTCATAAAAAGAAAACTTGTCAAACAGTTATGAAGTGTTGAATACATTTGACAGAAACCAACAAATCAACAAATCAACAGTGCACCATTTTTGTTTAATTTCATGGCAACCATGATTTTCGTGACAATGATAATTTTTTAATAATTTATCATTTTTTAGAGTTTTTATGAATGCTAAAAAATAAATAATAGCAGGACT
The DNA here is from genome assembly GCA_910593695.2 of Ocypus olens. Taxonomy (NCBI): domain Eukaryota; kingdom Metazoa; phylum Arthropoda; class Insecta; order Coleoptera; family Staphylinidae; genus Ocypus; species Ocypus olens. The sequence continues at coordinate 29,950,376 of OU343047.1, forward strand.
GCAGTCATTTTTACTCTATAATACATTTATTTACGTGTTTCCTCTAAAATGATCAGGGAAGATAATATTCCAATATAAAGAAATTAACATTGAAAATCCAATGTTCCGGTTAATTCCACTACACCCTGTATAACACGCTTGAAACTATGTTTTTCTGATTTGTGTAAGCCGCCATAATCTTCCAAAATAATTTGAAAATTTCCACACGCATAATATCAAAGCTACCTTGGAGCAGTTGAAGTAAAGCCATATTTAGATGAAAACTGTAGAAAAGGTGGAGCAACAATATCTAAGAAAAGAATGTGCTAATTTAGTCATGTTTGTACCCAGGGAATCGTGCTATATGCGTAAGGGTGGTGTGGCGAGACTTTTGAATTTCCAGAACTTTTGGACTTTTTTTATTCTAAATTTCTTCGATCAGTTTGCATTTCGTCTAGGCGCAGTTCAACTGTAGCCTCGCACGCTATTTAAAATTTGTAAAAGTATTTATATGTATTTTTCAATTATATCCCACGTTCTATCAAAAATAAAAAAATACTCATTTTTTGTATTTGAACAAAACATATATTTTAAGAAAACAATGAATAGAAACTCAACCGTTAAATTTAATTAATATAGTAATTAGATATTCCATCTAGTTATTGACCACGCGGCATATCAACATTGTGAAGTATATAATTAGCAGTGTTTCTAACTTTCTACATCTTACCTCGACCCCCGTGCAAAAACTCAAGCAGTTTTTGATCTGCGCAAGGTGGACGAAGATAATTAAAGTCTTTTCGCTTTTTTTCTCACTAATCCGCGGCGTACCTGTTGATATCAATTCAGTTTGCAGGTTGTCGTCGCGGAGAACATGTGTTCTGGTTTGGAATATTTATTTATTTTTAAGTACCCGTTGTGTTGTGATACATCTTCGGGATTTGTGAATGTTGGTGTTTATGTTTTTTGGCCCCACGAATCCGAGGGAAACAAAAAAGAATCATCTAGTTTACATCCAAGCCAAGATGCGTCGAAGGGATTTTCTTATTTTGTAAGTTTGGATTTTCTTGAATACTGCCTCTTTTACCGAAAGTGAAGTAAAGTATTGTTTGAGTAGCTTTAGAAAATTTCAATTGTTCGCTCGAAAAAAAGTGCAACCTTAGATAATCACAAATTTTGTTCTCAAGTCATTAGCTCGAAATGTAGTGAAGGGATGTTTGTAGATTTGTACAGCATCCTGGAGTAAATGTATTTTTTAAATAAAAACAGCCTGTATGCTTACATATTATAAATAAAATTGATCTATATTGTGGGTAGAATTGCCTCCTAGGACTATTAAAATTCAAATATAGATTGATTCACATCAGACAAAAAATGGGTGAATTGCACTCTATGGTCTTAACGCAAAAAGACATTTGAAATAGTTTTCTTGATAGGGTAAGTGATGTAGAAGCTAAAATATTAAAAAAAAAATGAGATTTCGTAAAAAAACTATTCTTTATAAATTGTTCATTTTGGTATTATAGTATAAAGGGTCTTTCAATAGGGGTGATAGTTTTTTCAACAGAGAGTTTTCAGTTTCTGATATATATATATATATATATATATATATATATATATATATATATATATATATATATACCGGGTGACCCAGGGATCTGTAAAAGCCCCATAACTTATTTGCTATTAGAGATATCGACTTCTAGTTTTCTTGAACTGGTACCCACACTTATTCTACATATTTTAAAAATATGTATGTTTTTGTACAGGGTGTCCCAATATACATAACAGAACAAAGTTATGTTTTTTTTAATGGAACACCCTATATTTTATACTTTATTTTCAACCCTCTTGAGAAGCTGATACAAAGAGTATAAGATAGTATGGGTCTATTATGGACGGTTGGTTAGTTATGGACAAATTTGTGGTAAAAACATGTGCACATTGAAAACATTGCAGAAGCGTTCCTAGCAAAGATAACATCATTATTTATACATTAGAAAATTTCCCACATCATAAAGAATAATACACATCGGCTATGGTTCTCTTTTATTCATAGTGCTATACAGGGTGTCAACATACGCAAAATAATGGATAAATATTTTTTTTCAAATGGAACACCCTATATAAGTTGCCGCCAGTCTATGGCATTTTTAATAAGCTTTCCAATGATATACAGTTTGTATAACAAAATATTAAGGATTCTTGAGATTTATCAATAAAAACATATTTTTTTGCCACCTTCTGCTGATTTTTGGATTTTCAGCCAAAACTATGCATTTTCGGAAAAAATTATAAGAGACCAAAGTTGTAGAGCGAAAAATTTCGGATCGATATTGTTCTTTCAACTTTTGAGATAATGCATTCATTGCCCGCCAGAACGCGCAAAATCGTGACCGTTTATGCATTTTAGCGTTTTCTTTTCAAAGTTTTGATTAATAAATTGCACTACACTTTATTTTTCGCACCCTCTAGCGGAAAAACAGGAAATTATAGGGAAATTAAAATGACCCATATCGATTGAAAATGTTGCGCTCTACAACTCTTAATAAAAGCAATTTTTGCCAAAAATGCATAGTTTTCTCTAAAAATGCAAATTAAAAATGTATGTATCCATTTTTGCATTTTTCAATGGGTTTTTGCATTTTTAGCGAAAACTATGCATTTTAGGCAAAAAATGCTGCTTTTAAGAGTTGTAGAGAGGAATATTTTCAATCGATGTAGGTCATTTGAATAATTCTATAATTACTCGTTTTTCTGCTACAGGATGTGGAAAATAAAGTATAGTGCAATTAATTCACAAAAAAATTGAGAAAAACGCTAAAATGCATATACGGTCACGATTTTGCGCACTCTGGCGGGCAATGCACGCATTATTGAAAAAGTTGAGAGACCTATATCGATCGAGAATTTTCCGCTCTACAACTTTGGTCTCCTATTATTTTTTCAGAAAATGCATAGTTTTGGCTGAAAATCCAAAAATGAATAGGAGGTGACATGAGAAAAATGTTTTTATGGATAAATCTCAAGAATCCTTAATATTTCATTATACAAATTGTACATCATTGGAAAGCTGATTAAAAATCCCATGCATTGGTGGCAAGATATATAGGGTGTTCCATTTGAAAAAAAATAGTTATCCAATATTTTGCGTATGCTGACACCCTGTATAGCAGTATGAACAAAAAAGAACCAAAGCCGATGTGTATTATTCTTCATGATGTGAAAAATTCTTTAGTGTATAAAAAATGACGCTAGCTTTGCTAGGAGCGCTTCTGCAATTTTTTCAATGTGTCCTTGTTTTTGTCACAAATTTGCCCATAACTAACCAACCGTCCATAATAGACCCATACTAGCTTATACTATTTTTATCAGCTTCTTAAGAGGGTTGAAAATAAAGTATAAAATATAGGGTGTTCCATTAAAAAAAACATAACTTTGTTCTGTTATGTATATTGGGACACCCTGTACAAAAACATAGATATTTTTAAAATATGTAGAATAAGTGTGGGTACCAGTTCAAGAAAACTAGAAGTCGATATCTCTAATAGCAAATAAGTTATGGGGCTTTTACAGAACCCTGGGTCACCCGGTATATATATTGTTTTTACTTCCAGGGGTCAACATTTTCTGTATAGTGTGCAGTTTCATGTTGCAGCGTTTGACGCCTCTCGACCGGTTGGAAATAATACAAAAAAATGTTCGGGCTTCTCAGACGTCAACTTGGAGAATTTTGCGTACAAATTTGGGCTTGCATCCTTACAAAGTCGTATTAACTCAAGAACTGAAGCCAAACGACCACAGATTGCGTCGGTAGTTTGGTGATTGAGCCCTTGAGTACTTGAATGATAATCCTGATTTTGGCAAACAAATAATCTTCTCAGACAAGGCGCATTTTTGGCTAAACGGCTTTCTTAATAAACAAGATTGCTGTTATTAGTGTGAGAACAATCCACAAGTGTTACATGAAAAACTCACTGTGTGGTGCGGTTTCTAACGTGGCGGCGTCATTGGACTTTATTTCTTTCGAAATGAGGAGGGAACAGCCGTAACCATTAATGGCGACCGCTATAGGGCCATGTTACTTGAATTTCTACGGCCAGAACTTAGAACATCGATATTGAAAAGATGTTGTTCCAACAAGACGGCCATACAGGATCGCCATACAGGAGCCGCTAAAAATGTCCAGAGTAGGCGGCATGGCCCTTGGGTTTATTGCGGTCGGTAATAATCACCAGACGGTTGTAAAAATGTCAAACTTGCCGGCACGTGCCCACCAGATCGAATTTAAAATTTTTGGCCCAAGCAGGTAGTGAGCCCTTTTTTGGGGTGTGTTATAATAAGCCGTGTATTCATTCACTGGTTGATCGCCCCAAGATGAAGATGAAATAATTAAAAAATAGAATACTTTTCCTTTTAATGATCGGTAATATTTGACGCATTAGGGATATTACATATGAAAATTATTGTCAATAATTTTTATTTTAACTTTGATAATAAATGCACATAAAAGTACAGAATTACAAGTTATCCTTATTTTAAACCAGTAAAGGTATGATTGTAGCTCAAGTATAGTACATAACTCGAGTTATAAAGTAATTGCGCACTAGTGAAACTGTGTAATACAAAAATTATGTTAATTATTAATAAATTTACTGAGTGATGTAAAAATTCGTTTCATATTCATTTTTATTTTTTGCTCTCGAGAAACACATTTTCAAAAATTCTTAGCCCGACGGAAAGTTGCTGTAGATAATAATTTTGGCTTTTGTCAAAATTATTTTGAAATATCGACGTCTTGCGAAGTAATTTGAATTTTTGTAGTATTTTATCATTGCGTTTTATATTAATGTTGCATTCGAGTGTTCGTCATTGAAAAAAAATACGTTTGCAAAAATTCATAACTCGACTGAAAATTGCTGCACATTCAAAAACCAAAATTATTTTGAAAGATCGAAGGCTTGTGAAGTAATCTGAATTTTTGTAGGATTTTATTCTTCTGTTTTATATTAATTTTTAATTTTTTGCACTCGAGTTTTCGTTATTGAAAAAAAAATATATATATATATTTTCAAAAACTCATAATAATAATAATATTGTCTTTATTCACATATATACAATTTAGTTATAATTTAAGGGACAAATTATTATACGTGAATCCGTAGGCGGGATTCAGTTGAGATCCAAGTAGATTTCAAACTGTTCTTCCATCCAAACCTACATAATTAAGAACAACATTTGAGTTGTTATTGGGTAATATTAATTGATATTCTAATTAAACTTTAACTTTATAGGTTACATAAAAAAAAATAAATATAACATTGTGAAATTTAAACTAAATTACAAATGACACTAGTGCAGAAGTTAAAATTAGGGTTAATTTTTTTTAACTCGACTGAAAATTGCTGCACATTCAAAAACCAAAATGATTTTAATTTTTAAATGTACTTAAAACATATAATGCACATCAATTTTGTTATCAAGTAATAAATATTATTACTTTAAAATATGTGTAAAAATAAGAAAATCATAGAATATGTTTTTAATTTTAAAAATGAAAATAATATTGGACAAATAAAATATATGTAATATATACTAGAATTTATATATACATAATCTCTATTAACAGTCTTTTGACATAATTACATTTTTTACATATTTTTCAAATAAACCAGACTGTTACATGGGCTATCGACCTAATGTCTTTCGTCCCCAGAATGTGTATATACTTGAATTAGATTAATTTATTGTATGTTGGTTTGAATAGGATTTTCCGGAGTTACTGAATATAAATATAATTTCATTGATCCATGTTACATTTAAAAGTAAAAGTTTTGATTAAATAAAACACACTTTTACTTAGTTAATATCACAATGTTTATTTATTAGTGACTGCAGTTTCGATCAAACAATGACCATTATCAAACTATAAGTTAAGTTGATCGAAACTGCAGTCATTAATAAATAAACAGTGTGATATTAACTAAGTAAACGTGTGTTTTATTTAATTAAAAATGTATCACGAAGTATGAGCCGCCAACCTCAATCATTTAAAAGTTTTGAATTTGATAATTTCCGTTTAGATTGAAAGAGGAGGTGTAATGTGAATTAAATATGAGTTAATTTTATTCAGCGTATGTTAGTTTGGAACGGATATTGAGTTGTGTAGCATTCATTTAAACGAATTCCTTCTAAAATTTAAAGGGAAGGTCGAACGCAGGTACTAGGGGTGAAGAATGGAAACATCTGGCAAACATAAAAGCCAAGGTTGCCAGCCCTTCAAATATTTAAAAATTGATTTTCATAGTTTCTGTTTAAATTAATAAGTTTTCGCGGTACTATTATTACTACTATCGTAGCTTGTTATATATTAACGGTCTTATTTTCAAAAGAGAACACTTGAATTTCTTTGTTCTTTTACTTCTTTGATTTAGTCGATGTATAATTTAAATGGGCTCTTACTTTTTTAGGTAACGAGAAAATTTAATTGTGTGATTTCATAAATTTTACAAGTAGATATTTAAAATTTTCCGTTGACTGATTAGCAACAATACGAATAATATAAATGCAGATTACATATTTTATTTGGTTTATTTCATCTGGGTCTGTGGGATGAATATGTGGGGTCCTCAAAACAAATACTCCCCCGGTTTTGACTTTAGCACTACCCAGACACGATCTTTTTCTACATCTTAAATATTAATTTCCATTTTGTGTCATATTTTCTGATATATAAACATATCGTGAACATACAATTTTTTCGTAGAGTCGCAGATAACTTCCATCTTCTTACTTAGAATACTGTCACAGTACTGTTCAACTTTCAATGATTTCTTCACCAGAACATTCAATTTACATGTTTGATATAATCCAAAATTGTCAGATTAGCAGTGCAATATAAAACTTCCATACAACTCCTTAGAAATAGCTTATTTTATTTTAATACTCAAATACTTTTGAAGTTACAGTTTTTATATTTCGTTCAAAATCACTTTAAGATAGTTCTTAAAAAAACTGCTGATATGTTGTCAACATATATCACCATTAGGTAACCGTTTTATTAACCAATTATTCTTGCTCATAGCTTTATATTAATTAACCAATAAGATAATGCCAATTTTTCAATAAATTACTTAATATATTAAGGCACACTAACAAGTTGAAAAATTAGAAATAGGTGGTGCCACCTATTTTTTCAAATTTAAGAATTTATAGAATAGTTAAGAATATTGTTCGGTTTTCTAATTACGAAAATGTATGTTTGTAATGTAATCGTAAAAATAACCATCCGCTTTTAGTGGCAGTAAGTTACCCAAATTTTGGAAACATTTATTATCCAAAACAGCTGTTTTCTAGCATGGATGTCCTACTAAAATTAAAATTCTAGGCACCTTTGATTTGCATACATAAACACACCGTGATTTTCAATAGCATATCAATTTTATTAAAAAATATTTTAGGAATACAGTAAAACTGAGTAATTTAATGTTCATTGCCCACAGTACAGTACAGTACAGTAATAATTCGATTGTATTATAATCTTCGTAATGATATCAGCTTTAATTTTCCTATTTCCTATTCATAATTGTACATTTTATTACCCCACTTTACTCGGATGTCTTTTTGGAAGCTTGTCCAGACCTCCTCTCTAGCAGGTAGAAAAGGCTCGAATATGGTCATAAATTATAATTTCTATACCATTATGTCGAGAATAGAATCCCTAATCGTCGGTAGTAAACAACCCGCAAATTGTACCCCTTGTTCATGCCGACTCTGGCCAAAAAACTATGGTCGCCTAGCCAGGGAAGTAGTTGTTTCGATAAGTTATTTGTTTATAGTCTTAACCTAAGCATCAGCAATTCCCATTTGCAACTGTTAACTAATAAGTAATGACGATCGATGGCTCCGCTTCGCTCCGGTATCGACCATGGTGAGCCCGTCAAATTACTTCATATACATTTATGACGGCTGCGTCGTCACTTCGACGCGACCATAGTTTTTATATCGTCATTACTTATTAGTTAACAGTTGCAAATGGGAATTGCTGATGCTTAGGTTAAGACTATAAACAAATAACTTATCGAAACAACTACTTCCCTGGCTAGTACCGCGCCAGTTATTGAGTGATACAAAATAAATTTGCATGTTATTACTAGTACGACTAGATAAATAACATTGGTTTAAGGGCAGGTGACCCCTACCTATTTTGGTGCGGTAGATTGGGTGTATCTCGTTTATTATAAGATGTGAACATACCGATTTAAGATATATTGTTAATGACTGTTCACTCTACCTTTTGCAAGAAAAAAAAAGTAAACAAATTACTAATAAACAATATAGGATTTTCGTGCATTTTTAAATTTCTGTAAAAGTTAGAATGTACAATGTTTTTTTATATGTACGTTGCTATAATACCTAGGAGGTCAGCAACTTTTAGTTAAAATACGGTTAATATTTAATTAGTTATTGAATTATTTCTTAAATTTTATAAACAAATTTTGACAATTTTCATAATTTCTAGAAATATATAGCATTCTAGGTTATACGAATGTACTGATTGCCTAGGTAGTTGGTTTATGTTGATATTTTTTTAAACCGCTGGATAAAATATGATTTTTTAACATTGTATGTCAACAAAGTATAGTTTCATTTTTTTATAAATCGAGTGAGAATGCAATTGTTATTTGGGTTGCCTATACTACCAATTCTAATGAAACGTGCGATTTGGTGGGGGATAGGGAGGTGCATGGAATAACGGGGAGGCGCATGGAATAACGGTGTGGTGTAAACAAATTTTAATTTTATTTGTGAATACGTGAATGCGAAACCGTTGAGAACGGAAAACGCGACAACAGATTGAGGCACATGTTTGTACATCCCCGATACGTGAATCATGAGAATGGGATCATTAACACATACGCATGTGTATTCGGGCGCTGTTATTCACACTTTTTTTTACATTTATATAAAGAATATTATTTTTATTAATATACCGTGGGCCAAAAAAATGGTACAAGTAGTTTTGTACTCATATATCTTCGTGAGTTATTAATATTTTTATATAATTGATATAACACTGAAAAGCATGGATAACCTCCCCTTAAGCTCTATTTCTATAGAGCAAAAGTACTTCATCTTATCTATAAAAATCGGACAATTCACAGTTATATTAATTATTTAAAAATATTAATAACTCACACAGATATGACAGTACCAAACTACTTGTAGCGTTTTTTTTTTTGCCCAAAAACTAGCAAATATCAACACCGTTGCACAAGGACTCGAGATATGGTAGCACCCTTAACCAAACATTTGTAACAACAATGGTTGGTAGTAATTCCAATAAATAAATAAATAGTCATCTGTTGTCACTCGCATTTTTTTTTTATTTTAAACATTTATTTTTAATTAAACCGCATATAAAATCCATATTTAAATCATTTTTCTGCAGCCGACCCGAAAATAACACTTTCGGTATGATTTATTAAATCGAAAGTACCACTATACATTTTTGTATAATTCAATATTCGTCGTGGTATTAGCCAGGAAAGTAGTTGTTTCAAAAAGTAATTTGTTAATTGTAGTCGTATTCATACGACTAATCATCTACAGCAAGTTTGGCATTTTATATTTCTTATTATTAACATTAATAAAAGTATGTGACTTATTTTTTCTTTATTAAAAATATATATAAACAAACTTATGTATTTTTTCATTGACATATTTCAATTTATTACATGAATATTTCAAATAATAATAATAAATATATTTCAGCATTTTATAATGCATAAAATCCTCTCTTTACTGATAATAAAATACACTGGGGGAAAAAAAATGAAGCACTTGAAATTCGTGAAATTTCGACCATTTTCAAACCGCCATAACTCGGCGTTTTTTGAATCGATTTTGATGAATCTTTAAGGGCGAAAAAGTGTCTTCTTTAAAGTCATGCATATGAACTAAATCGTAACTTCTACCGCCCCTCTCTAGCACCCCTGTGAAAAAAAATTCAGGAAACCATGTCTAACTTTGACGATGTCTATGGAAATTTTTTTTCGACTCGATCCACCATAAAGGCATTAAAATTTGATCAATTCCCTATGCGGGACTCGAAGAACAAAGTTTCTACGACGATTTGGCACTAAGTTATGGGTGTTTAAAAAAAGTGCATTTTGGGGTCTTTTTATTATTTCGTTTGGAGGGGCGTAGAGCCCTCTCTTTGAGTGGGGGATAAACTCTCTCAAAGAGGACACATTTTGCTTTTTATTTCACAAAAGATAGTCCAAATTGGTTAAATACAAGCCGAGTTATGACCATTTTAGAATTACCTAAATTTTTACAAATCTCAAGTGTTTTATTTTTTTCCGGCAATGTAATTTATTTGTTTTTATTGGACGAATGGAAAAATGGACCAATGGTGGTGAGTTAGGCCCACATTTATTTCCGACCCTTCAGAGATCGTTAAAGTAAGCCTGTTTTGACCTAAAATAAAGTTTTTTGTTAATGGAGTTCTAAAGTACAAAATGCGATATTCATGATTTCGCGAAAACAATTAATGCTCGTGGATACCTCACAGAACATGCAAAGAAAATTTCATTCGTGAAAACGAAAACAATTTCGTCGAAAAACTTCGGACTTATGAGTCAAAAAACCACAAAATTCGCTTTTTTCCAAACACCAATAACTTTGTGCCAAATCGTCGTAGGAACTTCGTTATTTGAGTCCAGCGCAGGTAATTGAACACATTTCAATGTCCTTTTGTTGGATCGAGTCGACACATTTTTTCCAACTCGGTACAAGTGCCAAAGTTGGGCGATTTTTGGGTCCAAAAACTTGTTTTTTTTTTGTTCGGGGGTTGAAGGGTTCGAAAAGGGATCATTCTAATCTGAGTTTACTCCCTTAAAGTAGAGCCAAAATGGGATTTTTTCCCGAAAGAGTCATCTAATTTGGTTGAAAAGTCACTGAGTTATGTGCGAAAAACCTCAAAATGCAATTTTTTTCAAACACCCATAACTTGGTGTCAAATCGTCGTAGGAACTTCGTTCTTTGACTCCTGGAAAGGGAATTAATCAAATTTTATTGTCGTTATGATGGATACAGTGGACAAAATTTTTCCAACTCCGTAGACATCATCAAAGTTGGACATGGTTTCCAGAAAAAAAACTTTTTTTTTCACAGGGGCATTAGAGAGGGGCGGAAGGGGTTACGCTTAATTTCGCATACATGACTTTAAAGAAACCACTTCAAAGTTTTTCGCCCTCAAAGATTCATCAAAATCGATTGAAAATACGCCGAGTTATGGCGGTTTGAAAATGGTCGAAATTTCACGAATTTCAAGTGTTTCATTTTTTTTTTCAGTGTTTACCTTTTATATTTATGTATACGTCTATTTGTTGTTCCCTTTTTACTGCCGGATCAGGATTGGTTACTACTTTTTGCGTTTTCTACCGTTATTCTGAATATTTTGCCTTACTACCTTTCTCGGCTTTTCCGCCTATTGCCTTATTCTGACTATTTTTATTTTAATTAGTACCCAACTTCTTAGATCTGGTTATATAAGCCCAAAATATTATGTATACTTATATTTTAACAAATAAAATAAAATATATAATTTATCTCTCTTTAATTTGCCACATTCAGCCCCTCCCGGGCGTTATCGTTGGGGGCACCCCGACTTCCAAGCAAACAGAAATAATGACGCCACAACACAAATCAGAGAAAGGGGAAGTCCCTGTAGAGTGACGTTTTTAAATAATAAAATGTATTGATCAACTGATAATTTTCGTTAAAAAAAAAACATTAAGAGCGCTGATAATATCAAATCAGATAAACTAACACCACAAAAATAATTATATATGATGAAAAAAACACAAGTTTTGGTATTGCCGTCAAAAACGCATAAACATGTCGGCTCCAATTTGTTGAGGCGTGGTCACTCCATGCTTGGGGGCGTGTGATATATTTTTTTCGTCCTCGATCGCGAAATCATGCAGACCGAAACATTACCCTAAACAGCGAAAGTTATGTTGCCTATAGTTGTACTAATTTGATTTAATCCCCCTCTGGTGGACCGTTTAACGTACTTCCGATGGGTACCGACCCGTTAAGATCGTTTATTTCTACGCACAGGAGTTACTTTAAAATTAAACTGAATTGAATTTGAAAACTTGAAACTGTAAAACTGAACAACAAAATATATACAAATTAAGTAAATAGCCATTTGCAGACGCGTTTCGAGATATATCTCTCATGACTGCAGCTTCGTTTTTTTTTTAATTTGATATAAAAATAGAATGTTAAAGAATAAAATACACTTACATGAACTCAAACAACTCGTGCACACAAACTACTCAAATCGTAAGTTTACATCGTCATAAGATGAAACGTTAGTATTTATTTAAAGAAAAAATTGTGCGATAGGTCGAAAAACGAAAGCTCGTTTAAAACAGAATACTTCTATCCCGGCAAGTAAACCAACTTTCAAACGATTGGCACCTCGTGGCTGTCAAGTTTTTAATTAAAACGCGAAAACTCGAAAAGAAAATATGATGTGGTCATCATGTTACCTTTTCCGATTTTATGGTATAATAGTTATTTATATTTATACTTTTATGGTTTATTTTAAATTAAAATCATATTTTAAAAAGAAAAGAAAGTCGAAAATAGTTGGCAGCACATTTTCTGAAAATCCCTATAATAATTAAAGTATGAATTATTTCAGTGCAGTGCATGTGCATTTTATTTATTTTGACGTCTTGTCATTTTTGACGTTAATTGTTTCAAAAACTATCTTTTCCTACGACCGCTCCTGAAAACAGATTTACCGTCGCAATACCTTTACATTGAAAGTTGTCAATTGTATATTTGTCACTTTTGACAAGTAATGCCATGCTTGAAAATTGAATTTTCAAAACAAGTTTTGAAAGTGAAATCCTCAAACTTCAAATAATGTGTCAAAATTATTAAAATAAAAAAGGTAGTGACGAAAAATAATTATTTATTAATCGATTTTAAAATAGTAATAAGCAAATTTCGATTAGAAGTTAAGAATGTTTTGACACTAATAATACGCACATATTGAATTGAGATAGATGCGGGTAAATTCGAGAAAAATTATGATAGAAACGTACTTAAGAAAATGTTTGGTGGTAGGAAAATCAGAGTGTTCAATACGTTTTGAAAGCTACATTGCATGTTCGTACCTTGCATTTGCGAGCCCGTAGGGCTCGTAAATGCAAATTGGTACTCGCATGCAAAACGAAGCTTTCAAAACTTGTCAAATAATCTACTATTAAAACAAGTAACCTCAAAAAAAACGACGTCAAAATAGACAAAATTCTTATGTACTTCACTGATCCAGGCAGCCAACATAATATTACGTGAATTATTATCCCTATTTTTAAAAAATGTGCTGCCAACTATTTTCGATTTTCTGATTTCCCTGTACATAGAGCGGTTTGAAGGATCGTATAATACTGACTTTTGAAACGTCAAAATTGTATAATATGGAAATGACAAATAATACCAATAGGCCGCGGTGGCCTAGTGGGCAGCGTTCCTGCTTCTGGGCCTCGTGGTCGTGGGTTTAAATCCCATCCGTGCGGTCACTTTTTCGGAGTGAAGAAGTGGCCGTGCGGGTCCATGGATGTCTAGTGTATGTCCCATTCATTATCAAATGAATTTATTATAAATAATCGGTTGTGGCAGAATAGCCAAGTAGCTTACGCCAATTTCCCTAATATCATTCACTCTCCTTAACCCGAAATCCCATCAATCATCCTTCCTTTAAAAAAAAAAAAAAAAACAAATAATACCTTAAATTCTAATAGTCGGTTTACTTAAAAACCAAAGAGATTTCGAAAAAAACTTATTCCTTATAAGTTGTCCATGTTGGCATTTATAAATTTGATGTAAATACATGGTATAGTTTCATAATTATAAACCAAAAACGAATAAAAATTTTTTTTTTCGAAAAACAATGATATTACGAAAAATATTTTCATTTAATTTAAAATTTATTTAAATGTTTTTGTAATATTTTGTATATTTAAATTAAATTCAGATTATCAAATAAAAGGTAAATTCAAAGTTTCATGTTCATTGCTGTATTAGTATTTGAAATACAGCGCGCACAGATAGACACAAACGGAGACACAATTTTTTCCAGAAATTGATGAAATCACCTCTAGGGACCTCAAAACGGATATTTCCGTAAAAAAAAAGGTTTAGAAAAAATGTTCACGATCACAATACTTTCTCGTACTTCGTAACGGAGAAAGTAAAAATGGTGATGTGTCCAACATGTTACTTTATTCAATTTTGATGGTACAATAGTTATTTTTATTTATACTTCAATGGTTTATTTTCAATTTAAATCGTGTTTTAAATGTATACCTACATCGGGCGTTTTGCAGGATCGGATGATATTGGTGTTTGAAATATCAAAATTATGAAAGATGAAAATGACAAATTATACTGCAAACTAGTGATGGGATCATTCGAATGACGATAATCGATGAATTCGATTATCGGTAGTAATATACCTAGATCGAGGTTAATTATCAAAAAATCATTTTTTGAGTACCTTGTTACCTAGTAATTTATCGAGACAATAACATTTGTTGTCTGGTTATTAACCGAGAGCTTCAGCTCGAGGTTAATAACCAGTTGACAACAAATGTTATGTCGAGATGAATTACTAAAAGGTAAAAGGTACGAAAAAAATGTGTTTTTGATCATTCATCCAAGGTCGCGGTATATTTGGGTAGATAATTTATCGAATGAAATAATAATAAGGATCAGGAAAAGTTATGGTTTATTACAAGCTGAATAGTTTGGTTTGCTACAAGAGTAATTGTAAAAATTAAAACTTAATGACAGTGACGTAACGTCATGAACATCATGTTTTTATAACCTTAAAAGCTACTCACCTAATTACCGTTTTTCTGTTATCGATTATGACAATGCAAAACATTGTTGTAATGTCAAGCTACCCCATTAATTATCGATTTTCTGTTATCGCATCTATTATTATGTGGTAAATTATCCAAATAATCGATTATCTCGAGAACATATTTTTTAATTCGAATGATCATTCGAATGATCGGTATTCGAGTGATCATTCGAATGATCATTCAAATGAGCATTCGAATGATCATTCAAATGAGCATTCGAATGATCATTCGAATGATATATACTCGAATAATCATTCGAATGGCATTCGAATGATCATTCGAATGATTTATTTGAGTCATCGGTACTCGAATGAACAATTCGAAAACTAGCTATTGGGATAATCTGAATGACCATTTGAATGTCAGTATACCAATTTGTACTCGAATATGTATCATTTGAAACTTTACTTAGTGTATTAATAGGATATATTTCCCACGAAACATTACGGCGAAGTACTCTGATATTGTTTACAATATATTTTATATTATAATTTTATTATGATATATTGCTGAAACCAGAACACAAGTATTTATGAACGATTTTAACGAAATAACAGGAGTTCTGTTTTTAGTATTTAAGTCACGATAATTTGAGTGATCATTCCGATACGTCTGTACCACTTAAAAAATAAAAATACTCGATTCACGATCATTCGAATTATTAGTCGAACTTTTATTCGAATAGTCATTTGAATAAATAATCGATTTTCATATCATTCGAATGATCACTCGAATAATCATTCGAATAATCATTCGAAGGATCATTCGAATAAATAATCGATTTTTAGATCATTCGAATAAATAATCGATTTTCAGATAATTTCAATGATCATTCGAATGATCACTCGAATTGCCATTCGAATGATCATTCGAATGAATAATCGATTTTCAGATTAATTCAAATAGCAATCATTCGATTATTGAAATCATTCGATTATGCCCATCACTACTGCAAACACTAATAACCTTTACCCTCAGTTTACTTAAGAACTAAAGAGGTTTTTATTCTTATTGTTCATTTCGGCATTCTCTACAATTATTATTCATTTCAATTTAATGTAGCTATTTTCATTTCATAATTATAAACCAAACATCACAAACATTTTGAATATTTTTTTTTTCGAATAACAATAATTTTATGAAAAACAAGAGATGTTCATTTCATTTGTTTAAGTGTTTTTGTAATATTTTACATATTTAAAATATTATTGGGAAAAACAAAAAGGGGTCACTTCAGTCACTTCCTCAGCCGTTTTCCATTAAAAAAACGTGATTTTTAGGTACACTTTTGTAGAAAACTACTAGACCGATTTCTATAAAATTTTGCACACATACTCTTACCTCAAAAATAAGCATGTATGGCTGACGAATTAATAAAATATAAATTCAAATCAGAATTATGTCATGAAAAATTTTCATGATGGTTTTTCATGTCATAATGTGTACCTAAAAATCACGGCTTTTAATGGAAAGAAGTTACATAAAAAAAAAAAACTCTACACCAACTCTACATCAAGTCGTAGTTAAAAAAGATTTATGTATAAAAATACAGTTGAATTTATAAAATGCATCTATGAGAAAACAGTTGAATTTTACATAATTTCATCTAAAGAAAAAAAGTCGAATTAAAACAATTAATATACAGTATGTTTTTTTTATCGTGGGCCATAGGATTTTACATGCTAAAAATTATACATCGTGTTAATGTATATTTTAACATATAATTTTAAAGCAAATTTTAGTTAGTAATAAATCAATTACTTTTCCACATGATGCGCTTAACTATATTAACTTAAACACGTTTTATTCCATTAAAAAATGAAATTAATTCACTAATCAATCTGACATTTCAGAAATTCAAGGTACTTTGATCATGTTTGCTCAGTTATTTATTTTAAATAATTTCATTTTTTAATGGAATAAAACATGTTTAAATTATTCTGACTACGCGCATCATGTACAAAAATTATTGATTTATTACTAACTAAAATTTCCTTCAAAATTTTATGATAAAATATACATTAACATAAGGTATAATTTTTAGCATGTAAAATCCTATGGCCCACGATAAAAAAAATACCCTGTATAAAGGAAAACTGAATTAAAAAAAAATCAGATCTACAAAGAAACAGTTGATAAAAAAAATCTACAAATCTATGAAAGAAATTCATGAAGATTAACCAAAAAAAGTTAATTTAGAAAAACGTTGAAATAAAAAAATATATCTAAAAAACAATTGAATAAAAAATAATCACCTACGAAGATAAAGTTTAATTTGAAAAATGTAAGCTATAACAAAACAGTTGCATTAAAAAATGTAACTACAAAACAAGTCGATTTAAAAAAAAATATCTTTTATAAAAATATAATTAAATAAATAAAAAAATGGTGATGTGGCCATCATGTTTCTTTCTCCGACTTGATGTAATAATTTATATTTATGCTTTCATGGTATATTTTCAATTTAAGTCATATTTTAATTGTACATCGAGCGTTTTGTAGACTCACATGAAACTGTCGTTTAAAACGTCAAAATTATTAAAGATGGAAAAATTATACTACCTCTGTTCCATAATAAGTGAGCTATTTGAGTTTTCTTTCTTTCTTATTGACACTTAGTTATTTCTTTAATTTCTATTTTGATATTCTTAATATACATCAAATTCTTAATCACATGTGCCATCGATGCCAAAATATTTGACAGTTTAATTTTTCAAAAGCAACAATTAACGTTCGATTTTTTAAGCGAAAGTCTTCTAACGCCGGAAGTTTCAAACGATGAGAAGACCAAATTTAATCAACCAAAAACGAAGGGCTATTATTCAGTTTTTACTGAAACTTGTCAAACTCATAGCAAGAGTTTTTATTAAATGGTACATTGTTCAACTTATTTTTATTATTTCTGAGGTGTACTCTGGTAGAAACGTAAATTAAATGAATGATACATTTACAATTTTTAATTCTCTAAAAAATATTCCTTCACGGTTTTTCTCTAAATTAAGATAAGTTTTATTGGTGCTAATTACAGGATGTTTACACAAGTCAAAATAAAAGGTAATACAAAAATATTAGTAATACAAAATATAAGTAGTACAAAATAATAATAGGCCCAAACTTTATAGGACTTCACACTTTAATTGATTATTTATTCACAGAAATCACTAAAATTGTTTTCAATAAATTCTTCTATGCTGTAAAATGCTTTATTTTTTAAATAATTTTTAATTTTATTTAAATATGGTTTAGACGGTAGCTGTTTTACCCAGTTAGGTAATAAATTATAGAAAATCACAGCGTAATAATTGATTCCAGTTTGTGACTTCGAAAGGCGTAGGAAAGTAGGACATACCTGGTTACTACCTCTTGTATGGTAATCATGACGTGAGCCATAGGTGGTAAAAGACTCTGCATGTTTATTAATGTACTTTAAGCACTCCCATATATAAATACACGGTACAGTGAGAACTTGGAGCCTTATGAAGTATGGTCTACAATTGTCTCGATATTTTATTCCAGCTAGAACTCTTACAGCTCTTCTCTGTACTGAAAAGATCCGATGTCTTATGGCAGAATGACCCCAAACTAGAATGCCATATGTTAGAAGCGAGTGGCATGTTGAAAAGTAAGCAGCTTTTAATACTTTATTCGAGACAGAATCTGCAAGATTTCGAAGGAGATAAATATTCGAGGCAAGTTTATTTGATAATTCGTCTCCATGTATTTTCCATTGTAATTTACTGTCAATATGTAGACCAAGAAATTTTGTTTTATTTACTGCTAACGAGGGATTTTTACGCATAGATAATACCATTGTTTGTGATTTCGTTTCATTCAGGTTTAGCTGATTACAGAAAAACCACTCTTTCGCAGCAGCTATAGAGTTGTCATTCTGTAATTTCGCCATGTTAAAATCTGCGCTACTATTAGTTAATGTAGTGTCATCTGCAAATAACACTACCTGACAACTTTGCAAACTATAAGGGAGATCATTTATATAAAGAAGGAATAGTATTGGGCCTAAAACAGAACCCTGAGGTATACCATTCTGAATCATTCCTGCGTGTGATATGCCCTTTCCTTTTTTTACGACTTGCTGTCTATTAGCGAGATAACTACTAATCATTCTACAACTCTCCGGATGAAACTGATAAACATATAATTTTCTAATTAGGATTTCGTGAGATACGCAGTCAAACGCTTTACTCAAATCAAGAAACGTTGATATTGAGTAAAGGCCATTTTCAAAACAATTGATGGTATAGTCGATAAACTCCAATAAAGCATCTGTCGTTGACAGTTTATTTCTAAATCCAAATTGGTTTTTATGGAAAATGTTATGACATTCCAGATACTCAAGTAATTGATTTTTTAGGAGTTTCTCCATTATTTTACTAATGATCGATAGTATACTAATCGGTCGATAATTTGATGGATCATTTGGATCACCCTGCTTGAAAATAGGTATCACCGTTGCAATTTTCAGCGCATCCGGGAAAATTAATTTTCTAATACACATATTAATAAGTTTAGTTAGTGGAGAAATTATAAGATTTTTGATACATTTGAGAAGTTCTGCATTTAGTTCAAAGTTATCACGACCTTTTTTATTTTTTAAGCCATCAATTGCATCTCTTACTTCAGTTACAGTTACCTCACGAAACCTAAAATAGACCTTTCCCTTACTAATACTACCATGCATCAAAGAAATTGGATCAATATCAACTTTGGGTAATGATTTTAAGATGTCATTTGCCACATTTAGGAAAAAATTGTTAAAAACGTCTGGATTTATATCGTTGTTTGAATCACAAATTTTCTTTCGCTTGTAGTTGTTAATAATTTTCCACATAGCTGTTTGCGGATTATTATGAGTATTTATGAAGTTATTATTTGCTTGAATTTTAGCATTCCTAATCTCATTTTTGTATTTTATTTTATAAGCATTCCTAATGTTAGTTAATTCCTGGTCTTGGGAATTATTACAGGCTTCAGACATGAAATTAAGTGTGACTCTCATATTACGCAGCTTTTCATTGAACCAAATTACTTTTGGAGTATTAATGTTTTTATTAGTACGTAAAGGAAATGCACGTACTACGTTATCCATCAAGAGCTGTAAGAATGAGTTAGTTATAGTGTTTACGTCATCGTATGCTTCTATGAAATCCCAATTAATTGTTTCAGTAAAGTTATAAAAATTGATCTTTCCCACTACGGATATTGGACGATATGTTATCGCCTCAGGTGTTGGAGAATCTAGGATAGTTCTAATATTGCAGTCAATTGCCAGGTGGTCAGATAAGCCAGTATTAATGGTAATAGTTTGAATGTACTCCTGATCGATGTTCGTAAATACATTATCAATGCAGTTTTGCATTCTAGTTGGCAAACTGAAATTACTTCCTAAACCATAGCTTTTTAAAAAATCTTCTAACCTGTCTTTGTTAGGGTCATTGGAATTAAAATTGACATTAAAATCACCTGTTAAGATAATGTCTGATTTGATAAAAGAGAATTTACTGAAAACATTTGACAAAACATTTAAAAACATTTTAAAATCACCTGTAGGTGAACGGTAAACAGTTAAAATAATTAAATTACAATCACGGATTTCGACCGCAGCAACCTCGCAATCCTTTTCAATCGACATATGTGTAATATTTAAATCATTGTATTTTATATGTTCCTTAACTAGTATCATAACTCCGCCATGTATGTACTGCGATCTGGAGAATTGTGAGGCTACCACTAAGTCACAAATTTTTATATTGTCTGTTTCATGTCTCATGAGCCAGTGCTCGGACAAACAAATTATCGAGTACTTATTAAGATTCTCCATAATAAATGATTCAAATTCATTTAGTTTGTTTCTTAATGATTGGATATTGAGATGGAGAATATTAATAAAACTATTTGAGCGTTCTTTTATTCCGGTTTTTTTGGTTTCCGGGATAGATGGAAGAAAAAACGCTCCACCGAAACTCCGCGAGGCCATAATTCTGGGTTTTCAGCTTCTTCAAGTTGATTATACGGTACCGCGATCCGGAAAGAGGAATAAACATTTGGATGTTTCGATTTAAGTGTTTCACACTGTACACTCTTGAAATTATTGGATTTTAAATGTTCTAATATCATATCCGCTGTCGTATTCGGTTCAAATCGGTAGATGTGTAAATGCGCTGTCTTCTCAATTCCTCGAAGTCCCCTGCCTGGAAAATCCCGGTTCCCTTCAATTTTCTTCCTCGGTTGTCGCTTTTTCGGAGACCGTTTTACAACGTCAATCCATTCGGAACTTTTATTTTGAAATATTTGTATGGGACTATTTTGGAATTTTTGCCCTTCACGCGTTTTAGTATCTTTGATTTGATTCATATCCTCTTTAATTGCTACAGGATTCTGTTTATTTGGAGTTAATTTTTGCACCGTTGGAGAAGGCATAGTAGAAGGTGAAATTTTTCTAGCTATATTAATGTCTCCTTGCTGTATTGGCGCTTTTGGATTAGAGATGTCGCTGCCAGTAGGATGACTAAGAGTTTGTTTACCTTCCAGGTTATGGATTTTATATTTTAAAAGAATAACGTTTTCTTTTAGAATATTATTTTTATCCTCCATTTCAGATATAATTTTGTTTAGAAAATATACTTGCTGTTTTAATCCAACGTTTTCGGCCAATAGGGTGGTCTCACTCACTGATCCTTCTGTTACACAGCATATCACTCTTGTAGCATCAATTTGCGTAATAGATGGCTTCTGCCTTTTCACACAACCACGATGGAAGGCACTACCGCACTTAATACATATTGCATTTTTGCACATTTTGTCAATGCAACACTTGAAATTATTAATTTCATCAGACTCTGGTTCATCGTCGCACGCCATGATGACCCGAGTTAAATAGGGGAGGACCTAATAATTACACACATTTAATTTTACATGTTAAATTCCTACACACGATATACAGGGTTGGGCATATGTGTCGGAACACCTGATTTCTGGCTAAACGTCTGATGTTTTCTTATTACTTTAAAAATAAATATGTATAGTTTTATTTATTCTATTCAGTGATGTATTTTGATTTTCTACAGCTACACAATTTTTCGAGATATGACGTCATCGGCAGTTTTTTTTAAATAGAACACCCTGTGTATTTTTACATTTTCGAATAGATACTTTTCCAACAATTGCAATGATATAGGGTTTGGTGGCTGTGCGACTTGTGGTTTTTTTAAATATTAAATAAAATCATTCTACATCGAGTTGGCTTTTTACATCTTTTTACTCAGATAAAACAATTTCGTGTTTTGATGTTTTCAGTAACTAACAGATAGTATCCATATGAAATATTACCATTGCTGTTCAATTTTGGGTAAAATAACTTAACGTGAAAAAATTACGTTGTTAATGATGGTTGGTTTTGGAGATTGGTAGAGATCGTCACAAGATGCATGCAAAATTTTTAAAGCAACATTCCCTGAGAGAAATTCTAATATTTATAAATCAAAATTTTCAACGGTTAAACAAAATTTTTACGAAATTCACAAATTTTTTTATTATTTTATTTATTATTAAAAAAAACACAAGTCGCACATCCACCAAACCCTATATCATTGTAATTGTTGAAAAGGTGTCTATTTGAAAATGTAAAAATATACTGGGTGATCCATTAAAGAAAACTGCCGATGACGTCATATCTCGAAAAATAGGGTAGCTGTAGAAAATCAAAATAAGTCACTTAAGAGAATAAATAAAACAATACACATTTCTTTTTAAAGAAATAAACAAACAACAGACGCTTAGCCAGAAATCAGGTGTTCCGACACATATGCCCAACCCTGTATATAGTACGTAGAAACGAAAACGGCTCACTTATTTTGTAAAAAATAAAAATTGGTAATGGCTCAATCATTATGCAAAAATATAAAACGGTAATGGCTCACATATTATGGAAAAAATAAAAATCGATAATGGCTCACTTATTATGGAACAGAGGTAGTACTTCAAATTCAAAAACTCCGTTTACTCAAAAACTAAAGCGATTTCGAAAAAACTGACTCTTAACTTGGCATTTTCTATAATTATTATTAACATAAATTTGCTGTAACTATTATCGTTTCATAATTATAAAGCAAAAATGAAAAAGAAAAAATATTTTTCTCGAATAACAATGATTTTATGAAAAATATTTTCAAATAAAAGACATTCATTTCTTTGTTGTCTTCAATATTTGTTTAAATGTTTTTGTGATATTTTCCATATTTAAAAAAATATTAGAAAAAAACAAAAAACAGTTAAGGTAAACACCCACTTCCGGTGTACCAAATTTTACCAAAAGCTTTTCAGTTCTTCGGACTATCAAATAAGACTTATGTTCAAAGTTTCATATCAATTGCTCTATTACTTTTTTAGACACAGCACGCACGGACACACTCACACACACACACAGACACAAAAAAATCAGCAATTGTTGAAATGGCACCCCAAAACGGATATTTCCGTATAAAAAATGTTTGAAAAAATTTTCACGATCACAATACTTTCTCATATTTCGTAACGGAGAAAGTAAAAAAGATAATCCTCACGAAAATAGTTAAATTTTTCAAAATTTCAACTAAAAAGTTGAATCAAGAAAAATGAATCTATAAAACAAAATTTAATTTGAACACTCATCTATAAAGAACCAATTGAATTTAAAAAATCATCTCACAGTTAATTTAAAAGGAATATCATGCAAAAATAGGGTGGAATTTAAAAATGTCAACCTTAAGAAATTAATTTCATTTTAAAAATTTAATCAATAACTTAAATAAATTCAATACAACGAAATGTAGCCTGAATATATGAATATTCAACCTGTTCGTAACTCTGCAAGCAAAATTTAGTCTTACTAAGACTATAAACAAATAACTTATTGAAACAACTACTTTCCTGGCTAGTGCCACGCCGGATATTCAATGATACGAAAGAAATTTGCATGTTATTACTAATACTACTAGAGAAATAACATTGGTTTAAGATCGACTAATTCGAAAATTAAACTAATAACTTAAAATTTATTTTATTTTTTTACTAGCCCTATACTCCGTCGTCTTGAATTTCAAATAAATTGTTAGGAAGGTTTGAAATCGAAATAAGAAGATTTTGTAGAAAAAAATTTACCAGAACTCTTCCGAGAAA
This sequence comes from Ocypus olens, assembly GCA_910593695.2. Classification (NCBI taxonomy): domain Eukaryota; kingdom Metazoa; phylum Arthropoda; class Insecta; order Coleoptera; family Staphylinidae; genus Ocypus; species Ocypus olens. The sequence continues at coordinate 29,974,483 of OU343047.1, forward strand.
TAAGGGGCGCCCTGATTTTAGTTGCTCCAGGACGCTGGTTATGTAGCTGCGCCACTGATTAAATTGTTGGAATAGTGCTACAGCATTATTTATTATTATTCGGTGTTAATATTAATATTATTTTAATTATAAAGTAAATAGTATATTCATCTACCATCCCAACCGTTAAAATTATTATTTCTATTTCCAATTATATGCGAACGTCTATTAATTAAAATTAAAATCTTCGGCTTCATAACTTTCTAATGTCATTCAGTTTTTTTTAATCCATCTATAAATTCATGACTTTGAGGTGATTTTACCAAAAGCAAACATTATTTTTCTGGTTAAATATATTAACGTACACGTTTATTTACTTTCCTGCATCCTTAAATATACTTTTTTACAAATATCTTCCACTTTACTATGTATTTCGACTAGCTAATAATATATTTATTGTTAGTTAATAAACAGCTTTATTAGGCAGATAACAAGTATTAGGCGATGGATTTAAAACAAAAAACAAAAAAATAGCTAAATTAACACGTATTAATATTAAATCAATACTTCGTGGTAACACAGATACCATATTTAATATTTTATCGAATTTTCTGTTAAAGTTAAAGTCGAATTGTTGCAGAATGCAACTTAAGTTGATTTATTTAAAGAAGTTTGTAATCAAAAGAGGCGGTTTTAGAAATATTTTAAATAATACTTTTCTTGTATTTCTACGTTTAAAATGGAAAGTGTAAATAACGTGAATCTCACCTGAATCAGTCTAGCGTCCGACGTACAGGAAACACGGATGAAGCACAACGTGGTAATAAGAAAAAGCACATTTGTAACACACCTCATATTGGCGAGCAGTCAACACAACAGCATGTTTTTGATATGCGATTCGGGAAGGAACTAACGACACTCGCGACATTAACTAAGGATTAAGGTGTGTTTTGAAGAGTGGCGTGACAAATTGTTTTGCAGAGATGCAATACTTTAAGCGTAACAATGTCGCACATCATGTTTAAATTGACTTGTAACGCGCGTGCTGAAATGGCTCTGTACCGTGTGCAGAATCTTTGTACTGAGACCCTGCTGAGGAGTACGTAGGTATACATAATAATGGGCGTCGTTCAGGTGTACGGTATCCGGCGGAAACTTGCTCAATCCTTTGCCAATCTCGGCCGATTTATCAAACATATTGGAAATCTATGTCTCCTTGGCAAAGTGAAATTTAATTAATTTCGTAGTTGGCTTTTAAGGTGACCTAGCAAGGCATCCATGTAAACACTAAAATGAAGGACGAGGATGTACTGTTAATCATTATAATTTACTTTTCAGTAAGCACGTTCATGCGCTATGCAGATAATATCACTATTTTACACCAATTACCATCTGCGAATAAAATAGTCTCATAAAATTAATTTCCTTATATCATTCAGGAAGACATTCATTAGAAGAGGATTAGAATTACAACTCCAAATTCACGGCTAATTCTATTATAATACCTATATCACAAAACTACGATGTACACACTATTTTAGTATCTGGTTGATTATCGATAAATAATCTGTCGGTTTTTTGAGCTTAACCATGAGGATCTAAATTATCTTAACCCTAGGTAACTAAACTTAAATCAGAGTTACGCTGTAAGTAATTATTAGACTCATAGACTACGAATTAAAATCAAATATATTTTTTTAATGTTCTTGAATTATTTTAAACAAATTAGCTTAACTTAAGAGGTAAATTATAATACTTCAATGAAAATGTAGGGAGAAGATATCGGGTGTGGTCACTCCACCCGAATACTCAAGAAATGGGAAAATCTTAACACCAAACTGGCAAACCGGATAAACAGGGGGATTTTTCTACTTCGATATCGGAAATCACCCGATATCTTCTCCCTACATTTACATTTGACGGCGTTACTTCAATGAAAATATAGAGAAGTGCTAAAAATTAGCGTTTGCACTCCAGGCAGATGGTAAAAGTGAGCTCTCCATAATTGCCTTCATAAAACTGTCAGAAGTTGGTAGTCTGTTAGACGAATGTTTAGCTTAGTTATGAAAAATAAATTCGATTAAATTAGGAAAAAGTTACATATATTTATGCTGACCTATAATTTTATAAATCGAACAAAAATCTTACATTTCGTTTTTATTTTATTAATTGAAAAGTGATTAAAGAATTTTTAATGAAAATATTATTGAGGCACCATCGACTTCATCATGACGTCAAAATCGGTGAAGAAATTAAATCAAATTTGTTTTCAGACACTAAGTAAATGGATTAAAAGAGATGTCAGATCAGACCTACCTGATGAAAACGAAAGGCTAGTAACAAAGAAACATTTTGGGAAGAACTAACGAAAAAATTGGAGGGGACAAATGGGACAATATACCTAGCCGGAGACCTAAATGCTAGAGAAGGAACTATAGACAACCTGTACACGACAAATATCGGAAAGGGTGACGAGAAACTCAAATGGGAAGATGCTACTTGTTTTCTGCAACCTGCACGACCTAATCATAACCAATACCTTTTTGTAGCACAAACACATCCATAAACACACTAGAGTTCAACAGAGCAAAGGCAAACGATCGAAAATCTATTATTACATAATAATTGAGGGGAAGGAAAGAGGTAATCTAACGGATGTAGCGGTCAAAAAACGACTCCAAATATTTAGTGACCATCATCTCGCAGTAGCAAAAACTAAGAGCAGAAAGAAAGGGACTATGATGAAACCAAAGTCTGCAAGAATCAGCAAGAAAAGTTTAAAAACATGTTAATCGAATCAAAACAGAAAACACGGGCAGAATTTGGGGAGAGAGTCGAAGCAATCAGAAATTGTTCTATAGAGTACTAAAAAATAAAAGAAACAAAAAGAAAGAAGTATCGAAATAAAGACTGTGGTGTCAGCTTCCAGCTCGAGTGCGTCGAATTCGAAAACTCGTAAAGACCGAACGAGAAAGTTTAATCGGGTGCTATACTTAAAAAAACAACTTATTGTGCGGATGTGAGGAAAAAACAACCTAAAAGTTTGGAAGTATTAACAAAATACGAATTGAAAATGAATAAGAAGACAAAAATCATGATAGTCCGCCAATAAAAAAAAAAGATAAATGTGGAAATAGAGGTATTGAACAAGTAGAGAGTTATCTAGGAGCTACAATTATCGGAAAGGGGAAGACAAGAAGTAGAAATCAACAAAAGAATACAAAACGTAAATATAGCTTACTTCGCATTGAGAAAGGTGCTAATAACAAAAAAATAATTATCCAAGCAAAAATTAAAGTGTACAAAGCAGTACGCAGGCCGTGTTTGGGATTCAAACGAATAATCACAGAATTTGCCGCGTTTTGTATTTTGTTTTTTGAATCGCGCTATTCAGCCAATTTTGGAGACTTTTACTCATGCGCGACGGTTGATGTAAAAAAGTCCTCTTCCTTTTTCGACAAGAGATCAAAAACGGACGTCAGAGTGTGTGCATCGTGTTCTTCCTGATCTGAATGTTGTCGTTCTCGTACAGTATAAGTCCTCGTCCTCGTCAAAGCCAGACTAGGGAGACCGCGTCAAAGAAACCCGCCCTCCGAGACTCATTTTTTGCTGCACGACCCAAACCGTCATTACGAAAAATACAGTCCACTATTATAAGCCTTCCACTGCACAGGTGAATTGCTATCAGGCCTATACTCACGTTTGGCTGTGAATCTGTGAAGAGTTGAAAGTTCTCAGAAGTGTGATCGGTACAACATTAAAAGAAAAGATCAGAAGTGAGCAGACAAGGCAGGAACTAGGTATAGAATCGATAGAGGTACATAGAAGGAAGACAGCTGAGATGATGGGGATACATGCAAAAGATGGCGGAAACGACACTAACAAAAAGAAAATGTACAGCTAAACCAATAAAAAAAAAAGAGAGGCAGATCAAAGCAGACATGGTAAAAGAGCGATACGGATCGGCTGGTCATTGTGCGGGACTGTCCGGGATCGATTGTTCAGAGAATTAGTACCTTGAAGGCTGGGGCGACGGCTGGAAGAAATCCTTGGTTAACCTCTGAGGTGGTGATGAGGCAGTGTCACGTGGCTGTAGTAAAGGAAATAGTCTGGGGACTCGTTCCAAGGTGTAGATAGGATCGGACACCACCTGATGTCGTCGGTTGAAGTGTGTGAGAGGGGGTGCGGAACCAAGATCAATTCCTCGGTAAACTTCTGGTTTCCGAGCCTAAGGTGAAGTGTGGCGCTGTGACCTTGACAAGCTAGTCAGGGCTGAAACGACATATTGGTAATAGAGTTTGCGAACTCAGGGCGCACAAAGCTCATTCCACTACCGGCCTCAAACAAGCTACGAATAGTCTTGAAGGGAAAAATTACTAACTCTTTTGTTCCTAAACACATAGAGATGATTCGCGCACTAGAGCTTGTAATCTAGGGCATATAATGCTTTGGCTGACTTACTCATTGGCGTTTTTTTCAGCACGTCAGAATTTAAGAGCGGGTTCTGGCGCGTCCTGTCTTGTACCATTACCGATAGTTTCTTCCGAAACCCCGGTGTTCCACCTTCGGTACAGCGACTCTTTCCGGTTAACAAAGTTGTGAACTATCATTGATCCTTACCTCTCTGGATATAGGGAAATGAGTCCGCGTGCTTTAGTTAAGGCTCCCCTGTGTTGTCGTAGCATGATTATGAAACGGCGCCAGGTAACGCCTTCTTCTTCTACCGATGTATTCAAGTCGCGAGCTTGTCCTTGGAGCCAGTCCATCTTCTACCATTATATATCTAGTATTCCAGAATCATAGAGAATATACTCTGCCGTCAATAGGAAACTGATGACATCCTCATTAGACTGGTTGCGCGCGAGACAGGTCAAGTCTCCACTATGGTACCTTCATGCACCGCGGTGTGGTTCCATGACCTGGGCGAGGGGCTCCTACTCACTGGTGGCGGGCTTCTCCTTGTGTGTGTGTGTGAGGAGTATAAAAAGTATACGTGTAATTAATCGAAGGTGTGAGAGGTGAGAGGTATTAGCGATGTCCGACTAATCAAATTTCGTTCATTATCATAAAATTTCATTAATAGTTGCGCCCGTCTTTCAGAAAAGAGATAATGGGTTGTTATTGTCATTGTGTTTACATTGCACCAGCGCATTATGTATTTAGTGCACTATCGAAGAATGTGTATTTAAGCGGTTTTCTGAGCTACCTGTGGTAACTAAGGTGTGAATTCATAGCCAACACCTGTAAATAGTCAATTATGTCTATAAATTAATTTCGTTTTCAATCTCAAGTCACAGGGCAATTGATTAATTAAATAATAGAATTATTTGGGCGAAGTAAACGCCTAAATTAAATAAAAATGGGAAAGGAGCAAATGTTGAACCAGATAAAAGCGATGCCGAATTGAACTCTGGATTCCCTTTGTCTTCGCAGGAAAATTCCTAAAGAAAACGGAGGGGACACAGAGGTTTCGTGGACAGTAACATGTAGATTTTCAGTCAGTTCTTGGAGAGTTATTTTTACAGTCAGTCAGTCAGCCAGTTCTTTGTTTGAGTTTGAGTTTTAGTCCTACGGTCCGCGTACGGTACAGTTGCTTCTTTTTTCCTAATGGGTGGAGGTAAATGTAAGGTGACAATGAGAGGTTTTGGCTAAATTCATTTATAATGTGTAAAGGTTAATTTTCGCTTGTGTTGTAATTATTCTTTTGTAAGATGTAACGTCAGATAATTGTCATGTTTGTTGAATTAGAATAATTTAATGAATTGATTGTGTTGTCCACTAAATGTATGTCAAGAGTAATGTTTGTTAAATTCCTTATTTCAATAATATATCACGTTTGTCATATTAATTGCCGTCGTTGTCATTTTGTATAGTAATTCATTGATATCCCAATCCCATTACTCCTACGAAGCGTTAATTGCGAGTGAACGAATTTGTGCCGACGCCGAGATGCCAGTGAACCCGGACTGAGACAGCAGGTGTAAAGGTAAGTAATGACTAAAAGCTTATTTTATTAGTATTGTTAAGTCCGAGTCACGATTGCGAGTCAGGCGAACCCTTGGCTGTATAATCTGGCAACCGCTCGACAGGTTATATAGCAACAATGTATGCAGGTGTCCGCTTGATCAGATGGCAATTATAGGTCAGAGTAGAGGCGGGCACCACATGTGGTGATCGTCTTAGCGCACCCATCTCTCGTTTCGAGTCCCCGCGGTAGGGCGCACTCTCGCTGTACTCCCTGACCTTATCGTCCTGCTCCATTGCAAATACCTCAAAATGTCACGGACTCGAGGAGACTCTAAAAATGGCTAGTAAATACTTGTTTATTCAAAGAAATTGTCACAAGAAAAATAAATGTCGAGGTACTATCTTACTTATCATAACAGGTAGCGATCGTACAGCAAGAGCACATTAATGGTGGCTAGAGAAGAACCTGGTTCTACACTAGGAGGGGATTGGGGTTTCACCTCATACAGACTGTGAATTCATTGCTAAACCAATCCATAGGGGTCAATCCTGTCTCCAATCTTCTTTAACATATTGCCTAGTGATGATAATGTCTTGATGGCGTAATAACCGGACGACACGGCTTATCTCTACCAAGTCTAGTTACTAACAAAATATAATCCATCCTAGTAGATGTACGTGACTGGACAGACAAGTGGCGGATCCCGATCAACACAGGCCATGTGTTTCTCACTTAGGAACAAGAAGTTGCCGGAAGATGCCGTTATTTTCGTTGATGCCCCAATTCTTTAGAAACAGTCCACTAAATACTAGGCATCAGGTAGTTCTGAGATAATAATTATTTTATTAATTAAAAATGTAGCAGTTTTCGTTTGAATAAGATTGCTTTGCAATATTTCCATGGCTTATATAATTTTTTTGACGTTCATAATGAATTTACATCAATAATAACTAGAGCAAATGCGGGTTACACTTAATAGAGATTATTTTTTTTTTTTAAGTAAATAACGCGCGATCATTATCCCAGAAATCGTTGAAAAGGAATTTATTTAAAAGAGTGCTTATTGTTCTACTATTTGAGGAAAGCAAATAATCCCCAGAGTTAATGAATGAGTAATGCCTGCCTTTTTAAAGATCTGTATCAGTTTTGAAATCCTCATATTTGTCGTCGTATTATTCGATGGTTCGGAATTGACATGACAAAAAAAATCTGTAAATGTTTCTCCAAACTTCTTTCAATCCTAAAAATGTAGACATATTTTGAAGATAAATTGATCAAAATTGTTTAGGAAATCTTTAGAAAATATGAGTCTATAATAATATAAAAATGACAAAAATTTACTCAATACAATTTTACCAAATTCTACAAATGCTTCTCCAGACTCCCCAGAATCATAGAAATTTGAAGATATTTAAGGGTTTATTGATTAAAATTGCCCATCGTCTTTAGAATATACGAGTCAATACAATTTTACCAAGCTCTGTAAATTTCCTGAATACAAAAAATTTTCAGGCTTTAATGATTAAAATGTCCAGCAACTAGAAATATTTGTATATAAAAATATAAAAAATGGCAAAAATTTGCACAATGCAATTTTATCAACTACTGTAATTATTTCTCTAGGCTTTCTTACACACTAAAAATGTGGATATATAAGATTTATTGGTGAAAATTGTCCAAAGTCTTTGGAAAATATTAGTATAAATTTGTAAAAAAAATTTTTTGTTAATATTGCTCCAGACTTTATTAAATCCTAAAGAATTGAATATATAGCAGCCGGCGTTGTTTATATTCGCTATTATTAGCTGATAGGTGTGCGGTAATATTATAACGCACAGTTATTACATTACGTTAACAGTTTTTTGGTTTTTTCATTGCAATCATTAATTAATCCTATTCTATTCTGTTAAAAACATATCTTATTAAAATCGCCTTATGTTCACTAACACAAACATGTTTTTCTTTACAGGTAAATAACTGATACGAAACATGACTGAATCTAAGAAGAAATGTCGATAGTATAGTATTGAATATTTGAAATTTGGGTTTCTTCCGTCAAAGGCAGACAAACGATTACCAATATGCCATTTATGAAACAAAGTTTTTAGCGATGACTATGAAACCATCGAAGCTCTAAGATCATCTAGGAAGGTGACAACGCCGCCGAGGCAGATGACAGACTACCAGTAACAAACGACGCCCCGGGCCCTCTTCAGATCGGACCAGGACCACTCGACAGTCCCAGTGTCGCCACTATTATATTTACATCGACGAAATACTAGTCGAATCGAAAACAAAAGACGACCACGACAGGCATCTCAACCAACTATTTCAACGACTGGAGGAAAATGGAATCGTTATTAATCCAGCGAAATGCCGATTCGAAGTACAAGAAATTCCATTCTTAGGATCTACGGTATCCGAGAAGGGAAAGAAACCACTTGACGAGAAAGTCAAGGCCATAAAGGAATTTCCACTGCCACAAACAGCGAAGAAGCTACGACAAATGCTTGGAATGATTAACTACTACAGACGTTTCATCCCAAACGCAGCAAAGACACAAGCACCGCTAAACAAGTTGCTAAAAGGCAAAAAAAAGGCAACCAGTTCATCATTTGGACCGAAGAGGCGCGGGAAGCATTCAACAAATGCAAGGAAGAAATCAGCACCACAGCACTGTTGTCACACCCAAGAGCCGACGTCAAATTATCCAGCAAAGGCAAGAAGACGGTTGGAAACCACTAGCATTTCTATCAAGAAAGCTATCGACAGCTGAGCAAAAGTACGCAGCGTTCGATAGGGAATTGCTGGCGATATACGCGACGATCAAACATTACCAGCACATCTTGGAAGGACGAAATTTCACCATCTTCACAAACCAATTACTTACGCGTTCGCACAGAAGTTAGAGAAATGCTCACCAAGACAATTCATATACCTCGACTACATAGGACAATTTTCCATCGATATTCAACATATCAAAGGAAAAGAAAACGTAGTCGCTGATGCACTAAGCAGAGTCGAACAAATAACAACGGGAATTGAATTCGCAACGATGGGTGACGAACAAAACAAGGATAACGAACTAAAAAAGATCCTGAATGACAAAAATTCGAACCTGAAGCTGAAAAAAGTATACTTCCCAGAGTATAAAACGGACATATACTGTGACGTCACCACCAACACAGTCCGACCATACATCCCGAGCAGGCAAAGGAGACAAGCATTCAACAGCATGCATCAATTGTCGCACCCCGGAGCAAGAGCCACAAGAAATGGAGCAGAGAATGCCGTATCTGCCAGTAAGCGAAAGTGACCAGACACAACGTACCAATCCCAGGAGAATTTCGATTGCCCACACAGAAATTTAACCACATACACATGGACATCGTTGGCCCACTACAAGAATCAAACGGAAAGAAATACATACTCACATGTATCGACCGATTCACGAGGTGGCCTGAAGCTATACAATGGCAAACATAGAAGCAACCACTGTAGCTAAACTACTTGTCACGCATTGGATAGCCAGATATGGCACGCCACTACACTACGGCTTGGTAGAAAGGTTCCACAGACAGTTAAAAGTATCACTAATGTGCCACAAGGACGAACCCTGGACCGACGCATTACCGATAATACTTCTAGGACTTCGAATGGCCTGGAAAGGATATCAAGGCAACGGCAGCAGAAATGGTATACGGAGAGATACTACGACTCGCAGGAGAACTACTATCAGGAATGCGGAACATCATGAAAGCAATCAAACCAACACCAACATCGAACCACAGCAAGACAAAACCGTTCATCTTTAGAGACCTAGCGAAAGCTACGCACGTATTCGTACGGAGAGACACCATGCGAAAATCACTCCAACCACCGTACGAAGGTCCATACCCAGTGATCTCACGGAACACGAACACAATCGTAATAAGGAAGGACGGACAATCAACGACAGTCTCCATGACACGAACAAAAACCCGGTAGAAGAAACGAAAACGCAGCCAACAACCACGACGAGGTCAGGCAGGGCGATCAAGAAAACCGTAAGTTTTCAACCATGACTCCGCCACAAGGAAGGGGGTGTGTGGGGACCGACGCTAGACAACCATATATACGCATACACACCACCTAGCGACCACGAGCAAACGCGAGACCAGCGAACGAGCCGACGCGCCACCCCGGCAAGAGATGGGCGCGCCACCAGCAAGGGCTAACGTACTACCCGCCGACGAGAGAGGACGCGCCAAGAGTATTCCTAGGGCAAAGACGCGACGACCCTTCATAACGCGCTGCGGACGAAGCAGAGGAAGCTCTCGTTTCATGTTTCATTGTTTCATTCATTCGAGATCCAGCAGCCGAGCCGTTCAGACGATCCAGCAGCACTCAGCTCAGATCCGCTTCGCGCGCTTTACTGCAACGAGGTCACCGTTTTGCCGAACGGACCCATAAACGCCGTTTTCACGGCGCAGAGTTTTCAGAACCATCCGCGTTCGGACTTTTCACCCGAGTTAACTCGCGCTACGAACGAGTTTTTCCTGGCCCACCCCGGCTTACCAGGTCAAATTCGCTGCACCCTTACCTGCCGCACGTCTAGTCGTGTTCGGTGACAGGGGGAGTAATTAATAAACTCTCACTGCCCGCTACTCGGCGACAACCTGCACAGTGTTAAGGCGCCTTCCTAACATATTTAATTGTTGTTTATATACCTTTGTATATTTTACAGTGAGGCGAACGTCTCCGCAGCTAGGGCGAGTTTTAACTGCTCTGGCCGCGGAGGGCGGAACGAGATACGTCTCCTGACTCGTGTAGGGGTACCTGCACGTGACTTGAGGCGTTAGCACGCTCGCTAGAACAGCTTGACCCCTGCTTTGCCATCTGCCCGGACATCCCCTCTAACTAAAGGGGATTGCTGGGGAGATCAGGGGATATCGGCCAGGTGCCTTTCACGGCACGCGTGGTTCCGTTCAACGGCGAGCAGGCCCGGGGGCAGTAAACTCGGGCCTTCCCTTCACCCCCAAATTCTACACCGCGCCCATCATGGCCGGTGTAGAAATTCCCACCCCCTGCCTAACCTCCCGTCCGACGACGAGGACGACATGGAGGTAAACTCCAGCGACGCACTCAGCGTCAGAAGCGACCTGTCCACCTCCCATATGGACGAGAAAATGGCGCTTCATTATAAGCTCACTCGAGCTACGGAACAAATCGAGTTCATGCAGTCAACAATCGAAAAATTCGAAGCAGATCTCCAAAAACTGACGCAGGAAAATGTTCATCTACAAAAACAACTCCTAGCTTTCCTCCCAAACACTACCTTTTCAAGCGACGACATGCCCATTCCCGCGCAATTCGGGAACAAAATGGAGCAGGCCATCTCGGCCCCAGATGACGACGAATTCGTGGAAACACCAAGCAAGGGTGCAATCCGAAGGCAGCGCAGGGCGCAGCGAGAAATAGATATTGCAAATGCAAAAGAGTACGCCGCAAATGTTGCGCGTGAAAAACAACTAAATAAAACATCAGAACCACAGCGTTCTCGGCCGGAAAAACGGCACGCAGCCTCCGAAACGACCGCCAATCCGGCCAAAAAATCAACCGCCAACCTCGGCGGCCCTCCTGCAGCCAATTCCTCAAGCGAAGCAGGAAAAATCCCGGCCACCCATCCAAGTACCGACCCGACCTGGCGGTGCTTGACTCAGACGATCGACGACGCGGAGCAATCCACCTCGACCAGCACGGCAACCAACAATGCCAAAGCCCATCCCGGCTACAAAAGGCCCCCACCGATTGTGCTACGCACAAAAACTCGCTGGGTAGCGCTGCACCAACATCTTACGGTGGTTCTTAAAATAAAGATCATCCGTTCCTTGCCATCCAAGGATGGAATAACGGTCCAGGTCGAATCACCGACCGACTTCCGAAATGCTAGACGAGAGAGGGGTGCCTTGCTACACCTATCAACTGGATGAGGATAAAAGCCTCAAGGTGGTGCTCCGCACCGTCCCGGTCGAGATATCCACGCAGGATGTGGAAGACTCGCTGAAAGCGAAGGACATCCCGGTGATTTCGGTCACCAGGATGACCAACCGTCAGGGCCCAATCCCCTTGGTGTACGTTCAGGTCACCAAGAATGACGACGGGAAGAAAATCTTCCAAATTCGCAGTGTTGCAGTGTTGGACTCTCTGTCAAAGTAGAGCCGAAACACAAATCCGGGGGCAATCAATGCCACCGGTGTCAGCGAGTCGGCCATTCTCAGGCCCTCTGCCGTGCTGCATTTGTATGCGTCAAATGCGCCGGCAGTCACCCGTCCGCAGAGTGCCCTGCGGCGAGCGACTCAGAGCCGAGGTGCTCAAACTGCGATGGCCTTCATGTGGCTAGATACCGAAGCTGCCCAGCCTTCACCAGGGCTCAAAGTCAAAGGCCAAGACCGCCCACTGGGTCCGCTCCCGCATCACTCAGGCAAGCAATCAGAGTCCCTGGCACCTCGTACGCGAGTGCCACACAGGGCCAGACTCCCCAAACCCAGAGGGCGGCCCCCGCCCCTCAGGCTACCGCCCCTCAGGCTACCGCCCCTCAGGCTACCGCCCCTCAGGCACCCGCCCCTCAGGCACCCGCCCCTCAGCTCCCCGCACAAAACACCACCGTGCCGCCATGCTTCGCTAGGTTTTTCCACGTAGCGTAAGTCGCTTCCCAAGAATCCACAAATCCTTCAAAATGTCGTACAACCAAAACACTGACCCTCCCATAGATTTCGTTCGCATTGCTTTTTGGAATGCGAACGGGTTACGTGACAAGATACTCGAATTAGAGCACTTCGTTCACCAGCACAAGATTCATGTTGTGCTCGTGAGCGAGACTCTTCTCAGTGCTGGTCAAGTCCCAAAGATCAATGGGTATCAGTTACCTTTCCTTACCAGAAATGATACCGGGCGTGGCACCGCTATCTATATCAAAAGGGGACTCGACCACTCGCACCTCCCCATAGACGGCCTGACCAACCTTGAGTCCACTGCCTTGGTCCTCAACACCACAGACGGTCCGCTAAAAATCGTTTCAGAGTACCAATCCCCCAGTAAGCCGCTTCTCGATGCTGATCTCGATATCATCTTCAACACTGTTATGCCCACCATCATGGCAGGAGATCTTAACAGCAAAAGCGCTGCTTGGAATAGTAGAGTTACCAACAGACGCGGTAGAGTCCTCGAAGCGTACATCGCAAACTCGCCTCACGAGATAGTCGCAGCGGCTCCAGATAGCCCCACATACTTCGACCGGAATGGCCACCGGCCCGATATTCTTGATATTGCGCTGCTAAGCAACATCAATGCAGAGCATGACATCTGGGTCGAGAACGAATTAGATTCCGACCACAATCCAGTAATCATGCACGTCGCGTTGGGTGTCAACAACTCACCCCATTATATCAGGAATACGGACTGGAAGCTTTTCAGGCAAAAAGTTGACAAACTCCTCTCTCCTCTTCCAAGCATTAAGACAATAGCGGACCTAGATGCCGCAGTCGCTAGCCTCACTACTGCTATCACCACAGCCGCTGATGAATCCTCGACCACGAGAATCTCGACAAGTCCCAAGCCTCTTAACATCCCGCCGGAAGTGCTCGAAATGATCCGTAAGAGCAAAGCGGCCCGCCGGAGGTGGCATAACACGCACTTACCCGAGCACAGGATGGAGGCCTACTCCCTTGCAGCTCGGGTAAAAGAAAACCTCCGCGTCCTACGTAACCAGAGCTGGGAACGTAAAATCGATGAGGTCAATTCCTGCTCCAATACATTTTGGGGCGTGACCAAAGCTCTGAGACGCAAACCAGCAGGCCGGGCCGCCATCCACGGCGAAAGAGGTCTCGCATACACAGATGCTGACAAGGCTGAAGCTTTCGCCGACTCCCTCGAACATCAATTCATGCTAAACCCGAGCGAGGATTACGACTTCGAGGATGAAATAGCATCCGCTGTTAGTTCATACCTAACAGCAGACAATGGCCAGTGGACCATAGTCCCCGCCACCAAAACCGAAGTCGATGACCTCATAAAAAGTCTCCAACTCAAGAAGGCCCCGGGCCCTGACGGTATCAGCACCGCCATGGTCCGTAAACTAGGCAGAAAAGGTAGAGTCGCTATCTTAAACATCGTAAACGCGTCTATGAGGTTAGGATACTTTCCGAACTCCTGGAGGCTGGCTAACATAACCAGCATCCTGAAGCAAGGGAAGTCTCCTACCTTCCCGGAGAACTATAGACCCATCAGTCTTCTCAGCACACTGTGTAAACTCGTCGAGAAAATAATTCTCAAACGCCTCCGTGACTTCACGGAGGAAAACAAGATCATCCCGGACTATCAGTTTGGCTTCCGAAAAGGTCTCTCCACCACTCACCAACTGGTGAGAGTCACTGAGTATATCGCAAACGGTCTGGCTCACAAAAAGGACACGGCTGCGGTCTTCTTTGACGTCGCCAAGGCTTTTGACAAGGTCTGGCTAGAAGGTCTAATCCACAAGATGATCCTCCTCGAGTACCCTGAGTACTTAGTACGACTAATCTACTCCTTTATGTCCCAGCGACGGTACAGCTGTAAAGTAAACACCGCACTCTCCACTGTGAGAAATGCTGAGGCCGGGGTTCCTCAGGGGTCATGCCTCTCCCCGACACTCTACAACATCTATGTGAGCGACATGCCGGATTTTTCCCCTGCATGGTCGCTCAATACGCAGACGATACGGCTCTCCTGTACCAAGGTCGCATCCGAAAAGCCTCAAAATTCAGCCCAGTCAACCTCCGCGACTATATGGAGCACACGCTCCAAACAGCTATCGATTCCTTCGAGGAATGGGCCGATAAGTGGCGAATCGCGATAAATCCTAATAAGAGCGTGGCCGTGCACTTCACACGGCGGCTACGCCCCACATCCCCGATCCCTCCCCTGAAATTTACAATCGGTGAGTCCCCGATAGCCCTCAAAGATCACGCCCGGTACCTGGGGTGTACTCTAGACCAGCAACTGAACTGGTCTAAACACATAAAGACTGCCATCGATAAAGCGAAAGCCACACTGCACGACCTGTTCCCAATAATAAATCATAAGTCCAGGTTATCCACCAAAAACCGGGTTAACCTATACAAGCTAATCTTGAGACCACAAATGCTTTACGCATCACCAGCCTTCGGTTACTGTTCTCCATCTACGCTCAACAGGATCCAAATCCGGCAATATGTTATGCTAAGACAGGTGCTACGTGCACCTCTTTACATGCGCAACTCACAGTTGCACCGAGACACCAAAACGCCCAGTGTCATGGATCATATCAAAGAGCTCTCCAGTAAATTCTTCGAAAGGCTGGATAACGACCCACCATCGGGAATTGAATTCCCACGATACGACAGGCCGTCCAGGCGTGCAGACGCAGAACACCTCACCCCCAGAGATATCCTAAGATAAAACTTAGAAAAACCAAAATTCCCATTAATTAAATTAATTGTTTCGCCACCATAGCGTTACACCACCTGTCCCCCCACTGCCCTCACAGTCCACGAGGGTGGCTGGGTTCGGACCGCCGGTAGCACCCGCATCTTAGAGACCAATCATCTCTACATGCTAGAATAGGCCTCCGGTCAGACTAGCCATAGCACCGAGCATATGAGGAGTGGTTTTAGTTGGTAGGCGCGATCCCGGCGAATCCAACACTACCCCACTTAGGGGTGTCTTTTGAAGATCTCCACTCCTCACATCAAAAAAAAAAACAGAGGAAGCTCTCCTCCGACAAACCGTCAGAAGGTACCATAGCTAGGACACTCGCATTAGCTAGTACAGTAATGCGGAAAGCATCGAGCTTCATCTAAATCTAAAACGCCGAGTACGACGATTAAGAAAAGTCCCAGTAGCTTTATCACCGATCTCGACACCCAAGAGGTGGATTCGATCCTTTGACTATATACTTTTGGACTGCTAGCGCTACTTCATGTGTGTCTCCAAGCAACGGTGGCGCAGCGGGACCCTAAATAGTTGCGGTATGTTACTAAATTGGTAGCTATTTTGTGTCTATGACATATGATTCTATGAGCTCGCATTGCATATTATGATGCCCTGCAATTTATTCACACCTTTGCATATATAAACATTTATATTGTCAAATATTCACACCATGTCAAAATATTGCTATGCGAAAGGTTGCAATACGTCCACGAATATATGCCAACGCGGTTATAATACTCGTCAGCTGAAGTGCACGTCAGTTGACTTTTGACTTATAACCTAAAATTCTGTATTAGATTTCCATCAAATCCGGAACTTCGCAAATTATGGGTTGATGCTTTGCTTGTAAAAAACAGGCAGGAAAGTGGACCCGAGTTGCCGAAATATGCTCGTATTTACATTCTTCACGTTGCTGATGAATACATCGAGAAATATTTTTTTTTGCTTTCCGGTTTTTAAATTACGCTCCATTTTCGGCTCCGGGGCGGGACTTATATCGGGCTCCAGCTCGTGGACAACTTTTGGAGTAGTGATCATATGGGAAATGGAGGGGGAATAGCAGTCCATTAGTATATAGTCAAAGATTCGATCAGACCCGCTGACAACGCCGCCGAGACAGACAACAGACTACCAGCAACGAACGACGCCCCAGGCCCTCTTTAGACCGGACCAGGACCACTCGACTCCAGTCCCAGTGTCACCACTGCCTCCGACGGCCAGAAGGAAACGGACAGCCAAACCATATCCTCGCCTATATCGTATCGCATCGACCGCGACACTCTACACCGGACTGAATCCTTGGAGGGTTCGCCTCGACGACCCCAGAAGACATTCAGTGCGGAGACAATATCGCCGCTCACAAGGGGGAAGACCCTCACCCTGTATTAAATGTAAATACACTTGTAAATAAATTGAAATTAAACGACTTAAAGACCACGTCTATTTGATCACCAAATAAACCGAACACAAACAACCCCAAAGTGTCATCGTGATAAAATAGGTAAAGATTTAAAATATTTTCAAACATTGAAGGAAAAACGCTTCAACGTCTTAAAGTAACGATGATGGCATCGTACAATATCTCATTGCTTAAAGCGAAATATGGAAAACCGCACACCATCGGAGAACAGTTAATTTTACCCGCTGTTGAAGAGATTTTAAAAACTGTTCTACACAAACCTCCATTTGACGTACTTAAAAAAAAATCCTTTGAGTAACAACACTGTACACAGACGTATTGATGAAATAAGCTTCTTGTGCAATTATCTGCAAAAAACTTATTTTTCTATTCAACCTGGTAATGAAGCATTATTATTGGCATATGTTCGATGTGTTATCGATTAAAAATTTGAATGATAGATTGCACCAATCGCTTCAATTTGAAATAAGAAGCAATGCACTGAATACGCGTTTATTTGCAGAATTATGCAACAAAAATGATGAAGACTTCCAACGATTGCTCTTACATACTGAAGTTCGCTGGTTGTCGAAAGGTGCATGTTTAATAAATTTTACTCACTTTTTGAACCAGTTTTGGAGTAAAGTAAAGATCCAGATTTAAAAGAAATCCTGATCAAATTGAAAGCAGACATCGCGTATTTGATAGGTTTGTTCAAAAAATTTAATAACATTAACTTACAGTTACAAGGGGACAGCCTAAATTTAATAAAGACAAAGGGTGTAATTTCGGCTTTTCTTGGAAAATTTATTAAGCAATTTATTAAAATTGAAATATTAGTCTGCGCGAATTCTCTCAGTTTCCAAACTTGTCATACGCAGAATGTCTTGATGAGGATATTCAGACATACGTTTAAAAATTTTTTTTGTTAACTGCCTTTGGGGATCAGTTGCAGGTAGATACTGTATATACTGACTTCTCAAAGGCATTTGACAGGATTCAGCATTCTGTTTTAATCAATAAACTCATTTCGTATGAATTTCCTATACAAATTGTGAACTGGATTTGCAGCTTTTTGTCAAGTCGCATTCAGTTAGTTAAAATTAATAATCATATATCATCAGCTATTAAAGTATCATCTGGGGTGCCGCAAGGCTCGCATATTGGGCCAATTTTGTTTTTGTTATTTGTTAATGACATTTGTGATTGTTTTAATTATGCAAGATGCTTGCTATTTGCGGACGATCTTAAATTATATTATCCTGTCGCCGATATTGCTCATTGCTACGAACTTCAGTCCGATCTGGATAACTTACATGACTGGTGTACTTATAATGAATTATATTTGAACATCGAGAAATGTAAGGTTATTACCTTTAGCAGACGCTCATATGTAATTGAATTTAATTATAGTGTCGCCAATATAGATCTGGGACGAGTAAATTGCATACGAGACTTGGGGGTTCATTTTGACACCAAACTATTATTTAGAGAACATATTGATTTTATTACAAAGAAAGCTCTCAAATTAATGGGTTTTATATTAAGGCATTGCAAATTATTTCGTTTTAACACGTTAAAAATTTTATATTATAGTCTTGTTAGGTCTAATGTCGAATATGCTTCAATCATATGGTCTCCTTATTATAAACGTTACACGGAACAGATTGAACGTGTTCAGAGGAAATTTATATCATTTGCGTCTTATAAATTGAATTTGTCCTTTAGGGATTATGAGGCTGTGTGTTGTTTTCTTAATATTGAGAGGCTTGATATCCGCAGAATTAAGTCAGACTTGTGCTTACTATTTAAAATTGTCTCTGGAATGATTTCATCTGATTCAATCGAAACAGTTGATTTCCTCTTTCCCGTAACGGACGGTTTTTTAAGAGCCAAACCGATGTTTAGATTAAAACCAATATCCAACAACTACAGCTTTCATAGTCCCCTACAAAGGGTTATGAGATATGCAAATGTGCTGAATTCTCGGGATGATTTTAATATGTTCGGTGATTCTTTTAATAAATTTAAGTATCATCTGAGGTTCCTTAATATGAACCACCTAGTATAAATTATGTTGTTACTTTATTATTTTATTTCAAAATAAATTATTATTATTATTATTTTTTTAATACATGTCAATGCAGCGCGTTTCTGTATTCACGCGTAATTAGTAATAGTATTGTAATTTAGTTAATTAATTCTGTTTACATATATTTTGTAATTCTCTTTTTTTTTCTCTCTATCTTCTTCTTGCATATGTATTTATGTGTACAGTTTGTAAAAATGGTGTTACCGTATATAAATAAATAAATAAATAAATAAAATAAACATTTAAATGCCCTGCATGATGACTTCAAATAGATTTGAAGATATTCTGACGAAAACACATGGATCATAAATCCATTTGGTGAAACGGAAGTGGCGAATGAGGTATTACAAAAGGGCTATTCGAGCTGAGGAGCTGAAGGTGAAATTAAAAAAAACTCTATCAAACATTTTGGCTGCAGGCGGAAATACCAGAAAAATGTCCTGGGCTGTGGGAAATTGCAAGAAAATGTTTGATACCGTTTCCCTTGCCGTTTCCATGTGTCGAAAAAAGTGTTAGTGTCGTTACAAACCTATTAACAAAAAAAGGGGCAGATTGAACATCACAGAACGGGCAGATTTGCTGTTATTACTTACAAAACTGAAGCCAAATATTGATAATTTTCTGTCAATCCATCAAGTACATCCCTCCCATTAAAATTATGACGATTTTTTTTTAATTGTTGATTTGCATTGTTGAAGTTACTATACGTTATTAATGTTTAATTTTAATTCTATTAAGTCTGTAATCATATTATTTTAATAAATAGAACACAAGAAAATATACTATAGTCGGGCCGCTGAGAGCTGCCTGTGACTCATTGCTTAAAATCGCATGAATCAAGATTTAAGTAAACGTTTACTTTTAAGTAAAATTTGGTGCCGCGCTGATTTTCATTGGCGGGATATTTAAAAATTCTCGCGCGCCGAAATGAAATCTAATGCGCAATATAAACAAACTTTTTAGGGTTATGTTATTTGACGTAGCGCTCTCGTGTTTTGTGTGTTTATATGAAGCGTGTCAATGCAATGCAAGAGTCATGCGTGAGCTTAGACCTACGTTTACTCTGCCCTATTCTTTAACACGCAGACACACGTTTTATTTCATACTGTTTCGTACATGATAGAAAAAGATAGATATAAAATGCAAAGCAATTCTTAGTAGGAAAATGCATGAGTCACCGTCAGCTGTCGACGGATGAACTATATTTTTTTAATTTAATAAAACGAAATATAGCCTGAATATTTGAATATTCAACCTGTTCGTAAAGTATTCAGGCTATATTTCGTTTTATTAAATATATTGAATGCTTCTGCAACAAGTGAGGTTGCTTTTAATTTATTTATATACTATTTTTGTTTTAATTTTTATCATTCCGAATTTAGAGTTGTAACTCAGCCGCAACGCAAATTCCCATCGTTAAATCTAATCTTCAGAGTTTTGGGAATATGGTAGAAATGTAGCAGCAGGGGGTCCACCGAAACCTGTAAAATTTTGAAAGTGGTCTACGATAAAAATATTTGGGAACCTCTGGTTTAGAACGTTCTCCATGGCGGAAATTCGAAAAAATAGTTAAAACTCAAGAACAATGACAATGACAAACTGTAAAAGTTATAAAAGACATCAAAAAAGTCTAATCTGTCGGTGGATATGGTATACAACATATAATTATGTACTTAAAGTGGTTTAGCATGGATTAAGGTACATGGGGACACTGTTTTGGTGTCGACCCTCATTGGAAAGTGTATTTTAATATAGGGGTTTGGTATACAGTGCAAATTTTTAATCTTTGAACATGCTAATGGCGAGCATGTAAAATTTCATATGTTTAATTTAAAAAAAAACACACTTTAATCGCATTGTGCCTTGCACAGTTCGCAACTAATCGTACGGTGAAGCTTTGTGTGTTGCCTATAGTGGTAGTAATTTGATTGAATCGCCCTCTATGGGATCGTGTAACGAGTATTAACGATAAAAATAATTGTAATACTTTATTTAACGGCAAAAAAGCAACAGAATACAACATCAAAAAATATGAATAATAAACAATTTACAAGGAATGTTTGAAGTGTCCTCATTTTTGTTCTAAATAATAACGCAGACAATTCCTAGAAGCTTCGTCGCAGTTTCTTAGAAAAGTTGGATTTATTTTATTACAGACTGTATTTTCTATTTCAATTCTTCGGTATTCCATTCAACAACATTATTATAAATTTTCGATTTTAGATAACCCTAATATTTAACTCCATCTCCTCGGGTTCTTTTCTTTTCCGTTTATTGAGCACATTTGCAGCACAGCCTTGGGTCTCCAATGTTTCAAGAATATTACGAACCGTTCCGATCGATGGAATACATTATTATTTTGAAATAAACTTATTTACGAAATAATGCGACTTTTGAATTGTAAAATCTGACAAATTGATTTGTTGTTTCAAGGCACCATGCAATTGAAGTTGTTTTTTTTTAAATTGAACATATGAAATCTTACATGCTCGCATTATAGCATATTCAGAGATTAAAAATTCGCACCGTATGTCCAACTCCTACTTGAATTATATCGGTCGAGGGGGCATGCCACGGCCGTGAGGCGATCCCCCTATACGCTAGGTCACTGTGTAGTAAGGCATTGTCTTTGACTATATACTATTGGACTGCTAGCGCCGTTTCATGTGTGTCTCCAAGCAACGGTGGCGCGGCGGGACCCTAAATGGTTGCGGTATGTTACTAAATTGGTAGTTATTTTGTGTCCATGACATATGACTCTATGAGCTCGCATTGCATATTGTGATACCCTGCAATTTATTCACACCTTTGATTATATAAACATTTATATTGTCAAATATTCACACTATGTCAAAATATTGCTATGCGAAAGGCTGCAATACGTCCACGAATAAATGCCAATGCGGTTATAATACTCGTCAGCTGATGTACACGTCAGTTGACTTTTGACTTATAACCTAAAATTATGTATTAGATTTCCATCAAATCCGGAACTTCGCAAATTATGGGTTGATGCTTTGCTTCTAAAGATCAGGCAGGAAAGTGGACCCGAGTTACCTAAATATGCTCGCATTTGCATTCTCCACTGATGAATACATCGAGAAATATTTTTTTTGCTTTCCGGTTTTTAAATTACGCTCCATTTTCGGCTCCGGGGCGGGACTTATATCGGGCTCCAGCTCGTGGACAACTTTTGGAGCAGTGATTATATGGGAAATGGAGGGGGACTAGCAGTCCATTAGTAAACCGAGTGTCTGGAATAAGGGGCGAACATAGGGATTTAACATGTAAAATTAAATATGTGTAATTATTAGCTCCCCTATTCATTTTAGATAAAAATCGTAAAGGAATATTCTTTAGAGAATCAAAAATTGTAAATGAATCATCCATTTAATTTACGTTTGTACCAGAATTCACCTCAAAAATAATAAAAATAAGTTGAACAATGTACCATTAAAAAAAAAACCTTGCCATGAGTTTGACAAATGTCATGTCAAAGTGAAAATAATTTTGCTAGTCAGATACATGGTGCAAAGATTACATGGTGTGCCTATAACTCCCGTACCACGCCCCTTTTGAATATTTTTGATGCTGCAATTACCAACCATGAAAAATAAAAGTATAAAAATCAACAAGAACGAAAATAAATTGCAAAACACGTTAAAATTCGATTTCGACATAAAAACACGATAAAACATTTAGTTTATTACACAATGATATATTAAAATATCACGAGCATTAAAGTTTTTTTATTAAATTTAAAGCAATTAGGTTGGTAAGAAAATTAATAAATGTTTAATTTGCTATTTGCACACTAAACAATTCGAAAAAATATGATATAATGTAAATAAAGTACGTGCGACAGACATTTAAATTAGTTAAATCGACTTTTTTTAGCATAGCAAGTAGTTTTACAAGGTTGCATCACTGAGCATCGGCCAAATGAGAGAGGGGAAGATTTTAGAGAGAGAACGCGGTCGTCTAGGCAAACCATGTAATCTTTGCACCATGGTCAGATATCAATTCACGCATTGTAATTACTATGAACAATAACGTTGGGCTCGTTGTAAAGTGTGAACTAGTATTCTTCGGTAAAACAGACTGCAAAAAGTTAAGCTTAGTTTAGTTTTTAGTCACTTTATTAATTCGCAGCAAAAGTTGCTATTTTAAATATGTAAATGCATATTAATGTAAGTATGTTGTTCTTAAATAAACTACGACAAGTCTCCAATCTAATTTTGTTAAAAATTAATCTTAATATTCTTTCCTGGGCTATGAATATCCTTTGAATATGACTTCTTTCCCACGCTGGTATATTTTAGGAGAGATACGGATATATGTACCTATGAGTAGTAGAGAGTTATGATTGACTCTGGTGGTGAAATTGGGTTTAGTTTAAGAATTGCATAGTAAGCAGTATTTAATTTACTACACACATAATCAACATGTTGACACCAGGTGACTTGCTCGGCCTCAGCAATCCCAAGAAATTTGGTGCTCTGATTTAAATTAACAATTGGTGCCTTTATATTAAAAAACTGAATGTTTACTGTTTCATTGTTATATGGAAGTAAATTATTAGCATTCATTATGGTCTGTATTTGATCGATCCTGCATTATTTCGCAGAATACACGCCTCCTTTCTTCATCCACTAACAGTATCTCCTGATGGCATTGATGTTTTTAAGAATGATAACCATGCTTCATCAGAATTTTCTATAGAGAGAATTTAGACACGTTGCACTCACGAACAATGCATCGTATGCTAGTTGTTGGTTTAGCATTTATCAAACCCAAAACTGTTTCTTCCACAATCCATCGTTGTTTCTTCTGTTCCGTTTGCATGTAATGTCACGAACTCTAAAACTGACGCCACTGCAAAATGTTTTAATAATGAATACGCTCTCTTCATTGGAATAACTCATATGCAAAATTATTCTCACCATAACATGACATTTGTCAAAGTCATGGCAAGGGTTTTTATTAAATGGTAAATGGTTAAACTTATTTTTATTATTTCTGAGGTGGATTCTAGTACAAACGTAAATTAAATGGATACATTATAAATATTCCTTTACGATTTTGCTCTAAAATGAATAGGGAAGCTAATAATTACACATATTTAATTTTACATGTTAAATCCCTATGTTCGCCCCTTATCCCAGACACTCGGTATAGTCAAAGTGTATTGTATGTTCTTTAAAAAAACCCTCAAGTGTGCCATGACTTTTTATTTTTAAAAATTTAAGTTGGCTCACATGTTAGGAATTGACATATAAAACGTCAGATCGTTCTAAAAGTCACATTTATTCCGTGGTCATAATGGTTTACAGCAACCAGCAAAAATGTTTCTAGTTGAAAGTTATTTCCGAAATGGGACTAAAGTGGACGGAAATTGGGTGTATTCATTCGACGCACCTATGGCAGAGTTTTAGGAAGAATTTCCTAACGTTCTCATTATTTATGATGAATTTAAAAATACCTTATCACGATCGGTTGTATTATTTCATGAAACGGGTAGTATTCTCCGTAAACCAGAAAGTGGTAGACAAGTCAAACGTACTTGGGATGCTATTAACAAACCCCAAGGAATTTTAGAAGGTGATTTGCGTCGTTTATCACAGCAAATAAATTTATCGGTAGGAACATGCCGCAAGTAACATAACCTCAATATGTGTTACCAACTTAGATTTTTAGAAATAAAAAATCATGGCACACTTGAGGTTTTTTTTTTAATGAACATTATAAGATGAACCGATTAAAAAATAAAGAAAGAAGATAAATGGGAGTTTCACGGATGTAAGAAAGAATATCAAATAAAAATAAATCTTTGTTTTATAAATTAGATCAATTATAAAAACTTATATTTATGTCTAGATGGTTAAATCTAAAGAATAGGGTCACCCCAACACTATGTGTTTGGTTAGGCATTTAATTAAAAAGTGCGACATCGGTTTCTAGAAGTTTTAGTTCCGCCTGGGGTCTGCGGAAAACCTTTTGCACCCAACCCCATGGCGGCGTTGTTACGCCACTGGCAAGAGTACTTATATTCCTCACCAACGTTTAGGTAATGGTTGTCATTTTTGTTACATGGAAATAAACCCGTTTTTCTATTAGCGTTTAATACTTTATACATTACAATTAACTGCTCTAAAGAATATGTCATCTGCAAATGAATTAATTCACCCAATCAATACTAAGAAATAAAGCCCCAATGAATTATTAAAAAAATACATGCACATTAGCTAACTAATTAGTCCGCTCCTGAACACAAATGAACACACGAAGGATGGTTGAATTCATTCAATTCATGGGTCACAACTTAAAATACCGGTTTATTTTAAAACGGTTTATGTCGACGGATTGTTTTGTTAGATTAGTATTATTACTTTAAAACGGATGTGAAGCGGCGCGAAGATATTTTTGTAATTCCTGTGACGTAACGCAGCAGCCCTCTAGCAAAACGAATTGACTACGACACTGGCAACCAGGCAGTTTTAAACGGACGCATGCGTCAGAGTCAATCACCGCGATACGGTCTATATGCGATTTTCAATATGTTGGAATGAAACGGGCGCCGCGGGGCTGTTCGTGATGTGCGCGGCGAGCGGTGTAACGTCCGTCTGTCACAGAACAATATGGCAGTTGAAAAGCAATAATTTTATTTACGTTTTTATCAGTTTTTAATCAACAAATAACATTACGGATCGACCAAAGTGACGACTGTATAATTATCGGTCTGTAATGAGTGGGATATTGCCGTTTACACCACCTGTCGTCAAGCGGTTGCTGGGATGGAAGAAAGGATCAGACGCTGATGATAAATGGTGTGAGAAAGCCGTGAAAAGTTTAGTGAAGAAATTAAAGAAATCCGGCGCTCTGGAGGAGCTGGAAAGGGCCGTATCGTCACAGAACCCCAATACCAAATGCGTTACCATACCTAGGTAGGTTCTACGCACTTTGCATCACGTTTCGCATAAATATTGAAGTTTAAGGTCATATTATGGATTTGTTATGTATACCCCCCTCACCCCACTCAGTCTGGCTTGCGACCTACCCTAAATGTCTGGCAAATGCGCTGGGTCTCCCCAACAATTTTATCGCTAATTGAACTTACTACATGCGATTTCAGTTTATAATTTGTTTATTGCACCATAATAAATGATGAGGATTGCAGAAACTGAAATTTTTAATGTATTTTACACTTCATATATTGTACACTCATAGTTTATAATCTATTTATGCATGTAAAATTGATAATCCATATGATTTATCAAGTGATTCAGAGATTCTTATTTTTTTGGTAATGACCTTGCACTTGAAATATAACTTGACAATGGCTTACTTTTAATATTTTACTTAATTGAGTGAATTATGCTAACGAAACAAATTGGAGCTTTTTTAAAATTAGAAAATTTTATATGATTCATGTGCGCACAGTCGTGTTATGTACACCTTTCTGTATTTAGTCTAATTATAATTCTTTTTGGTATTGTGTTATAGTATAACCTCAAATATCTACATGAATCTTGATTATTGATACATTTTTACTGTGTAGAGAAATTATGTATTAATTTCATCGTGGTAAAATCACATTCTATTATTTCATTAAACATTGTGTATGCTACTATTAGAATATGAGAAGTGTAGACAACAAACCACAAGGCGAGTGTAATATAACCATATTATGTACATTAAATACGATATATAATTTGTGACTACTTACAGTTTTGCATATTTCGGCATATTTGACCAAGGCGCTATCAATTGCAACAGAAAAAGAAAAAATGAACCCCAGGCCATTAAGCGCAACTATACCATTTATTAGAGATGGACCGATATGGAACTTTTGGCCGATAACGATGTTTTGGCCAAATGGCAGATTATCGTCTTTAGTCGACATTTGTGGCAAAATCTGTCAAATAAGGGAAAACTTGTTGCACCGATTCTTACTTTAGGGTGTGAAACTTGTTGAAACTTGCATAGTCTACCGATTCTGCAAGTGAATTACAATATTAAAAAAAAATCTCCACTATTAGTAAAAAAAGTGTGTTTTGGAATTGTGTTAAGAAAATGAACTCGATGTAGCTTAAAATAAATTGATTTTACATTGTTTTGATACATAACTTTTTAAATATTTTTAGTCCATACCAATTATCGGCTCAGTGACCGATATACTAATATGAATCTAAAAAAAATTTACTGAATTTAAATGTTAAAAATATAAATCATGTTTCTTTTGAAAATTTTAAATCACAGTGGTCGTATTATTTTAAAGTGTTGCAACTTACTTAATTTGCCAACTTGGTTTTTTCATAAGAGTTAAAGCATGTCTGACAGCGCACCTGGCATCTGAATACATAACACGGAACTCTGTCTTGTAGAGGAGGTTGCAACTTCTTTGACTGAATTAAAAGCTTTTTGATATCAATTACAGATTAATATTAATCTGTGGTACCGATTAACTTCATTCGGTTAACAGTAACATCATTTTAAAAAAACCTTACGGGGTTTACATGACCCATCACATAAAAATCGTAGCTGCAGTGAATGTGTTAAATCTCGGTCTTATAGTCGGAGGTTGCAGTCAAAGTGTTAAAAATGGGTAAAATTTCTAAGCCAAGTAAATCCCCACATTCAAAATAAACGTTCTGTTGCCATAGTTTATTACATTTAAGATAACATGTAATCTGTATCAACCAGCCTTATCCTTTTTGATTTTTTGAGCTCAATTTTGGTCATTTATTTTATATTCACTTGATACATAACTTTATAAGTATGTGTTTTGGGAAGCTGATTATGATCTAGAAAGCAGTAGAAACGAATTCCAGGAAGAGCTGGAAGTCTAATATTTTTGCATTATTCTTCACCAAAATTAAATTCCAATATTAATAATTAGTATGTTATTTATACATGGTTTCAGATTTATTATTTTTTGTTCCTTTTATTGAAATATTAGATTAGATTTTTCACTTTATAGTTTTCGAGACAGAATGTTCCTTTTTGATTTTTATAAAGTAAAAAATATTTTCCGAGTTCCATTTTGATCATTTATATTATATTCCCTTGATACATATCTATCTTCTAACACACGACCAGTTTCTCAAAACATACTCACTAGCTACCACTTCATGGAATTTTTCCTCTTGGTGTGTGACCAACTCCTATTTGATTTGCTGCGTTGCAACTTTTTAAAATTTTTGTGTGATGTATTATACCATCTATCCATTATTATTTTTTTTTTGTTGATCCTTTGGCGACATTTTGCAATAATAATTTTGCATCATTTGGGAACAGAGTGGTGGATCGCTTTGAAGCATTCCTGTTTTACAGTAGTTGTTTAGAACTCGAAACAGCGTTGAATCCCCTACAAGTTTCTAGTATAGAGCAGACATTCCCAATCTGTTGTACGCACAAATGTCGAGCTACTGGTATGCGATAAGTGAATGAAATAATAATCAAAACAAAATTTTTGAGAGATACGAGTGATGAAAAAAAATGTCAATACTTTTCTACTTTCTCATGAACTTCCATACTTCTTTCCAAATATACTTACCTAGAAAGATTAGGTACCTCTGGCCTAGGGATACAAATTTATTCCATGGGTTACAAGTGGCACTTGTAGGTACATCGAGTTCATTTTTCTTAAAATGATTTCAAAACACTTTTCGAGGAAAGTGATTATTACATTTTACTTGTATGATCTGTAGGTTTTAGCAAATTTCACATCCAAAAGTTGGAATAGTCGTAGGAATAATAATTGCAGCGCAAATTTCCCTTTAGACCCTTAACTGCTAGATTTGGCCACAAATGTCAATTACAGATGATGTTCCGCCATTTAGTCGATACATATTGGTATTGGCCACAGAAATATTGTTATCGGTGAAAAATCCGTATAAATTTTTTTTTTCATTTAAAATTAAAGGAAATTTGTGAATGAACTATAAAATTTACGAAATTAAATTGATTCGGCGTTCTTAATTCTAGGAACTTATTGACAAAACTGCAGTTTTAAGATTATACTAAAAAATATTTTTGGAAAAATTGAGATCCATATGTAATTATACCGAATGTCTGGGATAAGGGGCGAACATAGGAATTTAACATGTAAAATTAAATATGTGCAATTATTAGCTCCCCTATTCATTTTAGACAAAAATCGTAAAGGAATATTTTTTAGAGTATTCAAAACTGTAAATGTATCATTTATTTAACATACGTTTGTACCAGAAACCACCTCAGAAATAATAAAAATAAGTTGAACAATGTACCATTTAATAAAAACCCTTGCCATGAGTTTAACAAATGTCATGTTATAGTGACTATATCCCGCCAAACATAGCATGCCAAAATTCGAATGAATTAGAACCAATCAGATTCTATATAACTTCTGTTTTCAACAGTAATTGCACAAGTGCATTGGAAATTATCGGTAACAAGTTTGTGCGATTTCGACAAACGAAGTCGTATTGTTTGGCAACAGTCCCGAGCCCGGAAGGGCGAGGGGCTGTTGCCTAAAACAATGCGACTGAGTTTATCGAAAGAGTGCAAACTTGCGATAATTTACAATGCACGAGAGCAATTTATCAGACTATATCCCAACAAAAATATTACAACAAAATAGAATGACATTTACTGTCATCGCGGGCGTGTCGTGCCGGTTTGAATATTACATTTTTAGATGGATCAAACAAAATTTAAAAATCAGAAACGTACTTCTCTTGCACTAACTTAGCACTGGTATTCCATATGGAGTTTACATTTTCTTTACAGTACGTACCGTTCGCGTTTCGCACGTTATGTGCCCCGTTTTCCAATATTGTAGAAATGACTTCCCGAGTACAGGTCATGTTAGTGACTCCGCCCAAACTTTTTGGTTGGGCCTCTTTCCCTTTTTCTTGAATTACTTCAAGAGAAACACTTCCAATGCGGAGTTTTCACTAATTTTAATAGCGTTCTACCCGCAAACTGACGTTTGACATTGAACATTGTTTTTCTTGAAACCAATCATGTGCCGAAACATAATGCGAGTAGAGAACTAATCACAAAGCCGCATTCGAACTCTACATGATATGTTTCCTGAAAATAGAAGTTATATAGAATCTGATTGGTTCTAATTCATTTGAATTTCGGCATGCTACGTTTGGCGGGATATAGTCAAAAAACATTTCCTGTAGAGTTCAAATGCGACTTTGTAATTGGTTCTCTACTCGCATTATGTTTCAGCACATGATTGGTTTAAAGAAAAACAATGTTAAATGTCAAACGTCAGTTTGCAAGTAGAACGCTGTTAAAATTAGTGAAAACTCCGCATTAGAAGTGTTTCTCTTGAAGTAATTCAAGAAAAAGGGACAGAGGCCCAACCAAAAAGTTTGTGCGGAGTGACTAACATGACCTGTACTCGGGAAGTCATTTCTACAATATTGGAAAACAGGGCACATAACGTGCGAAACGTGAACGGTACGTACTGTAAAGAAAATGTAAAGTCCATACGGAATACCAGTGCTAAGTTAGTGCAAGAGAAGTACGTTCCTGATTTTCAAATTTTGATCCGTTTAAAAATGTAATATTCAAACTGGCACGACACGCCCGCAATGCCAATAAATGTCATTCTATTTTGTTGTAATATTTTTGTTGGGATATAGTCTAATAAATTGCTCTCGTACATTGTAAATTATTGTCGGAAAATGCAACTCGTTGCATTTTCGCCGTTGGGATTAAAATTTGTGATTTTATAAAAAATTATCGATGGTAAGCATCAAACTTGTTATGTTACCTGTGAAAATACTTTTGCTAGTCAGATATCAATTCACGCATTGTAATTACTATAAACAATAATCCGAGTTATTCCAATGGAGAGGAATTGGCGTCAGTTTACGCAGAGTTGGTGGCTTATTTTTAGTTAAATTTAAAAATCAGCTAATTCTGTATCAAAAATTACCAAGTTTGTGAAAAAGTTTGAAAATACAGCAAGTGTAGCAGCAGATGATTCAAAATGGTCCAATTTGAACAAATATTATTTCAAAAACATTACAGGCAAATGGAACAGAAGAAGCAACGAGGAATTGGAAGAATGAATTGCAGGTGTATTATGTGAAATAATGCAGGATCGATCACATGCAAACTGAAACTTTTTGCAGATTCTGTTTTACCAATGAATGCTTGTTCAAACTTAACAACAAGCTCAACACACAGAATACACTATACTAGATCCAGGAAAATCCACACGTATGCTTTAAAACTAGAACCCAGTTTCCGCAGAAAATCCATTATTTGGGTTGGTATCCTTAAGAATAATATTATTGAGCAGTTTGAAATATGTGGAAATTTAAATTCGAATTCTTATTTAGACCTTTGAATCGACCAGGTTGGCCCTGCGTTAGAAGAGGTTGCACGTGAAAATCCGGAGATACGGTATCAGCATGATGGATGCCCAGCCCATTATGGTTTAATTGTGAAGGAATATTTAAAAGCTAATTTTCCTAATTGCTGGATTGGTTGCGGTAGCACGATCAACTGGCCACCAAGATCTCCTGATTTAAAACCATGCGATTTGTTTTTAAGGGGTCACCTGAAAAACAAAATTTATAAAATATTGAGTTTTTGCGGAGTGCAGATTAATTACAGATAGGCAATGGTTTAATGTAAGGCAGGCATTTTATAACAGAGTGGGTTGTTGTTTACACAAGAACGGAGAACTTTTTGAGTACTTGCTCTAACATTTCCCACTGAGTGTTTATGCAGTAAAATAAGAATTTAACCAAAAATAAATCACGAACTGTGTGTAATTTGACACCACTTTAAATTATGTTGATAATATAAAATAAATAAATTATCTTTCTTCCGCTAATTACGTGTTATTATTATGATTTACCCCAAACGACAAGCATGAATTTATAATTATTTGTCATCATTTAAAAAAAATCTCCTTTACTATTTTTCTCTAAAATTAATAGAGGAGCTGATAATTACACATATACACATGGTATAAAACTTTAATTCATTGTTACATACATATAATTTGTCACAGGACCACATCGAAATATATTTTTCAAACTGCATACATACATACCTATGATTAACCCCATAGTGGTATGGTTCTTTGTATAAAATGCATACCGCAGTGGGTCAAGGTTTTTGTCACCGGCGTACATATAAGTCATATGCAATTGATAGAATTATTGTATATGTCATATCTATTATACACAATTCATATGTCATATCCAACGGATAAAGTAATTCGATTTTCTTATGCTAATATCCTTAGTCTCTATACAGGGTGTTTCAAAATTCATGCACCAAAAGTTACCTTATGACAAATCGTGATTTTCCACAAAATAACATGGATTAAACCCCTTCGCAGAAATATTAAAGAGGCGCCACTGCTCCCTATCAATGAATACTTTCGTTCGCATGTAGAAACAGGCGAGAACACCACGTACATGTTCGCGCTCGCCTGGTCTGGGGTCTCTCAAGCTTGTATTAGATAAACAAACGGTGCCGATTTCATTGACACAGCACACAAATTAGGTCAATGTACCATCGAGTATGGAATTGGAATTTTTAAGACCGATTTGTGTCTTCCTGGAAACACAGATGTTTTTACGGACTTTCTAAAAATGTGTTATTCCAAATTAGGTCTTGGCCTTGGTAACAAAGGGATATCATTTTACAGCACCTACCCCCTGTGATTTTAAGTAATAGGACTGCAGGGGATACAATTGTACAGCAATAAGTGTAGGAAGCCGCCAGGAACAATAAAAAAAGCATAATAAATAAAGTGAACTTGAAATTTGTGCGTCGGTCTTATCAACCCGTACCGGACTATTTATGTTTAAACTGCGCGCTCGAAATTAGGTCACCATTCATTCATGCGTCAACACTTAAAATTGACACCGTTTGTTCTTATACAAGCGAACGAAAATATTAATTGATAGGGAACTGTGGCGTCTCTTTAATATTTCTGCACAGGGGTTAAAGCCATTTTATTATGTAGAAAATCGAGATTTGTCATAAGGGTTTTTTCTTTCTATCTACGAGGAGTACGCAGAAAATTTTTGGTGCAAGAATTTTGAAACACCCTGTATACGTTTCTATAATTCCTTCAGCCGGGTCTAAAACAGAGTTTATTTGTTTTTTTTCAGATTGTTTTTTTCAATGAAAATATAGTAATTTAACCCTTTCGCGTACAATTAAAATTAAATATGCTTAATTAACTGCTATGTTGTAAGATTGAAGTTGCAAAGTACTGTATTTTTCTTAATCAATCCCTATAAACTTGCGCCTTAAAACCTCCTTATTGGTGCAATTTATATCTGCTAACTTCATTTAGTTAGCAGTGTCAAAATTATTTTGTGACTTATCACAGACGTTATTATACAGGGTTGGGCAAATGTGTTGGAACACAGCCATTTCTTTTAAAAGTCATAAGAAAACAGCAGTTTAGCCAGAAATCAGGTGTTATTGCCCAAATCTATAAAAATGTCAAAATATTTTCACATAATTTTTTTTCAGTCGATCACTTGAACATTAAATAAATTGCAAATTACCATCAGCCAAATCTACTCAATCCATTTTAGCATTGTAATTACAGTGGGTTTTTCTACAATAGCCTCCTTTAATTTTTAAGAAAATCTCATGTTTTTCCTCTTCTTTCTTTAATTTTGTTCTTTTAACTACTTTGGGAATATTGATACTATTTTTTCCTATTGTTCCGACAATCTGTTCAGTTTTGAGCTTATCCATTAAATTAACTCTTAGCTAACGAGCTAGTTTATAATAGTCACAACCATGGCATACAACTAAAATTTCTTATTGAGATCTTATGAGAATCTTTTTTATTGCCTCGAATATTGAAACTTTTGATCGTACGGGAATATTTTTTGTTGTCACGAATATGGTGGCATTTGTTGGGTAAGGGATAATATTTGTATAATATTTATCTATGTACAAATAATATTCTTCTTGGAAAAGAGGATGTATTAATTCTAATACGATTCTGGATGGAATTGTCCTATTCAGGTAAATTTGGTCATCACATTTTGTATTTTTGTACTTATATAAAAAAAAATCTATTTCTCTTGGACAGAATAAATTGTCTCCAAGAGAGAAGTCCTTGTGTAATTTACATCTTGTAAATGTATCAATAATGTAGAAATTGTAGTAATAAAAATAATCTTTTCTCGTTTCAATACTGTGTTCTAGTAAAATACAATACACGGTCCAGCTACCCTCAAAAGCTGACCAAAATCCCAAATGAACTTAGATTCCAGCAGAAATTGGTTTATAGAAATGTTTGAGATGGCAAAATTACTATAAACACAATGGCAGAAAAATATGTGGAAATGACATAAAAAATTGATGACAATTAGTATATGGGGGTTTTCAAGGTCGCAGATTACAAATCTAAAGTCAAAATGATTTTAAACAAGATGGCGGATTCATTTTTCATTCAGCATGTTTATCAATTTTTTTTAAACTTAAATAACTTATATGGCAAACAATTTTGTGTTAAGTGTGATATTTCATTAATTATTGTGGGTATCTATTGCGGGCTGGAGCCCGATATAAGTCCCGCCCCAGAGCCAAAAATGGAGCGTAATTTAAAAACCGGAGAGAAAAAAAAATATTTCTCGATGTATTCATTAGCAACGTGGAGAATGCAAATGCGAGCATATTTCGGCAATTCGGGTCCACTTTCCTGCCTGTTCCTTACAAGCAAAGTATCAACCCATAATTTGCAAAGTTCCAGATTTGATGGAAATCTAATGCAGAATTTTAGGTTATAAGTCAAAAGTCAACTGACGTGTACATCGGCTGACGAGTATTATAACCGCTTTGGCATATATAGGTGGACGTATTGCAGCCCTTCGCATAGCAATATTTTGACATAGTGTGAATATTTGACAATATAAATGTTTATATATTCAAACGTGTGAATAAATTGCAGGGTATCACAATATCAATGCGAGCTCATAGCATTGTCATAGACACAGAATAGCTACCAATTTAGTAACATACCACAACCATTTAGGGTCCCGCCGCGCCACCGTTGCTTGGAGACACACATGAAGTTGGCGTTAGCAGTCCATAAGTATATAGTCAAAGATCTTAATAATGAACCGTCGTATTTAAAAAATAAAATTATTTTCTGAACAAGCTTAGATAAAGTACCTTAAGAAAGTACTCTGGGTATTTTTTAAATAACTTGTAATAAAGTTGTACAGAAATAAAAACAAAATTGATTTTTTTGTTTCTTCAAATATTTTCGGAAGTAGTTAGAATATTTTATATTTCTATTTAAAAAATTATTCATCATTAAAATACACAACTTTTCCGTCATTTAACCACTTCTCTATCTCCTAGTTACCGAGATGGCAATGCTAATGCATTGAATTTGTAACACCCTGTACATATAATATAACTATATATGCTTGTAAAATATTGTAAATATTCTTCAAACATCATTATATAATCTTTAAGAACAATCTAACTCGTGAACTTATAAGCTTCCACGGAAAAAATTAAGAAAAATACTTCTATTTTTTTGCCTCGTTAAATAAGTAGGAACGCTTAATTTTTGAATTATTTTTTTAAGAAATAGAGCGCGTATGAGCAAGTGCAGCTTGTGGTTTCTAATAATGTAGATATTGAAGTTGTCTATAAAAAAGGAATCTTCATTTCATAACGTTTCAGTTGTTTTATAACTTTATGAGAAGTTCCAATAACTCTAGAAATTTACAGCGGTTGCAACCATTTCTACGTCATATAGCACAGGCAACTCACTGTATTAGCCAACTTTAGCTACATATTTTTACAGCTTAATGTTGTAAGAAAGATAATGCAATATAATTTTCCACTTTGGCCTTCTGTATGCTTTGTACACAAATATGATAATTTTATATTCGCAAGCCGTATTATGATGCATTCAAAACACTCACTATGTCTTGGGAATTTAACTGCCCATCATGGACTATGGGGTACGACTTTATTTCAATTATTGATATTTTATAATTCTATCGACCTTTATCATTCAAACTAGCTTAGTTTTGAAGCTTATTTTCGACTTTGTAATTTAGGTTTTTTTCCAGCTTTTGAGTATAGTTGATCACTGTGCAATGCCCTGAAAAAATAAACCCAAAAATGTTCTAATTTCTTTCGAATTTGTTCATCGGTAAAGAAAAAATATAAATATATGTTAATTTGATATTTACAAGAGTAGAATTTTGAACACCTGAGTTTGCAGTAAATGAAAAGGAAGGACGTTGTATTCCTTTGAAACAGTGGTGTATTGGAGGGGGAACGTGGGGGAACGACGTTCCCTCACCTTTTTTCAGAAACGGAACGCGTTTGTGTTTGTTAATATTTTGTATAGTAAGAATTAAAAAAAATCAAAAAGCTTACAAGTAAAACAATAGTTTGCCTAAAATAAGATAATCTCCTAAAAACTTTTAGCAAGCTGCTTGTGGAAAGTCGCGAACTATTTTTTTGCTCTCACCATGCGTTCCCTCACTTCTTTGCTCTCACCATGCGTTCCCTTACTTCTTATTTTACCAATACACCACTGCTTTGAAAGTCCAGGGAACATCAATTCAAATTAACATCGTTTTTTCTTTACCAAAATTCAGAATTTTTTATGCCCTTTCCGAAAATCCATGTTGCTCATGAGGTTAAAAACGAAGTATTACAAATGGATCCACATATGTACATAATTGTAAAAAAAAAAAAAAAAAAAAAAAAAAAAAGACCTTTATTGGCATATTAACCTATTACAAAAACAAAATAACTATTCTACATTCCCCAACAACTAAATCATAAATTTAACTCTCTCCTACATTCCTTCTCCCTCACCATTTTCTGCAATATCTTTACCCCGGCACCATCCTCTCTCATCCATTCCGCTACACCCTTGTTCCTTTTTCCCCCCATCCATCCTTCATTCACTCCCTCACACTCCTCCGCCAGATGCCTCCACGTATCCCTCCCATTTTCACACATTACACACCTCATATACTCTTCACCCATCCACTTCTTCCTCCCTCTCTCTTCTGATCCACACCTAGCCCTAGCTAATGTCACCCTCTCTTCTCTGTTCCACCCGTCCTCATCCAAATACTTCGGTCTCCTTCCATGTACCTGCCAACTCCCATACATGTCATTATATTCACTTTTTTCTATACTTCCCTGTCTCTCCTGTACATCCACTTCCTTCGCCCTCTCGCTCACCCACTTTGCCACATTTACCCCCCTCTCTAACCACTCCCTCACTTTCACCTCAGACAGTCCTACTCTCTCATACATTTTCATTCGTTCCTTCCTCCATTTACCCCCCCTTTCGTTCACGCATGTCTTCCATACCGCCTTTACCAACCTCTCTTCCCCTAACTCCCATAACCTCATCTCATACCTAACCATTCTCTCCATAGCCTCACATCCTAAGCTTCCTCTGTCAGTCTCCTGAAGCAGTATGTACCCGGGAGTCGACCTTTCCACTCCCAGCATACGCTTCAGAAACCAACACTGCTCCCTTTCCACGCACTCATACCCTTTCACGCCCCACACTTCTACTCCATACATTATTATCGACTTCACACATGCATCCCACACTTTACACGCCAATCTGACGCTGTTCTTCATCCATTCTCCCCATTTTTCCCACACGATACCCCACGCTTTCCTGGCCTTTCCTTGCACCCACCTTACATGCTCCTCATATCCCCCTGTCCCTTTAAACATAAACCCCAAATACTTAAATATTTTCACTCTCTCAATCACTTCTCCCTTCCATTCTAACACTTTCACGCTCCCCTCTCTTCCCTTATTCCTAAATCTCATCCATTTCGTCTTCTCCACATTCACACACAATCCCCTCTTGTCCATATACCTCTCCGTTCTCCTCAACATGTCTTTCATCCCTTCCCAATCTCTCGCCATCAACACCATGTCATCCGCATATGACAGCATCCACACCTTATCCTTCCCGATTACTACTCCTCCCGCCTGCCCTTTCCTCAGCACATCCTCCAGTTCGCTTAGGTATAAGTTAAATAACATCGGGCTTAACGGGCATCCCTGTCTCAATCCTACCCACGTCCTAAAACTCTCCGACACCTCCACTCCCACTCTTGCTACCACCCAGGTTTCCTTATATACTCCTCTTACCCACTCAATCATACTCTCATTCACTCCTTTTCTCCTCATACATTCTAGCAACTTCTCCCTCGGCACTGAGTCGTACGCCGCCTTTAGATCCACAAACACCGCATACATGCTTCCCTTCTCTTCAGTCACTCTCTCCGCCATTCTTGCCAGGGTAAAGATCTGCTCCCTTGTTCCCCTCCCCCTTCTAAATCCCCCCTGAGTCTCTGGTATTAAATCCTTCTCTTCCACCTCTTCTTCCAGCCGATTCTTTACCACCAGCATAGCGATTTTGTAGCCTGTGGGCATCACTGTGATCCCCCGGTAGTTCCCGGCCTCCTTCTCGTCCCCTCCTTTATGTACCGGGCACATCGTACCCCATCTCCAGGCCTCCGGTATGTTCTTTCTTCCCCTCCACATTTCGTTCAACAGCTCCCTGAATTTCTTCTTCCCCCCTTCTCCTATCTCCTTCCACATCTCTGCCTTCAGCCCATCCAACCCTGCCGCCTTTCCTTCTTTAACTTCCTCGAAAGCTCTTTCCACTTCCTCCTTAGAGAACTCCTCCGTCATCTCCATACACCTTCCTTGTCCCACTTCCTCTGGGTACCCACTTGTTTCTCTACATTTCCTTGTCCACTCCTCCAGTGTTATCCCTACCCGTCTCCTTCTTTCGCCTCTCTTCAGTACTTTCCATATTTCCGACTCGTTTCTACACTTCTTCAACTCTTCACTTGTTCTTTCCACCTCCTGCCGCTTCTTCCTCTCGCATATCCCCTCATATTTCCTTTTTGCTGCCGTTACCTTCCTCTCCTCCCCTCCACCTCTTATACATTCCCCCATTGCCTTCCTTAGTTCACTTTTTGCCTGCCTGCATTCTTCATCAAACCACCTACTCCCTTCTCCCGTCCTTCCTTTGGCTTTCCTTCCGCACCCCACAATTAGTTCCTCCATCTCCTCTATTGATTCGACGTCTTCCCACTGGATCCTCCTCATCTTCATCCTCATTTCTTCTATTGCCTTTGCCCCACATTCTAACTTTCCCATTTCTTGCTTCTCTTCAGTCAC
Source organism: Ocypus olens (assembly GCA_910593695.2). Lineage (NCBI taxonomy): Eukaryota > Metazoa > Arthropoda > Insecta > Coleoptera > Staphylinidae > Ocypus > Ocypus olens. The sequence continues at coordinate 30,013,612 of OU343047.1, forward strand.
CTTCTCCTTCTCCATCCATACCTCCACTTTTAGTGGTAGATGATCGGAGCCCATCACTTCCTCCACCTCCATACTTTTTATTTTCCTTTTCGTCATCCCCTTTATCGCCACATAGTCGATCACCGACGATCCCCGCGGCCCACTATAAGTTTTCCTCCCTTCCCAGTCCCCCTCTGTGCATCCATTTAGAATTTCCCATCCCTCCTCCATCACCCACTCCTTCATTCTCTTACCCTCCCCGTTTATACATTTGTCCCTGGACTTTCTTTCTACCACAGATCCCTCTTCATTAATCCCTCCCCCCATTTCTCCCATTCTTGCATTAAAGTCTCCTCCTAGCACCCATTTTCCTCCTCCTTTCGTTCTCTCCTCTATCTCCTTTCTTATTATATTCCAATTTTTATTTACATATACCACCCCTACGTTTATCCTCTGTTTCCCTTGTCCATACTTTATCCATGCCACGTCTTCTCCTTCTCCGAATTGTCCCGTCACGTCCATCCCCATTTCCTTCTTCCATCCTACTATCATTCCACCCCTCGCCCTTCCTTTCGTTGCACACCTTATCGCATCCTTCCTCTCCCATATAAAGCTTCCCGGTAGCCATCTTTTCACTTCTCCCCACTCTTCCTTCCCCATCCATGTCTCTACTAGCCCCACTATGTCCTTCCCTACTAACCACTTCTCCCAGTCTCTCTTCCACTTGCCCTCCTTTATCTTCTCCTTAATTCCCGCTATGTTCCAAAACCCGATAGTTACTGACCCCTTCTTCCCTTCTCCCCCCCCCTTTATCTCCTCGCCGCTTGCCTTTCCCGCTGTGCTTCTCTCCCAGTCCACTCTCTGCCCCTCTGTCCTTTTTTTTACAGCTCCTTCTCCCTTCTTCTCTCTCCTCTCCTCCTATCTCCTCCTCATTTCTTACTTTTTTGGCTCCTCTTGTCTATGTAGTGTCTCCTTTTCCTTATTCCATCTCCACAGCTCCCCATTCACGAACATTCTCTGGTAACCAACCCTTACCATCTTCCCCCCTTCTCTCTCCCTACTTGCTTTCTCTCTTATGATCTTCTGGATCCTCCTTTCCTCCTTTGTCATATCATCCTCGATGAACACTTTTTCCTGTATATTTCTTAATTTATTTTTATTTTTCATTACTTTTATTTTATCTTCCATCCCCATCTTGACTACCATCACCTTCCCAACTCTATCTACCACAAAGCTTTCTTGTACCTGCACCTCTACTTCCAGTGCCTCCTTCAGAAATGTCATCACCTCCCCTTTTCCCTGCATCTCTTTTCCTCGTATAACAATGTTGCTCCTCCTCTCCTGCCTCTCCCTCTTCTCAGCCTGATCTTCCAGCTCCATTATCCTTTGTCTAAGTCTCTCTCTCTCTGTATTCCATACCTCTTTCATCTCCTTTATCTCTTCTCTCCACATCTCCCTCGCTTCCCTCATTTCCTCTTTCCAGATCTCCCTTTCTTTCCTTAATGCTTCCGTAATCATTTCCACTAGTTCCCTGCAATTTCCATTGCACCCTTTACTCATCACATCCCCCACCCTTTTTTTCATCCTTTCCTGTTCCTGCTCTCCCTCCCCCTCAAACGACGTGTCCGCCATCTTCCTCTTCTCTACCCCCTCCTGCGCTGTCCCTTGTTGCGGCGACCTCCTTACTCCCGTTCCGCCACCAAAGAAAACTGCCTTCCTTCTATTCTCCTCCTCCTGCTTGTCCCACTCCTCCACTTCCCTTCTCTCCTTCTGTTTATTCTTCCCGCCCATTTCAATCCCCACTTCGGTAGCTCTAATCAATGCAATGATCGGCGATTGGATTCGAATGTGCCCGTTGCCTGTAGTACCTCTTCTGGGGTAGATTGATAGGTTCGGGTTATTTTATACACAATATTACTTCAGCACGAGAAACTAATTCTGCACGAAACGTGAACGGTTAAACACAACCTCCTTATTATTATTTTACTTTATTTAATTAATTGATTCAAATTGCCCGCCACATAAAGATGTTTACCACCATAAAAATCAAAACCGTTTGCTGTCGAGTTTATCGCGATCGGCAAAAAGTACGTGTTCACAAAAAAACATGCAAAAACCGCGCTGCACCGCGAAACCACCGATTGTCTTACTCTCCTCGCTTTATTCCGTCGTTTTACGTTAAACGATTCCTCCTGAATCCGCGCACCTACTGTTATCAAACTTTCACTATCCACTGCTTGCACCTTCACCTATCGTCCATCCAATTTTCTCTAATTTTGCACTATTGCAACCACTCTTCCTTTTCGTTTTTACTGAGAGCACTCTTCACGTATTGATATACAACACTTATTCTTAAAATACATAATTGTATTTTGCCTCAATTATTTTACCTTTTTTATTAATATTTTTATGATGACGTGCAATCTAATTTAATGATATAAAGGAAGTTTATATTTCCCAAAAATGACGAAGAATATGATTAAAATGAATGCATGTTTCTTTTACAAAGTATGTCATACATCAACACAAATTAAACAATTGCTGGAGAGATGGAAGATTTAGAATGGCTGCGCAATGTTGCCAGATCGGGGTTTTTTGCCAAAATGGGGTTGAATTAAGATTTTGAGGTATATTTTGGGAAACTGTGGGGAATTTTTAGGTTGCTTCTTTTATACTTAGTGTACATTTGGGGAGATAAGTGGAAAATCACAATATATACTATAAACTAATGTTATACTATAGTAGCATTATTTATAATATGCAAATTTCTTTTTATAATTCAATATCCGGTGTGGAATTAGTCAGAGAAGTTATTTGCTTTTAGTCTTTGTAAAACTTAATTTTGCAGAGTTACTAATATGTATATTTATATATTCAGGCTAGCTTTTGGCCTTCATTTAATTTAAGGTATCAGTTATCAAAGTATGGATATGATTATTTTATGCCCTGGATGTTACTATACTATTTGTGGATGAAGAAAAAGATTAGAATAAAGTTTAAATTATATACTTCGTTAATTTTTAATAAATCTTTCAAAACTTTTCAATAAATCTATTGTATTTACCTTTCTTTTACGGCAGTGGATACGGTTCCGAAAGTTGCGGAATTTTATTTTATATTATTAGTCCGCAAGTTTTGCGCATGCACATTAGTCGGCTATCGGACTGAGACGTCAGCGAACGCTCTTTGAAATAATCAAATAACCAACTATTAAAAGCCGCAGTGGTCTAGTGGGTAGAGGACCGTTTTCTAGACCGCGTTGGTGCGGGTTCGACTCCCGTCCAGTCAGTCACTTTTTAACCTTTGGACCGGCTGGTAAGAGGTAGTTTTGCGCAGGCGTGCACCCTGGGGGGTTGCTATGGGGCTTGAGCCCCCCAAGACATTTATATACCGAGCGTTAACCCCCTGGTTTTAACAGACGAATTTTAGAATTTTAAATAATTGTAATGCCATTGCTATATTACACATTTATTTATGATAAATTCACTGATTATATGCGTGAGCCCCCCCCAAGCCAAATTTCTGGGTGTGCGCCTGGTTTTGCGGGCTAACAGTGATCAATGCCGAAATGATGCGGTCATTTAGAATGAGTTTCGATAACAGGACAGTACCTATTTTTTAAATTGTAGGACTTATAGATGATTATTGTTAGGATCAAATCGGTTGCACTACAAACGTGTTGCGTGACATTTACTTCACTTTAAAACAAGTTTCTTAATTTAATTTTTTATTAAAGTTTAACAGAGTTTTATTTTCTTATTCCATTACGGTTCAATTAGCCGGCTAATGCGCATGAGTTCGGCAACTTGCGGCACCGTATCCACGACCTTCTTCTTTATCTTCTTATTCTGGGAGAACATCGCAATTTTGGGGGTTTTTATGAAAGATTTGGGTAAATCAAAATCACTCCTGGCAACACGCCACTACGGCTGTATTGCTGCTACCCGCTGTTGTTAAAGATTTCAAAGAATTAACAAATCCCAGGTTTCTAAAATTGTGCAGGATTCGTCATTTAAATAAAGTGTATGTATTAGAAACCATTATAAATACTATGAACAGTTATGATGGTTCACAGTTGTGGTTACCTGTGGCTCATTGCCGCTCGAGGAAAACCTCAAGTTGGTATTATAATGTCTGTCGAACTAGGAGAGTTATGTATTTTAGCTGCTAGTGCCTATATTGTATATGTCGTAAGCTAATTGAAAAATCCGGCTTATTGCAAAGAGCGCCGTCATTTTGCAATGCGCCGGGCTAATTGAAAAATTATCTAGCACTTTTTAATAAGCCTGATATTTTTTAGGCTTATTGCAATGAGCCTATGCACCTTTAGGCTATTTACTCAAACAGCCTGGTTTTTTGCGGGCGTATTGTAATAAGCATTTTCTAACGCCATCGATCACTACTTCCTATGCACTTGTAACGACTTCGCCGTCACTTTGGCTGCTACAGGTAAAACCACTAACCGTCAAAAGACCGGGGGGGGGGGGGGGGGGACGTTAACCTCACACTAACCTAAGCATAAGCAATGACTCAAACGCGCCGTAATTTTCAATAAGCCGTCATGAGATAAGTATTATTGCAATAAGCCCGGATAAAATCGGGCTGTTTGAATAAACAATTGCTCATTTTCTAACTAGCCTAAAGATGCATGGCCTCATTGTAATAATCCTAAAAAATATCAGGCTGATTGGAAAGTGCTCCACAAATTTTCAATTAGCCTACGACATATACAGGGTGTCCCAGAAGTCGACGTCAAGCCGAAATCTTTTAACAGACTAAGTCATGAGAGTTATCAGAAAAATATAAAAAAAATCCAAATAATGTATTTAAAAAATTATGGCCATTTAAAAAAAAACGAGAAAATCTACAGCCTGTGATGGTCTTTGATTTATTACAAGCATAACAAATGTTTAACATCAATTAAAATTACAAAAGATGTTCAAACTGCCTTCCTTCAGCCTCAATACAGGCTCGACATCTTCTTAAAAATGATCTTGTTATCCGACGGGCGAATCTTCCGTTCTTGATTTATTCAGCCGCTTGAGTTAATCTTTGCCTTAACTTAGCTAAATTTTCTACTGGCTTACAATAAACTTTTTCTTTTACGGCTGTAGATTTTCTCGTTTTTTTTTTAAATGGCCATAATTTTTTAATTACATTATTTGGATTTTTTTAAATATTTTTCTGATAACTCTCATGACTTAGTCTGTTCAAAGATTTCGGCTTGACGTCGACTTCTGGGACACCCTGTATACCTCCAACTCCGATACTAATATTTCCTCGCAAAAAAACAAAAAGATTTTGAATTAAGTTTGCCTCCTGGACCTTGGGTGGAAGCGCATAAAACTGGTTGGATAAACACTGACAGTTTTACTTTCTTTATTACGAAGTACGGGAAAGTCTTTTTGGTAAAATTTCATACACCAGAAGTGGGTGTTTGGCTTAACCATTTTTTGGTTTTGCCAATATTTATTAGATCATAATAATAAGAAAAATATTACAAAAACATTTAAGTACTTATAAAATAACAAAGAAATGAAAATCTTTTGCTTAAAAATATTTTACATGAAATGTCGTTTTTCGAAAGAATAAATTAATTGGAAATGATTGTCGTTTTTGGCCTACAATTATAAAATGATAATAGTAACATGAATCACTTATAAAGAATACATTATTTCATAAGTTTTCGTGTAAGCTGACGGTACAAATTTGAAGTATAATTTGTCATTTCCATCTTTCATAATTTTGACGCTTCAAACGTCAGTATCATCCAATCCTGCAAATGCTCGATGTACATTTAAAATATTATTTAAGAAACAAGATGGCGACCATTTTTTCAAGGTGGTTTATGAAGTTTCTACAATTTTCTAAAGCAAGCAAAGGAAATTTTATTCCGCTTATATTGGATGGCCATTCAACACATACAAAAAATATTGAAGTTATCAATTTTGCCAGAGACAATGGAAAAGTTTTATTTAGCCTGCCTCCCCAAGCTTCGTATCGGCTTCAACTCTAGATGTTTTACTTATGAAATCAATCAGCAGATACTATGAAAATGAAACGCGAAAATAGCTATGATCAAATCGAGGCAAGGTTATTGCCCTTTGGCAACTGGCATCCCTGTTCGGTTCTGCATTTGTAAATGTAGCTGTAAAATGCGAACTGCCAAAAAGGTTTTGAGAAAACCAGAACATGAGTCAATAAATTCATAAAACTTCAAAAACTAATCTTAGCTCTCAATTTTGATTGTAACGTTCTTAAAAAAATGTCATTATTAACTAATTAATTATCTCAAATCACATTTATTGCAAAGTGTTGCAAACAATATGAAATAATCCTTAAAAGTGTTGAACCAAGAACACTTGTTTTTAAAATGTCCTAAATATGCATTTGTCTGGTATCTATGTGACCTTCTCTTAGTCCCATACTTATTTCAACCTTCAATTCAATATAAGTTTCAATTGGGTAAAGTAAAACGCTTGTTTTGTTCCATAATTTTATTTTCAGTTGCCTGACACGTGTTTCGATCGGTTAGGATCATTTTCAAAGTTAAACTAATTTAATGTAATGAAATGTTACAATATATATATATATATATATATATATATATATATATATATATACCGGGTGGACCATTTAATGTGTTTTCAGGAAATATCTTCGAAACAAGAAACTTTAGAAAAAAATGACCCAAACAAAAAATGATTGTATTGAAGGGGGCTATAATAACATAATTTTGTTTTTTTCATAGATGGCGCTGTTGTTGCTAAATCGAGGTCAACTTAGTTTTTTTAAATGGAAACCCCTACTTTTTATTACAGAATCAGAGTCCTTGTTAAAAAATGAGAAGAATTCACTCAGCTAACTTTGTCGTCAGAGTGATAGATGACGCTGTAATCACGAAAAGAAGTTGTTGCATTAGGACGCTTGCGTATTCGAAATTCGCGCGCATGTGTGTGTGTGTGGTGTGTGTGTGTATGTCAAAACATGACGTCGGCCGTATTTCCATGAATTACAATTTTAAATTGAAAAATAGCTGGAAATAGCTGGATTTTGATGCTTTCTTTGACTGAACAAAAGAAAATTTAGTTTGGTAATCAGTCGGTCTTCCGCATTGACGGCGAAAACGTTACAATGGTGCGGTATACTATCGCGGAAAAGGTCGACATGATTTTCGTGTATGGTGAAGCTAGACGCAATGCACTTGATGCGTGTGGCTTATACGCGGAGAGGTATCCTGATTGAGATCATCCGAGTCACATGACTTTTCTTCGGATCGTCAACTCATTTGTGGACACTGGCAGCCTAAAACGAACCAGACATCGAAGACGCACCGTAACCCAGGAGAATGCCGAAGTTGATATTTTAGCTGCAGTTGCAGTCAAACCCAACATAAGTTCTCGTCAACTGGCGCGGAGTTCAGGCATCTCCAAAACGAGTGTTCTGCGAGTTCTTCATCGGCATAAATTTCATCCTTACCATGTATCGTTGCATCAAGAACTTCATGGCGACGACTTCCAACATCGAGTACAGTTCTGCAATTGGGCTCAGCAGCAAATACGCAACAACCGGAACTTCGTTTCCATGATTCTATTCTCGGATGAAGCAAGTTTCACGAATCGTGGCCAAATCAACCGGCATAACATGCACTATTGGGCGGAGGAGAATCCACATTGGACCCGACAAGGACTTTTTCCTGTGGGGATTGCTGAAGGACAAATGCTATGCCGACATACCGTCGACGCCTGATAACATGAAGGAGCGTATTCGCAATGCTTGTGCGAACATCAACAGAGACACCCTACGAGAAGTTCAGAGATCGTTTCAAACAAGGATCGCAACATGTCTCGAGATGAACGGTCATCATTTTGAGCACCTGCTCTAGAGATGATTTCAAGTAAGTTAAACACAATTGCGCGTCTACACACACTTCGACCCAATCGACTTCTTCTAACCTGCCATTTCTTTTCAGCTTCTTACAAATTACGCTCCAGCCGGACATCGACAACATCAACCTGCAGAGCGACATGGGGCTGTCAAAGCTGTCAGCAGCGCTCACGCTGAGCCCAGAATATAAAAAGCAAAATTGAAGTTATTTGTTTAATTTGAAATTATTATAAATTTTGAAATATCAACTTGGAAATGGATCAAAATTATTTATTTTGCATTTCCAAGTCGGTCGATCATACAATTACACTCTTGAATAAAATACTAGTTAAGTTTACGTCACATTCATATCCTTTACAAAAATAATAACAAAATAATGTAACGAACATTATTGGTGATTTTAGACGGGCATGTTCGCGGGTGCGCACACACACACACACACACACACACACACACACACACGCGCGCGCACACACGCGCACACACGCGCACACACACATACATGCGCGCGAAGTTCGAATACGCAAGCGTCCAAATGCAACAACTTCTTTTCGCGATTACAGCGCCATCTATCAGTCTGACTAAAAAGTTAGCTGAGTGAATTCTTCTCACTTTTTAACAAGGACTCTGATTCTGTAATAAAAAGTACGGGTTTCTATTTAAAAAAACTAAGTTGACCTCGATTTAGCGACAACAGCGCCATCTATGAAAAAAACAAAATTAAGTTATTATGGCCCCCTTCAAAACAATCATTTTTTGTTTGGGTCATTTTTTTTTAAAGTTTCTTGTTTCGAAGATATTTCCTGAAAACATATTAAATGGTCCACCCGGTATATACAGGTAAGGCATGTTAATGGCGGGGTGAAATTACGGCGCTAATGATGTTGTCCGTGGTGATGATCTCGTGCTGGTTATTTAATAAGTAATCTCTGTTGGTAATGGACCTTTTAATCTCTAATCCCTCTAATAGAGTCAGCTTACGGCTTTTCCGGCAAATATGTATCGGTTTTATCTCTCCCATGTGGTGTCCTGTGTCTATAAAAGAAAATAAAATTATGGAACAAAACAAGCGTTTTACTTTACCCAATTTGAAAATATGGTTCCATCAAGAAAGTAGCACAACAAGTATTCAGTGTAAGTTTCAATTATTTAATTGATTGATAGCAGCGTACATACATTTCTGTGTGCAGGCATGCACTTCAACTTAATCTTTATAAAATACAGTTGTTGAATCAAACTATCTAATGGTAGTTGTGGATGGAAATGAAGTCCACAACTTCCGTTAAATGGATTAATTCGATTCCCCCACCCACCTTGTCTAAGGAGATTTTAATTTCATTTAATTATTCCTTTTAGGGTTAGACCTGCGTCAGAATTGGGCTCAAATGTACAACAGAGGAAAGGACTTCCACATGTGATATATTGTCGATTGTGGAGGTGGCCAGAGCTGCAATCGCATCATGAACTGCGTCCTTTAGATCACTGTGAATATTCATATTCACTGAAGAAAGATGAAGTTTGCATAAATCCGTATCACTACACTCGGATAGAAAGTCCTGGTAAGTTGATTATATTCAAAAAGTACACAAAAATAATTCCTACTATTAAGATTAGTTTCTGGTCAGATAATTGTCAGGAACTAATAAGAAACAATTATTGGTTGTACATTAATTAGATTTGTATAAAATTTAACATTACAAAGTCAATGAAAATCAGTCATGCTAAGGTTATTATAGTAATTTTTGCGTTACCGTTCTATATTGCTATGCTTACTGTGTGTGTATTTAGTCACGTTCGAATGGCTTTCCCGGACTAATTTCAGTTGCTAGGAAACTCGCAAAATAACAAGCTTGTTCTGAATCATGACAGTCCTAGTACTGTTATAGGCTAGTTAAAAGAGCAGGGATTTTTAATTATAAAAGTCGTTTTGAACTATTTTTTTAACTATTTTCATAACTATTTAAATCAGTAGCGCAAAAAATACTATACAACACTCGGTTCGTTAAGTGCATTCAAACATGTTAGAGAACATTTACCGAACTTGTGTCGTAATATACTATTACGATACAAGTAACGTTATGAAGGTTTTTACATTATGAGTGAAAAGTTTGAAAAGTACGAGCAACGTAGGAGTGAGTACTTTTAAATTCTCGAGTAATGTAAAAGCAAATAACTTTACGTGTGTCGTAACACAGTTTATTTGAACCTATTTCCATTTTTTTTTTAAATTAAACAAATGTTTAATGAAAACCGGTCAAAAAGCGAAATCATGTTTGTTTGCCAATATCTCCATAGCAACGAGTTGCGTTAAGATACATATAACAACACTAGCGTTAAAGTTAAAGGTACATTAAAGTTACTCGTTGCTAAGGAGTTATTGGCATGTTCACATTATAGGATAAAATAATATAAATAACATTTTTCACAATGTTTATTGCGTTTTGAATTAACAAACTTTAAGTTTGAGTAAACTAGCTGTCCTAAAATTCAATGAACAGCAAACAGTTGGTTTATTTAATTCCTCTTTCAAACAAATTACTTAATATCCAAGTATCATTCAAGTTACTAGCAAGGATAGTGATTTAAATTTAATATAAAAGAAATTTATCCTAATAACATAAATATTCATCCTGTTCTTGATTTACAAAATCTTACTAATTTTTCGATTCTTTCTCTAGATTTTATGGACAGTTTCGGTAATTCAATATAATTCTTTATTTAATTTATTGTGTAAAATATTAATACATTTTTTTCAGCATTACCAGCAATTTTAGTACCAAGGCATGCTTTAACAAATGATGACAACAACTTGTTTCCTCATTCACTTGAGGACCTAAGTACTTCGGTTCCTGAAAACACATCATTTCCTCATAATACAAACACTTTGGGGTAAATATTTTTTTTGTGAATTAGTACCATTACTTACAATCCAACAATGTAATAGTACATTTACATTTCACATTACATACTGCATATATTAATAATTATAATTAATGAATCTGCTATATTTCATAAGCTTCCATAATTAATTTAAACCTATTTTGCACCATGGATTATTAATTTATGCCGAGTTATGAAAAGTTGTCGTTAATTTATAACTTTTTAATGCAAATTGCAGGAAGTTACATATAAATTAATTGCATTTTTATGCGTACACAATTTAGATTGCATATGCAACATTCTGGTGGCTATATGGAAGCAGTTGGTTTATGCCCAAATGGACCTCCCACGAACTTGGAATCACCTCACAATGCAGCTCCCCCCACAGAAACACCTCCACCTGGTTATATGTCAGAAGATGGAGATCCTGTGGATCCAAATGATAATATGAGTAAATATAACTTCCATTTTATTTTGATTAATTTATTAATGGTTTAATCACTTACAAATTTAACATGCTTAAAAAACCTATATATTAAAATAAGTCTCAATTTTTATATATTTTGCTAAGCCGATGATGATGATGATGATGATGTGCTTTCTGCACCATTAGAAACATTTTTCACTACATGGCTTGTTAATTTAAAGGGTGAATCAAAAGTAAGAGACATTATTTAACACTTGCTCGTTCGAAAATATGGTATATCTTTAAAAAAAAATATGCAAAATTAAGAATTGATAGCTTAAACCTACAAATAAATGATTTCGTTTGTAACTCTGTGGTCATTAAATAAGTAAATCATAGGTGCCTCACATCAAATTTCCAATGTTAAAGTAACTGTAATAATTAAATACTGCATTTTGTGCTTGTATAAAGTGATACCCGCTCTTTTCATGAATGTAATGGTGTATTGCAAAATTTGTTGTAACAAAAGAATGTTGGAAAGTAATCATGGTGCTAAATAAATAAGGATACTGTTGATTTTGGAGTAACTTGTTTAACTGTGTAAAAAATGGAAACAATAAGCAAATAAAGAAAAGCCAGAAGATAGTAAAGAAATATATAAAAGGTACTACTTCAGAAAAGGATTCGGAATATAACAATGTTATTAGTAACAAAAATAGAACAAATATGAGATGAAGAGACATCAAATTCAGTTTACACGCTCATGCAATTTGCGCAAACTTATTTCTGCATGCAAAATTGTGCAAATGAACTGAACGTTTGTTGATGTTTACACGTTCAGTTCACCTTGCACAGTTTCTCGACCAAATCTCCGAAAGAGTGTTGGTTTTTGGTATAAAAAAAAAATGAAAAATATTGATGAAAAATTACTTCTTTTGATGGCTGCGCTTTGTAACTAAAAAAAGTAAAATTGAAGCAGAAAGATAGTCTAATCTAAACATTGGTTGCTTTGAAGGGATTTGTTTTCTCACATTAATCTAATAACAGATTACGTAGTGAACCTGATGATTTTTGTAACTATTTGCTTATGGATGAAACTACATAGTGGTGCCGCGATAATCCGGACCAATTATAACCAGGCCGATCCGAATCAGCAAATAATACGGATTATAAAAACATTTTTAGTTAGTCTTAAAAAACGTAGATTTAAAATAAATGCATAAAAATTTACTTATAAAAATTTATATTAAAAGTAACATACATAATAGCATACTTAATGAAAACTTCACTCATCACTTTCTTATATTTCAACTAGTTCATCACCTTTTTCTTTGCTTTCATCATCTCCCAATTTTTTTTGAATTGATTGAAAAAAATTCGTTATTTTAACTTGCCGACTATTGCATTGCTGTTTGTCGTAGGCAATCTCTTTTAGCTTTTGCAACGTTATAATATCTGTTAACAGAAGATTATTTTCTGTTGCCCACTGTAGAATAAAGTTTTAATGTATGATTGCATCTTTATACTTAATTTTGTGCAGAGAAGTAACTTCCATGCCATCTTCATCTGAATCTGAATTGTCACCTGACTCACTTAGATGGTCCTTCTCAAGCAATCAAGGCATCACCGTCAATCCAATCCAGAGCTTCACCAACATCCACTTTACTTTATGTCCCATGTTTTGGAGCATTGTGGAAACCCCATAAATTTCTTCTGCAACAACTGGTCGTATTCTTTGCTTTAATACACTTAGAGGAATTAAATCCTCAGGATCCTCTTCCAAAAAATGCTCACTGCTAGCTTTCAAAATTTTATCCCAACATTTTTTTAAAGAGCTCGCTGGAACTTTTTCCCACGCACTGTGAAGTAGGCATACAGCAAATTTGATGTTCAAACTTTTGAGGCACTTAACAAGATCTTTTTCGTTGTTGGTTAGAATTTTAGCCAGAAGACTGTTCCTATAGAAAAGCTTAGTTAAACGGATGGCATTTTGGTCCATTCGCTGAATTAATTGTATTTGGGGGTAAAAACATTGCAATAATGTAACCATCATCGCTTATTAATTCTTTTTCATCACAATGACTAGAAGCATTATCAATGAGAAGTAGCGCCTTTTCAGGCAATTTTTTCTCTCTTAGAAATTTCCTTACTTGGGGGACAAAATATTGATCAAACCACTGTTTGAAAACTGCTGATGTGATCCAAGCCTTGGCTGTAGCTTTATAATCAACAGGAAGCTGGGTATTTTTGAATGCCCTGGGGTTTTTTGACCTTCCAATGACCAGAAGTTTAAGTTTATGACTGCCATCAGAATTACAGGATGCTAAAAATGTGATTCGTTCCTTACTAGTCTTCCTTCCCGGAGCAGTTTTTTTCTGTAGAAGTAACGAGCGTGCTATCTGGAAGCATTTTCCAGAACAATGCTGACTCGTCAGCATTGTAAATTTGTGGCGGCTGTAAATCTAGATATTTTATTGTTTGATCCAATTTATTAATGAATGGTTCAACAGCTGCTGTGTCACTTGATAACTGTTCGCCACAAACTTTGAGTCTTCTGATGCCATATTTTTTTCAAAAATTTGCAATCCAACCCCTACTAGCATAAAAATTTCCATAATACTTAGTATAAAGTTCTTTAGCTTTTGCTGCTAAAAATTCTGACGAAACAGGTACATGTCGGTTGTGGAGGCTTACAAACCAAGAATGTAGCTTACTCTCCATCTTTGGATACTCAGCTTTCTTTGAGCTCTGTCTCTTTCCAGGCCCAGCAACACATTGTACAACGAACCTAAAATATATAAACATAAAAAATTACCAGAGGCACTGGAACGAAATACATCAAATGAAAAACGCACACAACAGCACAAAGAAATTAGTATCTTTTTACTTGCCCTTTGATTTGACTCGTTATTTTTCTTAATGTTACTTATTGTTGAAGTCCCCACACCATATCTGAGTGCTAGACTTTTTCCACTAATTCCAGGATTAAGCTCATCAATAATGGTTGACTTATCCCTAATGGTTAAAGTTTTATGATTACGCTTCAACGGCGCCATCGTAAACAGGACAGTCCGACAGCCGTGACAAAACTAGCGAAAAATGAAGCAATACTTACGAAGTTGACCGTTAATAAGTAGAAACTTGCCAAAACCTGCTAAATTGAATAAAATATAATATAGGAGTTGATATCCGGATTACTGAATGTGTAATAATCCGGACTACAAAGTACACAATGAGACTTTAAATGCAATCCGGACTACCGTGACATCCGGATTATTGAATTGAATTAAAATTTAATTACACCATTAAGGGTACAGTCTACTTTGCAGGCCTGAAAAAAGGTGATTTTCGGTTGTTTTTTTTTGAGATGACTAATAAAGTTTTTAACTTGAATGTTTTTCCCAGAAATTTAATGCGCCTTTAAGTACAAATTGTGATTTTTTTGATAATTTTGTATAAAAAATGTTTAATTCATGCTACATAACCTTGCGGGTATGTCCTTAGAGTATTTGGGAAAAATTTCAGATCGATTGCTGCATCCGTCTGCGCACAGTCACTTCCACCGATTTAAGAACACTGTTCTGAGAAAAACGCATTTGAAAATCCCCACCACACGGTGCTGCCTGGTACGTGGCGCGCTTAGCCTGCCGTTTATAAGCATTTCCATTTGAAATATCAACTTGCCGTTTGGACACAATATTCTATACACGTACAGCTTCCAAAAAATGCAAAATAAAAGAAAGATTTTTTTGAAACTAACAAAGTAGACGGTAGCCTTAATATATCAAGAGCTGACTGTTATGAAACAATTACCCTGTATGAAAGGCTAACAGCTACAGAGAGTTTTGAAGAAGAATTGAAAATGACAAACGGCAATATTCAAAAATATGAATATATAAACTATTGACTACTCTCAAGACCAATCTCATACAACTTTTCTAACATGACAGATTTTATTCAAGCCAAATTTTTTGACTTGCTCAAACCTCATGCATTCGTTTACATGCAACGATTTACTTGCCCCAATTAGCTTGTACAAGCCTTTGACTATACCGAGTATCCGGGATAAGGGGCGAACATAGGAATTTAACATGTAAAATTAAACATGTGTAATTATTAGCTCCTCGTATTAATTTTAGAGAAAAATCGTAAGGGAATATTTTTTAGAAAATAAATGTATCATCCATTTAATTTACGTTTATACAACAATCCACCTCAGAAATAATAAAAATAAGTTGAACAATGTACCATTTAATAAAAACCCTTGCCATGAGTTTGACAAATGTCAATATATACGTCCACGGTATATAATACACGTCAGCTGATGTACACGTCAGTTGACTTTTGACTTATAACCTAAAATTCTGTATTAGATTTCCATCAAATCCGGAACTTCGGAAATTATGGGTTGATGCTTTGCTTGTAAAGAACAGGCAGGAAAGTGGACCCGAGTTGCCGAAATATGCTCGGATTTACATTCTCCACGTTGCTGATGAGTACATCGAGAAATATTTTTTTTTGCTTTCCGGTTTTTAAATTACGCTCCATTTTCGGTTCCGGAGCGGGACTTATATCGGGCTTCAGCTCGCGGACAACTTTTGGAGCAGTGATCATATGGGAAATGGAGGGGGAATAGCAGTCCATATGTATATAGTCAAAGATACAAGCCAATTGGCAGAAATTGCATAAGTGTGTAAACGTACCTTTAGGGTAAGTAAAACCAGCAGTGTTTAGGGGACTCCTGCGCCCCAGATCCATCATTTTTATGAAAAAAGAAAAAAAAAGATGTAATAAACAAGCAACGACAACAGAATAATCTATTTATGCATAAGTAGATGACTTGGAGGAAACCACAAAAAAAAAACATTGATTGAATGGGGAGGAATCTCGGAAAGACAATTGAGAAGGCACTCAAATTTAGAGTCGTGTGATGAAAATTGCAATGAAAGGAAAATCAAAATACATGACCAAGATATTGGAGAAACACAACATATTTGCTACTTGGCTGCTATAATAGGTATTAATGGGGAAAGCAGTGTGGACATAAATGGAAAAATAAACCAAGAAAAAATGCTTTTAATTCATTAAGGAGGTATACGATAATTTCAATAACAAAACGGAGACTAAAGGGGTCTAAAGTTAGAACATTAAATTTTTGAAGTGAGGACCACTTTTTTCTCTGAGGCAGCTCCTAATATCTACTGAAAAATAACAAATGACAGAGCCGGCAACCCCGTTATATATCCAAATGCTTATGAAACACCAGCCATGTGCTCTCTAAGGAAGTAGAGAAGAAAATAGTAGGTCTTCTTCACATGGATTTGCCATGGTGATATAAACTTCAGGGCTTACATCCTCTATTATTTAACGATTCATATTCATCAATGTGTGCATAGAACTTGACCTTTGGTGGTACTTAAAGGTCAAGTCACGAAAAACTTCATATCAGTCTAGCTTAACTAGAAAATTGAATCCTTTACAAATGTTATGCTTTACCCCTTTTATGAACATGGATTTTGCCAAAAAAGAAGTCAAAAAAAGATGCAATATGCACCTACACTCACATTATTATACAATTAGTTCTGCGGCCTGTGGAGCATTGTTTAATTTATTCTTTTTCATAGGTTTTTCAAGATTAACACCTAGCCCGCCAGTGGATGCTCAACCTGTTATGTACTGTGAACCTGCATTTTGGTGTAGTATTAGTTATTATGAATTAAATACAAGAGTTGGAGAGACGTTTCACGCAAGTCAGCCCAGTATTACCGTCGATGGTTTCACAGACCCCAGCAATTCTGAGAGGTGAGAAAATATCTGAGGTATATGTTCGTCAGTGTTATTAACAGAAATAGTAAAATATTGTTTATGACATACCTACATGATGGTTATAGCAATAAATGTATTTTTAGGTTTTGTCTTGGCCTCCTCTCAAATGTTAACCGAAATATTGTAGTTGAACAAACAAGGCGCCACATAGGAAAGGGTGTCAGACTATATTATATAGGTAAGCAAGTTTATCTGTTTTATCCAAAAAGAAAATTATAATGACCTTTGAAATTTGTTAAGTATCTTATGCTTAGATATATTTTTTCAAGACTAATTTAGGAAACCACAATTATATATTCCTTGAATTAAACATGATTCAAAAAGTTCAAGCCACCCCCTGAGTGCGCGCCTGATTCCAGGTAGGGTGACTAGATTTTGCAAAGAAGGAATCAGGACACCAAGAAAAAAAACATGTTTTGAAACAAAATACAAAAAACATTTTCAAAATGAACAAGTGCCTACACAATGCAAACACAGAAGATTTTTCATATACATATAAAAATAAATTACAAAAAAGGGCATCTTTACTGTCTCCATTTCACTTCCTACTTGCCCATACTTTGTAGTGTTTTTCGCAATTATTTGTAATGATTTGTTGTATTCTCTATGATTATGAAACTCTGCAAAATTATAATTCATATCAAAATTACTAAATAGAATTGCTTGAATGGTTTCTAATTCTGATGTTCATTTCGTAATGAATATTAATTTGAAAGAAATTTCTTTCTACACCAGCATTATGAGCAGATAACGCAAAGAAATAATTAGAAAAAATTTCCAGTTCCGATATTTGTTCACAGGAATTGAATGAGGAAAAGAACTGTGCCCAACGTTCACAACATGTTTTGGTAACCCAAGCAATTTTATTGCAATAAATATGTTTTTTCACAAATTTAGTCAAAAATAAAGTGTACCATCATTTAAAATACTAAAATTTTTTAAATGTGTGCAATTTACCTCCAAGTCTTTCTATGCAGGTACCTTTTTTAAAATCTATCCACTTAAATGGTTTATATTTATCAAAATTTGAAATCCAAACTTCAAAATTAAAATTGAAGTTATTTTTGATAATGTTTTGTACCAGTACGGGTGTCCCACCTAGATGGTACGTTAAAAGTAAATGGACTTGTTACTAATGTATTGTAATGAGATTTTCATCGCTTACGTAATTGAGGGTGCCCTTTTCAATGAAAATATTTTCAAGATTATTCGACGCGCAGATCTTATTGAAGCGTGTGGATTTA
The DNA here is from genome assembly GCA_910593695.2 of Ocypus olens. NCBI lineage: Eukaryota > Metazoa > Arthropoda > Insecta > Coleoptera > Staphylinidae > Ocypus > Ocypus olens. Next base: position 30,031,834 of record OU343047.1, read on the forward strand.
CATGAAAATATGCTAGCAAACTTACTTCGTTGGCTTCTTCGTCAATTACAAATTTATTTCTTGTTAAGGCCTGCTTAGCATTACCAAAATTCAAAATATCGCTGTTAGAGTAATTATCTCTCGGATTCATTTTAGCTTCACTCACTATTGAACCAGATAACAATTATACGTTTGACGTTCTGATTCAACAATTGTTTAAATCAACAACACTTGTTTTTTTTTTATTATTTCTAGGCCCACTTGATAAATTACATTTCCATTGTTTTTCTATTGTAGAGAAAATTGACGTATTTTTACAAACATTTTAATATCTTGGAAACAAAAGATAGGCATAGGGAATGCTAGTATAGATCAATGCAGAATTGAATTCTGCGTCGAAATATGTAAAAATATACAGGGTGTTCCATTTAAAAAAGTTGACGAAATGTGGTATGAAATTTTGAACACTTAGTTTTATTTTTCCGAAAATAAATCACCACTGGGTACCTTCCGGTATTGGCTTTTTATGGCCAAGATTACATTCCTTCAATTTTGTATTGTTCGGAGATATGTATTTTTAAAGTGAATTATGAAAAAGCACAAAAAATTTTACAATGTCAAATATTTCGAAAACGCTTAAATTTTTAGGTTATGTTACTTAATGATTTTTTTTTCACAGAATTTTATGTGTAATCCAAATTTGCAATAAAAAATATAGCATTCCATTTAAAATAAGGGAGTTGGTGTTGACTTCTGGTATAACCGGAAGTCGAATAATCTTGAAAATATTTTCATTGAAAAGGACACCCTCAATTACATAAGCGCTGAAAATCTCATTACAATTCTTTAATTACAAGTCCATATACTTTTATGCCCACTTACACCGCAGTTACTTAATCATGATTAAAAAGTTAATCAATGGTTAGCGGAGAATTGGCTTGCACCGCAACTTAATCATGATTAAAGTCCGCAAGAAACATCAAATATTTAACCAGCCGATTTTGGCCGATTAACTCAAAAACTAATAACTTCACGACAAATATAGTCGGAAAGTTATTTACATTTGGCAGACGATTTTGAAATTAATAACCTTTGTTTTGTCTTTGTTATTTAAAACAATGGATTTGGGAATAGTTGAGCAGATTGATGAAATCGATGGCTTGGAGGTTATTGATTTTATTAATTTTGGTTTGTTTACCTCGTCCAATAAATGTAAGGTTAAATTCTGTCGATGTATTTGATGATAATTTCCATCGTCAGTTCAGATAAACGAGAGTGCATCGTGTATTTATTAAATTTAATTGAAGGCAACAATGAATTTATGGTTAATTGGTTATTTATTTACAATTTCTTGGTATGTTATTAAAAATGTGATACTGTCGAATCATATACTTCGTTACAGTACGTATCTTAAATTAACAAATGAAGATGGTCAAAAGCCGCTAATACACAAATACAATTACTTTGGTCACAGGTTCACATAAGAAATAATAAAAAAAAAAACCTTTATTGGCATCTCACTTTCTACATTTTCTCTAAATACTATACTTCCCCTCCCTATCCCCCCTTCCGCCCCTCTCCTCCCGCCCTCTACCCTCCTTCTCCCAACCCACCTTTTCCAGCGTCTTCATTCCTGCCCCATCCTCTCTCATCCATTCCGTCACCTTTCTATTCCCTCCCACTTCTACCCATTCTTCTTTTACCCCCTCGCATTCCTCTGCCAGATGTTTCCACGTATCCTTCCCCCACTCACACAACCCACATCTCACATACTCCTCCCCCCATCTCTTCCTCCCTTTCTCTCCCGACCCGCACCTCGCCCTTGCCAACCTCACCCTCTCCTCCCTACTCCATTCCCCTCCCCCCCAATACTCCGGTATTCTTCCGTACACCTGCCACCTCCCATACATATCATTATATTCGCTCCTTTCAATCCTTCCCTGTCTCTCCTGCGCATCCACCTCTCATTTTTTCTTTCACCCATGCTGCCACCTTCACTCCCCTCCCAAACCACTCTATTACCTTCGCCTCCGATCACCCCACCCTCTCATACATCTTCCTTTTCCCTCTTCCCCATTCATGCACCCCCACCACACTGCCTTCACCAGTCTCTCCTCCTCTAACCCCCACAATTTCTCCTCGATACTTCACTACCCTCTTCATCGTCTCACACACCACTCTATCCCTATTCGTCTCCTGCCGCAGTATATAACTCGGTGTCGACCTCTCCACTCCTAACATCCGTTTCATGAACCAATCTTGCTCCCTTTCCACCCATTCATATTCCTTCATCCCCCACACCTCCACTCCATACATCATCACCAATCCCACACACGCATCCCATACCTTGCACATCACTCTCATATTATTCTCTATCCATCTTCCCCATTTACCCCACGCTATCCCCCATGCTCTCCTCGCTTTGCCCTGCACCCATCTTATATGTTCCTCATATCCACCCGTTTCCTTAAACACAAACCCTAAATACTTAAACTTCTTCACCCTTTCTATCGCCTCTCCCTTCCATTCTTCATTCAACTCTTTCACACCCCCCTCTCTCCCTCTGTTCCTGAATCTCATCCATTTCGTTTTTCTTACATTCAAACACCTACCTCTTTTATCCATATACCTCTCTACTCTCCTCATCATCCCTGTCATTCCCATCCAGTCCTTCGCCACCAACACCATGTCATCCCCATCCAGTCCTTCGCCACCAACACCATGTCATCCGCATACGCCAACATCCATACCTTTCTCGCCCCAATTACCACCCCTCCCTCTTGCCCTCTCTCTAATATCCCCTCTAATTCACTCATATACAAGTTAAACATTAACGGGCTTAACGGGCATCCTTGTCTCAGGCCCACCCATGTCCTAAACTTCACTGCCACTTTCTCCCCTACTTTCGCCTCCACCCATGTCTCCTCATACACCTCTCTCACCCATCCTATCATCCCCTCGCTCACACCTCTCCTCCTCAAGCACTCTATCATCTCCTTCCTTGGTACTACATCATACGCCGCTTTCAGGTCCAGGAACACCGCAAACATACCACCTTTCCCTTCCATCTCTCTTTCAATCATCCTTGCCAGAGTGAAGACCTGGTCTATCGTCCCCCTACCTCTCCTAAATGCCGCTTGCGACTCCGGCAACAACCCCTTTTCCTCTACCTCCGCCTCTATTCTGTTTTTGACCATTATCATAGTTATTTTATATCCCGTGCCCATGAGCGTCACCCCTCTATAATTTTCTATCTCCTCCCTATCCCCCCCTTGTGCACCAGGCACATCCTGCCCACCCTCCATGCCTCCGGCATTTTATCCCTCCCCGCCCACATCTTATTCACTAGTTCCCTAAATCTCCTCTTCCCATATTCTCCTATCTCCTTCCACATTTCTGCCCTTAGCCCGTCTCTTCCTGGCGCCTTTCCTCCTTTTACCTCCTCAAAGGCTCTCTCCACCTCCTCCTCCGTGAACTCCTCTTCTATCGTTTCTCTCCTTTCTTCCCCTACTTGCTCCGGCTCTCCTCCACCTTCCTTGCACTTCCTCGTCCATTCCTTCAACTACACTCCTATCCTCTTCCTTTCCTGTCCTTTCCTTAACACGTCCCACATCTCCCTCTCAATTCTGCACCTCCTTATCTCCTCCGCTGCCCTTTCCACCACCTGCAGCTTCTTCCTTTCACATATCCTCTCATATTTCTTTCTGGCCTCTACCACTCTTCTCTCTCCTCCTCCGTTCCTTATGCATTCCCTCATCAATTCCCCCTTCACCACTCTGCATTCCTCATCGAACCACTCTCTTCCTTTCACCTTTGATCCCTTCACCTTCCTTCCACATCCTATTATTGTCTTCTCCATTTCTTCCATGGACTCTATCTCGCTCCACTTCACTCTCTCCAACTTCTTCATATTTCCTATTGCCCCTACTCCGCTCTCCAACCTCTCTTCCTCTTGTTCTCTCTCCTCGTCTTCACCCTTGCCTATCCATATTTCCACATTCACCGGCAAATGATCCGACCCCATTATCTCTTCTACCTCCATTTTCCTTATTTCCTCTCTCGCCACCCCTTTCACTATTGCATAGTCTATTACCGACGATCCTTGTTGGCCAATATACGTTCTCTTTCCCGTCCAATCTCCCTCCGTGCATCCATTTAATATCTCCCATCCCTCCTCTCTCACCCACTCCTTCATCCTTCTCCCCTCCCCGTTTATCACTTTATCTTGCGATCTTCTTTCTCATTCCAAACCATCCTCTCCTACCCCTCCCCCCACTTCTCCTATCCTCGCTTTAAAGTCCCCCATTATCATCCTTCTTCCTGTCTCTCCTGTCCTCTCCTCAATTTCTCTTCTCACCTCGCTCCAGTTCTTATTTACATACACTACTCCCACCTCCACCTGATATTTTCCCAGTCTATACTCTACCCACATGAGTCCTTCTCCCCCCTCCGTGCACTTCATTTCTTCCCCCTTCCTCTCTCATCCCCACTACCATCCCCCCTTTTGCTCTTCCTCTCTCCCCTCACTGCCCCCTTCATCTCCCATTTAAACCCCTCCGGTAACCCTCCTTTTAGCTCCTCCCAATCCTCCTTCTTTGCCCATGTTTCCACCAGCCCCACTATGTCCTTCCCCCCCACCCATTCTTCAAACTCCTTCCCCCATTTTCCTTCTTTAGTTTTCGTTCTTATCCCCGCTACATTCCATACCCCTATCTTCACCGTCTTGCCTCTCCCCCCAACTCCTCGTTTATGACCTAGCTCCACATCCTCCTTTCTCCTACTGTCCCTACCCTTCTTACTTTTTTGGCTCCTCCTGCCTCTCCAGACTTCCCTTTCCTCTATTCCACCTCCATACTTCCCCATTCACTATCATCTTTTGGTACCCCGTCCTTGTCACCTTTCCCTTTTCTCTCTCCTCGCTCGCTCTCTCCGTTATTATTTTCTGTATCCTCCTCTCCTCCTTCGTCATGTCGTCTTCTATGAAGATCCTCTCTTGTCCTACCCGCAATTTGCTCTTACTCCTCATCTTGATTTTATCCTACATCGTATCCAATTTCACCACCACCATCTTCCCACTCCTGTCCGCCACATAGCTATCCTGCACCTTTACTTCCACCCCCAGTGCCTCCTTCAAAAACTTCTCTACTTCTCTCTTCTCTTGCATGTCCTTCCCCCTTATCATTATGTTACTCCTTCTCTCCTGCCTTTCCCTCTTCTCCGCCTGTTCCTCCAAATCCGCTATCCTCTGCCTCAACCTCTCCCTTTCCTGCCTCCACATTTCCTTCATCTCCCTCATCTTCTCCTTCCACATTTCTCTCGCCTCCCTCATCTCCTGTTTCCACACTTCTCTCTCCTTCCTTATCATTTCTGTGATCAGCTCCACTATCTCCCTGCACCCTCCATTACATCCTTTCTCTGTTACCTCTCCCGTCTTTTTTTTTCCCCCACCCTGTTCTCCTACTTCTCCGAATGATGTATCCCCGACCTTCCTTTTTTCCGCGGCCCCCAGCTCCTCCACTTGCCTCTGAGGTGACCTTGCCAACCCTTTCCCACCCCCAAACACCGTCTTCCTTCTGTTCTCCTCCTCCCGTTTATCCCATTCCGCTACCTCCCTTTTCTCCTTCTGTCTGTCCTTTCCTCCCATTACGGCCTCTCCTTCACTCCTTACTTCTCCTTTCCACAGCCGTAGTTTAATTAATTTTCCGTAACCTCACTTTTCTTCGTTATTTATTTCTTCCCTCTGTTCTTTGATCCTTTGTTCACTCTTTCTACTGTGCTCGATAGCTTTGCTTTTCTTCTTACTAGTCCTTCAGTTTTAATTTACTCAATAAGGGTATTTTATACTTATTTATTGGAGCACTTTAAAACACATGTGCAAGCACATAACCTCATAGTATAATAATAATAATAGTATATTAAGTTAGCATGTAGTATTCATATTTACCGCGCATTTGTTTCCTCTGTTCTCAATAGAACGACGTAAAACAACTAAAAAAGAACTTAAAATCCCTAGAAAAACGTGTGCTCTCTATAATCATACTCCGTGGTCGATAGATGCTTAATCAGCCGACGGTGCAACAGAAATACTCTGATTAAAGTTAATCATGATTAAAATTTAATCATGATTAAGTTCTGCGGTGCAAGTGGGCATGAATGTACCATCTCGGTGGGACACACTGTTACATAAATTTGAATTTGTTAAATTTGGTTCTCGTTTAACACATGGTGAAATATTTTTAATATTCAGAATTGTTGTTAAAATGAGGCACTTGGGTTGGTTGGATCTAGGAATGGTACAGAAAAGGAATGTTTACGCATATGTAGTAAAATTGTACATTCAGGAGCAATACAATACAATTAGAGCAGTCATTATTGGAGAATTCCAGATGTCGTCTTTTACTATTTTACTACATAAGCGAAAACATTTCTTTTCTGTACCATTCCTAGATAATGATGTAAAAATCGAAGCTAGTCGGAATAAAAAATATAAAAATTGTGAAACCAACCAAGTGCCTCATTTTAACAATCCTAAATATATAAATGGTCATATATTGAAATATATAAAACCAAAATATCCAGCTTCAATAATTATGTTACTGTTTTCAATTTTAAGTATTTGTGCGTTAAAAGAAACTATGGAGCAACAATAAATATGCCTCATTAAATCTTTGGAATTTTTCCTCTGATAAGAGAAACTATTTTAAGCCATCGTATATTATTTTTTCACAGCTGTATTCAGTATTCAACATTCACAAATTTGCAAATCTAGGTTCGAATAGTAAATAGCTAGCAATTTTAATTACAATCATTTTACCAACTCAAGTTGATCTTCCCGATTTTGACTGTGTCATTATTTAATATGATGATATAAAAAAATTGCTTATAAATAGTAATATAAGAAATGCACCGTAAGATCAAAAAGTCGAAAGTTAGCAGCTCTTAAAACATAACCTAACTAACAGAAGTTAAGTGGTGTCATCAAAATCAGGGATTAGATTACCGTCATCAAAAGAATAAAAAGAGCCAAACAGTGTAATAATTCTGCAATTAAACCACAGAATAAAAACTGCTTTTACAAAAAAAATGTTGACAGTATCTTTTATAGTTATAAAGGGGTGTTTCGTAATTTATAAAGATAGCCATGATCAGTTTGTTTATTTCTTAGAAAGGACGTTTTAAAGATTTAACATATCTTAGGTTTAGGCTAAAGAGGATGACACCGAGTAAACTATTTGCAATTTTTATGTTGATTTTTCAAATTTATACCAAAATGTTGCTTTTAGTTTTTGATACAACACATGTTAATATTAAAATTAATTTTGTTCTTTTGTTAGGTGGAGAAGTCTTTGCAGAATGTTTAAGCGACTCCAGTATATTCGTTCAATCACCAAATTGTAATCAACGATACGGATGGCACCCAGCAACCGTGTGTAAAATACCTCCCGGGTGTAATTTAAAAATCTTCAACAATCAAGAATTCGCAGCATTGCTCTCCCAGTCAGTCAGTCAGGGTTTTGAAGCGGTCTACCAGCTCACCCGCATGTGCACGATACGCATGTCATTCGTGAAGGGCTGGGGAGCCGAGTATCGAAGACAAACAGTTACCTCCACGCCCTGCTGGATCGAGTTGCATTTGAATGGCCCGCTGCAATGGCTGGATCGAGTGTTGACACAGATGGGTTCACCTAGATTACCGTGTAGTTCTATGTCCTAAGTTTAACATATGGTATACCAAATTTTCCATATTGGTATGTATGCCGGTTGTTGAAAAAAAGTTCTATCGATATTTAGGAGCATGTAATACTAAACTGAATTTATTCTTCTGTATAAGGGATCATGCCTAGTCAGGAATGAAAAAGAAAAACAATTTTTGGATTTTGACATTTTCAGTAGGTATAAATATTCCCTCAAAAGGTTTGACCTTACTTACCAATATTATAGTATATTGTACAACAAGAGTGGATATGATGCCAACATCTCACAAAGGTAAGTTTGGGGCACGACACCGCAGGCGAGTGCCCCAAATGTCGAGTGAGATATGAGCATCATATCCACTCGTGTTGTACAGATAACTTTTTCTACGATTGGAATCCCTTTCACTTTTCATAATGAATATCGAATAAACATGTAAATTAATTTATGCGACGTTTGATGTGTGACATTTTTGTTTCGATGATTGCCCCGATTATATAAAAATGTAAATTAATTATTTGACGTTAGATCTGACGTTCTCCCGTCGCTGCCGCCGCAGTGAAAATTTTATCTGGCAACGATTTCATATCTGTACGCCTGACTGGAAAATAGCTTATATTTGTACAGTTTATTGTTAGGGAATTAATCAATATATCTTAAGAAGTAGAAAAAAGCTTTAAATGCATTTTTCTCAAAACCACATTTTCAAACTTGGTGACTACGAAATCTCAAAAATTACGCACCGATTTTTTTTTAAACTTGGCACATTTATTTGAGATATAACAGACCAGTGATTGAAGCAAAGAATTTTATTTTGACATACCTATATTTTTTTTTCTTGACAAAAATTAAGCGATATTTTCATACAAAATCAAAATTTTAACATCGTCATTTCGTCCCATATCAATATTTCAACAAACTGTTCGTACAATCACTAGATACTTTGATATATTAAAGAAAGTTTATTTTTTTTATTTCTGATAATCCAAATCTGAGTAGCAGTGGTCACCGCGAAACCCCTTTTTCCTAACTGTCGCAGGAGGATGGCCATATCTTTTTTATTGCTAATATTTTTTCTTTTAAAATTTATGATACATTCATGAAAACAGAAGCTACCACATCGGTGAACTCAATTTTGAAAAAGTTTTTTATTTTATGCAAAAAAATAATCCCAAAAATCATCTATTTTTTGGCTTCCTGACTGGGCCCCTTAAGAACCTTTTTCTTGGGAGTAGGATCTGTTAAACATAATATATATTTCTATTTCTTTTGAAGATACACTTTTTATACCTACGAAGATGGATAAAAGATTATATATGGTGCTAAAATTATGAATTTATTTTGTTGTTTGTGTATATTAGTTACTTTGATTGAAGAAAGTAATAGTTAAGACAATCTAATACAAAAGTGGACTGATAGAAGCAACATATCTTAATTTCTTATAAAATAGCCAGAATATTATTGACCAATATTATTTTATATGTTTATACCAATTTTTAAACAGCATTTAGATAATAGTTTTTGCTAATAGTAAACAGTATTAAATTTAGAAACTGAAATAAAAATGTAGTCTATTAAGTAAGGAGAATTGGCAATAATTCTTAAACTAACGATTTGTTAACAGATGTTTATTAATGAATAGTACTATGTGCATCTAAATTTGGATAAAATATTTTTCAGCATCCGATATACTATATATCAATTTAGTCAACTGGTGACAAATATCAACTAGAACATCTAACAATTTGAGATTGATTGGTTTTTAATTATAATGATGTGAATGTGGTTTTAATTAATCTATATAAATTGCATTTTGTGCCGTTCTGTTTTGAGGACCTGTCTTTAAGAATATATGTGATCGCTTTAAGCTCAGCACGACAATTTTCTGTTTGAAAAACTAGACTATAAAAACCTATGTTGGGCAAAAATGAAGAAAAAATAGTTTTATACAGTGTTGATCTCAAATACAAATAATTTATTTTAAGACTCAATGAAAATACAAAATAGTTTATAAGATTTACAAATACCTAGTATTTTATATAGATGATATATGTTGTTTTTGCCCAACTCTCAACTGTCATTACACATACATGTTCAGCTTATTTCTAATAGTGCCCCCCTCACCCCATCGCTGAGTATTAAAGAATTTTTATGTTGTTAATGTTGCAAATATCAGTCTGGCTACTGCGGGAAAAAAGTTTAAATCGTATTGACATTAATTTTTATATAAAATGTAAAAGAATAATATTTTTTGATGATTTCCAAATAATTGTATGGTAAATGTTACTTTTATAAAAAAAAGAATCAAGAAATATCTAGAGTGCAATAAAATTGTATTTTGAAATGTTTAAATATTTAGGTGTAGTAAAATTTATATATTTACAAATATATATATTTTTGGTAAGCAAAATGGAGTGATAAGATATACGTAATGCTTTTTTTGCAGCAATAACAACAATGATTTTTTAAAAAGACAAAGGTGTTAAGTTCCAGTCCTTCATGTAAACCTACAACTTTGTTTGAAATTATATACCAATATAGATCTTACCCTATGGAATATAAGCAATTATATTCTACCTGCGTTTATAGATTTGTTATGTTTTCGTAGATTGTTTTATATATTATGTACCATGTGAGTCATCTTTTAATGTTAAGCTCATTAGCCCATATATTTTATTGTATACATTTTACAATTTTTCTATTTCTGTAGATATAGTTTAAAATATTTACCAAATTAATGTATTTTTAATTTTTGAAAATATATAATCGTTATTATTTCAAAAGATTCTTATTTTAATAAATGGACTATTCACTTATTTCAATAACACTTCAAAAGAATCATACAAATAAGGTATATGAGACATCAAAGTAAATAGTACTTGTCTCTACAAACGTTTCAAAATACTTAGCAAATATTTAACTTCCTTTGCTATGTGGGTATAGCCTTTCACACTGTAACTTGTGTTTTCATCGGTACCTGGTGTTTTAACTTTAAGTGATTTTTATGGGGAGCCACTCTACTCGACCATTAACTATTTGCATAATCTGACCGCTCAGGACTGCTCGTTCAATTACATTTGAACTCAATTCGAATTTTAATAAATAATATACATTAGCAGATATAGCACACAGTAAAATACAATATCCGCACTAAATATTTGCTGCAAATGTTCAAAAATTTAATTACGATCGTTCACTAATATAAATTTGTCAAGCTACCCACGTCATAAAATGTTATTTTATTAAGGTGCTGTCCTAAGCCACCCAAAGATATTTCAAATCACAAATTACCGTTTGGAAGGCTATACCTACTTTCTTGTAGACCCACAACACAATTCATATCCATGAAGCAAACATCCAATAAAAAATTAAATGCGCCATTAACTTGAAAGCTGAAGAAAGAGAAAAAACGAGATTTAAAAAATGTTAAACTCACATCTAGGGTGGCCTAAATTTGTCCAAAACTGTACCCAATATCCAAAATTTATTTAGAATGATTATTAATTTATTTTTTTATTTTTGAGTAAAACATTTTATATGTAACGATATTGACATAATGCTAATCGCCGAAACCCACTTTACTCAAAAAAGCCACTTCTCTTTCCCAAAATATAATATATACTACACAAACACCCAAACGGCAGAGCCCATGGAGGGACTGCTATCAATTATAAATGGTATCAAACACCACGATCTAGAAAAATACGATAAAGAACACATACAAGCAACAACTGTAATAATTAAAGAAAATCATCAAAAATAAAATTATCAGCTCTCCAAAACACATAATTAACCCTTTGGCCTACTTTCCTTACGTCCGAATGCAGCAGCAGAAACCAGTCGGACTGAGGCACGCCCAGCGCTCGCGTAAGTGCCCATACTTTTGAAAAAAGAAACATTCTCAGCAAGGATCAAAACAAAATAATATATGTTATACTCTACATATATTATTTTTAAGAAAATTAAAGTATGAGTAATTGATTACTTTTTGAGATATATTTTATTTATTAAAAACAAAGTTTTTTTTGTTTTGGAAAAAAAATTATTGCAAACTTTAAACATTTAAGCATAAAAAAGTATAGAATAACTTTCTTCCGAAAGTGATATTTTACGCGATGAGTAGGAAGTTTACGTACAATATTTTTTCTACAGCCGTTTATTTATGTTAAAAAACCTAAAACACGCACGAAAGGCCGCTTACATATATACGCAAAATCGTCCCGAAAGTAACAAAAAGCGTCCCGAAAGTAAAGAAATCGTTCCGAAAGTGAAACAAAATCGTCCCGAAAATAACTACTTTCGGTACGCTTTATGTAAAGTGGCACTTTCGATTTAATAAATCATACCGAAAGTTTTATTTTCGGGACGGCTGCAGAAAAAATATTTTGTTATATATTATTATTACCGTTTTAATACCCTTGCTGCTTTAACATCCAAATTAGCATAATTCCATTCCAGTGACAAATAATTGGCCCTATATATGGCCAATTATTTGTAATAAAAAATTAGTCCCCACATTTTTCCAAAAGCAAAAGTTTATTGATTTTTTTCAATGTTGACATTAAAAGTTTGTTCCAATGCCTTCACTGCCTTATTTTCATTATTTAGTCCATGCGTAATTGCTTTGGAATAAAATTGTTTGCCATATGTTAAATTAAATACAAGCAATTTGCAGCTCATATGCGATCGCCTGCTACAAATTATTCCAAAATTAGAAGTAGTTTTTTTTAGTAGGTTTTTTCTTTCTTTTTCCCGCAATTGCTTATTCTCTCTAGTGGACTTTTCTAGAGATCTTCCATCAACTGACATTTGTTGATGATTTTAAAAAGTTTTGTTTTAACTCAGTCATTTCTTCTGATGGTATGTCGGGTTTATTGGCGTAGTATCCATACGAACTATTTTCCTGTTCCGTAGGCATTTTCTTACGAATTCTAGTTCGTTTACTATTTAATTCCAACGTTCAAAGTAATTTTTTTCTATAATTGTGAATATCGTTATATGTGTGTTTCTATATAGAGTTTGTGAAATAGTTGTTCTTATTTTTAAAATGTTTTTATAACTAATTTTCTCCTAATTAACACCTTAATTTATTAACGTAATTCTGACAGAGGTGATTTTTACATTCAATTTTTCTTACTACGTGTTTGTAAGGCTAGCTTTCTAAAATTGTTTTGTAAGTGCTGCTATCCCCATCAGCGATCATTTCATTATAGATAATTCCATATATCTCCAGACTTTTGAAAAATCCTTCTGCCAAAATACTGGCCTCGATGCAGATTTATTCCACTTATGATAGCAACCATGTTCTCCTTTTCACCTTTTTTCTCTGCTTTTGTACACACCAGACAATATTTGTTTTTGACTCCCATGTAAAGAACTTTTATTCTCCTAAATCCCACAATAGGTGCCACTCCTGAGAGAACTATAAATTTGTTCGGTACGAACGTTTAGCCCAACAGCCATCACAGACAAACCTTATTGGATTTCAATAAATGTCTACCGATCCTTGTTCAATAGCCAATTCTGCCTCTTCCTTAGTTGCATCTTGCATAGACTGCAAGGCACATTGTTCTCACGCATCACAAATTTCTTCTTGTTTTTTTTTTACGTATGTAGGAGCACTCATGGATTACGTTAATAGCACATAATAGCTGCTGTAACTGTGAATAGCCTGAACCTGATGCCATAGTTCCAATTACAACTGATGTGTTTCCAACTGGTGAACTAAGATATAATTTTAAATCCATGTTGTACATATTACATTTGAAATACATATGTGACCCACATCCACTTTTGTATTCCCCGACGAGAATAATATTACGCAAGGAGCAAGCAAATTGTGAATTATGTTCATTAATTGTTATCAGGTTATCCCAAAAGTAATTCCATTGTACTAAACGGAATTCTTCAGAGTCCACGACAGAAGGTAGGGCTGTAGCCGGTAAAACCAATGTTTGAGAACTCCGAGATTCCACATTCCCCGGCAATATCCTATACATATGAAATACAACATTAGCAATATTTGATTAATCTACATTTAGTTACTTTTACTTTCTGTCTATGCCACTGTTTTAATTTCCTTATAAACTGTATAATAAATAATTGCGTACCTACAACATTAATGTCATATTTGAATTCTGTCATGAGTGAACTTGTACCTGGAGAATTGTCATTTAGCCTAAATAATTATGTGTATTGCCTTGAGTAAATATTATGTATGTATAATCAATTTAATTACCGTTTACGTTTCCAAAAATTACGGGCTATATTTTTATGTAAACAAAACATCGCTGTATGTCTCTGAATTTGCGTATGCGCAAGCCCGTATCACAATTTATTTGTATTCGTGTAAAACATGCTAATATTGAAAAATTATAGGATTTATCAAGAAAATTGATGATAAAATATAAGATCACAATTTATGTCCGTGTAAGCATAAAACACAAGAAGGGTAGGTTATAGTGATGCTTTTCTCCTAGAAATTTGTATTTTAATTTCATTATATTTTGCAACTCGTATTTATTATTCAAACGCCATTTATCATACATTGGTTTCCATTCTTTGTTGTGTGGTTATTAATATAAATAATTAGTTGTCATCATTAGATTTAGTTTACTATACTTGTGTCATACTATCCACTGAATTTTTTGTCTCTTATTATTGCTTACATGTTTAAAATGGTGAATTCCGTTAAATAAGTAATAATTTGGAACATCCTGTATATCCTGTATTACATACAATTTGGGTAAAAGTTTAGCAAACTGTCAAACTGATCCGAACCCAATATAAATAGTTTTAGGACCACAAAACATATGGGTCAAAAGCTACTTCGTATGAGGACATATGGTTATTAGGCGACCATCTACTACACTTTAGCTACAATATCAAACAGAAAAGAAAGATTTATAAGTATCTATTTATTTTGAAAAGTTCTCATATACAATAAACATAACATATTAACCAGGTGGCCATTGAAGTTGGCGTCCAGACAACACATGAATGTGTAAATGATAAACGGACTGTGCTCCTATCGGCCCATCATTAATTACAATGCGAAAACCATTTTTAAGATTCCTCTTCTGCGCAATCTTTCTCGCAACTAACAATAGATGGCCCAATAATGACCCATCACTATCTTCAGCCCTCGACAGCTGTGAAATCGGTTTCCTTGGAATAACCAAGAAATGAACTGGGGCTTGAGGATTTACATCATCAAATGCGACACACTAAAAAATATAAATATTTATAGACAATTAATTACTTTGTATGTTTGCACAACCATCGATTCATAAAATAAGAATAAAATATTATATAGCGAGGTGGAAAGTGTTTCGTTACTATCAAGAGATTAGGAAGTTAACTGAGATGAGAAGTGTCAAGGTTAACTTTATCTTGCGGTAGTAATGAAACTTTTCTCCGAGGTAGGTATACTATTTTATTCACAACCACACCACTAGTTTTTATGATACAAATTTGGGAAAATTTTGTTGCTATTAAAATTTAATTCACTAGTAGGCAGTTTCTTGTTACAGCATTAACATCAAATCAAATAAACGTCAGTTGATAAAATGCGGGTTGAGAATGAGACAGGAAATTAAAGGTCAGTAATGTATGAAATGAGTGCATGAAGTGGCAGTCAACTTTTGATAGGTAGGTAATGTCAACCTAACATATACGATTGCAAATAAACTAAGATGTAAGCCACTGAATTTTGTTGCTGAGATGGCCATTCCTGAGAGAGAAACATAGCAATCATGTCCAAGATTATTTTTTTTTTATTCGACTGAAATAATCCAGTCTTTCATGGCGTGAATTTCCATTTTAAAAACAAACTTATTGTTAAATAATGGCTTTCATGAACATGGTGGGCATACTACCGTGGACAAAAAAAATGACACCCCTAATTTCATTAATGTAAATATGACTTTTCATTGACAAACCGGCAAATGTCAATCTTGTCAGATATGTGTTAATCATATAGATATATGAACATAAATTGAATATGCCACACTTATGTAGCACACAGAAAGCACAAATTTCTATGCAGGTCAAATGTGGCAAATATATCAATGATGTAGCAGCTGAATTTAATGTAAGTAGACGTGCAGTGCAAAGAATTTCAAAAATGTGGAGGAATGAAAGGCGATTGGAGCGGATTAAAGGCTCGCAGACGTATAAAGTTAAGTGGGTTATCTTGTCATGCCGCAGCCAGAAAACCTCTATTGACTCAAATTAATAAGGACAGCAGAATTGGTTTTGCACTGGAATATCTTCCGAGGCAAGAAGACTTTTGGAGTGAAGTGATATTTTCAGATGAAAAAACGTTTCAATCATCCTATAACGGAAGAATGAAAGTATACCGGCCACGAAATGCACGATTCGAAGAATCCTATCTCCACAAACTTCAAAGAAAGTTCTCTGTGAATACATGGGGATGGATTTCTTCAGCAGGGGTTGGTATACTTTGTCGTCTAGACCAGACTTTAAATGGTGTGGTGTACAGAGATATTATACTGGAGGACGTTATGATGCCTTCAGTATCTATTATATTTCCAGAACACAGTTTTGTGTTTCAACAGGATAACTGTTCTGCGCATACTTCTGTGATTGTTCGAGAATGGTTCTTGAAGAACCATATTAATGTATTACCCTGGCCAGCAGTAAGTCCAGATTTAAACCCGGTGGAAAATGTGTGGGGGTTTATTACACAACGTATGTACAACGCAAATTTCAGACCCAGAAATGCGGATGAACTCTGGCACGAAATCAAAGCATGTTGGAAGGCAATACCTTTTTTCTGCATTACAAATTTAATAGCATCTATGCCTAGGCGTCTAAATAGTGTTATAGATAATAGAGGAAATGTTACAAAATATTAATTTAATAAACATTATTATCGCGTTCAGATTTACTGTATTGCTAATTATTACTGTCACTGTCAAATATTAAGGTTACTTAAGTCAAATTCACAACACTAAAAAATAAGAAATAATAGACACGTGACAAATTAGGGGTGTCATTTTTTTGTCCACGGTAGTATAACCCATCTTACAATTTTTGATTTTCTCGAACTAACCCTTTTTTTCGTGGATATTAGTTCCAATTACCTGTAGGCTAAATGTCCTAATTTTTAACATGCGACATTCGTAATTTATGTCACAGCCTAGTTAGAAACAAAATTTTGCAGCTCACACAATATATTTATTACTTCAGCGGTTATAATTAACATTACAGAATCACTTATATGCATTGCGATAATCAATATGTTAATTATTTCAATTGCGCTTACATGGTTCTCAAGTAATGATTAGTTGACATTTAATAGAATAGAAATGTTAAAACAGGGCGATAGAAATATGAATTTTTATGTAGTCTTAGCAAATATAACTCTTGGTGTAATTTTTATGGGTGAAGTTTATTGATTGTAGTACTCTACGTGGAGGCAGCAATTTTGCTCATGTTTAATGAAAACATTTTATGCATCAACCATTCGCAAAATTGCTTAGCAACCAACTCTCAAACAATCAGGAAATTTAATCGACAAAATTATACCACTCGTCGTATTACATAAGATAACAAAATTTTACATGGTTTTTATTACTTTTTTACCAATATATGCATGTTCACTTCGTATTGTTGAAAGTATGATCATTTCGATATTCAAGTGGACTAGAGGTGTGTTACGGCATATAAAATATATTTTTAAGGAACTTACCAAATTGTCTTCATAAATGAAGTTACAGGGGATTTCTTTTCTTAGAATTTTTCCAAAAATTGTATCTTCGCCGGCATGGGCATTTTGCGCAAGCTGAACTTCGTCCGCCATTTCCGACAATGCAATGTTTACTCATAGAATACACATGTGATCATGCTCTGCGCACTCCATACGAATTAAATTGTTCGCATTGAAGCTATCGCCCCAGGGCCACAGGCTGTCGCCAGTATGACCAACATTTAAAAACAAGTGGGAAATCGTACAAAAATTAACGCTAGATGGAATATCTTGCTAATTTAATTCGAAAATCGGAATCAACACGGCGAGCTTTTGTAAATAAACAAAACCGAGATTTTATTTAATCTATTTATAATCAGTTTTATATGTCATATTCTATTCGAAACACATAAGAATATGCCTCACCATTATTGCACATTTAAATGGTGCAACAACTCGGAAAAAATAGTTATATCTATCAATTTACCCGACATGAACCGGTAAGAAAAATTGCAAGCACTTTAAAAGTGAGTATTGAATATCTGTGTTGTGGTTTTATATAGTTTTTCGATTGGTTAACTTAATTGCTATTTTCTTCGAATAAAGTACTTTCATGTCTGTTCTTTGTTGTACTTAATAAATATAGTATTTTAATCAATGACTCCATATTATTCCTACATAATGAAGTATCGTAAAAATTGAAAATGAATATTAGAACCCTTACACGCCGTATTGCAACGCCACATCATATCGGTGGCCCTGGGGCGAAACTAAAAATGCGTTAAATGTTGTGTTATTGTGTACAAAGAGTCGCCTATCTATTTAATTTTATCTATGCATGTGATGACAAGGCATAAGTGAACTAGAGATAATTTTGTTCGATGCGTACAACTAGATGGCGCTAAATGGTGATAAATCATACAATGTAAAGCCACCTTTACTCTTATAGAGCAGCGCTGTCCAACTGGCGGCCCGCGGGCCGCATCCGGCCCGCGAAGCTTCTTTTTACGGCCCGCAAGTTATAGTAAACTGTACGTCAAATATTGACTGACCCATTCAATGCATCTAGTGGAGCAACTGGAATACAAGTATTCAAACATTTGGATAATGAAAAATATCAAAAAATTAGAGATTTTGGACTTCAAATCATTTCGGAAGTACATATATCTGCGAATGTGCATTCTCTGACATGAAATATATAAAATCAAAATTTAGAAACAGCTTGAAAGACTCCACTCTTGAAAATATAATTGGAGTTGCCACAACAAATATTGATATGGACATAAAAGAAATTGTTGCTCAACAACTACGGCCACAATGCCCCCATTAATTATTTTTTTCATATAAATAAAATAACTTTTGAGTTGACATAAACTGACTTTTTATTTACCTATGCTTTTTGGCCCGCGAAATATTTGCTAAAGAAAAAATGGCCCGCTGGCTAAGAGAAGTTGGACACCGCTGTTATAGAGTATAGAGCAGTGTTTCTTAACTTTTTGGGGCCAATCGCCCACTTTGTCAGGTCCATTTCTTAGTTTGCCCCCTTTAATTTTAATAGCTTAAAATTACATGATAATCCCTTAAATAAACATACATTTGGGCAAGTACAATTGGTTGATATAAAAATGAGCACGTGTTGGGTGGCGCTGTTTTATGTAACCCATCAAATAAATCCAACCTTTTATATGAATATGGAATATTTATTTTATAAAAAACCAAACATTACCACCTATATTTAGGTAGGTATACTGCGCAGGCGTGATTTCTTCCGTGTGTCACCTATATTTGTAAATTGCCAATTTTCTTAATGATCATTAGGGCTAATGATCATAAACTCCCTCCCTGTGCCTAGGGTATTATACTGAGTGCTTATTAATACGAGTGTTATACCCTAGGCACACGGAGGTAGTTTATGATCATTAGCCCTAATGATCATTAAGAAAATTGGCAATTTACAAATGTAGGTGACACACGGGATAAAGCACGCCTGCGCAGTATACATACCTAAATACAGGTGTTTATGCTTGATTTTATATAAAAACATGTCATAATCATTTAAAAGGTTGAATTTAATTGATGGTTTATATTAAACAACACGTGCTGATTTTTATATCAACCAATTGTATTCGCCCAAATGTATGTGATTTCACAACAGAGTTATAAGGAAAGAAAAAGTGTAGGAAAACTACGAGGAACTCACGCGTACAATATACAGCAAAGAAAAAGTTTCCACGTTCGCATATTTCTAAAAGTAAAGTAATATCAGCTGATCGCGAACTGTCATTCATGACAGCGATATTTTTCAAATGACTGGCGATATTACACGATTACCGGCGATGACCTGTTTTAAACGTCGTCGCCGATTCTTATGATCATAAGTTTATATGACGTTATTAATGATCATTAGTATTATGTTGATGTGACACACGGCGAAGTTAATGATCATTAGGACTTAGAGATCATTAAATAGCTCCGTGTGCCTAGAGTATTACTAGCTATTAGCCTATTATATATTCATTATAAAAAATGGTGATGTGGCCATCATGTTACTTTCTCCGACTTGATGGTATCATTTACATTTACACTTTCGTGGTTTATTTTCAATTTAAATCATATTTTAAATGTACATCGAGCGGATGAAACTGACGTTTAAAACGTCAAAATTATGAAAGATGGAAAAATTATACTTCAAATTCAAAAACTCGGTTTACTCAAAAACTAACGAGATTTCGAAAAAAAAATTATTCTTTAGAAGTTGTTTATTTTGGCATTCTCTACAATTATTATTCACATAAATTTGCTATAAATATGATCGTTGCATAATTATAAACCAAAAATTAAAAAAAAAAATTAATAATTTTTTTTTCGAATAGCAATGATTTTATGAAAAATATTTTTAAGCAAATGATGTTCATTTCTTTGTAGTCTTTAATGTTTGTTTAAATGTTTTTGTGATATTTTTCATATTTAAGAAAATATTGGCAAAAAACAAAAAACAGTTAAAAAACACCCACTTCCGGTGGGTGAAATTTTACCAAAAGCTTTTCAGTTCTTCGGATTATCAAATAAGACGTATGTTCAAAGTTTCATATCAATTGCTCTATTGGTTTTTGAGATATAGCGCATACAGACAGACACACACACACACACACACACACATACACACAGAGACACACACACACAGACACAAAAAATGTTTTCCAGAAATTGTTGAAATGGTATCTAGGGACCTCAAAACGGATATTTCCGTAATTTTTTCACAATGCTTTCTCGTACTTCGTAACGGAGAAAGTAAAAATGCGCCATATTTATTTTCTCAGCAAATAAACAATTATAGTATTTGTCTTAATCAAATTTAACGGTATAGCCCTGCCGACCCTGCCGTTCCCGACGAGCCGTCACTGACTTTAACCTAACCAAGAAAACACTGTTTGGTTAAAGAAATTTCTTCTTCAAATCATTGGAGTTTTAAAAGTTGCAAAGCCAACAATAAAGAGGGTCGCTGAGTTAAGTTAAAATGGAAATGAAGGGAGGTAGATGGTCCCTGTCCCACTCACACGTCCCAGAGTTTCCATTAACAAATTTGTCGAGGAAACAAAATATAAAAGATTGTTCGGTACTTCTTTAAACAATTAATTAACAATTACAAAACCTTCGTTTGTGTTCCAAGAATTGGATGATAGAATAGGGCCCGCCCGCCGCCCTGAGTTTCCACTTACGCTTATCCAAGAGAACTCTGTTTGAGTAAAGTAATTTCTTCGTCAAATCACAGGAATTTCAAAAGTTGCAAGACCACCAATAAAGAGGGTTGCTGGGTTAAGTTAAAGTGGAAACGAAGGGCGGTGGGTGGGCCCTATCCTACTCTCCAACCCGTTAAAGACACCCCAGAGTTTCTACAAACAAATTATTTTGTCTTATGAATTAATTAACAATTGTAATTGTTTGTGTACCGAGAATAGGAGGATAGGATACGGCCCACCCATCCCCGTCGTTTCCACGTAAACTTAACCTACAAAACTAGGTTTGATTAAAGAAATTTCTTCGTTTTTTCGTCAAATCACTGGGTTTTAAAAGTTGCAAAGTCAACAATAAAGAGGGTTTCTGGGCTAAGTTAAAGTGAAAACGAAGGGTGGTGGATGGGCCCTATCCAGCTTGTTTAATATACCTTAGAGTTTCAATGAAAAAATTCATTAAACCATTAGATCTATAATAGTTACTAAAATCTGTTTATGTAAAAAGCAGGGGTACTATCTAGTTCATTTTTTTCTATAACCCATGATGAATTTGAGTTTTAATGAAGGGGAGCAGTTGGCACTAAAAGTGTTAAAATGAGGTGGGGATGTGTGCTTCTCGTCTGTTCAGCTTCGTACATACAGATTTATAAGTGATCTATTTTATGAACCGATATGTCACAACTTGCTTAAATTTGGTAGTCCCATATGCAGCAAAGAGTTAACCATAGTAAACATTGTAATAACAAAATAATGTTAAATTAACGTAAAAATTATCTAAATTCCTGAGTGACTAGAACCCACATAAAACTTACTCAAATCAAAAAAACGTCACACTCAGCGCGTATGCAGACTTTGAAGAGCATTTTTTCCAACGCTTTAAAACGTTGGAAAAGGATACATTCTATCTCCTGCACTGGAGACGTGAGTGTCGTGGTAGTAGTGTTGCTAGGAGTAATTTTTAAATTTCCTCAAATATTTCATAAAAAAAATATATATTTCTTTTTTTTAATTACCCCCCTAGACTAGTTGGCAGGAAACGCCCTTGTCCTAACTATCACAATGAAGCTCAACAAAGTTGTCCTAGGTAAAGCATATTGTACAACTTGAATAGAATGACTATTTCTCGCTCGTATGAATTGCAGCATTCGCCTATTTCGCCTAAATTTGGCAAACGGATTTAAGGTTTGATCAAATTCTCCCAAAGTTAACTTTGAATCCGGTCTGGAAATAAAATTCACTCGTTAGTAGCTGTTGTAGCAATATTTATGATGGGTTTGAGTTTGCAAGCGTTTTAATTTTAAGTTTCGAAATGTAATATAAAGAATCAAAGGTCTAATTTAAAACAAAAATCAGAATCACTAAGAACACTGCACCTAATATTATTTTAATTAAGTTTTCTACTTTGGTTTAATAATAAACTTAATGTTACATCAAAACAGTTTAACAATGAGCGTTAAATTATTTTTGGTGACATTTTACTTGTCACAATTCTCAGTACTTAGAACATGGCAGGTGTCGACATCAAAATGTAAAATTGCCGTTATCGATAATTCGTAGGATAATTGGAACGCTCCAATGCGTTTCGTACTAAAAATGCGAAACCCATGGTCGAAAAATATTTTTGCCACGCGCACAGTGGGGCTGATTGCATCAAAAGTTGGCAAACATTATTTTCGTTGATTTAGTTGTTGCATCTGATAAATATCATTCGTTTCAATAAAAATTCGCATTTTTTTAATACTGCATTTTATTTTTTTAATTGCAATATTTGAAATTTTTGTCATACTTACGTAAAATCATTGTACCTAATAGCAAACACAATTTGTGAAATTAGTTTATAACTAGTTTTTCCTAGGCTTAAGTTTGATGTATGTGAAATTGTGTTCTTTATGTAAAATTGTGAAATGTAAAAATGTAAGAAAAGTAACGGGTGACCAATAACGGCTCCGCTGCGCTGCGCCGCCGTCCAGCGAGGCCCATCAAAATTAAGCGATTAAATTTTTCATTTTTCATTTTCAAGTTTTAATTTTCAATGTTTCATTTTTTATGTTTTATTTTCAATTTTCAATTTTCAATTTTTATTTTTATTTTTATTTTTATTTTTATTTTTATTTTTATTTTTATTTTTATTTTTATTTTTATTTTTATTTTTATTTTTATTTTTATTTTTATTTTTATTTTTATTTTTATTTTTATTTTTATTTTTATTTTTATTTTTATTTTTATTTTTTATTTTTTATTTTTTATTTTTTATTTTTATTTTTAACCCAGGGGATGCAAATGGCACGTAGAGGTAGTACAAAATTTTTGAAAAAATGTCTTCTGCCATCCCTGAAAGTTTCAGCTTTTCGACTTTAAAAGAAAGAAATTCGTCCTTAAAAGAAGAAAAACGAACCCAAGGGGTGAAAATGGTGCGTAAAGGTAGCTTCAAAATTTTTGAAAAAATATCTTCTGCCATCCCTGAAAATATCATTTTTTCGACTTTAAAAGAAGAAAAATCCGTCCTTAAAAGAAAAACGAACCCAGGGGGTGCAAATGGCGCGTAGGGGTGGTTCCAAAAATTTTGAAAAAATTCCCAATGAAAGCCAGTCATCGCTTCTGTCATCCCTGAAAGTTTAAGCTTTTCGACTTTAAAAGAAAAAAAATCCGTCCTTGAAAGAAGAAAAACGAATCCAGGGGGTGGTTCCAAAATTTAAAAAAAAATATCTTCTGCCATCCCTGAAAATTTCAGCTTTTCAACTTTAAAAGATAAAATACTTCTTTAAAAGAAGAAAACCAAACCCAGAGGGTGCAAATGGCGCGTAGGGACGGTTCAAAAAATTTTGAAAAAATTCCCAATGAAAGCTAGTCATCGCCTCTGTCATCCCTGAAAGTTTCAGCTTTTCGACTTGAAAAGAGAAAAATACGTCCTTAAGAGAAGAAAACCGAACCACCCCCTGGGTTGGTGGCGTCGGTGGCGCGTAGGGGTGGTTCCAAAAATTTTGAAAAAATCCCAATAAAAGCCAATTATCCCTTCTGCCATCCCTGATGGTTTCAGCTTTTCTACTTGAAAAGAAAAAAATACGTCCTTAAAAGAAGAAAAAAAACATTTTTTTTACCCGGTTTTAAAAAAATCATATCTCGGAAACGGAGCAAAAATTCAAAAAAGTGGCTCGATCAATTTTAAATATTTTCTTTAAGGTTATTTTAAAACATACCGGGATCGTCCAGCGCCAGCGGTTACGGAGGAGATATTTTTTTTTGGAAACGTACAAAAATCGAAAATTTGCGTTTCAAAAATCACCCCCGGGGGTTGGGGTGAAACGAAACGACGGGACCGGTTTTAAAAGCTTGCCCATTTATCTGGGCGTCGATCTTCGCGCAAAAACTAACAAAATTTTACCGAATAAGGCCCCGATAAGGGGTGAGGTTTAACCCTACCCCCCGTTTTAAGGGTGAGTTTCGGGGGACGCGATTTTTAAAATCCTGCTCATATTTTTGGGCGAATTTTTTGCGCCGGTCGGCCGACGCCTCTTTATAGCGGTTTTTTTCTGGGCTGTCAAACTTTTCTTACGTAATTAGTAAGGGGCGAACATAGGGATTTAACATGTAAAATTAAATATGTGTAATTATTAGCTCCCCTATTCATTTTAGAGAAAAATCGTAAAGGAATATTTTTTTAGAGAATTCAAAATTGTAAATGTATCATCCATTTAATTTACGTTTGTACGATTTTTCTCTAAAATGAATAGGGGAGCTAATAATTAAACATATTTAATTTTACATGTTAAATCCCTATGTTCGCCCCTTATCCCAGACACTCGGTATATAATAAGAAAAAAAATATTATATCATAATATTAATAAATATATCTATAAAGAGGAACCAATCACTGTTACTCGCTTGGTCTTCAGAGCTGGTTGTAACAATATTTGAAAGTTGGAATAACTGTAGACTGTAAAACGTGTTTGTTTGTCTAACTGACATGTTTTTATTTTTATTTGTCACACACGCGAAATTAAGGGTTCTGGAGGTACCTACTATTAAAGAGCGAATTGTCTTCGTTACTTTTTTCACGTGAACACTTCTCTATATCTTTTAAATACTTTGTTACTTGCTTCTTACGCTTCTTCACTAAGCTGTCCCCTTTCAATTACAATTTGTCCGTGAATGAGGACTTTGTGGACAGTCGGATACCAAGGGACCTTTTCTACAAATATCTTTGCAAATTCTAAGGTATACTAAGGGTTTTGAAAGCCTTTACATTAATTTTATAACTACTAGACATTGCAGTCAAAATTATATTAAATCGTATGATAATATTTACATCAATTCCGGTAATATTCCCAGATTTGTCCGAATTATGAACGAAACGCCTGGCAGTTTTTCCCATAATTACTGCTACCATATCCAAGTTTGGGCTTATCTACTATCAGTCCCAGTTCTGACTTGAATCCTTCTTTTTGTCGTTTTCACTGCTTATCATTGGGCCAATGGCAACTTATATGCAATGGGCAGTAAACATTCACAAAACGAATCAATGCGTGCAGTACAAAAAGTCCAAATTCCAATCTATGCGCAATTATTTTAGCAGATATCTATTAATTCAATGTCATTGAAATCTTTGGTTTCTAGCCACAAAGGCAGCATCTCTGAATAGACTTTGTCTCGGTCAAAGAATTTGATATTTTGCCGTCCACCATTGTCAAAACAAGTTTATGTTTTACTTGAATAGTTTGGCCATACGTAAGACTTGTGCAGAATATGTAACCATATAATAAATTAAACTAAATTTGAATGTGAATTTCATTAATATTTAATATTTGCTTCCTCTATAAGAGTAAGTAGTGCAGGGTGCAGCACGAGCGGCATCTTTGTCTTGGCCTCCTCTACGAAAATCCACCGTCACCGCTGGTGTATTTAAAACATTATTGTGGCTGGCTCTTAATAATACATGAAAACCCAGAATGCAGTAATTACATTTGTATATGTACAATCTGGAGCAGTCGCCGATGGGGTCAGCGGGACACTGTGAATATTCCCGGTGTCGTGGGCCGGCGGTCTCTTTGACTAAATAAAAAAAAATGTTTTCATTATTTATATTTTTTATAAAAAAAGTTTAGAGTAGGGGGCTTAAGGTAAGAACTTTCGCAGACCAGCAAATATTGACAGTGCGCGCCTGATCCTGAATATACCGATTTAATGCTCTTATTACATTGCGCAATTTTCGTTTCTTGTCCATATAAGGACATACTTATATAACGTCAATTATTTACCAATAGCAGAATGACTCACACTTATCACTCAATGAAAATGAAATAATTACACAATTACAAAGAAATGTAACAATAATTACATGCTTTGATTAAAAATCTATGTATAAATTATTTTAAAATATGCATTGTACTTAAAGAAAAAAATATACATATTATGATTACAATGCACACAACATAATATTAATATTACAAAACATCAAAATTTGGGAGCGTCTCACGATACTTCGAATTTCCCGCTACACACAAATACTTTAGAGGTGTCGTCATTTCCAGGTATAGAAGCGTTTGACGCATATTTTGACAGTTAGTGCTGGTGAAATATCAACATACAATGGTACGTAGACAAATTTCTGTATACATACGTGAAAATTGCATGATTCCTTCACTTTAAATGAAAAACCGGTATTAAAATGGTTCATGTTTATTGCAGGCTAATTACACAGAAGACCAGATGGCGGGTAAGTCCTTAACAAATTAAAATCTAGAATTCTAGGCTATGTCGCCCCGCCTTACATTCTTCTTCATGTATATCTTTCACGTACTCGTTTTTTATTTTCGCTATTTCCCCGCAAGTTACGTTAAACTGTGATATTTTATGTGCATTAATTAATTTTTTATTTTCCTCATTTACTTTTCACTTATTACACGCAGACTGTGGAGATAAAGAAACTTGGAATGAGATAAGAGTGGAAGGGAAATTACGATAAACAGAGCCGGACTGAGTTGGATTTGTCAGATAGAATTTGCTTCAAAAGAATTTATACCTTCTGTAAATTATTTTCATGAATTAATAATATTTAGGTATTTACCATTTTTACCTAAAATATTATTAAAGACAAAAAGTAGTCTGAATATATAAATTTTCAACCTATTCGTAACTGCAAAATTATGACTTGCTAAGATAATAATTCTTAGCTTTTTCATTTTAACAATAACATTAACTGTAAAGTCTTCAAATTTAATTTAGAGTAATTTTTAAGTTAGTACTATTAATAACATTCGAATTTCTTTTGTATCATTCAATATCTGATGTGGTATTAGCCAGGGTAGTAGTTGTTTTAATAAGTTATTTATTTTTAGTCTTAGTAAAACTTAATTTTGCATAATTACGAACAAGTTTTATATTCATATATTCAGGCTACTTTTCATCTTTATTTCATTTATTTAATCCACCTCCTAAATTTTTTCCATGGATTTAAATTGTGATGACTACAAAAAAAAACTATTGGCATAGTCTACATCAAATCAAGGCTTAGAAAAAATCTTGCCTTCATAGTCTTAGATATTTTTTAATTTAACTTTTGATAGAATTCAGGAAAAAGTAAGACAAACAAATTCCTGGCCTTATTTGAAACATACTATTTTTTTGAATAAAATGATATACATAAACATTTGTTGATGTTCTCATTAAATGTAAATCCATTATAATTGAACAAATCAAAATGAAAATAACACAGGAATACAAAAACCCTGAAACACAAAAACTAATACAAAATTTGACAGTGACATAAGCAAGGGCCGATGTTGCCGGGTGTACTTTTTATGAAAATAACCTAATTAAGAAGTGTTAAAAATACACGTTTCAGGTAGAAGGATAGCACACACTGACCATATTCAAACTAGTCATACTACCGATATTGTAGGGTTTTCTATAAATGAATATCGAATAATAACACACATTAAATTACTGGATGTTCAAACTTTGAGGACCTCATGAAGGCTCGGGAAGAATGGTAAACATTTTAGAATCAAGATGTGCTGCTTAGAATTTTAAGAAGAATATCGCCCCGTGTAGATTATCCGCCAAATTATACACACCCGATACAATAAATTCAACATTTATTAATTGATTGTGTCAGAATAGCCTAGTTGCTTACACCATTCACTTTTGGCAACTTACACTAACACTACCTTCTTAAAACAAATTTCTGCCTCAAAATTTAAATAATCATTTTTTAAGAGTGTTTATCACACTGGGCAGTAGACTTTGTTAAACCAAAATTTTCTGTTCAAGTCTGCAGTTATTCAGTGTTTCAGTCCTTTTTCATTATATAATATGAATTTAAGGTGTAGGGTTATTCAAAAGAAAAGTACATTTTTGATTAAAGTATATAATGTTCAACAGGACGTCTTTCTCAGGTCGTCTTTATCCTTTAAATCAATTAAAATTTAATTTCATTTTTTAAGAAAAAGTTATGTACAGTTTTTGGCACACCAAACATTTTTTTGATTTCATTGTAGATATTTTCGGTCGCCAGACATCTTTCGGGACGTTTAGGAATTGTTACTGCACAAAGATATTTTTTGTTGATTTAATAATAGAGTTAAATTGGCGGCAAAATCAAACACAGTGTTTTATAGTTTGAGTAATAATTGATACAAAGTAGAGATGTCAATTTGATTTAGAATCAAATCTTTTGAACCGAAATAATGTAAAATCAGATTGATTCATTAAACCAAGCCATTTTGACATTCTCTGTACAAAGTTTGCAAAGTATTGTTTTGAGGAAAATTTTCAAATTCAAAATTTCAACGGAAATATCTATTTTGAGGTCCACCGAGATGAACCCTACCTACCTAAAGTTTATGTGTCTGTGGGCTCTGTATCTCAAAAACTAATAAAGATTTTAAAATTTTGAAACATGGGAGTCTGCTTACATAGCCTTTTTTAGTTCGTAAACTTTCGGGCTTTCGGCCCTGGTGGTGGCAATTGCCACCGCAACATTTACATGTCTCTACTTACTATGACAATCCATATTTTTGCTGTTTATCACTAGATGTCACTTCAACAAAGCCTCACTAATTAATTCCTATACTAATTAAACAAATGAGTTAAAATTTGGTATTTATGGTCTTAAAAAGCTCCCCATCAATAATAATTAACAAAAAATTTTTTTTTCAAATTTAAAAATCCAGGGCTGAAAGGGTTAAACCAAAGATAGAAACGCCAAAGTGGCGGAGTCTATTGCCCGAATGCTGTACTGAACCCAATCCGAGCGGCCTAATACCCCTGCCACATACTCGTCGAGTGGCATGGGAAGTAGCGAGGCAGAGACGTAGTGTGGCAACATTACTCGTCATGCCGCACATCATGCTCTTCGTCATGTCCACTGCTCCCTGTTTTGTTGTTTTTTTGGGTGCGAGTCAAAGGACTGGCAATATGAACGCGTACATCCTAATGTGGAGCGCTGTGATTAATTGCGCGAGTAGAGCAGTGTGTAGGCAGTGAGAGCAACATTGCGGCAGCGCGAGGAGTAGAGCGATGAGCAGCGCGAGGAGCATTGCGTGGCTGAGGCATAACCACCGACAGATATGGGAATGCCAGCGGTGGCAAATATAACAATAATAATGTAAGCATTAAATATTGTTTCCTTATCAGAACACCCACAGACCGGTTATATTTGCCGCTGCTGGCATTCCCATATCTGTCGGTGGTTAGGCCACTCGGATTAGGTTCAGTACAGCATTCAGGCAATAGATTCCACCACTTTGATATTTCTAACTTTAACGGTGTTTGGAATACTTATATTCCAATAGTAATCTCTGTTTCCCCATCAGCAACTAACTACACTGTTGAGACTTGAAACATCAAAACCAGTCTGTAGGTGTTCTGATGGGGAAACAATATTTAATGTCTACTTTTAACCAAAGCTTCTTTTGGCAATCTGAAGAATTGAAAAGCTTTCGGTAAAATTTTAACTGTTTTTTGGTTCTTTCCGATATGTTTTTTAAGAATGAAAAATCATTTAAAAGATATGAAGAATTGCATATCATTCTTAATATACAGGGTGTTTCAAAGCTCTGGGAACGGACAATTACGTGCTTATTTTTCAAAATTTTGAAAAATGTTTTATACAAAAGTTGTGTAAAATAGTGAGCTGCACGCCCCAAAAATATTTAAATTTATACCGGGTGTTTCATAACAAAGTTACAGACCAAACTTATGTTTTTTTAAATGGAATACCCTGTATTTTTTGTCATTTTTGAATTATATGGAGCAAATCAAGGTGAGTTACTTTAATACTCCCTATACCTATTGTTTGCCGTTTTCGAAATATTTGAAGATTTGTGGAAATGCATGATCTGGGTGAAATTTTATTTTTGCCCCAGTGATTGACGTTGAACGATTAAAATCATTTCTATTATTTGGTTGAAGGTTTCAACTATGGAGCCAACCATGATTTCATACAAAAAATTATACAGGGTGATAAAAAAATGCGGTAGAGAAACCGAACTTATAAAGTTGAATAACTTCGTTTTTTCAAATGGCACACCCTGTATTTAGTAACGTATTCTCAAGTAGAATCCAATTATCTTTCAGATTATAATAATTATTCCTGATATGATAATCGCCGAATACAAGAAAACTTTTGAGATTAGGAACAGGGAACTCTTATACAATCTGAAAGACAATTGGATTCTTCTTAAGAATACGTTACTAAATACAGGGTGCACCATTTGAAAAAACGAAGTTATTATAGGATAGCTATACTTAACTATTGAAATGTTGGTGCATACTTAATATGTCATACCCAACAAGAATAGTGATAGAAATCAATTTTTTTGAACTATCATGCTTTTATATCACTTTTATTTAAGTTGCAAAATACAGATTTAATATTTGTTTACCTGTCTTGCTCTTCGAGTAAATTAACAAAACATATTTTTACAAGAAAACAGTGTAACTAAATATGGAATTGAAACGGTAAGTAGGGGTGGGTCATATACATTTTTACATTATTATCAAATCGTACTGATGAACCATGAGGTGTATTCAATAACTTGATATGATATTTTCAACTTTAAGATTAATTCTTTTCAAATATTGCTAAAACTTGTGAGATATTTGAATTCTTTTATGTATTGATAATGACGTCTGTGATAAAATAATTTAATTGTACAAATATTTAATGTGTTCATATAGATATGACTTATCCCCGATTTGTAATCTTAGAAAGTGGTAGATAAACCATTATATTATGTCATTTCAAATGATTCATCTACATTTAAAATGCACACTGGTTAAACTTAAGAATCTAGCTTCGTTACTCATAAAGAGGTAAACATAAATCGCTCTGTGCTTCTAAACTAATTTGTTGCATAGTTTTAATGCTGGAAAACTTTTTGTGATAAATCTTGATTCTGTACACCTCGAGGTCTGAACATTTTGCATCAATTAAGAGAGGAAAATATCTACTAGTTTACAAACATACACATTAGAACAGAATATACCGTGTGTTCGATAAAAAACGCCCAGCCCCATAACTTTGTTATTTATTGACCGATATGAATAAACTAAAAACCAAAGTCAATGGTAGGTTAAATACTAACAAATGACATCCATATTGATTTTTTAAATAATAATTTCATTGCCAACTTAAAATTTTTAAATGGCAGCAAATAATGTTTTCATTTTTTTACATTCGACATTATTTTTCTGAATCAAATAATACCCAATATGTTATTTTTCGTTCAATACTTTGGTCAAAAAAAATTAAAATAAATCTTCCATTTAAAATTATATTTTTCAAAAATTATAATTAGCATGCCTTGGAAAAAAGTGACAAATGTCATTTTTTGTAAGGTTATGTCAAACATGAATAATAAGGATACAATAAATAAGTACCTATGTTACAACTCAATGTAGAAAGAAATAAATAAGTAGTGCAAGTATTAATTTACTTGCGATTTAGATGTTCTGTGATTATTGTAAACACTAAGTAGAACGTCGAACTCTGCAAGTCCACGAAATTGTCGATTCACTGTCTTTGACTTTTTAAAGGCTCCATATCGTCTCAAATTTCCTTCTAACCTTCTAAATTTAGGTTTTGGTATTCGCCGCTCTGGAAAGCGTAGATGATAAATTCTTGCCGCAGCTCTTCGATTTCTAGTAAAATTATTCTCACCATAACATGACATTTGTCAAACTCATGGCAAGGGTTTTTTATTAAATGGTACATTGTTCAACTTATTTTTATTATTTCTGAGGTGGATTCGGGTATAAACGTAAATTAAATGAATGATACATTTACAATTTTTAATTCTCTAAAAAATATTCCTTTACGATTTTTCTCTAAAATGAATAAGGGAGCTAATAATTACGCATATTTAATTTTACATATTAAATTCCTATGTTCAAAATATCATTTAAAACTAATATAGATAAAAAACGAATAAACAATAATAAGCAATAAATTAACGTAAATGAATAACACAAATGAATGAAATAAGATGTTAAAACACAAACACAAGAAAATATAGATTTAGGAATGTAAACACAAAGTGTCACGTTAGCACAGAAAATAGTTTCGAACGTACTCGTATGATTGGTAGATAAAAAACTCTGAGAAGTTGTAAAAAAATTAAACGCGGCAAGTAGAAGTACACGGTAATCAGTGGAGACGTTTTGAGAGTAATTCGACACAAGATATAAGAAGAAAAAAGAGGAAATGCATAGATGTATTATGACTTGAGTCCTAATCTGCCGGCTCAGCTCTTATTGCGCTCAATTTGGCACGTCCACGCTCAAAATCATTGTTTCATTAGAAATTTTTGACAAAAGGTTTATTGCCCGTTGATGGTGGTTTCGAGCGAACTTGACCATCTTACAGACACAATTAACGAAACACAATAGAATTTTGTACAATTTTGAACTAGAAAAATACAAATTCGTAGAAATACACCAAGTTATCAAAATCATAAAATAATCCATGTCGCACGATTCGCGAGTTTTAGCGCGAACACCTTGATTGCAGGGTTAAACTCTTTCACTATGGGAGTCGTCAATAAGCAACTTGGTAATTTTGTATTCCGGCAATCGTCAATTGACAAAAAAATCATTACATATTTCACCAATTTGCAAAATATAATATAAGAAAATATTTTAGTAAGTTTGTGACAAAAAGTTGGCGTTGTAGTCTTGTATAATTTTGCCCGTAGTTGAAGGGTTAAAAAGGAATCTGGTTCTACATTTCAACCATCTAGTCAAAGATCTTATAAAACAATTAATTTATACAAATATAAATTGTGGCCAAAGTGCAAATAAATAAGAAAATATAAAAAAATAAATAAAGAAAGTCTCCAATGGTTTCAACAGGTTAGATTATAGGATAACTCCCATCTGATTCCATTTTGCCTAAACTTCAATCCTACGTTTATGGTGAATTTATGGGAAGAGATGAATTTGATAAAGAAAAACAACAACAGTATTTTGTAATTTAAAGTGGACATGAAAGATGTGTCTAATATCACAATTAAACTTACAAGGACCAATGTTTTAAAAAAATGAACAATATCTACATTTATTTCTTTTTTTTTAAATCTGTTTACTTACAATATCAAAACTTTTTTGGTTTAACTGATTGGACGATGAAAAAAAGCCCATTTGGTACCACTTCATTTAAGTTACAAAACTTTCTTGTACCCTTCTCATATAATGGTGTTAAATTTATGTTAGTACTTGGTCTTTTTAAGCACCTTGTATATTGTGTTCCTCGATACTTATTTATAAATACCTTTCTCAGTACGAAATACGCCTTTGCTGTCTTTTCAATCCCCTTGTTTATTTCCATTTCTTGTGCTCCTTTTGCATTATTCCTAAGAGCTGAAATGTATTTTTGTCTTCTGTTTCTATATCCAGTTCCTCCTACTCCTCTCCTACCACCTACACTCAATATTATAATAAACAACCTTATGAACCAGCAATTTTTTCTTTGAACCAGCAATTTTTTCTTTAAGAGGTGGTCCACCTTTTCGTCAAATAGGGGCACATTGAACATCTATAAACTTTAATTTGTGTATAATTGAATGTAATTTATAAATTAAAATTAAAAGCGGGGTTGGGTGAATCCGTTTACAAAATTTAGACGATCTTTGTAGCAAATTTTGCCTACTTTATTTTTGTATACAAAAGCGTTTCAGCGTAGGTAGAAGTGATAGTTTCAGAGATTTTTGCAAAAAACAGAGAAGAGAATCTTTAAAAGCGTTGCCATCCTCGCTCACTTGATAGAGTACGCACCAACGAACAACTGGCAATCTGAGTTGCCAAAACTGCAGTCAAACGAATAAATCAAAGTGTTATACAAACAAAGTAAAAAGTTTTATTTCATATAAAAACATGTATAACGAAATAGAAGCTTCCTACATAACAAACTGTACTAAAAAGGGGAGGATCAGATGTGTGACTCACCGATTTGATCCATCTTTGGCAAACGTATAGGTCATGACTAGGAGTGTAAGTAATAGGGCGCACTATTCAGCCGTTTTCGAAAAAAAAGGTTTTTTTTATTAGCTGTGTGTTTATGTACCATTTACTTTAATGAAACAATACCAACCCCATGGCGTATTGGTAAAATCCACGGTTCGTATTCGCAATGTCCATGGTTCGAATCTTTTTGCCCAAGTTCTCAATAGTTTTCTTTTTACTTTCTCTGTTACGAATTACAAGAAAGTATTGTGATTGTCAAAAATTTTTCAATTTTTGTTTTCCCATTTGGGGTTCTTAGACACCATTTCAACAATTTCTGGGAAAAAAAATTGTGTGTGTGTGTGTCTGTGCGCGCTGTATCTCAAAAACTAATAGAGCAATTGATATGAAACTTTGAACATAAGTCTTATTTGATAATCCAAAGAACCGAAAAGCCTTTGGTACAATTTCGTACACCGGAAGTGGGTGTGTACCTTAACTGTTTTTTGTTTTTTTCCAATATTTTTTTAAATATTAAAAATATCACAATGGTACATTATTATACAAGTTTAATAAGAGGGTATATTGTGGCACGAGTGGGATTGGAGCTGAACTCGCGCAGCGAGGAGTGCTCCAATGTAACGATTGCCCCACAATGCCTCTTATTAAACAAGTATAATATACTATTTTTTTCTACTTTGGTTTTAGTTAAGGATTTATTTCTAAAATAAAATATATACTTAAACATAGTGAGTTTTATCTTTTAACATGTGGCAGCACTGATAGCAGTGTTTCGTTTCGAACGAATTTAACCCTTAATAGTCACACCTCCTAAAAATAACATAATAGTCATTCGGGGTATGGAACTCCCCACGCCTTTGAACTTCGGTCAATTAATGGTAAATTGACAAAAAACAAAAAAACAATCTAAGATACGTTTTGAACCCCAAGTTACAGTAATATGTGAATAGTTTTCAAAACCTGCAACTTTACATTTACATTTACAAAATGTTGCAAAAAAAATTCCGCAAATATGAGTTTTTTGCAAAAAATACGGTAATTTCAATGTTCAGCTAAAAAAGAATAGTTTGAACCTGAAATAGTATCATTCCAGGTGGAATTAATACATTTTGCGACCTTTCCAAAAAGTATATTTATTTTCATGATCGAAGGTGGGATTTTTTACGAAAAAATTATATTAGTATTTTTCTGATATAAAGTCAATTTAATGTTAAATATGAATAAGAAAATATTTTTAAAACTATTATTATGAAGAAAAAAGACTATTATACTGAAAAAGACAATGATTCGATCCCAAAAGAGCATTCGACGCACATACTGTATGTGCAATGTATGTCGCACATCGACCTTTTGTAACTGCGACATAGCATGTGTGACATTTTGTCGCTTCTTCTGGAACAAATATCGCAGCGCTTTTGTTTCGGCAATCTCGGAATAATCCACAGAGAAAAAATGCTCCAAATTTTTTTTCTAGCACAATGATCACAGGGGGTGTCGTACACCACACAATTTTTCATGAAACAACAGGTACCACATTAACACTGACTCGTGAGCTCAAATAAAGTACTCGACCTTTTGAGTACGAATCGGAGGTTTTACCGATGCGCCAAAAGGTCGGTGAATTTTCTTTAACGCAAAAGGCATATATTTTTCTTGAAAACAGCTGAATAGTGCACCCTATTACTTGCACCTGTTACACTCCTTGTCATGACCTACACGTGTGCCAAAGATGGATAAAATTGGTGAGTCGCACATTTGATCCTCCTCTTGTTTTAGAACCACGGGATTTTTTTCGATTTTTCACTCACTCACTTTATTTGGCTGCGCTATAATAAATAATAATTTCTGGAAAAATCATTAGTTTGTCTGCTCTGTATCTTAAAAAATAAAGCTGACTTATTAGCGAGTTTTGTCTACTTTTGTGTACAGATGTTTTTTTTTTTTGCTAGGACCGATGGTTTCGAAGATATTTACAAAGCAACGTGAAATACAACTATTAATACGTTCACTGCCGGAGTGCTTTTTATTATATTTTACGTTAGGGCCGGGCGGTATATTTCATATTGGGCAAAAATTTCATTTTTTTGGGCCATATTGTGCAATTGTAGATATCCACGAATATTGAAGTCTTACGAAAGAAATTTTACAATATTAATCACCTATGCGAAGAAAATCGTGGAAATGTGACCAAGTCGGCAGTCAATGTGTTAAAAGGGTTCCACATTACCTTCTCACACCCCAGGCTTGGGATTTTTTTGTACGTTGTACAGCAAACACCAATGAACCACTTTGCGAGACATCAAAACGTCGGTTTTTGTTTCACTAGAAAAATCTAACTTGACAGGGCATATTTAATGGTTCATTGTTACAGTTAGTTATCAAATTGGTTTCATCTAGAAACTTTAGATAAGTTTAGCACTGTGTGTCCTTGTCAAAATATTTTTAGCTTCTTTTTTTATCACTTAAATAATATCATTAACAGTTTAAAATTTTCAATTTTAATTTGATATAATTGAAGTCCTTGTACATAGTAATAAACTATCCTAAACCAATGTTATTTCAATAGTAGTGCTATTAATAACAAGCAAGTTGTTTCCATAATCTAATCATAATTGGTTTTTGTTTAGTTTACCTCTTTCATTTATAGTAATTTACAGAATTAAAAATTCAACATACAGTTCAGGAAATATAACCACTGGAAATTGTGTCTCACATTTTGAATAAGCCTGTATATTTATGCAAACAAATTACTCACAGGATGTTTAACTTTAAATTTTACAAATGAAAATATAATCAAATATTTTTCATCTTTGCTTTTATGTTGTCCAAGTGGACATAGGCCTCCTTCTAATTCTGTGGAGCCCTCCGATTCTCTTCAGATCTTCTCCCCAGCATCTGAATTATTTTCCCTACATATGACCTCCATTCTTGTATGTGTTCTTTTTGCTGTGCATCGTGTCCTGCATTTGAGTC
This sequence comes from Ocypus olens, assembly GCA_910593695.2. NCBI lineage: Eukaryota > Metazoa > Arthropoda > Insecta > Coleoptera > Staphylinidae > Ocypus > Ocypus olens. The sequence continues at coordinate 30,069,385 of OU343047.1, forward strand.
TGGCTACATGTTCCCATGCATCTTTCACTTTAACATTTAGCATTTTCTTTTATAACGATAACGAAGCACTTCTTGTTTGAAAATGGTAATTGTATTACCGAAACTTAAGTATATTAAAAATAAATATATAAGTTATACAAAACAAAGTTAAAAGTGTTTTATTATAATTTTCTTTTCCATTGGTCTCTGATTTTGCAAGCTTTTCCATGTTAATATTGCTGTATATGTTTATATTTAAGTGCATGTTTTAGTTTTCCAAACTCAGCCCTTATTTTATGAACTTTTCTTTAATGTATTGTATTAACATCAACATTTTAAGCATGATTGGTTTTGGAAAAAAATATATCTACCAGACTAAATTTAAAAAAAAAAACAAGTAGCCATTTGAAAAAAAAAATCACTGGACAGCAATGTTAATGTTAAAAAATATGAAATTAGTTGGTTTAGTAGTATACATAATAGCTATTTATGTAACAAGTCCACAATATAGCACTTTCTTGGACGAGACGTTTTATGGCTGAGCGAGTCCATGAAGTGCTATTGTGGACGAGTTACATAAAAAAGCTTTATGTTCGACTGCTTTTAGCATTTTTGGAATACTTTTTAAATACAAACTGAAGCAATGTATTTATATATATTTTAATCATAGTGTGCATTTGCTGCCACACTAATGTCATTCATTGTAAATTTCATAGAGAATGGATGATTAGGTTAAACAATCCAACTCGCACAATAAACGTCCAAACCTTGCAAACTTCTTCAGGAGTAAATATAATAAATAATCATAAGTATTATCGCTATAAACCACTATCATAGTTGATCTCTCTTTTGCATGAGTAATTTGAATTGTATTTATTAGGTGTTCTAACCAAAATTAAAATCTGTCATTTCTGACACTGACATAAGGGTCCAATTTACTTTATCAATTATGGGACTAGTACGAAATGGCGTACGTTGCACGAGGATTATTAATAACAATGTCATCCTCAAACCTAAGGTGGTTTAGCTATTTATCATTTATTTTTATGCCCTTGTTTGTTCAGTTTAGTTGTCTTCCAGAGCTAGTGAGAATAACTTTGGCAAGATCACATCTTCTTGCTGGCCTCATCTTTTGTGTTCCTTTCCTACTGTATGCTCACTGCACTTTCATATACAGTGTATTTAAAAACGAGGAGTATGGACCTAAAAAAGATATAAAAAAATTCTCATAACTGTTTCTAGGATATGTGGGGGGAATTAGTATGACCACAAAAATGACCTTCACTAAGCCACCCCTGGGGCTGTAGCCACCCTAACTCATTTTTTTAATGGCAACACCCCCTTCCTCATTGGAAAGCTCTTGAAAATTGCTATTTAACAGTACTAAACAAAATACTTCTTATTAGTTTAAATTTTAAGAAAAATGCAAAATAATGTTTATAATTATTTATTCCAATTTCTACCTCTAAATATCAAATTAAACCATTTTGTTGCGAATAAGGTTGTAAAAATAGTAAGAAAACTGGAGAACACAAAATAATTCAACAATAACAAAAAAAGCATAAAGAAACACTGTTATTTTGAGAAATAGACTCATAGCGGTTATATTCTGCATTTAATTTGAAACCCAAAAAATGAAAGTGTTCTGATTATTGTTGAACAATTTCGACCTTATTTGCAAAAAAATGGTTTAAGTTGATATTTAGAACGAGAAATTGATACCATATTAATCATAGTAATAACAAACTATTATAAATAATACCCTGATTTATGATCAAAGTTGTTTTTTGAGCAAAATACAAGTGACTGTTCCTTATATAATTATTATTTAATAAAGAATTATCGGCTAAACTCATACCTCATAAATATTTGGCATTCGAGTGAACCGTTTTCTATCCTAAAGTAGCTATAAAAGATCAAAAGTTCAAATAAAAAAATTAGAAATGCCAATGTATATTATTATATCATCATAAGTGTCTAATATACATCCTCAAATAAGCATAACCACTTAAATGCAAATTTCAAAACATGTAAATGCACTTCTCGTATTCCTAGTATATTGGTGGGGCTGTTCCAAAATGAGAGCGGAATATCTAAATCAAAATGACGGGACTACCCCGACATAGGACTTCAAAGGGATAGGCCTCTTGTGAGTGTGCCACTGATTATATATTTCTTCAAATGGAGTGGTTTAAACACACATATTTATTATACTGAAAACATTCATTTGTTAATTTGTTGTCTATTTTATATTTTTAAAACAAATTTACTCAACCCACTAAAATGTTAAAAACCTGTAGTGACATCTGTATTAACAAGGCTAATTATTCACTGCAAATAAAATAATACAGCTGAATGACCACCAAGTTGATAGCCAATTGGGAGTATTAACTAAAACAAATACAAGCACAATTTTTAATTTTTACTACCAGGCTTTGTTTAATTTATATACCATTTTAACAATTAAATGTAAATAAAATATTATCATGAAGAAACCGTGGTTAAGCTAAAACAATTTTTGTCAGATCGGCTTGGATGTTAATAACGTATGATAATAAAAAGCAAATAAAATGAAAATGTGAAAAAACCTGAATACGGGCCTGGCAAGCCATGAATCACACACTGGATTTTACTATATATGGTGTCAATTTGAAAGTCTGTGTAATGGTTATGAAATGCCATTGATGCTCTAAAAATTTCAGTGCAAGTGTTCACATTGTACAGTCTGCTTGTAAAAGAGTAAACACTGACGATGTATTTGTATGAACCCCCCAGTAAATTATCTTTAACTTCTGTTGAAGGTGAAAATATCTAGTGAGTGTTATTTGATTTGTAACCATTTCAATTTTAGAGTTCCAAGAGGCCTTCCAACTCTTCGATAACCGCGGCGATGGAAAGATACACGTCTCGCAGATTGGAGACGCCCTGAGGGCCTTGGGACAAAACCCAACAGAATCAGATGTTAAGAAATATACCTTCCAACATAAGCCAGACGAGAGGGTGTCTTTTGAGGTGTTTTTGCCAATTTATCAGGTAAGAAATATTTTAATTTGTAGATATATTGATATCTGTATGTGACCCCATTTTTTTTAAATTTATTTATATATTCTGAAATGCAAATGTTATAAAAATAAAGTTATATATAAAACATATTATTATATCAATGAGTATTTTTGAAACAGAACAAGACATTTTTATATATACAGGGTGTCCCAAACTTAGTAAGTTGTTGACTGCTTTCTTGGTCTATAACACTGAGAATAATTAACCAGTCTGTGGGGTCTGAGTGTTACATTTGTCCAGTTTATAAGACAGAGTCCCTTGTTAAGTATTCTGATGCCAGGTGAGATGTCCGACTTGCTTTAACCCCTATGAAAAGGTCGGTTAGGCGAACTAGGTGATCTGAAACACACCAATTTAAAATACACTTTGCTTTGAAAAAATTTATTATTAAAAATGTTTCAGCGAACATAATTAATTTTTTTTGTGATTAAAATTTAGTTCTTTTTTCTGTTGCAACTGAACGCCCCTGGCTGAAATATGGTGTAACCGCCTTGGCAGTCAATGTGTTAATGATAGAAATTTACCTAAATTAACAATATCATGCAGTTTTTTGAGCCGGTTTTGGCACCGTTGAAAAAGGTTTAAAATTCCCAGCAATTAAAAATTATTTTAAAATAACTGAAAGTCGCCTTTTAATAGTAAAGTGCCTATTTGTGATATTTTTCACATTAATCAGTTTTTCAAAAACTAGCGAGTTTTTGATAAATACTTATTTTTTATAAACATCATTTTAACATACTCTGCTTGATGTAAATTTAATGTAACTATAATTTCATAATTATAAACCAAAAGTATCAAAATTATTTAAAATGAAACAATTAATGAAAAATATTTATTAACACAAGATATTTTGAATTTAGTTGTCTCCAGTATTTGTAAAGGAGTTTTTCTAATATTTTTCACATTTAAAAAAATATTTGAAAAAAACCACTTCCGGTGTTCGAAATTTTACGAAAAGCTTTTCAGTTCTTCGGATTGTCAAAATTTTTGTTTAAAGTTTCATTAAAACAATTTAGTAGTCTCAGCCACAGACACAGCATTTTTCAAGAAAGTCAAATGTCTAAATATTTCCCATGAAATTTTGAATTCGAAAAGAATCACGAAAAAAATACTTTCTCGTTCTCTTCGTAAGTATGACCTAACAGTTTAAATAATCGCAATTTCTCTCATATCAAAATGATTATTTAAATATTTCTAAAATAGATGGTTGTTTGAAGTACAATTGATTTTGATTAATTGGGGCAGCTGTTTATTTTGTCCAAATCTTACACTCAGTCCATACCAATTCAGACAGTCAAAAAAGACAACATTTTTGGGATTGGCAAGAGAACTTGGATAAACGGAGGATATCATTTTAATCAAAAAACCATTCCATAGATAGATTTACATAAAAAAGCAACCAAATCATGGAAATAACATTATTTCGCTGAGATATAATTCAATTGCAAAATTTTATAGATTAGAAGAAAAAACATTTAAAGAGTTTCACATCTTTTATTTTACTATACATTTTTAATCTAAATATTGTTTTTGAGAAGTTTATATATTTTTTGGAACAATTATTAAAGGATCCCGCAGTTTTTCAGTCAATCTTCTTGAAACCAACTGAAAAATATTCACCAAATCATGCCGATCAAAAGTCTCCATGGCCGCAACAGCCAAAGATCCCAAGATCTCGTGCAAAAAGCAGTTCTGTGCCTGATACTGTAATAATCGAAAAAATCTTTTGTAAATTCATCGATGACATTTTAAAACTTCATTCATTTTCCTTTTTACTTTTTTGAATAGTTCAAAATTTTCATTCATAGATAATTTTTTAACTGAAATCTAGTGGCATTCCCTCCCAGCAATAATGTAGGCCTGTCTTTAAAAGCCCTATAAACAGGTTATTGCTTCTTTATGCACGTATTATCTTTCTAGTTGTACTGATAAGGGATAATCACAATTATTTGGCAATTATTTTTAAAAAGCAATTGACTATTTTTCAATAACTTTCAGCAAATTTCGAAAAGCAGAATTCCCGATACAGCTGATGATTTCATTGAAGGATTGAGGCACTTTGATAAAGATGGAAATGGTTACATTAGTTCCGCCGAATTACGTCACCTTTTAACAACTTTAGGAGAAAAACTTACTGATGATGAGGTAAGCAAAAAGTTATATCTCTGCAAATATAATCTAGATAAATTTCTTGGTAGATTAAATCATTAAAATGCTATAGTTCATTAAATTGAATGTTAAAATTGTCCAAAAAAAACACTATTTGAACTTATTATAGAAAATCGTATGACACTCGTTAAGACCAATAGAAAAATTAGTTCATAAGCCATAACCAAGGCAACAACAAAATTTCTTGGAAATTTTTTGTAGGTAGACCGACCTAATTGTGATTAATAGTGGAATTTTTTTGCTGTCAAAGATCAAATTTTAGACACAAAGTACACAATTAAACATACAGATAAAAAAGACAAACAAATCATGTACGTTATGACAACTTGATATTGATTATCAAAATTTAAAACAGAAATGGATTACTTTTTTTGGGGCTTGTGTCAATACGATTTTCTTGCCGAATCTGCACTCGAGTATCAATTGATCTACGGAAATTTTTTGTCGTGCATTTCAAGAATGTAATCGGACCCGAAGGGAACATTAGAACATATTGAAATGTATTACGTAAAAATTCCGGAAATTGATGCTCTTGTGAGATTATAAGTGAAAATATTCTTTGGATAAAGCTTACTTTGATAAGAAATTTATTTTGTTATGCTGTAAAAAGGTATTGTAAAAACCTTATTTATTAAATTAGGTGGAACAACTTCTTCAAGGACAAGAGGATTCCCAAGGAAACGTTAATTACGAAGATTTTGTTCGTTTAGTCATGTCCGGTTAAAAACCTAGCCACCATAGTAAAACATGCGAAGCATTTATTACATTTAATTTCATATAAAATAGGTTAGTTGTTTACATTCTTCCAGAATTTATTTTCAAAGTGCCTTCATTCCATTTTTTACCCTTTGATAGAAATGTTATCAGTACCTATCTTGTATTGTCCGAATAAAGTTCCAAGTTGTAATATTATAAATAAACTATTTTATAAATTTCCTACGCTTTTTATACATTCTTGCAAGAAATCAACGCCAATATAATTTTATACATTTTTATATTCATTAACTATTAGGTGTATTTATTTTGAAGATTGTAGTTATTATTCATACAATTAGATGGAATACTGTATTACATATTGGAGTGTAAAATAAACATTATTTAAAATATTTTTGTTTTATTGAGAATTTAATGAAATAGTTTATTACAACTGTATCAAATATTTTGATATATGACTAACAATTTACTTGCTGTGCCTATGCATTTTGGTAACATCAACAAGTGCAAATTTATTTATTAATTAACTATAAATTAACAGAGTGGATTTTAAAAATTCATGATGTCCTTTTTTTGTATTGAAAGGTGTCGCCGGTGACTAACATGAACATCTAACAAGAAAAAATACCTTCAGCCACTCCACTTAGCCACACGTTAAATGAATTGACGAATCATTGCCAATCTAACTAAATACAAAGTTAAAATTGAAAGGATCTCCCATCCGTGTGTGAACCCTTAATATGCTCAGCATTTATCAAATTCTTGGCTTTAGGTGGGCTTTCTGCTCATGAATCAGCTCCGAAGATCCCGTGACCCTTCAAGACATCCTTCTCATGATCGATCCTGTACAGTTGGACGTGACACTAAATTTATTATGTTAGCTAGTGGCTTATCAGGCGATATTTCCAATGTCACCAATGTTACCACGCAGAAGTTTGATTTGAGGTAAAGCTTGTGAAGAAAATGGGTTAAATAGAGAATACACACGGAAAAAGTTATATATTTGAATATTTTTAGTAGTGATGGAAAAGATCGACTACTTGACTCTTGCAAATGATCGATCTTCTCGATATGATTAATCTACTTGATTGATAAGCTGATTGATAAGCTCCATCTTCTTGATATGATAAATCAGCTCGAGCTAATCGATCTTCTAAAAATTGATCACTTAGCGAGGAGTTCAATCATGAACAGATCACATTTTTGCAGCTGGATGCTATAGAGCCGTTTGATCTGTTCAAGGAGATCGATCAGTTGTAGCACAGCTCGATCATTGTATGAAAACACCATTTTATTTTATTTGATCGATTAAGTAATTCTTTAACTTTTTGACTAACTTGATTACTAATCAATTCACTGAATTAATAAAACATTTGATTTTGCTTCTATTTCACATTTTCTAGTGTAGTTCACATTATACCTTATGCGAGAAATAGGAAGAGCTATGGAATGCGCGTGGAATGTGCCGATGGTCGTTACCAGTGGCGCAGCATAAATTCAGTAATTTATCGTTTTAATTATTAATAAAATCTCTTTTTAGTATTTTTTTGAATATCACAATATATAATTAAACTTAAAACATATTTAAATATGTTTATGGTTTAAATTATTTGTAAATAATGGGCATAAACGACAAACTTTATAATTCCCGTTTCGAAAGACGTCTACGTTCATGGAAAAGCGGAGCGATAACTTTTGGTTGAGTGGTACAGCGGTCGGGCCATGTGTTCAGCGAGATATGAACGAACCATCACAAAAAATATATTGGTCCACAGCTTATACCCTCGAACACACGGTAAACAGAGCGGCCCATTGAAAATAACATGCCAAAAAAAAAATTATTTTCTATTTCATCGCTGCGCTCACCATTTTAAAGGCGCATACTATTTACATTCTTTAAATTCCATAGCTCTCTGTATATAACCGATAGACTTTAGTTGTAGGTAAAGTAGTACAAAAAATAACTACTTGTTAGTTGAATACTTGCTACTTAACAAAATTTGAACTAATGAGTATCAACATTGGAATCAAATTTGTTATTTGTTACTTTATGACTATTAGAATAAACTTGTCATTTTAAAAACTTTCCTATAAGAAAATGTGACGATTAATAAATAAATGTGCTGATTAGAATTCTCCTGACCTGCCTCAATGCAATAATAATAACCGATGAAATGATGACAATTTTTTAAAAATAATATACTGCCGTATGACAGTGATAAGTTTAAATTCAGTCAGGTTGTCAGTGAGGATATTTATAAAATAATTTTGAGTATAAAAAGTAAAGCATCTGGTGATGATAATTTAAATGTTGATGTTATTAAATATTATTGCCCTTTATTACTACCGTAAACTCTGCTCTATATATTAATACATTTCCGGATAGTTGAAAAAGGGCAATAGTAGTTCGTCTACCAAAAATTATAAACCTACTGGAATATAAAGATTTGAGGCAGGTTAGCATCCTACCTGTATTATATAAAATTTTAGAAAAAGTAGTAGACATCTAGTTAAGACAGTATTTCATGGCAAAGACATCTTACCCAATAATTAATCTGGTTTCAGGCCCAATCAAAGTTGTTGCATTATTATTTATTACGGATGAAATCTTGTCCACCATCAATGTAAACAAAATTGCTGTCCTAACCTAGCTAGACTATAGCAATAGAGAAGAGAGAAAGAGAATGTATGAAAGGGTAGGACTGGCTGAGGTGAAGGTGCAAGAATGGTAGGGGTGTGAAAGTGGCGGCATGGATGAAAGAGAAGATGAAGGAAGTGGAAGCTCAGGAGAGGGAGGGACGAATAGATAAGAGCAGTGGTGTATTGGTAAAATAAGAAGTAAGGGAACGCATGGTGAAAGCAAAGAAGTAAGGGAACGCATGGTGAGAGCAAAAAAACAGTCCGCGACTTTCCACAAGCAGCTTGCTGAAAGTTTTTCGGAGATCATCTTATTTTAAGCAAACTATTGTTTTCCTTGTAAGCTTTTTTATTTTTTTTTTAATTCTTACTATACAAAATATTAACAAAAACAAACGTGTTCCGTTTCTGAAAAAAGGTGCCGGAACGTCGTTCCTCCATGTTCCCCCTCCAATACACCACTGGATAAGAGCGAGTATAATGATATGTTTGAAAGATGGCAAGTGTATTCGAGGGTACCAAGATAAATGAGTGAGGGTGGGTGGAGCAGGGAGGAAAGGATGATAATGGCGAGGGCTAGGTGTGGGTCTGGAGAGAGGGGGAGGAAGAAATGGATGGGGGAGGATTATATGTGATGTAGGTTATGTGAATGGGGGAAGGATGCGTGGAGGCACCTGGCGTAAGAATGTGAGGGGGTGAATGAGGAATGGGTGGGAGTGAAAGGAACAGAAGGGTGACGGAATGGATGGGGCTGGGGTAAAGACACTGGAGAAAGTGGGACGCGAGAAGGAGGACAGGAGGTGAAGGGAAAGGAGAGACGAGGAAGAATGATTATAGTATTTGTATATAAAGTAATAGAAGCAAATATGGATTTGTTTATAATTATGCCAATAAAGGTTGTTTTTTTTTATAGTAAAACTTTCGATACGATCAATCACACTATTCTCTTGGCCATTCTGGAAAGTATAGGCCTGACTCTTTCAGCTGTCTCTTTTTTTTAAAGTTACCTACAAAATAGAACTCGAAGAGTCAAGTTTGTAACAAAATATCAACAGCAAAATATGTTACTAAAGGTGTTCCACTAGGTCCGTTACTTTTTCTAATCTACACTTCAAACTTAAATAAGCAAGTAAAAATGTTCACGGACGACTCACAACTATTACATACATTTACATTGGAAGACCATGCATCAGCAATTGCAAATATTAATAAAGATTTAGATAGTGTATACAAAATATCAAATAGGCATTGTTTAACTATAAATCCGAATATTAAAAGAAGCAAAAAATCTAGGCCTGATGCTTGATAATACCTTTAGATATTCTATTCAGGTTAATACGAGCCGCATCCAGAATGTAAGTTTCCCGATTTTTTCCCTTTTAAATTAAAAAAATTAGCTGTGTCAATCGTGCATGCGTAATAGATCTATGACATAGCAATCATATGCCAGCCAAAGAAGTCCCGCCTGGTGCCAGTAGCGTGGCGGCAGAGGTCCGAAATGCTAGCTCTTATTCCTTCTCCCGCCGCCTAAGAGGTTCGGTCGGTGATAAAGTTCTTTAATGCACAAGGCATTGCGCTAATTGAAATTCATCGTCAGGACTATGGGTCGAACATCACGAGTAAGCAGATGGTGCATCGCTGGTGTAGGCAGTTTTCCGAAGGTCGTCAAAGTGTCCATGATGAAGAGCGCAGTGGGCGACCGTCCCTGATCAATGATGATCTTGTTGAGTTGGTGCGGCAGCGTATCATGAAGAACCGTCGCTTCACGATTACGGAGCTGAGCAGCCATTTTACTCTTACGCAGATATCGCGATCCTTGTTGCATGACATTCTCAGTAAGCACCTTCTGTTAAAAAAATTGAGTACCAGGTGACACTCGAACACAAAATGAAACGTTTAGGAGCAGCGCTAACATTTCTGCAACGGTATCACGATGACGGCGACGAGTTCCTTGACAGGATCGTCATGGCGATGAGACTTGGATTGGCGGCATAGTGGATCTACGATCGGCGCTTTCGGTACGGAAAGTGATGTGAACAGTGTTCTGGGACAGGAAGGGCATTCTGCTCATTGACTTCCTTCCAAGAGGTGAAACAGTGAACGCTGACTGTTACTGTGAAACACTGCGGAAATTGCGACGTGCCATTCAAAACAAGAGCCGTAGAATGCTTACTGCAGGTGTTGTGCTCCTCCATAACAATGCTCGTCCACATACAGCTCGGCACACAGCACACTGTCCTCCGGTGAGCGTTTTGGCAACGACGAAGAGCTGAAAACGTCTGTCACACGCTGGTTGCATTCATAGGCGGCAGAGTTGTGCGACAGAGGGATACAAAAGTTGATCTCACGATACGACAAGTGTCTCAATTCTGGTGGTGGCTATGTTGAAAAATAGCTGAAACATTGCTGTGCCTGTTGCCAATATTTTTTTTCCTGAAAGTGTGTGTTCTTTACAAATATTGAAAAATAGCTGAAACATTGCTGTGCCTGTTGCCAATATTTTTTTTCCTGAAAGTGTGTGTTCTTTACAAATATTGAAAAATAGCTGAAACATTGCTGTGCCTGTTGCCAATATTTTTTTTCCTGAAAGTGTGTGTTCTTTACAAATATTGAAAAATAGCTGAAACATTGCTGTGCCTGTTGCCAATATTTTTTTTCCTAAAAGTGTGTGTTCTTTACAAATATCAATGGGCGCGTACGTCAGACTAAACAGTTGGGTGTTTACTGCCAACCGCTGGGGAATTTTCTGATGAACGCACTGTTGATCGTGAACAAGTTCGTCCATCGGTCGCCATTTTACCAATCGTACAAATTAGACTGATTGGTGTTGGAATCAAGTGTTGAAGTTGCCGCCGAAAAGGAGGTTACAAAGTCTTACGAGTATAAAAATATAATAACTTGCCTGAAAAGTTCGTCTACACATTCTAAAGTGGTCTCTAAATTGTGTGTCTGTGTATCGCGGCACTACACTTTCACAAAAATTTCGATTTCTTACTTGTGGCTGTCACACCAAAAACATCTTCCATGGGCAATGCTAAATCCACTGCATTATTGAGGATTTGCATTAAATCTTCTGTGCCATCAAATAAAAGAAAATATAATTAGGCATTATCCATCGCTGGATTCTAGGTTATGTTAAATATATACAAACAAAGTACTGCAATCAGAATGGCCGCGTAGCGTTCATCAAATACCAACATTCAGCGTTAATGAAAATAAACATGTTGACAGTTGAAAATTCTGACGAACGCGCCCAATAACTTTGATTCATGATTCATGTGATCCATTACAAAAGACTTTGTTGAGTTACGCGATATTTTTGAAAAAATCGCCGAGACACGTCGATTTTGTTTGGAGGGGGAGAACGTTTGATAACATTTCAACCTTCATAACCTTAACCCCCTAGCCATCCCTAACTTCACCTCCCGATTTTAAATAGGGAAAGTGAGTCTATTGCTATATCTTTGAAAAGCTCTTTTGATTCTGAACCCAACGGTGTCATTTGTTTTTGTTTTCTTTGATTCTTGGGGGAACGGCAACACCACGAAATTGCATTTGAGATAACAAGCTTTGTGCATGTATCTCAGCCACATCCTATTATACATGCTTTTATTTGTTTTGACATTTGTCTCTTGCCAAACATTATGTACACTCGAAGAAAAAGTGGAAATTATGAAACTATATTTTCGAATGGAAGTTGCGCCAACCGAGCTGCAAAAGTATTCAATTAGCATTATGTGGCTAGAATTTCAAGTCATTCCCTTCATAGTAGAACAAGTAGCAAGTGAAGATAGTGATCAGGAAAACCAGTTAATTTTTCAACAGGACGGTGCACCTCCACATTTCGTTTTGGCTGAACGACAGTAACTTGACGAAACTGTTCCTGGGCGATGGATTGGACGAATTGAATGGCCTCCACGGTTGCCTGATATGACACCCCTTGATTTTTCTTATGGGGGAACCTGGACACCTTAAGAGCAAGGTGTACAATTCGCCACCAGAACCACTAGATGATTTTCGCGCTAGAATATTGAATGAATACCGTTTGATAACTCCATACATGTTGTCTAATGTAAGACGACGTTTCGAATAGAATGTTTATTTCTGTATGGAAATCAACGGAAGCAATTTTGTACATTTTCTTCTGTATGTAGTTGTTCATGTTTTAAGTTTATTGTTATTATTTCTTTGTTCTGTTGTGTTTATTTGTGTCAATAAATCACGCATACATTTCTTACTGGATTGTTAACTTTTTTGTGGGGTTAAACAGTGAAATTGCAATTTCGAAGTGTTGCCGTTCCCTCAGGAATCAGTGAAAACGAAAACAAATGCTTTTCAAAGATATATCACTCGACCCACTTTCCCTAATTAAAATCGGGGGGTGAAGTTAGAACCGGCTAGGGGGTTAAGGTTATGAAGGTGAAAATGTCATCAAAAGTTGTCCCCCTCAAAACTAAAATCGACGTGTCACGGTGATTTTTCCAAAAATGCCTCATAACTCAGCAAAGTCGCTTGTTACCTCGGAGATGGACCACCCTGTATAATTTCATATTCATATCTCCCGCATTTTAGTGGAGCATGGTTGCCGCTTGCACATATATTGTATATAAAGGTACTTACGTGTTATTAACATACTAGGAAATTTAGTTTTAGTTTATTAATTGTAGTAATAATTTACTATTAAAGATTTATATATTTAAGTTTTACTTAATAATTACGAAAATGCGCAATTTGTTATAGTGCAACAATGTGCGCGTGGACATGTCTTGCGCGATTCTCGTTTTTTTCAGCGTTGGTTTAAATATTTTGTTTAAGCAATTGTTGAATTTATTTACCAAATATGCCAACGTGTACTGCAACCGTAAGGCTGGTAAGTGAAATGTAGACGTTTTAATTAAATCAAACTAAACTTGTTTCATGTAGGTAATCGGCGATATGAAAAATTCTAGAACATCCCTCATGGGCTCTGTACACTACCTGAAAGCGTTAATCCCAATCACTATAACAAACACAATCTACAACAGGATTCAATATGGTCCCCAGTTTTTTGATACACATATGCTGAACAATGTCCCGTACAAGATTCTGAGTAAGCATGTCTATAAGAAACACCCATTATTCAATGTCTACCTTTGGATGCGAGATGCCCTACGGGATTTGGAAAAACACTATGTGAGTAAAATAAATTGCTCAACCCACACGATTAATAATGGTAGTAATTTGAACTACCAATACGTAAATACCAAAACAATTCACTCGATTAATGTTGATGTGTCGATTTCAGATGAAGCAGCTGTACTTTATTGTTCGTAGAAGAGATACTCTAGATATCATCGAGTACTATTGCTTCACCGTTAAATACCCAGCGGTAGGCGAGAAACCCAAGTAAGTTGCATTGTAAATAATATTCAATTTGGTCAATTGAATTAGTGTGTGTAAAAATTGTATCATATTGCATTTGTTTACCTTTACTCGGTAGTTTTCTACCACTTCCAACACTCTTCATATATGCTTATTCAGTACATATTTTTTAATTAATTGTGTAACACAGATGTGTTACTAACAAACAATTGGTTTGCTCAGTAGTAAATAATATTGACTGAGAATAGTATATTATACACAGAGTCAGGAAGTACTCCATTACAGCGGAATGAATGAATGAATTTTGGGTCTAAGGCGCATCGACATCTAAGGTCATTACAGCCGAGGTTTGCAATTGCCTAATGCTGGAATTACCTTCCCGCAAGCTATGTTCACTATTTTATTCACAATCGATTATGTAATCTGTATTACATTCAATTATTAAGTTTGATGTGTAACTTTAAAGGTAAAATTGTTTGTTTTCTTGGGATGGTTCATATATAAAGTTAAATCAATGATAATATTAAAAGAAAAAAAGGATTTCTTAACAAACAAAATATCAGTTACGAGTATTATCGGTAGGGTTTAAACTGGTAATATTAATTGCGACATTGAAATTCCTTGACTCATTTGCTCATTTTAAATATTGAACTTCTGGGTGGAGGTTCTTAATAAATTAATTGATGAGGCTGTTATTCGTTGAAAATTCATATTCACTTTTTAAAGGGTTAAGTAAAATACTTTTTAATTTTCAATTAGGATTTAAAATATACATTTACCTAGCGAGATTTGCTTTTACTTACAATTAGTAACAAATCTTGCTTGGCTTTTTCTACCATTTATTTCAACGTTGGGAGTACACATCTCCAGACATCTGTAAATCAAGAAACTTCTGTGATTGATGTCAATTTGACGTTTATATGAATTGACAAATGATACACTACCTAATCATGTGTTCCGTCACTTCCCAACCCTGAGATGTCCAATGGCATAGGGAATTGCTAAACTTCCAACTTCTTGAAGGTTTAAAATCTGCATATTACCATGGTGATTGTGAATAAAAAATAAACCATTATATATTAAAAAAATTGACTATAAACTCTGGTCAGTGTTCAATAATTTTACAATATACAGGTTGATTGGGAAGGATCCCCTGTAAGTGTGCCAAGGAGGTCAAAATGAATAAAAAAGCATAATAAACATAAAGCCAAATATCAATAGTTACTGACAAGGAGAGGATCAGATGTGTAACTCACCGATTGGATCCATCTTTGGCACACGTGTAGGTCATGACTAGCAGTGTAACAGGTGCAAGTAATAGAGCGCACTATTTAGCCGTTTTTGAGAAAAAAATTAATTGATTCTAAAATTAAGATATTTAAATACACATGGATTTATAAAAACTATAAATAGAAAATGAATGAACCCAACTTCAATGATAGGGTTCGATCCTTCGACCTTCTGACTACGAATCGGAGGTTTTATCGATGCGTCAAAAGGTCGGTATGTGTTTGTTAACGCAAAAGGTATATAAACATACGAATGAATGACAAATTAAAAAAACATTTTTTCTCGAAAACGGCTGAATAGTGCGTCCTATTACTTGCACCTGTTACACTCCTAGTTATGACCTACTCGTGTGTCAAAGATGGATCAAATCGGTGAGTCACACATCTGATCCTCCCCTTGTGAGATATGATTGAAATTTTTTTTAACCAAGTGTATTGTACAGTGCATCAGTGGATACATCGATTATAGAAAAATATTTGTATGCTGGACGATTGATAATGTGCTGCTAATTTAAGAGTAAATAACAATTAGATTCATTGTAATGAAATAATTTAAAGCACTTCAGATGCCTTGGTTCATTTGATGGGTGCATCAATTTGTTTGCAACTTTCTTGGGATGTACTTCTACTCTTTCGCTATATTTGATACTAAGTTTTTGCATTTCCTCTTTATTTTGAAAACGTTGTAGTACAAGGTTGTCATAAAGTAAGGGACCTACTTCAACTTACTATATGTTTTTAACAAATTAAGCTAATGACAAAAAGTAAAAGAAATTTAATTGCTTAAATAATCGGATTTCTTATGCCTACCACTGGTTAACACAAATATCCGATATGACCACCATTTTTCAGTAAAATTAATAACTGTTCCTCCAAATTATATACAGCAGTGCTCCACATTTCTGGTTGAATTGTATCAATTTATCCCTAATTCTGCATTTAAATTCTTCTGGCATTGTTGGTAGTGTTCTAAACACCATTCCTTTTTATACAACCCCACAAACCCCCTGCTAATCAAATTACGCTACGCTTTTAATGGACATGGCCTTGCTCTCAAATCCATTTTCGTTCGAAATATTCCCAATCCAGCAATGTAATAGCTACAGTATTGATAATAACATTGTTCTAAAACAATTCTTGTTCGAAAATCTGTGTTATTCATTATGTAATCGTTTAAAAATTTACGTTTATGTGAGTTTTATTTTGAGAACAATTCTGAAAATTATGATAATTTAATAACACTTGTATTAATGGTTGTCATGACAACTCTTTTGTTTTCCACATAAAATCAAATTATTGAAGCAACTAGATTTCATTTACTTTTTGTTGCTAGCTTAATTTCTTAAAATTGTACAAACATTTAAAGTATACCCCTTACTTTATGTTAACCCCATATACCTTTGTTTGAGTTGCAAGCTGATCTCCATAGTTAGATCCTATAGGTCCAGTTAGGCTTGAGGACCACTTTGTAGATTAGTGTTTTGTTGCTTAGTGTTAGTTGTGATTTTCTGTCAATCATCCAGAACTGAAATGTTTCCCAGAGTAAGATTGTTATAATAATCTGACGCTGGTCCTGGCATAACAGTAGAAGAAGAAATTCTTATCATGATTTACCATAGCCCGTCTTTTAATTCATCAAACTACTATTTACAATTTTAATAAAAATATTTAATTATCTCACCGCTATATCACAAGTCTGCATTCTTTGAGAGATCATTTTCTTACAATATTTATAAAATTTATAACAAAATACCAACGCAATTAAAAAATCTCACATTGATTAATTTTAAACATGAGGTACGTTGGAAGTTGATGAAGAATGAGTTTTAAATATGTCAGCAGATAATGAAACAAATTTTTAAGCATGTACCATATTTTTTTTAAATTTTTTATTTTAATAAATGAAAATGTTTAATTTTAATATTAACTTTAATTTAATTGATATAGTAGGTTAAGTGGGAGAGCAGTTAATAGTTGAATAAACTAACTGAACTTTGCCTACTCTTGTAAATTTCATTTTTGTAATTACTTTTGCATTAATAAAGACAATTTATTATTATTATTATTATTAATGTTCAATTATCTAATATGAAAAATGAGCTTGGTAGAGTTTTATTAGCTTATGAATATAAGGCTTAATATCGTATAAAGTCACTTTTAATAACATCTAGACAATTTTTTAGTTTCATTAGCAATTTAGATAAAGCACTAAAACTGGTTTTGATTGCATATGATGTTGACAAATAAATAAGTAAAAAGAAAAACCTTTATTTGCCATTAATCTTACAAATACAGACAAAATAAACAAAAAGACCAAAGTGACCAGCAACGATCCATTCTTTCGTCTTTCGGTGACCTCCAGCCAGCTGGACCTTCCTAACTTGCTTTTCCATAGCATATTGCACACCTCTATCCCTTCACCACTTTTACACAAACCTTCCTTCCTCCACATCCCTTTTACTGTCCTACTTAGCTACTCATCCAATCCTTCACACCCATTCATCCAATGCTCCCACACATCCTATCCTTCACCACAAAACACACATCTGGTATATCCCTCACCCATCCACACCTTCCTGCCCTTTTCTTCACTCCCATACCTGAATCGGCTAGTAACCGTACCTCGTCTGGTTTAAGCTGTTTAAGGTAACGCGGCGGGCCTGAAAACACTTGAAGGGTTATAATTACTTTTCATTATCTGTTCTTGTCTCCCTTGCAATTTAACGCCTTTAAGCCTATTTGCTATTTCCTTCTCTATCTTCCCCCCCCCGCGCTACCTTCTCCTCAAATACCACTTCTGACCACCCTGCACTCACAAACAACTTGTTTCTTTCGTTCATCCACCTTATGCCCTCTTCGTTCTTCATCCATTTCCTATAACACGCACACCACACTTTCTCACTACCCTTTCCTCACCTAACGCCCATACCCTTCTCCAAATTTTATCACCTGTTTTGCCACCAACCAATCTACTGACATCCTATAACACTCCTGCAGGACTATATATTGCGGTGTAGACCTCTCCAGCCCTAAAATCCTCTTCAGTACTGCATTTGTACCCTTTCTACCTTTTCATGCCCATTCACTCTCCACACCTGTTATTGATATCACACATACATCCCACCACACCATTTGCATCCTTATATTTATTCCTAACACCCCATTCCAGATTTTCCGCAGCCGTTCCATTTCCACTCTGGCTTTCTTGCACACAAATTATATGACGCACTATGCCATCTGTTTCATTGAACATATACCCTAGATATTTAAACTTTCTCACTCACTCAAACCTCTCTCCCTAACGCCACTGAGTCTTATGCTTCCTAGAGAAGGGGTATAGGTAACATTTCTATACTGCGCATTCCACCTTCCGCCATTAGAAAATGCGCCCCCAATATCATGTCTTGGGAATTTGTAGTTGCTTTTTGTTTTATAATATTTTGTTAGTATCTTGAGTTATTTCAAGTGTGACAACTATATTGTTTATATTTCATGAAGTATGTTGCTTGAATAATGTTAATTGTAAGGAATTTATTTTATTTTTGTTGAACTTTTTAAGATTCTTATATTTTGTTTATCTGTATAGGATGAAAACAAGGGAACAAGTAATACAGATTACTTCAGAATTATTTGAATCCATCAATCACCTAGGCCAACAAGATAAACTTAATGGAGAGAATATTAGTTTCGCCATGCAGATTATTCTAAATGACTGTGAGTATATTTTGTGAGTTGCATTTTTAACTATTACTGCATTTTCTATTATCAACTTACATACTGTGGGTTGACTTGCAATATGCAGCATAGGGATTTTACTATAAAAAATTTTAAATCAAAAAATTTGTTTCCTTATTTATTTTAGAGCTAAAGTGTAAATACATTTTTGCAGAGAAAAAATGCTACACCTGTACGTACAGTTGACAATGATAATTTTTATTCAAAACAAGAATTAACATAATACAACCAGAAACTTTTATAAATTATAACAAATAAACCTAACTTTAAATCATAGTTATAATAAATCCCCTTTTACAACTAAACAATAACCCAACCTGTCGTAATATTAGCTAATTGGTATTGATATATTTCATCACACTCACCTCAAGTTTGCAATTCTTCAAGAGTTTGATGTATTCTTTCAGAGTAAATATTTTATCCTAAATTTTCCCAAAAAAGGGGCTCTGGTAAGCCACTTACTTAAGAAATGTAGACCAATAAGTTTATCTGAAAATATGCAATTTAAAAACTAATGCACATCAGGCGTGCACCCAAGGGGGTGGCTATCGGGTTTAAGCCCCCCCAAGACATTTATGTACCGAGCGTTAACCACCAAATCTGGCCATAGGAAAATAGTGCTTATGGAATTTGATTTAATTTTAATGCCATTGCTATGTTACACTTTTATTTAATGTCATATTGATGGATTTTCAGTTTACACATACAGGGTCTTTTTTTTAACTCAGAACATATGATAGTTAATGTCTATGTTCTATGTTATAAAAATCACATCAACGCATTGCAATGTATTGACAATGTAGGCAACCAAGTACACAAAGGTGCCAGTGAATGCTTCTTCTCTCGGCCCCGTCGACCTGGCGACTGGGGGGGCCAAGGTATTGGACCAAATCTACCCTATCCAGCGATCAGGAAGTAATTCACTTAAATAATTATTAATGGCAGCTGTAGAATGTGGAGGCGTTCCATCCATCTGATAATAAGGAGCAGCAATGTTTAGTGTATGAATTTCTGGCACTATACGAGTTCGCAGAAGATCTGAGTGAACATTACTGTTTAGATTTCCATTAATAAAAAAAGGACCAATAAGGGTATCATTAATTAGTCCAGCCCACACATTAACTCTCGCATTGTATTGTGTGTGCGTTAAATTTTGTAAGCGAGGATTATTGCACGCCCAAAATCTAAAAGGTGAAGGAATGGATGTTAGGAATGGGTATCGATAAGAAATGAAGAATACTAACCTATAATTTTGTGGATTAACTTCACCACTTAAGGAAAATGATGCCTCATCAGTAAATATTATTCTGTGTAAAATTTCTTGATCATTATTAATTAAATTGAATACGGTTTCACAGAATTCTGTTCGTTTGCCTTTGTCCTCATTTGATAGTTGCTGATGATTTGAAAACTTGTAAGCATTGTATTTAAATTCTTTTAATGTCTTGTAAACGGAAGCTGAACTTATTTGAAACTGTGCTGCGATAACTCGTAACCATGATATGGGGTTCTGTTCTACGTAACATAAAATGTTGAGTTTCATCTCTTCCGTTAAAATGTGATTTCCTTTAGCCCTTTTAATGTGAAAATTACTCACGCAGCCAGTATTGTCAAAATGATGGACAATATTACAAATTGTTGAGATGGATGGAACTTGTCTGCTCGGATACTCAACCGAAAACAAATCTCTAACACGTCGAATGCTGTTCCCACTCTTGTACCAATTAATTATCTGTATTTTTTCTTCGGTGGTGTAATACATTTTTATTAATAACACAATTTTGACAATTAAATAAAACTGAGTGTACGTATGGTTGCCTACATTGTTAATACATTGCAATGCATTGATGTGATTATTATAACATGGAACATAGACATTAACAATCATATGTTCTGACTTAAAAAAAGACCCTGTATGTTTGTGTGCGAGTTCTTATATGCGTGAGGCCCCCCCCCAAGCTAAATTTCTGGGTGCGTGCCTGATGCACATTGTGACCGATATGTGCGGGACAACCAGGGATAGCTTGTCTGTAGGAGCTCAAGGGTCCAGGCCCCACCTATATATGACAAGCTCAATAAATGCAGTTTAAAAAAAAATATATTTCCAGCAATTATTATTTCTTATCTATTTTCAACAGGTTTTATTATCTAAAAAAATGGTGATGTGTCCATCATGTTACTTTCTCCGACTTGATGGTATCATAGCCATTTATATTTATGTTTTCATGGTTTATTTTCAATTGAAATCATATTTGAAATGTACATCGAGCATTGTGTAAACTCGGATGAAACTGACATTTAAAACGTCAAAATTATGAAAGATGGAAAAATTATACTTCAAATTCAAAAACTCAGTTTACTCAATAACTAAAGGGATTTCTTATTCTTTATAAGTTGTTCATTTTAGCATTCTCTACAATTCTTATAAACATAAATTTGCTGTAACTATTATCGTTTTATAATTATAAACCAAAAATTTAAAAAAAATAATACATTTTTTTCTCGAATAAAAATGATTTTATGAAAAATGTTTTCAACCAAAAGATGTTCATTATTTTGTTGTCGTCAAAGTTTGTTTAGATGTTTTTGTGATATTTTTCATATTTAAGAAAATATTGGCAAAAAACAAAATCCGTTAAGGTTAACGCCCACTTCCGGTGTACGAAATTTTACCAAAAGCTTTTCATAAACTATATTTTGTGGCAATATTATTATGTGATCAAATAAAACATGATGGCATGAGCCAAAACACGTAGGTACGTCTTTTCCTAAAATGATTTGCAAGTGTCAAGCAAATATTGCTATGAGAAAATGTTGTCAAAGCAAATCACAGCTTTTCTTTTACAATTCCCTAGAGTCAAGCTGAAAAATGGTCAATGGCAATATTCATATGTTGCCTGTTGCATTTTTCCACCGAAGCAGCCAATCATTCGTATAATGATGTTTACCAAGTTATAAAGATATCTGGAATTATTTAGAGATAATGGAAGTGTTAAAAGGAAAACAAGTATTGGAAGAGCAAGAAAAAGAACATCTTAGGTAGCGAATAATGCGAGGGAAATTATGGAAGCAACTCATCTACATCCATTTGGAGACTGCGTCATGAATTAAATTTATCATTTGGTACCACACAGCTAATTAAAAAAAAGGATTTACAAGATGACGTCTACCATCAGATTCTACTCTGTGATTTTCAAGCTAGAATAAATTATTGTAACTGATTTATGGAGAATCTCAACAATGACGAAATTTTGTATATAACATTCTTCACTGATGAAGCTTGATTCTATCTCAGTGGGTACGTGAATTCTTAAAATATGAGGCATTGAAGACAACATTGGATTTTGGGTTGCAATGGGTTTTCCAGTAAGATAATGCTAGTGCTTATACAGCAAATCTTTGGATTTTTTGAATCAATATTTCTGGAAGAGATTAATTAACAGAAATTTATGGCCACCTAGGTCTCCCAATGTTTTATTTATATTATTTCTTCTATTTAAAAAATAGTATCTATAAGAACCAACATTTAAACTTGCAAGAATTTAAATTGGCCTTAAAGAGACCGTTCGAAGAAATCACCTGAAATGCTAACAGTTATGTTTGGGAAATAATGGAATAAATTTTAGAATTGTAGTTCCTTTATTCCAAAAATTAACTTCAAGTTTGACGTCAGTATCAATAATTATTTTCAAATTTAGGAACTAAGAAAAGATATGAGGCATTTTATGTTTATGACTTGCTTTGACTAATTTTTTTCCGTTCTCAGTATAATGCGACTTGGTGCTGAATCTGAGGTCCGCTGTGGCTGGTCTGTTTTATATGTACAGAGCACAAGCATCTATGATGTACGATTGTTTGCTAGCGCGTTTGTTTATTGTGCGTTCGCATTTTTTGGGGCCCGCTTTGTCTGGCTCAGCCACTACATTAGTACGTAAATAGAAGGTGATTCTTTCATTATCCTATTTGTTTTTTGCTGTTGAACTGTTTTATTGTTTCTAATGTGTTTATTTATTGCCGTATCCTTTAAACAATTTATTTGAAAAGTATAATTTTTTATTAAGTCAATAAACATTATATGTATTTAAGCTATGAAGTATGTAAATAGTTTATGTATGTGATAGAAATAATAACTATAAATCAATATATTTATATAGCGAGTTCTCTAAATAAATATTTGAAGAAAACTGATAGTGGTCTCGGGTCCCTCCTGTTTTTATCGTCACCAGCTGCCACTTTAGACAACCATCCATTTGGAATTTAATGTCCCTTGCAACTTCAGCAACTGCCGGTCAGACCTCTTCTAACAACTGCAGATTTTCATGTAAGAGAAATGGTCCTATATTGAGTCCTGTTGCTAAAATATTATGTGGATTTTCCATAGCCCAGTATTGCATGCTTCATTCATTAAACAGAGTGAATGTGCATCCCTGGGCAAACAAAATATTTTAAAAAACTCTTTGCCCTCTTCCAGCATTTGGAAGCATAATTCATTTCTTCTCTCCATATGATTCGCACACAATTCTTGGAAAAATTAGAGCTTATAGGAGCAAAATCTATGTTTTCCTAAAATTTTAAACACCTGGGTGTGATGTAACTTACATTCGGATTTTCAGCTAGTGCAGCCAATACTCGAAAGGCATTATCATTATCCGGCATACATCTTGATTGTGAATAATTCTATCAATAGTTGTACTGCTAGGGATTGGTTTATTCGGATATTTTATGCTAAATAAGGCACATAGTTGGTGCGGACTATGTCCAGCATAGAAAAATAATTTCTAATTTTTCTTGTATTAAAAGATAGACTTTTAATACTAAATTTATGAGTGTCATCAATGACAACAAAATGAAGTTTGAATGTTGTGTTTGTTTACCCAATTGCAAAGCATGACTGTTGTTTTCAATGAAGTTTTAATTTGTGCGAATTTTTACAGTTTCATATAAGAATGAAAAATTATCAATAGCATGTACAGGTGTAAAATTCTTTTCTCAATAAAAAAAATGAAATCGAACATAACACATCTGGTATCGGACTGGTGGCGCCAACACTTGGTGGCGCCACCACTTTGGTTGCGCCACCAGTTGAATGCGGTCGGCCAGACCTTACTGGTGGAACAACCAGGATGCCGGCTGCCTGGTGTCTCGGCTGGTTGCTTTACTTGGTGGCGGGATCCACCATGGGGACGCCACGGGTGTCGCCACCATGGTGGCCTGGTGTGATAGAGCCCTTAAAACTACTTAGGTGACATTGGAGAGTATATTATCTTTTTCAATTATATTAAGAAATCAAATGAAAGAAGGATGACAAAAACTATTTATTATTTTTTCTTTTGAATATTTGGGGAAATTTTTATGTGATCTATCTATCCATCTACTCATAGATAGATTACACTTTTTTGGCATCTTCAGTGACAAACACTAAAAAATTAAATATACCAGTACGGCTATGAGAAAAATGTAATTTTGCAGCAAGTTATGTTGGTAGCGGTATACTTCCAATATACCACCAATAGACACATTATTAACAGTTTGTTATTGTTATGGTTCTTGATTTCTGCCATGGAGAACGTTTTAAATGATGTGAAGAACCAACTACACACCTACGCGGTAAGAGTCTCTACTTTTTGTGGCGAGAGTTGTTCGGCAACTAGTGGGATTTCTACCACTCAAGATGTCAGAAAAGTCTAATCTACGAGTAGATGGAGTATACCTAGCTAAGAAGGAAACTAATTGGTGCAAAGAAATATTTTATTTTTCAACAGACGTTCCTTCGACTTTTATACTTTTAATTCAATGTTCTCCAGCATATCCTCGGAAATAGTTTCTTTTGGTAGGTCTGCTAAAAACTCCTCTACGGTTTCTTTCAGCTCCTCATCTGCCAGCATCTGACTCTCGGTTGGTGAATCCCAGTAATATATAATTTTCGAGAAGAAGTGTTCATCATCTGCCAAAGCCACCACGTTTTCTTCGCAAATTTCTCGCCTACACAAATTTTGCTGTAGTGTGAGTTGTTTTGGAATCCAACACATGCGGAAACTTTATTCATGCGCAAATCTTTATTTTATTTTTGGCATCGACTACGAAGTCATCTGCCACTACCGTTTTGTTATGATATTTTTTATTTCTATATAAACTCTGCACACAGTATAAATGCCTAAATCTTCAAGCAACATTTTTAAGATTGTGATATTCCCACTAAATTGGAAATAATTGAAACCTTCATCTTTCAAACCAAATCTTTAAGTTTTTCAATGTTTCCTAGGTTCGTGCTTCCACAGGCTTCCCCCATCTTGGGTCAGGCCCGCCCTAGAGTAAAATTGCCTTTATAATCAATCATGCACAATTGTAACTTTAATAGCATTTTTATATATAAATTTGAAGCTTTTTGTTTTGTTTTTATTTATTATATTTGTTTCTCACCGGATACTTGTATTTTTTCAGCGGCTCCTGAATTATACGTCACGAAAAATTTCATAAGATCCAAACCTTTCATAGATCCGAAAATATGCGACACACTTTCGGTCGATGAAAACAATATCAATGAAGTTATCGAAGATGAAGATACTGAATCAACAGATGAAGAAGATATTGCAAAGGGCTTGTAACTTAAATAAGGAGCAAATATTTTCACAAAGAAAAGCTAAGTCGTTAATTGTATTTAATATATAAGATTTATTTAGCTGAGATTTAAATATGTAGTTATATTTGTTCACTAGATAAGTAGTAAGAAAATAAATTATTTTACTAGAAATTTAATTTTAATTTTATATTTATACTATGTAATTCTAACCTGGGCCCTGATTCTACTCCCGGTGCTTCTTGTCATCGGTGGTTTTTCTCATCGATATGACGCGTTTTCGGCGAGTATCGTATTCTATTCGGCAGTGACTCGCGAAAAAGCACCGACGACAAAAACCACCGGGAGTAGAATCAGTGTCCTGACTGAAAAATAGTACTTTTTTTTGTTTACCGTGAAGTGAGAATTTTATAAAGGAGGGGAGTAGTATCGGATTCATATTGAAGAGGCGGATACCGACTAAACTCCGATCTTCCAAGTTCGTCACCTGCCGTGGGCTGTTCCAGACTGGCCCTTGCGGTGTCTTCTCTGTGGTCAAGTTTCGGCGCTCCTGGTTTAATGGCTAGTTGAACCAGTACAACCTGAAGGGGACTTCTGTCATCACAATAGCGGCGTGGTCAGCTGTGGTATTTGCAGTAGTTTGCATCTTCTGTAGTTAGGCGGTTGACTTTCCTCGTAGTTCGCGCGGGTGGCGGTTAAGGACTTTGGCCTTGAACATTCTCGGGTCCAGTATGATCCTGCACGAAGAAGGTGGTCGATTGCAGCAGCTCTGAGAGTGCCCTGGCTGCGGCATCTATGGCATTGGTTTCTGGAACCGTTGTCGTATTTGGCCCCGACGGTGTTGTCTCTTTGAGGTGGAAGACCTGCCTGTCGTCGTCCTTGCGCAGGTGGACATATACCATATACCTTCTGAATATGGTGCCAATCTCCTTGTTTCTGCTTTGGTGAGCGCACGGAAGTCGGCTTGGGTTCACCAGGACTAGCAGTCTGCTCACTGTAAGCCTGGCCAACGTGAAATCTGCATGTGCGGTTAATTTCCCAAGAAATATTACTGCACGGTTATAATAGTAATTAACGTTATAAGTCCGGGAACACATACTTTACAGTATGAGTGAGACATTTAAAGACGAGGCAACAAAGGAGCCGAGTCTTGAAATTCGAAACGAGTACTGTAAAAAGTGTTCACGGACGAATGTCGTTATGTATTTTATTTCATTCTGTGTCAAATTGCGTTTTAAAGAAACATTGAAATTAATTAAAAAATTACTATAACAGATGCTCCAAATCTAGTTACATTTTCGTAACATGATTAGCAACGGTTGTTTGGCAAATGTTTAATTTGTTTAAATAATTTGTTGTGTCAAAATGAATTCTTATGCAAATTGCCCAGAAATTGTAAATCCTCCAGTAATTGTAAGAAAATCTGAAGAAGCGTGTGCGAAATTAATACCTATTAAGTCTGGTGAAAGGTATCAAAAACAATTCAGTCATTTTTGTGAATGGAAAGCAGAAAATGATGTGATGAAAATTACGGAAGAAGTTATGTTGGCCTATATTTTAGATTTGGTAAGAATTTAAATGATTACATTTATTATTTTATTTGTGAACTAATGTTTTTAGTCTAAGAAAATAGGTGCGTCTTCTTTGTGGCCGAAATATTCCATGATAAAATCAACATTAATTGCGAATGAAAATCTTGACATATCTCGTTTTTCTAAAGTGGTAGCATTCCTGAAAAAACAATCAATTGGTCATGAATCGAAACAATCTAAAACATTAACCCGAGAAGAAATCTATAGATTTATGAAAGAAGCTTGTACTGATAAATTTCTTCTGGCAAAAGTAAGAGGAAATTTTAAATAAAACAAGAAAATATACGAATTTTTTTGAATTTACAGGTTGTAGCTTTGATTGGAGTAGCTGGTGGTTGTAGAAGAGAAGAATTGTACAATATTTCATTAGACGATATCCAGGAAACTCAAACGCAGTTAGTAATTACAAGTCCGTGCACTAAGACAAATCAAAGAAGAACCTTTACTGTAATAAACGAAGTAGATGCAATTTAATGTTTGGAGTTATTCAGAAAATACGTATCACTGAGACCAAAAAATGTTAATCATAGAATGTTATTTTTGGGATATAGAAATTCAAAGTGTACCGTACAGAGGGTAGGAATACACACAATTGGAGGGATGCCAAAACAAATTGCACTGTTTTTGGGTCTTCAAGATCCTGACAAGTATACTGGTCATTCGTTTCGGAGAACTTCTGCTACGCTTTTGGCCAATGCTGGTGCTGATTTAGCAGTACTAAAAAGACACGGTGCTTGGAAGAGTTCGTCTGTGGCTGAAAAATACATAGAAGACTCTGTGGAAAACAAAAATAAAATTGCTAGGATGATACTGAATGGAGAAACCTTTGTCGAAGTATTGCAGCAGCAAAACAAAGAAATTATTAATAAAACTAGTTTTAGCAGTAATTTTCCTCCAGTAACTATTGAGGGCAATACAAATTGTACTATTAATCTGAACATTAATATTTAAGTTTAATTGTTAATTTTTATTATACATATATTATGTATTTTTGAATAAATTATTTCTTAAATTTGAATAATTGTTATTGCCATGATTAATTTTGTGTTTCCAATAGCAACACTTTACCGGACCGGCCGTTTTTTGTGTTTTCCCGGATTGAAACTGTTGACGTAAAGTATTGGAATTTGACACAGTATGAAATAAATATTATAAAGGTACATAATAGTTATTTAAGCAACAAGGAACGTAAGGACGTATTAACATTTGAGGTAGGCGAATACGAGGCGAGGCGGAGCCGAGGCTCGTCGCCTGCCGAAAATGTCAATTGTCATTACGTTCCGTGTTGCTTATTATTTTTTTTCCGCTACCGGAAATATAATACTTAAAAAAGATCAGAATATATTCTAAAATACGACTTGTAACATTTGGGATCCAAATTTTTATAGTCACCTATGCATCCTATGGTAACCCAGCAACCGAGAAAACAATGTTGAATTTTGTTTGTTTGTGTCAATCCAGTGAAACTTTCTGCGGGCATGGATATTAACGAAGCTGCGAATATTGTGTGTCGAACCTGTTGTCGACAAAATCGAAAAAGAGGTATGAGTCGTGTCGTATTACGACGCTTTTGAGCAGTGGTTATGTAAAAAGGATTCCGATGCTATAGACGAAAATGTGTTGCTCGCAGAGCCGTTCCTACCAGGCGTGCAGTGTGTGCCCGCACGCAGGCGGCCGATTTTAGAGGGCGGCCGACTGCGGTCGAAAATGGAATAGAGCAACCAATTGCGAATGCGATATACATATGTCTATAAAATACGTTAATGCAACAAATTCATTGTATTCTGAATTTCTCATTATAAATTTGGATAAAGCACTTGGTTTAAATATGTTTTCGTATTGTCAAGGTAAGGGTGGGGGGCGGCGAAAAATTGCTCAGCACGCAGGCAGCTGTACACCTAGGGACGTCCCTGGTTGCTCGCCTATATCTTGGAGCGTTACGTTTCTGTTTATTATTTTCCTAGGTCCGTAAGTAAAAAATTAAGTTCCGTCGTCAAGGACAACAAACATCACGAATGTTATTAGTCACTTACGATACCTGTAACCATGAATGCAATGCTTAGTTACGTTGTCGGTAGCGGAAAATAGTAATTTACGTAACAAGTTCCGAAAGTGATATTTTACGGGATGAGTAGGAAGTTTCCAGGACGAGCCGTAGGCGAGTCCTGGAATCCTGCGAATCCCGTAAAATCACATTTGGAACGAGTTACGTACAATATTTTTTCTGCAGCCGTTTTTTTATGTTAAAAAACCTAAAACACACACGAATGTTATATGACAAGCGCTGTCATAATTAAATACGAAGTTCATGTTTTTGTCAAGGCCGCCTAGATATATACGCAAAATCGTCCAGAAAGTAACAAAATGCGTCCCGAAAGTAACAAAATGCGTCCCGAAAGTATAGAAATCGTTCCGAAAGTGAAACAAAATTGTACCGAAAATAACAACTTTCGGAACGATTTATGTAAAGTGGTACTTTAATAAATCGTACCGAAAGTTTTATTTTCGGGACGGCTGCAGAAAAAAGTATATTACTTGATTCCTAGGTGATAACGAGGAGGGACGAAACCGGGTACGCGTGAGTTCATCTGGACACCAAGCTTCACGCCTCCATCTTCAAAGCGACGAAGATGCTAATGAAGGATATCAACTCGACTGTCAACACTACGAGGGGCTTCAAATTCGAGGATAACAATCTGCGAATCCTTGCAGGAAAAACTGGGCAGCAGAGAAAAAAGCAGCACTGAATAAGGCATCTTTTCCTACCTCAGGACCAGGGCGTGTACAAATGGGAATAAGACCGGACAGCCTAACATACTGGAGGGCGTACATACTCAGTGGAAAAGTGAGAGGCCATTCTGGAGGCCAAGTTTGGATGGACGAGTCGTACGACTCAACCCCCGTGTGGAATGAATTAATTTAGGGTTTAAACAACTAATGTCATTCGCGGGACGGAGTGTGAACCATGTAAATTGGCAATAAAACTGTGCGAAGGTTTTAAGTAAATTATATACCAACATGTCACTGACAGTTCAGTCTATACCATTGACAGTTCGGCCTGTAAAGTTCGAATCAATTTTATCGGGCCTACTTTCCGTATTGATAGAAACAGGATAGAGCGAATAACATTAATATGAGATAAACAGAGAAGCGAAATCTGCAAAGCAAAAAGCTCTAGACCGAAAGTAGAATTTCACGCACTGGTGCAGACACTACCCATTTTATAAACGCATGAGCTTCATGGAAAACCATTTTTAGCTTGTTTTTTAACGGCCCATAGGAAAATAACTTGTACGGTGCATTTACTATTTTATTTACTAATTAAAATAAAATGAAGTGCATGCAGGTTTAGTCAAACGGAAATCAGTATACTGCTTAAAAATTTGATAAAAAAAGTAGGTTATCGTAAATTTACGAATAATTTAAATTTTTGTATTATGAATAGTTACTAATATGGCAGATCTAAAATTTTCAAAATGTTTAATATCCATAGCATTCATCCATATTCATTTGCACGACAATCTTCGATAACAATCATAATTCATGCAACCTTCAAATTTTTTATGCTGTTTGTATGTATATGTAAAGTGTCTTTTTCAACATTGAAAATTGCGCCCATAACGCAATATTTATATTTTTCGGATAATTTAAATAATACGTGTATTTTCGGAGACTGAAGTTGCTTTATTTATGCTTTGCCAATCCATAAATTGTCGTATATGTCGTCTCATACTTCTTTCTAGATTTCTCGGGCAATTATTGTATTGAAATTATTCTGGTCGTTTCTACAATTTTTGGCAAAACTTGATTGATCGAAAAAGCGAATGTGGCAGTAAAATATGATGCAGGATGCTTATTATTGTATTATTTTAACCAACTGGTATCATTGATAGTCCGAGCAAATAACAATTTCGAATTAGAGGAAATGGTGCAAGGATTAATTACTCTGCATAAGGTGTTAGCCAGAGTTCGCATACATCTGTGAAAAAATACGAAAAAACTTAATTACCATCCTTATGAAACCCAATACCATTTAGAGGTGTTCATAATAGATGGAGAAAGTAAGGAATATTCTGTGCCGAAATGTAGAAACTTTCAGAGAATGACAGCAATTTCTTGGCTGGTATTTGCTTTAGCGACATTTACATTCAATAACGAAACCAATGGGCAAAATACTCTTCACCATAGGTTCTCAACCTTATTTTGCCCACCGCCCCCTTTGAGATTTTTTTTCTAGCCCCCCAATATTTTTTTACAACAACTATTGACATGATTATATTTAAACGTATAATTACACTGTAATATTATACACGTATAGTTGTAAGATAGGATATGACTTCTATCCTATTTCTGAGTTTAATGAAGAATGTCTCAATGAGAACAATTAAAACGCATACTTGTACGCAGGACAATGGGAGTACCATCAGAAATCGTTGAACAATCGATCATAATCCTGGGTACAGTTGCGAAATCGGCTTCTGCAACCAAAATTCTTGATAGCCATTCTTAAATATAATTTTTAATTCCTCATTTGTCATCAGTTCTATTACTTCTTCTTCTAACTGGGATGATCCCACTGCGTTGACATTTAAAAAAAGGATCCAAACCCCAGTCTGGTGTGTCCATGTTTAAAATATCCTAGAATCATTCCTTAAAGTCAATGTGGAGGTTTTCCAAGTGTTGATAGTAAACAAGCAAGTCGTCGTTCTTGAATGATACTGCTGATAAATTTGGGAAGTTATTGAATTCCCGTCTGCTGATATTTCTCTTGTATAATAGCAGTTTGGATACAAAAGCAGCAACGCTATTTTTTGTCCCTTTAAGTTTAAGTCGTCGCCATGAAGTTGGTGATTGACATCATTAAACAATTTATACAGGTCCGTCAAGTACGCAATACCATTCTTTGACGAGATGAGGTTGTCGCGCAATTCTGTGTCTTTCCTAGGAACTCTTTCACAGACCCAAAAAGATTGTAAAAACGAGTCAAACAAGTACCTTTTGACAGCCAGCGCACCCCTATGTGAAGTAACAATCGATTGAAGTCTTTATCTTTAGCAATGCAAAGCTGACTAAATAATCTCCGTCATTCAAATCACGAATTTCGCATTTTGTACTTTAGAACTCCATTGACAAAAAACTTTATTTTAGATCAAAAAAGACTCACTTTAACGATCTCTGTAGGGTCGGAAAAAAGTGGGCCTAATTCACCACCATTCGTCCATTTTTCAATTCGTTCAATAAAAACAAACAAATTACACTGACGGAAAAAAATGGAACACTTGAAATTTGTAAAAAAGTTAGGTAATTTTCGAATGGCCATAACTCGGCTTCTATCCAACCGATTTCGACGATCTTCTGAGAAATCAAAAGCAAAATGTGTCCTCTTTGAGAGGGTTTATCCCCACCCAAAGAGAGGGCTCTACGCCCCTCCAAACGAAAAAATAAAAAGGCCACAAAATGCACTTTTAACATCCATTACTTTGTGAAAAATCGCCGTAGGAACTTCGTTTTCGAGTCCTGTACAGGTAATTGAACACATTTCAATGCCATTTTGGTGGATCGAGATGACACATTTTATCCAACTCGGTACACGTTGCCAAAGTTGGACCTTTTTTGCCCAAAAACGTGTTTTTCTTGTTCGGGGATTGAAGGGTTCGAAAAGGGATCATTCCAATCTGAGTTTACCCTATACCCATAACGGTAGGGCCAAAATGAGATTTTTTCCCGTAAGAATAATCAAATTTGGTTGAAAAGTCGCCGAGTTATGTGCGAAAAACCTCAAAATGCACTTTTTTCAAACACCCATAACTTGGTGCCAAATCGTCGTAGAAACTTCGTTCTTCGAGTCCTGCATAGCGAATTAATCAAATTTTCATAGGGGTGCTAGAGGGGGCGAAAGGGGTTAAGTTCGCATGCATGACTTTGAAGAACACATTTCAAAGTTTTTTGCCCTCAAAGATTAATCAAAATCGATTGAAAATACGCCGAGTTATGGAGGTTTGAAAATGGAAATTTTACGAATTTCAAGTGGTTCATTTTTTTCCCTCCAGTTTATATGGGACATTCCGCGTCAACTGGGTCAGCTTTACGACCAAAATTGAGGACTAGCTAAAAAATCTCCATAGGCCGGAAAAATTACTTCAATATATCTATTTTATAATGCCATGTGGTATTTTAGAAGAATCCAAAATGGCGGCCTTAAAATGGCTGTTTTATCTTCAAGAAAACACAAACTAATTTATTAATCTGTTCTGTACAAAAATTTGTAAGACCTAAAAATTCTTCTACAATCTTAAAATTTGTATTAATGTACCTACTTTCAGAAACCACTAAAAAAATATGGCGACTCCAATATGGCGGCTTCAAAACTCAAAAATAGCAAAAAAAACCTGTTGTGCCATTGTTTTCCGGGATAAATCAAATAATTAACCAAATTTTGTCATTGACATATGTTTTTAAAGTAGAAATACAAATCTGTTTATTTGTCTGTACTTTCATAAGTTAGGAATATTAAAAGAAAAAGAAAAATAAAAAAAAGATAAGAAAATAAAATAAAAGAATGCAGACTCTTAAAGCAAATTTTACAGACAGCCCTCTGAAACGTAGAGAGTTCCGACAAACATAAAAATTTAGAAGGTCTAAAAAACAGATTTTTCTACAATAAAAAAATTAAACAAAATTGAGCAATTACACCATAACTACAGAAAACAATGACAAAACCTAAAGAAAACGCAGTTTTTTTGCTTTTTTGGAGTTTTGGAACCGCCATATTGGAGTCGCCATGCCTTTTTGTTTTTTGTCTGATTTGTATTTCTACTTTAAAAACATATGTCCATGAGCAAAATTTGGGCAATTATTTGATTTATCCCGGAAAACAATGACACAGCAGGTTTTTTTTGCTATTTTTGAGTTTTGGAGCCGCCATATTGGAGTCGTCATGTTTTTTTTAGTGGTTTCTTAAAGTAGGTGCATTAATACAAATTTTCAGATTGTAATTGTAATTTACGTAACAAGTTCCGAAAGTGATATTTTACGGGATGAGTAGGAAATTTCCTGGACGCAGAGCCGATCCTGTTCCCTTGGCCGCCCGCGTGCAAATGTTGAGTTGGCCGCCCCCTCAAGTGCATTTCTTGGGGGTTGCGTGTTTACTATTTTAGTAATAAGACACCAAAATATAACTTATTATCAAGAATATGTATAATTTCAATTACATATAATACGTAACTTTTTGCTACAAAACGAAATATTTAATCTCGCGATTTTTTGCATTTAGGGTTTTTTTAAATAGTGTTTCAATCAAATAATTTGTGCAACGTTACGACAAGAGAATAAATGGTGTATCTATCTATTACGAATACTTGAAGGGTTATAACTCTATAGGGAAAAACCATTTCCCTGTCAGCGTCTATATTAACCTGATGAGATATAATAAGATTGAAACTGGTGCTCGGTTGTCGCACGAGGAAACAATATTTCAATGTTTATCAATTATATTGTTATAATTGTCGCTATTTTATGGTTTCTTATTGTCTGTGGATTTCTGCACTCAGTCAAGGAAATTGTCCAATATTAAGATAATAGATGTTGCCCTGATGGTGTATCTAGCTATTACGGTTTTAAATTTTAATTATTTAGATTCAAGTTGACACAGTGCCACTGTTGGAACATGTTGATGGTAGAGCCACTTATACACTATACTCCCCCCCCATCCTTTTTTGAAGAAAGAAAGAACGATTTATCTTCCTAGACCAAAATAACTGGCGAAAACGTGTTTTAAGTGGTAATTACAAATTCTAGCTGAGCTTGAAACTTACAGGTTCATCTTGGCCCTATAAAACGAGCCGCCCCTGACCTCGGAACTAAACTTATTAATAATAGAATAGTTTTGTGGCTGATAATTCTTGATACATTTCTTATATTTAAGGATGGTAGTAAAAAATTGCAGGTCGTTACTGAATTTCACCGTGACTGTGACTGTGACTGTGATTGCGACTGTGACTGCTAATTAAACAGTGATTACTACTTCAAACGTGATTGCTACGTGAAATTGTAACTGATACCCAAACTGTGATTGTTAGCGAAAATCCGAATTTTTTGACATTTTCCACTAAATTTATAGAAAATATTCTTAACCATTTTTCGAAGCCCGTAAATTTTGGCACATTTTGGTTTTCAAATAATCGAAATCACCTGACACGTTTGGGTATTATAAACCTTTAAAAAATTACTTAATATACATTTCTAAACTTCTGGACTCGGAAAGCCTGTTTTTTGGACAATTTTTTACGGATTTTACAAACAAGTTTCTTTACAATTTTTTGAGGATATTTTAGTTTTCAATCAATGGAGATCACCCAACGCGTTTTAGAAGTTATAAACCTCGAAAAAATCACCGGCAAAAACTATCTAATAAAAATGCAAAAACCATTTATATTTTTCTTGAATGATTTTTTTTTACCTTTTAAAGCTTGCATTATTAAAATTGTCGGACACATTTGGAAGTGCTATTTTCAAAAATTCACACCATTGACGTTTCAATGATCAAAAGAAATTCTCTAAAACGAGAAAAAAACGTTGAAAACCAAGATTTGCAGTGTTTAACAAAAAAATCAAACATTGAGGATTCGATTTTTAAAACGTACTACACTTAAAAATCTTCATTTTCTAATCTTTTCTTTTTTCTTTTTAAAGAATTTTTTTGAAAATCATAAATTTGGTACTATGCTTATGAACGATCATAATCAAGATTTGATGTGTATTTTATTAACCTTTTTTAATTTTTTTTTTTAATTTCGACTTGAAATCGATTGATCAAAATCAAGATTTTATTATCTTTTGAATAATGTATTTATTGATGAAAAACTAAGTGCGTGGGCAACAAGATATGGCCACGTAAAATAGCACCCACCCACCATCCACTCTACTAACTTTATTCTAACCTAAAATTCTGTATGGTTGAAGAAAATTCTTTGGAAATAATTTGAAGAAATGAAAGTTTAAAAATAATACGAAACGTATTTTGTACATCTAAAACGCTTTATTAATTACTTTTTTCTCCCATTTTTCTCTAGATTTTAAAGAATCGCCCTAGAATTGCATTGAAATGTTCAAATTACTATTTTCATGGATTGAAAAAAAAACAAATACTGAACTTCCCAATTGTACTCATTTAACTTTAATATTCGGTGCTAACAACTAAACATTCCTTTATTATAATTTTTGAAACAATACCACGAAACGAGCACTATAACAATTTTCAAATTACCAATTTCACGAACTGAAAAACAATAACAACAATTCTCTCAAAACTCAAAATATACTGGACGATTCGACGTTAATTATTTTATTTAAAAATAATCCTTCGAGAACAGAGCAAATCATCATTTTAAATATGCGTTTTTTTCATAGGCAAAACACAAATTAAAAAAAGCGATTATCTCGTACTTGCATTGAAACTTTACAAAATGACTAAAAATTAATTCCATCTTACGATTCTACAAAAATCTTTAAATGCTTCTCGTCTAGATTAAAACAACTCACCGAGAACAGCAAATCGTTATTTTGAAGATGAGCTTTTTCAGAGACATAGAAAAACATTTGCAACATACTTTAAAATTTTCAAATTTACTCAAAATACATTCCACTTTACGTTTCTGCAACAGTCTAGAAATGCTTCTTCACTCATTTTGAAATAATCACAATTTCAGAAGGTGTTACGATGTTTACTAACCGTGATCACTGTTTAAAATCACTGTTATTAAAAAGTAGCAATCAAAGGTATTTCTATACATAATCATTTGTGTAATTTCGATTTTATATCACCGTTAACAATAACTAAGGACCGATTTGGACCCACATTAATCTCACATCAGTACACTACGGTCGTCATTGATGGAGAAACAAGCCGAAAATGTTACAAGGTTCTGAAATCATAATATATCAGCGATAGATGTCGCCCTAATTGTTTTTATATCCTAACGGTTACTTGATCGGTTTATAAGAGGGGCCAAAATTCAGAAAATTTTGTGTATTTTAAATTGATTAATGATGTAAATTGGAAACAACCTTACTTGTTGCAGAAAGCATTAAATAAATTCAATAAAACGAAATGAAATATAGTCTGAATATATGAATATTCAACCTGTTGCAGAGTCACGAACAGGCTGAATTTTCATATATTCAGGATATTTTTCGTCTGTATTACTTTTAATTTAAAAATTTCTCACTGCAGTGCAAATGTTCTAGCTAATTTCTCTTACACTTTGCAGCTCTGCTATTAATAAAATCACATCAAAGCGTATACAGATTGTACAAAATTCCTGTCTACGATTCATGTATGGTATTCGAAAATTCGACCGAATATCATATAAGTTAATTATGAAATAAATTCAGTATTTCAATTATGACATCGTGCGACGTAAAAATTGTATCCCCAAATTCAACCCTCTTGAAGTGACAGCTGCAACCCTCAAAGTTTCCGCCTTTGTTCCGGGTTTCAAGTTTCATTTCAAAACATTTTTTAAAAATAAAAATTTAGAATTCGAAAATTTTCCTGAAAACAATGATCTATACTTAGTAGGAAGAAACTTAAAACTGTGTTTTTTGGTATAACTGGTTTTTATACATTTCACATGAAACCATGTCTTTCTGTTAACAAGTATGCTACAATTTTTTGCAAATGAATTAGGAGAGAATTGTGAGGAAACAAAATAATGGAAATATAATATCTTCTCATTAGAAAAATTAAAATGGGGACTCTGCTGCTTATTAGTGTCATACACACATATAATAGACTAATTTACATAGATTGTGTTAATATATATATATATATATATATATATATATATATATAAAGCGTAACATTTCATTTAGTAACAACGAATTTTAAAGTAGACCATTGTACCTACAAATCAACATTAAAAATGTATTTTTTTGCCCAGTTGGTTATATTCGGGATATTGATTGTAAGTTATATTTCATAATGTAAGTAGCTATTTGTTAGAGTTAGTTATGGCTGCTATTGTTTAAGATTATATCTGTGGTGGGAAGGAAAGGAGTATAAGTAAAAAAGTAATGTTTTGAGAGAAAGGGTGTTTAATGTTTGGTTTTGTTTTAATTTCGGATCACGATAATACAAGTTTTTAGTGATTATTGATAAACCTATAATTTTGTACCTAGATTTGAAAATGAATTATTAAATTCATTTCAATGCTATGTATTCATATCTTTGTCAAATTCCACTATGTCCGGATGATAACATGATGATTTGGATTTAATGTTTATAGTTAGTCAGGAAAAAACTAGCTTCTTATTCATAGAGTGCAGTCTAATGTTGAGCCCAAGATTATTACTAATCATGCTAAAAAGATTTTAAACGTCAATGCTGATTCAAATGTTTCAGACTGGTAAATTCTAATTAATCGTCATCGTTTAAAATTGGAGTTGATGAGCCTTATTTTAGTGCTTTATTTGATCCCTCAAAGTGGCCACCATTTTCATACAACGAAGTCACAGACAAATCGGTTGCGGCGAAAAACGAACATAGTCCATTGCAGTAATTTCTGAGTGAATGCGTTTTTAAACTTACAAGTTGAATAGCATAATCCGAAAACACAGAGGAAAATAACAGACACGAGATTTACACTTAAAAAACATTTACTTGCTACTAACTAATATATGAAATCAAAATATGAGAACATAAAGAAATAAAATAAAGAAATAGAAAACAAGTTCTGGACTTTGATCGGTATTAGCCGTTAAGGTGGCGAGATGTCATGGTCGATTGGTGGATCATCTACGAATTCAATATCGGCTTCTTCATTCGCAGTGGCGCTGTCTTTCTTCAAAGCGGAGTAAAATTCTTTTGATGCATCCGAAATGAATTGAGTAACGTGCATAAGGTCTTGATACATCGCTGATTTGATGGGAAGCAGTCCGTTGTACAATTTTCGTAGACCTGGTCCAGAACCAGTTCTGTTCGGCCTCCCTCTCGTCGTTGGAGAAACAACGGCGGTGAAGTAGCTTCCGTAGTAGGACGGTTTATGGTAAACTAATTCCGGATTGTTTTTATCGACCCTCAATATTCTGATAGGTCTTGTTTGAAAAGGGCATTTCAACGAGTACGGCAGCGAGAGATATTCTGTCCAATTTTGAAATTCAACATCTTCGGCACAATCAAACACCGTGAACGGCGAGGGCTTATTTCTGCTGTTTTTGAGAACATCCCTCTTTAGGTATCTCGGTATAAGCTTTGCTGTTCACTAGACTCATGTTCTTATCACGCTCAAGGTAATTATGTCCACGTATGGGATAAACAATCTTAACTCGGTCTAAGCGGTCATTATTAACCAAATAGTGCATATATCGAATGATTGTGTAATTTTTATTCTGGCCAGCACAACTGTCGCAAAATATAGTCAATTGTCCCACCTCTTGGCTCAAAACATTGTAAAAAAAGTGGTCAAGCACAGAGCAAACGTCGTCTGCCCCCTTACGGGCAACACTTTCATCATACGTATAAAACACAGAGGTGGCGTTCGAAAGCAAATGAACATTGAACGAAATAAAGTTCAGTCATCTACGATAGTATACATCATTTGTTGATATATTTGGAGTTTTGGAGTTGGTTTTTTTGGTAGTCCATCGCGATTGCTGCGGCATCTGCTCTTTTTCTTACTTCTTTCCTATACTTCTTTTTTAAAGTGTAGAACTGTTCCGCTTTCTTCAGGTGAAGTTTTTGTTCATCAGCTGCTTAGCCAACTCTACGTTAAGCGTTATCTTCAAATCACTATCCGTACATTTGGCTACTTTGTCTTCGATACCTTTAATATCAGTATTGTATGTATCGCATGTACTACAAGTATCTTTCCGAGGATACCCGAAGGATATGTTAAAGTTTTCTTCAAATATTTCCCGGAAAGTTGTATAAGCTACGTGCTTTTCTGGGCTAGATGTTTCTGTTAAGTACATTTGATGTAGCTTTGCTATGTTCAAATCATCCGGTAGGTATATTTTTGAAGTGTCCTTTAGTGAAAGTTGTCCATTATTCGGCCGAATCATTTTCTCCACAGGTGACGTCCAATCAAATGATAGCGGTTTCATTGCCCAACAGGTGACATCCAATCAAATGATAGCGATTTCATTGCCCAACAGGTGACGTCCAATCAAATGATAGCGGTTTCATTGCCCAACAGTTTAGTTGTTACTATGGTTACGATTCGTTTTTTGTCAGCGAACTGCCGCAATTTCCAAATAGAAAAAGTATTCGTTATAATTAAATATAAACAGAAAAATCTTTAGGTAATTATTTAATATGATGCGAAAAAGTATAATATTAATATACTATTATACCTCTTTGTATTGTTAAATTTTAAATTGTTATGTTGTATAGTATTGGCCACCCGTAATAAATGACTATTATTATAATTATGTTCAGCATTGACAGAAGTTTTCACGCTACGATGGAAATCTTGAAATGCAGAGGATATGAGTCATTTTAAAAGTAAGAACCGTTTGTGGATTCTATCCCCGGAGTTTTTTTACTGACAAATGGCTTCTCTAAACATTCGACTATGTTGTCGGTCAGTCTCAAGTCTCTAAATGGAGTTGCCATCGCAAAGTACGCGCTGTGAGTCTGATTTTGCAAAAAAAAAACACTCGTCCTGGCAAAATCCATTTCTAAATCTTTGAAGCGTATGAGTAAGATGTGATGAATGATATGAAAGTCCAAAAGTGGTTTCGTTTACATAATGGTTACAGAAATGATGGGTCGTCTAATCGTGATACCAGAGGAACTGAAAGCAACTGTTGTTATACACATTGAACAACAGATTCTTCCACATGTTTCTCGATATGTTGTCTGTGACATTCTCAGTATACACTTACTGTTAAAGAGGTGAAATTAAAAATAAGATATTGATTATCACTTAGGTTTTAATCTGAGAACAAATACTAATCCTAAATATAGAGAGATATATTGCGCACGCGCACTTCAACGTAACTTACTATACAGTATATCAGTGGTACTACTATGCAAATGTACATATAACTCAATACTTACAGAATGCAAAGATCTGTGCCATGTGGTTTCCAAGAATGCTTACGCAGGATCACAAAACGAAATGCATGGATTGGCGTCCGATTTGTTGGATGAGAGGATCTTCAAACTCATCTCCCGTTCGGAAAAATAACTTAATCGGGTCGAGCATTTTGTTGAAAAATAGCGAAAAGATGATAGTAATTGTAGACATCAAAAAATTGAAGAAACGTTGGATATATTTATATTTGAACTAGAACGGTTCTTACTTAAAAAATGACCCTCGTATAATAACTTATGTAAGTTTGCTTTCTTTTCAGTGGAAGAGTGGATTTAATATGTAGTAAATGGGGTGCGGGACAAAGTGCCGAACGCCCAAAGTGCCGAATCGGATTTTTTGCCCAAAGTGCCGAACGACGCCAGTGCGCCGAATTCGAATC
Organism: Ocypus olens; assembly: GCA_910593695.2. Lineage (NCBI taxonomy): Eukaryota > Metazoa > Arthropoda > Insecta > Coleoptera > Staphylinidae > Ocypus > Ocypus olens. Next base: position 30,110,976 of record OU343047.1, read on the forward strand.
AACAGTTTGGACATTATACACAATGAGTTGGTAGTATGAAATTCGGCACTTTGGGCAAAATACCGATTCGGCATTTTGGGCATTCGGAACTTTGGGCAGGCCCCAGTAAATGCAGTATAAAGTGAATTATTGTGTAGTAAATGTAGTACATTACATGATTGGTCTTCTGATTGGTCACGTACCGCAAATGCGTCTTCTGCTCAGCTGGAGAGGATCTTTTCCAACTGGCAGCGGTGGCTTGTGAATTTTCGTAGAAGAGGCTAAGAAAGAGATGCCACTCGTACTGTACTATTTACTCTTATACGCGAAGCAAATATTTCGTTGCTGTTTTGGCCAAATTTTCTTCCATAGCCTCCTCGCCGAACATCCGCGAGCCGCCGCTGCCAACTGGTCATTCGAGCATTCTACTTTGAGAAATCGTTTGACACAAGATGTCCAAGAAACCTATATTTGTTTATTATTCCCTGAAATTAAGAGATTCACATCAATCAGGAGATTATTAGGATTAGGCAGACATTTTTTTTTCATATTGTTATTAAGATTAATTATCAGACGTCATCTCATTAGAAAAAAAAATATGTTGTGTAATTAATTTGCGATTTGTGCTTTTACCAATATCAACAGTCACTCAAATATTTATTTCTGTCGACAATATCGGACACAGGTAACATAAGCTCTATTGCTATTTTTTACCACATTTAGCAGATAAATAAAAAAAAACACGCCGCGAGTTCCTCCGATAAACGTCAAACATTCGTTTCTGATCAAGAAAACTTGATGATTATTATTATTTACTTCATTTAAATAAAGTATTATTATTTATACAGGTTGGTTAAGGTTTTTTCGAATTTATTTAAAGTTACGGACATAGAAAAAAAATTGTATGAAACTCGAGAGTAAAGCAACTTTTTTTCACTTGTGGGAAGTGAATCTTTCCTACTCGTGAAAAAAGTATTACTTTACTCACTGGTTGCATAAATAACTATTTATGCATTTAAGGCAGCTCCATGAGAAGTTTCTTTAGAACGCACAAGCAACTAAACTGACAGGAAGTAACATGTTGACCAAAGCCACTATGATCAATATCGTTGTAGCAACATTAGGGATTGTTAAGGTCCAAAAATTGAGTTGACAAATAATTTGTGTGTTAGCTGTTTTAAAAAATATAGACTTTTTCTACCTTAATATTTTCGAAAAGGATTCCTGCATATTCTCTAATTTAAAATTATTATGATAGGTTTATGTAAAATAAACTGTATTTATTCTGTAAATAAATCGGGTAAAAATCCATAATCTAGGGCACCGAGTTTATGTGTAAAATATTGTATAAATCTATACTGTCTCAAAATATAATTTTCCAATATCCCATCATTTTTCGGATTTTTCTAGGTTTATCCTTAAAATTTTTGCCATACTACATACCCGGCATGCGTTGCAATGCCAAAGACAGTGTTTGTGTTTTAATTCTTTTCACTGTCCTTTTTTCTGCCTTTCGTGTTGGCCGATAGGTGTTTTGTCTTCTCTAAGTACAACTTTGTAGTCATTAGCTGTCATTTGTTCAAGGACAGTTCTGAACAATCGAATGAATTCGTTATGTTGATCGAATAAAGTTTGTATACAACGTTGATCGATTTGTTCCTCATTGTTTCCCATAAAATAAATTTAAAGAAATGTGTGATCTGCGTTCAGCAGTGGTAGTAGTGATCCTGCACGATAATAACTTTGCCCTTGCTCTTTGTATGTTGGCATGCAATTCTCGCCACAACTCTGCTGGAGCGGGTTTCTAAAAGCCTGGTCCGGCCCGGCACGATAGTGAAAATTTTAAACCCAGCCCGGCCCGGCCCGATGAAAAGAAAATGCTGTGGGCCCGGCCCGACCCGGCGAAAATTCACCTGGAAAAGGCAAAGAAAATGCGTGTGGTATCTATTATCTAATGGCACCGGCAATTAGAATTTCACAATTTCACCACTTGTCATGTTATATACGAATTGAAATGTCGCTCTTTGTATTTGATTCAATCCAATTCTGCCGTTAAACTGTATGAAATACATTCATTCGTTGGAATGATTCACACGGCATCTATTTTTTGCAATAGGTGATGCGTACTAATTCAGAAACCTTCGGGGGCGTGCGCACAGCAACTTGCCAAAGTTTCAACGCAATCGGATAAATGGTTTAGGAACGCATACAGAACAAACAAAGATACATTCATTTTTATATAGATAAATATAATAATACTTGCTATTTAATAATTTTCAGATACAAATCTCAAGGGCTTGTGAGACACCCACATATTGTGAATGCAGGGCAAATATTAGCACAGCTAAATCCAACTACGAAAAATCTTATTCAAGTTATTTCGTCAAAGTGCAAGAATATAACGATGTAAAACTTCCTCAAATACAAGAGCAATTAACTACATATCATACGGCTATACTTAGCTGTGGGCTATCTACCGATGTAAATGATTACTCACGATATTTGGTCATGATGCTCGGCAGTCAATTTATATCAAGAGATGTGTTTGACCCAATATGGAATGAGAAAGCAACTATGGATGATCATGAAACTTGCGTGTGGATCGTTAGCCAAGCTCCAGCTTTCTGTGCACAATCTAAACGAAACATAATAATTCTGGAGGAAAATAGGTTTATGGACATTTTTGATCGAACCTTCATTGATGTGTTTAAGGCTTGTAGAGGTGATTATAAGGAGGGATGCTAATTAATAATTTTAAGTCATTATGTACTGTGAATGAAAGTAATAATTTGAGTGTAATTATAAAGATGCTGTATTAAACTAATAAAGAAAAATATTTGATTGACTATATTTTATTTCTTACACGCCACCTGGCATTAAGTAATAATAAAACCGCAGCGGCCCTCCCAGCCATCCACTACCTGGCGGTTTAATTGTATTTGAACTACAAAACATTGTTTTTTTTTAAATTCTTATGTAGATTCATTTTTCTGCTAGTAAAGCGATATTTGATGCCAAAATATTCGATACGATTTCTTTTTTTGTTTATATTTTTGTTTTTTGGCTATAACTAAACAAATCTTGATGGCGTAATTTCGTAAATGTACAAAATTTCAATGCCTGGTGCAAAAAATGTGTGTATTGGCTACTTCGGGACTGTAAAAAAAAGTATTGTTATTTATGGTTTGTATTTGCTGCAATTATGATATTTGTTAAAAAAAATCATACATATAAAGACATAAATGACGATTAATATTTTTAACCAAAAATGAATCCAAATATAATCCATACATTTCCTCTAAATAAAACCATTCCACTAAAATAGGTTTCATGTTCACTAGCGGAAAATACGAAAATTGAGTTTTATAATGATTATATTTTGTATACAATTTTCTTTTTCTACTTTGGTTTAATAATCGACCTTTTGTTATATCAAAAATAGTTTGATATTACATTTTTTTATTTAACAGTTTTTGCTCATTATTAAACTATTTATGGTAACATTTTAGTTGTCGCGATTGGCAGTACTTAAACGTAACAGGTGACATTAAAATGTAAAATTGTCGTTAATTCATAGGATAATTGGAACCCTCCAATACGTTACATACTGAAAATGTTCGATAATGCATATTGGGGAGTTCGACACTAGTGCCACTAAGGTTAAAGAAAACGGAGGCATAATAATGTTGTTCACTTTTTACCGGCGTGGAAATCGAAGGAACTCGGAATGGTCGGACGCATGAATTCAGTCGGCTCTTGGCGATAAGGTTTAGGCAACACAACATACACAGAGCAAAGGTTGTAATTTATCATATTAAGGCCGGGAGCACACGGGCGTTTTTTGTCACGGACGTGAAATTTTGCGCCGGGCCGCTGTTGAGGACTTGCTCATTTTGCCCAATGGACCGGGCGCGTGGCTTCCCCCGCTACGGTCCTATTCATAAAATTAACAATGGTTGCGGTTTGTTTACTACCAACCATTAGTGATCCTTTTCAAGATCTAACCGTGAAGAAATTTAAATTTATGACTATGCGCTAGCCGTTTTTATCAGGTAGTGAATAAGCTACTAACAATTCTAGGCAATACGATCTATAATTATATACAAATTACTTGCATGAAAATTATGCGTTTAATTGAAAATCCTTTTTGAATTTTAGAATAATTACTGCCAAATAAAATAATGAGGATAAAACCAAATAAATTTGGTTATTAATTAAGGGAAACTCTGGATTACGCTACTCTTTGTGCATTTCAAAAGCCTTTTTTCGGTAAAATAGATTAACTTGACTATCTCACCAAAAGAATGTCTATTTTCTATTGATTGATTTGCGAATGTGAAATTGGTTTAATTTAATGAGATGGACCTTAAATGTTCCTTAAATGTTCCTTTAATCTGATCCAGAAATAACGACCAGAGTGAAATTGTTAAAAAAAGACAATATCAACAACAATAAGTTTCGAAGTGCCACTTCTCAAAAAAACATCGCAAACGTCTTAACCATGCGCTTGCCGATTAAAAACATTTAATTATACTTATAAAAAATATTTATTTAAAATTACATTGTCGTATTAAGTATTATTTAATTTTTTTATTCCCATGAACAAGCTATTCGAGGTTGATCTGGAAAATACAAAACAGAACTATTAAAATTTGGCCACAATGGCTTGCCATTACTAGGTTGGTTTGTTTAAAAAAATGTAAAAAAAATGTAATTATCAAATTTGATTGATCATGCAGAAATTACGTTATTATTATTGTTTGGTATTTATTTCTATATTAATATTTATAAGCAATGTATGAATGAAGTATTATTGAGAAAATGGACGTAATAAAAAATGGAAAATATAACACTTATTTCTCTAGTGGCGTTACATTAAAATTCAGATTGAAACCGCAAAGAAACTTATTTTTTTTCATATTTCGCATATGTTAGCATTCGTTACACCCCAAGTTTTCTACCTGTTTTTGACCATCCCTTTAAATTTTAAAAGAAATTCGTTCCAATGAATGCGTCACATCCCAATATCCGGTTCAAACCAACATACTTTAAATACATTCAATTCATATTTATTTCATATTATACGTATTTTTAAGTTTTAAATAGCGATTGACACATAAAAAAACGTTTACACATTTACAGTAAAATGAGAATGGATAAAATAAACCAAGAAATTAACATTAGATGCATAATTGGAGCATACAGTGCGTATCAGCCAAATGGAATAAATTCGATAATAAATAAATGGGGGCGTATTCGAAAAAACGATCGGATACGTCGATTGGTATTTTTTTTAGTTGCGCATTTTTTCCAACAAAAACTTTTTATACAGGATGTATCATGTAACAGAGGCCAATACCAACTTTCTTATTTTAAATGCAACATTTATTATTTAATTTTTGGATTGTTCAAGAAATTCTAGACATATTTCATGTACCATGTCCTATACCTATCTTCAACTGTTTCGGAAACAAACACACACACAGACAGATTTTTTCCAGAAATTGTTGAAATGGCATCTGGGGACCCTAAAACGGATATTTCCGTAAAAAAAAATTAAAAATGTTTCCCGATCACAATAGTTTCTCGTACTTCGTAACGGAGAAAGTAAAAAAGAATATTATTTGATTACAGAAATTGGCTACAATACATTCAAAAGCTAATAAGTAAAAAAACAGTTGAAGATAGGTATAGGACATGGTACATGAAATATGTCTAGAATTTTCTGAACAATCCAAAAATTGAATAATATATAGGGTGTTGCATTTAAAATAAGAAAGTTGGTATTGGCCTCTGCTACATGACATACCCTGTATAAAAAGTTTTTGCTGAAAAAAATGCACAACTAAAAATACTAATCGACGTATCCAAGCATTTTGTCGAACACGATTTATTATCGTATTTATTCCATTTGGCTGATACACACTGTATTTTAAAGTGCAACATATACAAAATATCCATTTATGTCCATTTTATGAACGTAATTTAAATCGTAAAAAGTCACTGAAGGAAGGAATGTAAATCTGGTATGAGAAAATATTATTTTTATCGATTAAATGTCTTTGCAAATAAAATAATTTATGAATTATACAGGGTGTTTCAAATTCGAAGCTCACCATGGGGATCTCGCTTATTAGAAGAGATAGAGGGTATGTTTAAATTTGGCACTTCTGCAGAATTTTATGCTGATTAATAATCCACTGAAAAAAATTACTTACATTCTTTTGTTTTCGAGTTAAGTAAAAAAAAACCGAAAAAGCTGATTTTTGTTTTTACTTTATATCTCCGTTATTTGAGGAGATATTTAAAAATTGTAAAGACGTTCTTATAGCACTTTTTTATTATCTAATAGATGGCGTAAGAATTTTCTTTGTAATATGTTTCGTTTCTTTTCAACCATCATCAACTTTCTTATTTCTTATGGACGCCATATTTATTTTTTATCACATCTGAATACTCAATTTTTTTGTGATGGCAACAATATAACATAACATACATTTAATTTCGTAAATGAACATATAATCGTCTAAAACACTTTTATTGGCAATCTCTGTAGCGCTTACTAAAAATCATCGGTGCCATGGAATTAAAAACAATGAAACATTTGAACAGCAGTTTTGTTTGTCAAACATTATTTTTCTTTATGAATAAAAATGTCGTTCGATAATTAAAAAAAGCGTGATATGTTACGTGATATCCAGAAAGAAGGCGTTGGTGGCAAATTTAATTCAGCTGCTACTTCGCGACAAGAGGTTGATGGATTTTGATTTACCTAAAATATGTTTTGTAAGTAAACGTAAAATTAAAAAATCAACATACATTTAGTATTACCATTTCCAAAATATGATTGCTATCTTCTTGGGTAATTTTATTACCGTATGCTTTGTGATGTTGAATCCAATGATCCACCCGCAGAAAAAATGTTCGATGAGGTTGCCTTCTTTCTGGATACATTTATAAATATTTTTCACTGGCTAATACCGTAATTCTATTTACTGAATAAAAATTACTTAACATATCACGCTTTTCTGAATTATCGAACGACATTTTTATTCATAAAGAATAATAATGTTTGACAAACAAAACAGTTATTTAGTAAGCGCTACAGAGATTGCCAATAAAAGTGTTTTAGACGATTATATATTCATTTACGAAATTAAATGTATGTTGTGTTATATTGTTTTCATCACAAAAAATTAAGCATTCAGATGTGACAAAAAATAAATATGGCGTCCATAAGAAATAAGAAAGTTGATGATGGTTCAAAAGAAACGAAACATGTTACAATCAAAAATCTTATGCCATCTATCAGATAATAAAAAAGTGCTATAAGAATGTCTTTACCATTTTTAAATATCTCCTCAAATAACAGAGATATAAAGAAAAAACGAAATTCAGTTTTTTCAGTTTTTTTGACTTAACTCGAAAACTAAACAATGTAAGTAATTTTTTCCAGTGGATTATTAATCAGCATAAAATTCTGCAAAAGTGCCAAATTTAAACATACCCTCTATCTCTTCTAATAAGCGAGATCCCCATGGTGAGCCTCGAATTTGAAACACCCTGTATATTAAAATCTCTGTTTTGAATAACTGTATGAACTTTTTCCTGAGTATATAGGCGACAATTAATATTTTTTTAGCATTTATTGTTACATTGCTACGAGAAGAAACATGTTTTCAACAAATCTATTCAAAATTAATTTGCAGTTACAATTCTAGCAAAATCTGTAAAACCCTGTCCCTAAGTTTCGAAGTAATCAAAATAGAGCTTGAAATTGAGGATAAAATCAATAATTTCTTATAAAAAATCTAAAAACAATTGCCGTCGACTTGAAGTTTCAGAAAATTTGCAACATGTGGGATTTTCTTTTATTAATTAACGAAACAAAACTATTGTAAAAATTTGGCGCATCCCTTTCTATTTTATTCAATCATTAATACAAGATTGTCCCATATATTGCATAGTTCTGTATATTTATTATTTTTATATAATATTCTTACCGCCAATATTGTTTTTAAAGCGAATAACTTTCTTGTCTCTTGTCTCTCATTAACGCGTATATAGTAGGGAAGGCCTAACAGCATTAAAAGAAATTATTTCATGTGCAGTTAATTTCACTATAATAAAAAAATAGTTTTTCGATGAGAAAATAAAAAAAATCACCATTTTCTCATGGACAATGTGTACAGTAAATAACTGCATAGCATTTATCGAATTTGGCACCAACTTAAATGTTCCATCAACTGAAATGTTTATATTTTGGAAATTCTATCTTACAATTTCCAAAATTTTGGAAGACATCCAAAATTAAAATATTTGTTTATATACAAATTCGCAAAAAATTGTTACCATCCAAATCTTTTCCAAAATTTAATTAGATATTTATAAGATATGTTTAATTTGGAAAAACTTGTGTTTTTTCCGTCAATGTCTTACCAGGAAAATAATTGTAACATTAATAAATGGTATTAACAAGTAACGGGGAGACACATAACCTATAGTTGTTTTTTCTTGTATTTTGAGATAACTAAATATTAAGGTTTAGTAATTAATCTGTGCGTTGAATGATATCTCCCAAAAAGGTTCTACCTGCTTTTGAAATGGATAGCGAGACCCGTGCCGGAGAACGCCCTGACATTTTTATGAGCCCGTAGTGATTATTACTTACCCCAACAAATTCATGAATAGAATTGCGGGGAAAGGAGGGTCGCTGTTCGACTGGGCAAAATGAGTACGTCGCTGTTGTTGAACTACCCAGGATTCAATTGAGCAGTGCACACGAGCGTCTAGCTGCAAATTTTAAGCGCGTGCCCCGCGCGGCCGAAATTGTGGATGCTGGGTTTCTCTAGAACGGACGGCTAGAAGCTGTGCCGCGCGGGGCAGTGTTGCCAAGTCAGCGGAAAATCCGCTAGATCTGGCGGATTTTGAATTCGAATTGCGGAATAATTTTCGTTTTAGCGGCTGGCGGATTTTCCAACGGGATTGTGTTGGATTGTTGAGAAAACTAGCGTAATTTAAAAAATCAAATTTAAAGTTTATCTGCGAAACATATATTTTACAAGAGGAAAAGCAAAAACTTAAAACATTAATTTAAAAAAAAATCACACAACACATTTTCGATAATTAAAGTTAGTTTTAAAGGTAGATGTTATGTGAATTTTCTAAAATATTTGGGGAACTCTTATCATATCAGAACTTATTTTCTTTTCGATTTTTGTTTTATTTAAGTGTTCACCAACTTAAAACATTAATTTTTAAAAATTCATAACTTACAGAAAAAGTGACATTCTTAAAAATTTAGTTTTATTATAAAAGTCAGTTTTAAAGGAAGATACATTTGGTATTTATCCATGTTACCGTTTTCTTTCTGAACGTATCTTTTGCATATTTACAGTTGTTCTACACCCTGTATGATTAAGTTTTTTTTTATATCTGTTATCACTCATATTTTTTATTTATTTATTGAAACTGCTTATTTATATTATGTATATTGAACTATGTAAACCCATTATTACTGGCACACGAAATAAATTAAACTACATAGATGTTTTGTGAACATATTTTAAAAAAAATTAGATTTTTTAGTCTTCAACAACGTTTCTCAAAAATTCATCTCACGCAATAATTGACACATTTTCAGAAATCCAAGTTGATTCAAAGGCAGATGGTTTGTGAAGTTACTTACTAAAATTTTTGAGAAATTCTATCATATCAGTATTTTTTTTTGTTCGACAACTTAATATGTTAATTTTCAAAAATTCACAACTTATGGAAAAAGTGACACATTTTCAAATATTGAAGTTAGTTTTAAAGAGAGATGTTTTGTGAATATAATTAAAAAAATAGATTTTTTTATTCAAGTCTTCAACAACTTCAAATATTAATTTTCAAAAATTCATAACACGCAATTTCAAAACTTAAAGTGAATTTTAAAGGTAAATGAATTATGACTGCATTGGAGTTTTTATGGACTTCAATCATATCAGTATTTTCTTTTTATTTTTTAACTTATTTTTTTCTAATTATAACTAACGCCAAAATTGACATATTTTCAAAAATCGAAGGTAATTCTAAAGGCAGATGTTTTGTAAATGTACTAAAATTTTTGATAAACTTTATCATATTAATATTTTTTTTCGTTCGAGAACGTAAAACCCAAAAATGAACACATTTTCAAAAATCAAAGTTAGTTTTAAAGGTAGTCAGTCGTTCTGTCGATTTATTAAAATATTTGAGGAACTCAATTTTGCTTTCGATTTTTGTTTTGTTTAAGTATTCGACAACTTAAAATATTAATTTTCAAAAATTTATAAGCCGCGCAGAAATAGACACATTTAAAAAATCAAAGTTTATGTTAAAGATAGATATCTCGTGAATATATTAAATATTTTGAGGAATTCCATCATATAAGCATTCATTGACTTCAGATTTCGTTTGTTCGCTTGTTTGACAACTTAAAACATTAATTTTCAAAAATTCATAATTCACGAAGCAATTGACAGACTTAGTTAGTTTTAAAGGTAAAAGTTTTGTAAATATTTTAAAATTTTGAAGGAATTAATATTATATTATAGTATTTATTTTTTAGATTTTTTTGTTTAAGCCAAAATATTAGTTTTCACAAATTCTGACTGATTTTTAAAAATCAAGGTTAATTTTAAAGGTAAATGTATTATGATTGCATCAGAGTTTTTAAGGAATTCAATTATATCGATAAGATTTTCTTTTTCTAGTTTTTCCTTGTTCAAATATTCGACCACTTAAAAAAATTATAACTCACCCAGAAATTTTCAAAAATCAAAGGTTATGTTAAAGGTGGATCTTGTGAATGTATTAAAAATGTTGACGATTTCCACCATATAAGTATTTATTTTCTCTAGATTTGTTCAATTGTTTGACAACTTACAAAAAATAATTTTCGAAAAATCATAACTCGGGGAGAAATTGGCGAATATTCAAAAATTTCAGTTGGTTTCAAAGGTAATAGTTTTGTCAAGATTTTAACATCGTTGTGGAGTTCTATTATATCACTATTTATTTTTACTTTCTCCGTTACGAAGTACGAGAAAGTATTGTGATCGTGATTTTTTTTTCAAAAATTTTTTTTACGGAAATATCCGTTTTGGGGTCCCTAGATGCCATTTCAACAATTTCTGGAAAAAAAAAATTTGTGTCTGTGTGTGTGTGTGTGTGTGTCTGTGTGTGTGTCTGTCTGTGTGCGCTGTATCTCAAAAACCAATAGAGCAATTGATATGAAACTTTGAACATACGTCTTATTTGATAATCCGAAGAACTGAAAAGCTTTTGATAAAATTTCGTACACCGGAAGTGGGTGTTTACCTTAACCGTTTTTTGTTTTTTGCCAATATTTTCTTAAATATGAAAAATATCACAAAAACATTTAAACAAATATTAAAGACAATAACAAAATGAGACTATTTTGTTTAAAAACATTTTTCATAAAATCATTGTTATTCGAGAAAAAAAAAAATTTTTTTTTTTTCATTTTTGGTTTATAATTATGAAACGATAATAGTTACAGCAAATTTATGTTAATAATAATTGTAGAGAATGCCAAAATGAACAACTTATAAAGAATAAGTTTTTTTCGAAATCTCTTTAGTTTTTGAGTAAACTGAGTTTTTGAATTTAAAGTATAATTTTCCTATCTTTTATAATTTTGACGTTTTAAACGTCAGTTTTATGCAAGTCTACAAAACGCTCGATGTACATTTAAAATATGATTTAAATAGAAAATAAACCATGAAAGTGTAAATATAAATGATGATATCATCGGAGAAAGTAACATGATGGCCACATCACCATTTTTTTACTTTCTCCGTTACGAAGTACGAGAAAGTATTGTGATCGTGATTTTTTTTTCAAAATTTTTTTTTACGGAAATATCCGTTTTGGGATCCCTAGATGCCATTTCAACAATTTCTGGATTTTTTTTTTGTGTCTGTGTGTGTGTGTATGTGTCTGTGCGCGCTGTATCTCAAAAACTAATAGAGCAATTGATATGAAACTTTTAACATACGCCTTATTTGATAATCCGAAGAACTGAAAAGCTTTTGGTAAAATTTCGTATACCGGAAGTGGGCGTTTACCTTAACTGTTTTTTGTTTTTTGCCAATATTTTCTTAAATATGAAAAATATCACAAAAATATTGTAACAAATATTGAAGACAACAAAGAAATGAACATCTTTTGCTTGAAAATATTTTTTATAAAATCATTTTTATTCGAGAAAAAAATTTATTTTTTTTTTTCTAATTTTCGGTTTATAATTATAAAACGATAATAGTTATAGTAAATTTATGTTAATAATAATTGCAGAAAATGCCCAAATGAACAACTTATAAAGAATAAGTTTTTTTCGAAATCCCTTTAGTTTTTGAGTAAACTGAGTTTTTAAATTTGAAGTATAATTATTCCGTGTTTCATAATTTTGACGTTTTAAACGTCAGTTTCATCCGAGTTTACACAACGCTCGATGTACATTTAAAATATGATTTCAATTGAAAATAAACCAAGAAAGCGTAAAAATAAATTATTCCATCAAGTCGGAGAAAGTAACATGATGGTCACATCACCATTTTTTTTGTTTTTTTTTTGTTTAAGCCAAAATATTAATTTTCACAAATTCATAACTCGCGCAGAAATTGACTCATTTTCAAAAATCAAGGTTAATTTTAAGGGTAAGTATATTATGATTCCATCAGAGTTTTTAAAGAATTCAATTATATCGATAAGATTTTCTTTTTCTAGTTTTTCCTTGTTCAAATATTCGACCACTTAAAAAAATTATAACTCACCCAGAAATTTTCAAAAATCAAAGTTTATGTATGTATGTTAAAGGTGGATCTTGTGAATGTATTACAAATGTTGACAAATTCCACCATATAAGTATTTATTTTCTCTAGATTTGTTTAATTGTTCGACAACTTACAAAAAATAATTTTCAGAAAATCATAACTCGGGGAGAAATTGGCGAATATTCAAAAATTTAAGTTGGTTTTAAAGGTAAAAGTTTTGTCAAGATTTTAAAATCTTTGTGGAGTTCTATTATATCACTATTTTTTTTTTTGTTTAAGCCAAAATATTAGTTTTCACAAATTCATAACTCGCGCAAAAATTGATTAATTTTCAAAAATCAAGGTTAATTTTAGAGGTAAATATATTATGATGAGTTTTTAAGGAATTCAATCATATCGATATGATTTGATTTTCTAGATTTTCCTTGTTTAAATATTAGACCACTTAAAAGTTTTTTTGTTTTTTTTAAATGTTTGATGGAAACGCGGGTTAAGGAGAGTGAATGATATTGGGGAAATTGGCGTAAGCTACTTGGCTATTCTGCCACGACCGATTTTTACTATTTGTTAAATTTCATATTTATAATGAAATAGGACAAACACTAACATCCATGGATCCGAATGGCAAATTTTCGTAAATAAAATTTAACCGCCCGGCGTGGGGCTCGAACCCACAGCGCTTCGCACCGAAAGCAGGTGCTATTCCACTCCGCCACGGAGCGCCCCCACTTAAAAGTTCGTTTTTAAAAGTTTATGACTCAAGCAGAAATTGACACATTTCAAAAATCAAAGTTTATATTAAAGGTAATTCCATCATATAAGTATTTATTTTTTTAGATTTGTTCAATTATTCGACAACTCAAAAATTCATAAGAAATTGGAAAATTTCAAAAAATCAAGTTAGTTTTACAGGTAAAGGTTTTAAGTAGATGTTTTGTAGAGATTTTAAAAATTTTGTGGAATTCTATACTCCACCTACTGATAGATTAGACTTTTTTTTTTCTTCAGTGACCAACACTAAAAAATGAAAAGTACTAACACGGATTTGAGAAAAATGTAATTTTCTGTCACTCAAGATGTCAAAAAGGTCTAATCTATGAGTACACGGAGGATATGATATCACTATTTATTTTTTTAGATTTTTTTTGTAGTCTTTTATTACTAAAAATATTCATTTTCGAAAATTCATTTAAATTTTTAGGGAATTCAATCATTCCTGTATTTATTTCTTTGGATTTGTTCATTGTTCTACCTAATATTCAACCCTATTTCGTACGCAAAACGTTAAATTCAATTGCTGAACAGTATGTTAAAATAAGAGTTAGATTTATTTCGTACTTTATATTTTCATATTTTCTGGCCGAATTCTAGTGGAATTAGGTTGCCTATCTGGCGGAAATATTATTTGATCAGATGGCAACGCTGGCGCGGGGTAGAAGGATATTAGTACATACCCGTGAGTGCACACGGCCGATATATTTCACGCGCGTGATCAATTATTTATCATGGGCATTGATATTTTAATTGGCGAGGTCCAAAAACGTCCCGTTATTTGGGACACTTCTGTCGAAAATTATAAAGATAGAAATAAAAAAAAAAGATGCGTGGATGCAAGTGTGTAATATTTTGTATGAAGATTATTGCAGTAAGTTGGAGGCAGAACAACAACTAACAAGTATCTTATTTTTTAGAATTTATTTTTATTATACAATAAGTGCATGTACATAATATTTTTTGATCTTGCCATGGAACTTGGCCCATCTCGCTACTGAAATATGCCGTCAGTTTTGTCCTGTATACACCTATAGATTTATTAACAGCAACAGACTGGTTTCGATGTTCATCATCTTCAAAACATCATTCGCGCACAAAGTTATGTAACACACAGCAGCATTTCATCAATCGCAAATTCTGTGCCAACGTACAACGGTCTGTGAAGAATTCTCCACTTATTGGCAAGAATGCCAAACGTGCATTCTACAAATCTTCTTTCACGGCTCAGTCGATAGTTGAAAATTCGTTTTTCCTTTGTTAAACATTTTCCTTTAAAAGGTTTTAAAATATCTTTCGACAGCGAAAACGCATCATCGCCTATAAATGCAAAAGGCATTGATATATCAATGCCATGGATCTTACTGGCATTAGGAATCCCTAGAGTACCATTTTCCAGGCTTTTCCATAGAGAAGTATTCAGGCTTTATCAACTGGATATGTTTTCCGTCAATTGCCTCCACACAATGTGGGAAATTGGCTCGTTTTTCAAATAACTCTGCTGTCATTCGATTTCTTCTCGTCTGGTTTTGGTATGCATTCACCTTGTAGAATTTTCCATATTTCATGGCATACTCTTCGTATAACTTGACCGGCTGTTGTGTGACCTACCCTTTAAGTGTAGTGCACTTCTTTTAAACTACATCCACTTCCGATATATCTGTAAAAAAAATTATACTGTTGATACGTTTTTTTCTTGTGTTTTTCAGTGGCTGAGGTTATAGGGAAGTGGAAGACCATTAGGGATAGCTATGTAAGGAGCATTAAAAAACAAGCAGAGGCTCAAAAATCCAGATCGGGAAAAAAAAATTGCGCGTTATATCTACGTTATATCTTCGATTTTTACAGAAAACGCGTGAAATGCGCCCAACACAAGACAGCTTTCAGGGCACAATAATCCCAAATATTAATATTGATGACATTGATGATGATGATGATGACGATTCGCAATACCGATTCCAACTATACCAAATAATGATAATTTTATAGAGACGCCACCGAATAACGAAGACTTACAACCGCCCATACGCAGAAATAAAAAAAAATGATATTGAAAGCAAAATAATCAGTTTTATGGAGACTAGCACTAAAAAACAAAAATGTAACGAGAACAATGAAGATGTGGCTTTTTTGTGTCCTTGCTATCTTCCGTTAAGAAGTTAGATGCAGATGAAAAACTTCAGTTTCGAATCGAAACAATGCAACTTCTGCAAAAAATTAAGGGCAAGAAACAGCTAAACGAAGAATACTCTGATCTAAACTTTAGGCGCACTGCAAATGTTCAAATTTTGCAAAATAGTGCACAAGCATACCATCAAGATACTCTGCTGAATAATTAAGATTTTTCACGACCATCCAGTAGTTCAGCGGGTTCATTTTTGTCTCAGTTTTCACCTGGATATGAGGTACCTTAATGATTGAAAAGCATATTATAATTTTTGTCTAGCGTAAAGATATTTTATTACTTTGTACAAAACAAGTGTATTTTTGTAATAATTATTTATTTTCAAATAAAACTTCTGTTACCATATTTGCATAATTATGTTCTGAATTTACCTATCGGAGCGCCCCAGAAAAAAGTTCCAATTAATTTCGCTACAAAATGTACCTAATGGATAAAATTGCTGCAACATGGAACTTTTTCAGAAGCGCTCTGTATATACAGGGTGATCCATTTAAAGTGTTACAAGACGATATCTCAAAAACGGTTTAAAATATTTTCATGAAATTTTGGTGAGGTAATAGGGAGATAGGAGGACATATTTTAACACATTTTTGATATTTACTCTATCTCTCTCTGCTTTGAGTGGTGGAGACTAACGTTGGAATTTTAAATGGGATGATCTACTTTTTTTATGAAATTTGCGACTAAGTTACGTATACAAGAAAAAGAAAATGATTTGCTCTGTCGGTTACAAAATTAAGGTTAATTAAATTTGGCAGATTAAAAAAATTAATACATTTTGCCACATATAATATGACTCCAGTTAGTAACAAATCAAAGTTTACTTACCGTAAAGTCATAGCCAACATTTTTTCAGCTGGCAAATCTCATGTTTGTATCTTGACGACTTATACAATATTTAATTTTGTTTAAAAGTTCATCAAAACTTGATATTGACATCCGAAAATAATTCAAAAATGAATCTGAATCTGCCCTAAGGCGGGGATATAGGCAGTAAAATGCACCCTCGCTGTATCTGACACTGTTTATGGGGTGTGTCCACCATTTTCGAGTTTTGCTTCTTCTTTTCCCTAAAATTTTGAAGCAGGCGTACGCAAATGCAACAACTTCAGTGTCTTCCATACTGAATCAGACTGAAATTATACTGCAAGATCAGTCGATTTCGATGCACGTGTGCATCCGTTTATTTATCGCGCGTGATATATAACGCCCGTGTGCACCCGCCCTAACACTTTGTGTGTAAATGACACAGACGGAAGAAACAGCGAGAGTACAATGTATGTTTCATTCGCGGTGAAAAAGAGTCGCTTCTGTCGATGTAGTAATACGGTCTGGATTTTTAATTAGCGTCGATCAATGCTTGTCACGAGAAACGGGAAAGAAATAACCTCAAATTTCGATAAACATTTAGGCAAGTACTTTGCACTATTCTATAAGCTTAAATTGGTTACAACTTACTTGAAAATAGTTTGTTTATTGCACCCTTTCGCCGTAGAAATATGTATGTCAAATATTAAATTCGTTCGAAACGAAAGAATATTTTCAGTGCTGCCACATGTTGCAGATAACACTCACTACGTATAAGTATATATTTTATTTTAGAAATAAATCCTTAATTGAAACCAAAGTAGAAAAAATAGTATATTATACTTGTTTAATAAGAGGCATTGTGGGGCACTCGTTACATTGGAACACTCTTCGCTGCGCGAGTCATGCTCCAATCCCACTCGTGCCATAATAATAATAATAATCCTTTATTTCTCAACAGACATAAAAACATCTAATTACAAAGAAATTTAATAATAACATATAAAAATAGGTATAAACAGATACACGTATACAAGCTAATACAAATTAGAAATATGAGGTTGCGGCGAGTGTAAATTAAAGTAAACATGATTTTAAATCAATTTTAAACCGAGTCTTATTGGAAAATAAATCAACACCATATTGGATTTCATGGTATTTTCGAATCATCATGAGCAACGGCGAAAAAGAGTGGTGATTTGTGTTTGGTGTGTTATACTGGAATGTGTGTTTGTTACGTGACGATTGTCTAGGTATAGAGATCATGAGTGAATTAAGCAACGTCGAACTATCTTGGAAGCTGTGTATAATCTTATATAAATCATAAACTATAATATATCTGTGTCTGTTATAAACAGAAATCATTTCGAACTCATCAAGCAATGACTCAAACAACACATTCTATGGTGGATATACTTTATGTTTATGAAAGTATAGAAATTTAAAAAATCGTTTTTGGCATCTTTCAAGTAAAGAAATAAATTTATTATAACCAGGAGACCACACCGAAGCACAATAAGTTAGTTTGGATAAAATAAACGATTCATACAATTTTCTAATTGCAATTTGATCTTTAAATTTCCGACAATTTCTGATTATGAATCCTAAAGTTCTGTAAGAGCTAACAACAATATTTTCAATATGTGCATTGAACGTTAGTTTGTTATCAAACGTCACCCCCAAATCATTACATGTAGTTTGGATTGCAATGTTAGTATCACAGAGTACATAATTGAAGACGACGGGATTTAATTTCCGATAAAATGACATACTAAAACATTTGGAAACATTGATACTTAGACCATTAGAACTACACCAATTATCCAATCTCGACAAAGCTCTATTCAATTCCTCACAATCATTTATATTATTTATTACACGATAGAGTTTAATATCATCTGCGTATATCAGAAAATTACACAGTAACCTATCAGCTACGTTATTTATAAATAGAAGGAATAGCAAAGGTCCCAGATTGGATCCCTGTGGTATACCGCTTGTGCTATATAGGTTGTTGATTGGACATTCATGTAGTAAACATATTATTCTCGATCACATAAATATGATCGAATAACGGCTAAAATATTGTCACTAATGTTATAATGGCTAAGGCTATTTAGTAATATATCATGAGGTATCCGATCGAAGGCCTTGCTGATATCTGTATGTATCACATCAACCCAGAAACCCCCAAAGGGGGGGTAATCGGGTAATTACCCCCCCTAAGAATTTTTCGCTTTTCAATTTTTATTGTTAAAAATTACCGGTATTCCATATTCCAAACAAATAATATAATATATTTTACATTATTTAACTTGGATTATTGATTTTATTTCGTGATTTTTTAATTTTTTGCTAATATTTTCGAATTTCTGGTCAGAAACTTATTTTTGGTGGCAAATTATTTTGCTTCTACCTTTCGATTTTTTGGTCTGCTTTTTTATTTTTAGATCAGGATTCTTGATTCCTTTGCCCATATTTGAGATTTCTGAATTTCCAACTTTTTTTTATTTTTCTTTATTTTGACCAAAATATTCGATTGGTTTGTAGAAATGTTCGATTTTTTTTGTCTGCAATTTTTATCTTTACGCTCGTTTTCGATGTTTTGTTTAAATTTTCACCGTTTTAGGCTATATTGTAGATTTTTTTTATTTTTTGGTCTAAATATTCTTTATTTTGACGAAAAAAATAGATTGGTTTGTAGAAATTTTGGATTTTTTGTCTGCATTTTTTATCTTTACGCCCGAATTTTTGTTGTTTAGTCTAAATTTTCACCTTTTTAGGTTTTTACTTTTTTGGCCTATATTTTGTTTCAATTTTTGATCTTTTGGCCGAAATTTTCTTTATTTCGACTTAAATTTTCGATTCGTTTGTTCAAAATTTTGATTTTTTAGTCTACAGCTTTGATTTTAGGGTACGAATTTTAGATTTTTGGTCTTCATTTTTTATTTTTTGTCCCATATTTTAGATTTTCTTGCGAATTTATTTTTTTATTTTTTTATATACAAACATCTTTATTCACAGAAATAACATCTAAATACATTATGTTAAAAACTTGAAATCCGCTTTCCGTTGGCTGTGAAAGGGCTATCGATTTTTATTTTTGCTATTATTTTCAAATTTCTCTTTGGAACTTATTTTAAGCTAAAAAGAGTTATTTTGGGGCTAAAAATGACAAATTATTTTTTTTTGCTTGTATTTTCATTTTTTTTGTTGTGCATTTTTATTTTTAAACCAGGTTTTTGATTTTTTGGCCGATCATTTAGATCTTCGGCTGTTTTGTTCCAAATTTTTGATTTTTTGGCCAAAATATTCGATTTTTCTAGCAAGATAAATGGTTCTTTGTTTCTTCAAAAAAGGAGGACGGATATTGTATAAGTGGCTCTACATGTTCCACGAGCCGCCACTGATTTCATTTAGTAGAAAAGTGCCTTGTCTCAACTTTTAAAGCTAATTAAAGCGAAAATTAAAGAAAAATATTTTCCTATTAAAAAAAAATTGGAAAATGATTTTGAACAATAGAGTGATTTTTGAGACTAATTTAAACCCTTTTCTTAGAATATTCTGCATTTTTTATTATTAAGCCTATAGTCCCGATTTGTTTTTTGGCTAAATTTTTGATCATTTGGTCTAAATATTCTTTATTTTTACCTAAATTTTCGATTTCATTGTTAAAATGTTCGACTATTTGGTCCGCATTTTTTATTTCTCCTGACAAATTGTTTATAATTAAATTTTTGACCTGTATATTCGATATTTTTGGTCAAAATATTTTAACTTTTAGCCTAAATATCCCTTATTTAGACCTTTTGCGATTTAATTTTTTAAATTTTCGACTTTTTGGCCCAAATTTTTAGATTTTTGACCTTTATTTTCGATTATTTTTGGTCTAAAGTTTTGATCTGTTGACCTAAGTCTTAGATCTTAAACCAATGTTATTATCTAGTAGTACTAGTAATAACATGCAAATTTCTTTTGTATCATTTAATATCCGGCGTGGCACTAGCCAGGGAAGTAGTTGTTTCAATAAGTTATTTATTTATAGTCTTAGTAAGACTTAATTTTTTGCTTGCAGATTAACGAACAGGTTGAATATTCATATATTCAGGCTACATTTCGTTTTCTTGTATTTATCTAAATATTCTTTATTGTGACATAAATTTTTGATTTAATTGTTAAAATTTTTGATTTTTTTTGTCCGCATTTTTGATTTTTCGGGCCGATTTTTTAATTCTAGTTCCAAAATTTTGAGTTAATTTTGGTTCAAATATCTATAACCTGAATAATTGATTTATATGCGAATTTCTTTTTATTTTTTTCGGTATTTTCGAGTTTTGTTTGTTGAAATTTTCGATTTTTTAGTCTGCAATTATTATCTTCAGGCCCGAGTTTTCGATATACTGTTTAAATTTTCGACTTTCTGGCCAACATTATAAATATTTATTATTTTTTTAAATCTTTTGACCTAATTTTTTCTTTTCGATTTTATTGTTAAAATTTTTCGGTTTTTTTGGCTCTCATTTTTGGTTTTTCGTTTAGTCTGCATTTATTATGTTTAGGTCCGAATTTTCCATGTTTTGTCTAAATTTTCGACTTTTTGACCAACATTGTAGATTTTTTGTTAATCTTTTGCCCTAAATTTTTCTTTATTTATTTTTATTTGTCTGTTCAAATGTTTGTTTCCTTGGTCCACTATTTTTATTTATTTTTAATTTTTGGTATATTTTGCAGTGGCGGTATCAAAGGGGGGATTACCGGGTAATTACCCCCCCCCCCCCAAGAATTTTTCGCTTATCAATTTTTATTGTTAAAAATTACAGGTATTCCATATTCCAAACAAATAATATAACCGGTAAATTTTTTCAACGCTTTAAAACATTGGAAAAGGATAGGGAGATTTCACGGAACAGGTGTGGTATATGAGAGCGGAAGCACCAGTTTATTTATCTTTTTTTTAATTACCCCCCCTATACTAGTTGGCTGGAAACGCCCTTGCATCAACCTGGTCACCACGATCTAGATGTTCAGAAATGAATTGTGTCATGTTAATTAAGTTAGATTGCGTTGAACGCTTTTTCATGAAACCATGCTGATGTGGTGTTATTTCATCGCATACTTTGGTGTTAATGTGGTCAGCAAGGATTCTCTCGAATACCTTAGAAACATTAGAGATAAGCGCAATAGGCCTATAATTTGATATGTCGCTTTTATTTCCGCGCTTAAAAATAGGACTGATACGTGTAGTTTTCCAGCAATCTGGATAAATCCCGCTACTTAAAATTAAATTAAATATATGGACCAAAGGATCTACAAAGAAAACCGCACAATCCTTAAGTAAAAATGCTGGAATTTGATCGTTACCCATCGTCATCTTCGGTTTTAGTTTACGTAGTGATTTCATTACCAAATCATCCGAAATATGGAAATTTCCCAGAGTGTCGTAAACTGGATCATTAACGAGGATTCTGTTGGTGTTGTTGTTTTGATAAGAGGCCTTAAAATGTGCTGCGAATCCATCCACAATGTTCTGAGGAGTTTCTAGAAGTTGATCTCCTTGTTTCATGCATCCTGGGATACGCGATTGACTTTTCCGTTGGTTTATAAATGACCAGAATTGTTCAGGCGTCTCAGAGATGTTGCTCTCCATTGTTCCGATGTAACTTTGATAAGCGGTTTTTGACATATATTAAGTATTAAAATACGACGAGTATTCCGCAATTGATTCATAACATTGGGATCATTCGACTTTTTATATAGCCGGTGCAATCGATTTTTTTTTTTTTGGTTTATTAGGTTAATAATATCTTTAGACTACCAAGGCGGGTAAGTTTTGTTGTGAACTGAGTTACGTCTTTTGGGAACATGTTTATATATATATATATATATAACAATCTTTATTCTCAGTTTATCTACATTAAATACAGTACAATATATTTTCATTTTAACTTTTGGAAGGGCTATCGACCGTCAGTCTTTCTGCCCGGCGTTCCATTTAGCTTTATTATTTAAACACATTTACTTCGGTATTAAAGGAGGATATGTAGTATTTGAGGGTGGAGACAGGATGTTTAAATTTAGGAGGGATATTAGGATTTCTAGGGGTGCATAGTTGATTCAACACTTCCGCGTTTTCCTCATTACACGCGAACTTTCTGCAAGAAATCTTATGCGTTGGTCTATGGGGGTTATGTCCGTAAATTGATACAGTAGGGTATTAGATGGGTTATATAGAGGATTTTGAGGATGTCTGAGTTTAGTGAGGATTCGGAGACAGGATCTTTCTGCAATTTGTAGGTTTCGGAGAGTGGCAGGACGAGGATTTAGGTATAGTATGGGGGTATATTCGATTAGAGGGCGGCATATCATCTTGTAAATACTGATCGCCGTTTTTACACTAATGCCTTGTTGCTTGTAGGTTAATGCCCGGAAGTATTTAGCTCTAGCTCTTACTTGTGTCTTAATGGCTAATGTGTGGTTCTTAAAAGTGAGCTTATTATCAACAAGTATACCCAAATATTTACGAGTTGGACTTGATGGAATTGTAATGTTGTTGATTTTAATGGAATGGGGAATAGGACGTATACGATGGTAGGGTATAAGGAACTGGGATTTATTGGGATTAATTTTAAGTCTCCATTTGCAAAACCATAGCTGAAGGGTGTCGAGTAGTTCTTGTAGGGATTGGAGTGCTTTTTCTAAGGAGTGGGAATGCGTAATAAGGGCGGTGTCACCAGCAAACTGTAGCAAGTATTTGGATGGGTTGAAGTGAAGAGGATCTGGGCTGTATATATCGTAGCAGTATATATTATACAGGATAGGGGATAGGGGAGAACCTTGGGGCGGCCTTGCTCAGGAGTGAAAGTGGTTAGATTGATTCGGACTTGCAATTTGCGATGGGACAAGAATTTATTGATAATATTAATAATGTGAGGAGGAAGTTTGAGCGTTCTGCATTTTTCCAATAAACCGATGTGCCATACCGAGTCAAATGCTTTAGAGATATCTAGCAAGAGGATGGCTGATTTGTTTCCTTCAAGGTGGGCGGTTTGGCAATTTGATGTAAGGATTGTAAGAGGTAATGCGGTGGATCTTTTAGGTAAAAATCCAAATTGGTACAAAGGGATAGAGTTTTTTAGGTGTGCAAGGATTTTTTGTTTTAATAGTGCTTCGTACAATTTGCCAAGGACAGGGAGTAGGGTTATTGATCGGTAGCTTTGCGGATAAAGTGGGTTACAGTTGGATTTCAAAATGCATGTGATAATTCCATGTTTCCATTCATTTGGAAAATTTTGGTGAGAATAGTTATAGTTAAATAGTTTAAGGATGTAGGAATGGATGTCTAGTGGAAAGGCTTTAAGGATTTGTCTATGTACTTTGTCATGTCCGGGCGCAGTGTTTTTTGATGCATTTAATATTTCAAAATAAGTTTCCTCGTCTAGCTTGTCCGTCGGCGGAGGAGTTAAATAAGTGGCATTGTTGTACTTGTTATTTGTGTCATCGAAAAAGTCATTGTCAAATTGGTTATCGTTGGATATTTCGTATATGTCTGTCAAGTATTTTGCAAATGAGTCTGCTATGTCTTTGTCAGTAGTCAATTTGACTTTTGTGATTGGGTCCTCAATTTCTTTTATGTTATTATATGACTTGTATTTACAAAGTTTTTTTATTTCTACCCAATATTTTTTACCTTGCTGGTTGTTTATATTTTGGCAGGCCTCGATCCATTTTTGTTTTTTTAAATTCTCCGATTAGGTTGTGTATGTCTTTATTTAGTTTATTAAATTTTTATTTAACGTGATCATTCTGTAACTGTCTGTAGTCTCTATAGAGTTGCCGTTTAAATTTTATAAGTCTTAAAATATATTTTGGGAGAGGATATTTGTAATGTTGTTTAGGGATTTGTGGGGTATGCATTTGGATTGACTTGGATAAAAGGGTGTTGAATTGAGTGGTTGTGTTGGAATCTATAACGGGTTGCTGAGAAATGAAATGTTGAAGGCCCTCTGTGATTTTTGTGGTGTCGGCATGTTTGTAATCCACTATGAATTCGGGTGGTTTTGAAATCAGTGGTGAGTTTGCTGTTAGTTGGAATGTTATTAACAGGTGGTCCGAGCCGATATTACTAGTGCATAGGAGGGGGTCGTAGAGTGGTTCTCGTTCATTATAAATGTGGGGTCAGTTTTAATTTGAACAAAGTTGGAATGGGAAAGGAAGTTTGCTAGGTGTTTTTGTTTTGTTGATGTTAAAATCACCAATAATTATGGCATTGTCATAAAGCGATGCTTTTGTGAATATAGTCTTCGATTTGTGATAAAGGGTGGATATATACTAGGAATACATGGATTTTGATTGTGGGTAAAGAGAGGGTAGCATGTATACATTCATTTAGCATGCTATTTATTTTAGGAAAATTCGTTTTACCTAGTTTTATGGATGGGTGCGTTGAAATTATAGAGCCACCACGTTGATTTTGATTACATACAGAAGATGGAATTTGGATTGAGGACCAGTCGTTAAAGGAAATGTTAGAGGATTTAGTTTCTACCATCATATTTACATGAATAGGGTTATTGGATAAATAGTGGGACATTTTCGAGCAGCTTTTGGGGAAGACTTAAGGGATTATATCTGGGAAGGCAAGGTCATACATGACCACAAACAAACGATTTCCCGAGAAAGAGATATGGGTATCAATGCCATACGAATCGATAAAACGCTCTTTAAGTCTTTTAATAAGTGCTTGCCTATTTGAGGTGCTTGGTGCATTTATTTCTGTTGCGTATGTGTCAATAATGAAGTCGTGAAGTGTAATGGGTTGGTGGATACGGGAGGTTTTTGTAAGATGGGGGTCAATTTCTGCGGATCTTTTATGATTAGCATGAATCTTAACATTTGGTATCCCTTCTATTGGCATCATTGGGCGGTTGGGGCATTTGGTTGACCAGGCTCCATGTGATGAGCCGCCACATGATGTACATTTTGGTGGAAGTGTGGTTGTGCATGCTGCCACATGATGTTGTCCCGAACATTTGGCGCATACTATTTCTTGATTGCACTTGTCCGTTGTGTGATCAAACTTACTGCATTTTTAACAGGGGAGTGGGATTGGGTTTGGGGCTGTGCTTTCTTCCACTTCGTAGATTTTACACATAAATTTGAATTTATCGTGCAGGAGTTTACTGTAGGCTTCATGTGATGCTGTTATTATGCGAATAATTCGGGTTTTTTGTCCAGTGGCTTTGGCGGTTATCCTTTTACAGTATCTGTGTTGTATTCCCAGGGAGTTGAGACGGGTACTAATCGCTGAGTCTTCTACTTCTATTTCCACGCCGCGGATAACGCAACAGTATGATGGATTGATTGTGCGTGTGGCCCTTTCTGGTGAGTTCTTCTCGAAGTAACTCAATACTGTCTTTTTATCTCGCAGTGATATGATATTATTTTCACAATTTTGAGAATTTGTTTTAATTATGAAGCCAATTTTTGTTTTTATTATTACTACATCTGGTTCGTTGTTATTCTCTTCCCATATTTGAGCTAATTGAATGCGTGAATATTCTGCCGTTGTTTTGACGTAGTAATTATGTTTGTATTGTTGGTAGGATGGCTTTTGAAATGTTGTTGTGATTGTTGTGTTATTACTGGATGTAGTTTTTGTTTGGATATTTTGTGTTCTATGTTGCTGAGTCGGAATGATTTCTGTAGTTTGTGTTTGTTGTGAAGATGGGGTACAGATTGATTGTGCTTGTTGAGATGTTGATTGCGATTGTTGAATTTCGATTTGCGTTAATTGTTGTTTTTTTAATTGTTCTTGTTGCTCTATTGCTGTAAGTATGTATTTTTGTAGTTTTTTGTTAGTAGTTTTTGGATAGTTGGGCTCCGTGTGTTTGTATGTTTTTTGGAGACGAGTAAATCCTCGTCGTCCTCCGCCGACGTGGAACTCGATTGTTGAATTTCATTTGCGTAAAAGGGTGATCCCTTTTACGGGTGTCTTTTCACCGTACCGTCCTTTATATGCTTGGCACTGTTGAGGTATCGTTTATATTTTAAACTGCACTCGTTTATGGCACTTTGCTAGTTTTCGCTCGCCGTTCGCACGTCCGTTCGATGCGGAGGTTGGCTCGGGAATGGAACATGTTTATTTATTAACTTATACAAAATATCATAAAACGTGTCACAGGCTGTCTTTGAATCACTAAGTTGGCAAACTCCCGTCCAATATGTTGGAGCAATATCTGAATACAGTGAGGGTAAGTCCGCTTTCTTGAAGTTATAGCTGCTAACATTTACTCCAATCCTTGAGAAGTTTACAGAGGATTCATATTGGATATTAATTGCCAGAGCAGGAGGGTGTTTATCCTCCTTTACTAAAATATCATCGCTTTTGTCGACTGAACAGTTAATATTTTCAGAAACGATTACTGTGTCAAGAATTCTATTATTTCCGTTGGTTATTAGATTGCGTTGCTTTAAAGAGTTGATAGATAAGAACTGCAAGAACGGCATAACAAAGTTGCAGGAGCTTGTCTGGTTTAAATAGCTATAGTAATTAGTTGGATTTAAATCACCTACTAATATTATATCTTCCAAGTTAAAATTACGTTCAACAAATTAAAAAAAAAAAATATATAATTATCCAGAGAGGTATCTGGAGGAATATATGTGCAAATTATTGAGATTTTTCTTTTAAATATTATAACTTCTACAGCTACTATATCGATGTTAGGTATACAATGTTCAACAGGTAATGAGTGACATGTTATGTTATGTTTTAAAGCTATTAGAACACCACCACCTTTGCGATAACTTCGGTCAGATCAAAACACAATAAAGTCATTGGGAAACAATTCACTATTAAATACACCGGGTTTAAGCCATGTTTCACTTATTAATATTATGTCATAGTCACACATTGCAACATTATTATAAAATTCTTGCGTTTTCGTGTTGAGGCCATTAGAATTTTGATAGTAGATGTTTATTGTTTGCTGAGAAGATATTAGTTTCCCGGTTTTACAATTTGTGGAATTCCGTGAACATATTTTATTACTGAGTCTTCGTCTCCTACCTCCTTAAGTAGATGTAAATCCTCTCGCAATTGTTTCATATACGACTGCTGCGCTGGTGTCTGATTCCCATTTAATAATTTATTTTTCTTCAAAATTTGCTTCGCAATGTTTTCGTCTGAAAAAAACACTTTAACGAGACGGGGCCTACTGGATATTTTACCAATTCTGAATAATTTTATTGGATCCTGTAAAACATCAACAGTCCTGAGCAAATTTCTAACTGCTTTATTATCTTCTTCTGCGTAATTAGCGCTGGTTGATTCGGGAAGGTTATATATAATAATATTTTTAGACCGATTCTTTTGTTCTTCAACTTCGTGCAACATTTCGAACGTTCTTTTGGTAGCTCTACGAGGTGATTTGAGTTCATTGAGTTCTGTTCTTAACACAATATTTTCTTTTACTACTGTCTCAATTTTCCTGTTTAATTTTATTAGTTCAGAGGAGATAGAGGCCATAAACTCAGATTTAAATAAATCGAATTGAGTTTTTAAAATAGACGATATTGTTAATTCTAAATTGCGCACATTATTAGGGCACTTATCACATGTCCACTTATCCCCATTTTCCTTCTTTGATTCCTCTAAATAATAGTCTAATTTTGATTCAGGGAGGGTTAAGCAGGTTCCATGCCTTCATTCCTTGCACGCATCGCATTTTAGAGCAGGCAATCGCGGACCTATGTTATTTAGACAAGTTGCGCATTTTTGCACCATTAGTAACAATGTTACATTATTTACGAGTCTAAGAAAAGGGAGGGAAATAGTTGCACAAGGACACTTTTCACACCCAGGTGCCGATCGGGTGACTAACTAGACGTACAGGTAGGCAACGGATGAACACTTAATCGGGTACAGTAGGTAAAGTAATAATTAGAATTAATGTTATAATAATATTTCCATTAATTATTTAGTGCGATATTATTAAAACAAAAAAGAAAACAGTGGATTCTTCGACAGAAAATAAAAAGAATACAAAAAAGAGTGCGACCTCGACCGTGAATTGAAGATATTCGCGTTTACTATTAAGACTCAAAATTAAAGTAGTAATAACGACCAAACTATGATAGGGGTACTTATTAGATTTCTACAGCCTGACGGTTGCACTAGTTTCCGTCCGAAAATCACTATTTTAATTAGTATATAACACTTGTTACGTGACGTTACATCGGGAGCTCACGGCACGGTTCACTATACACTCGCTACGTCATAATATACCCTCTTATCAAACTTGTATAACCATGTACTATTTTACACCGTGGATAGACTGTGAAATTTTCTACTATTTTTTTTTCATTTTGTGCTACAAATCACATTCCTAAGAATATTGCTTAAACACCCCGTAGACCAGTGGTTTCAATATTATTACCCCTGTGACCTATTAGGAAAACTGATTTTACCCCGAGCTTATTTGTATTATCAATACAAACAATTACAAGCAAATATGTAATACATTTTTATTAATAACACAATTTTGACAATTAAATGAAAGTATGGTTGCTTACCTATGAATGCGTTAAGGTGATTGTTCTACAATTGAACATAGAAGTTGACGATCATATGGTCAGAGTTAAAATAAAAGCCCTGTATATAAGCTATGGCTCGTTCGCTTATAACGCGTCTTATGTGGAGCCGGCCTAACCCACCAAGCGACCGGCCGCCCTAATTAACTGGGCGCAAATTTCTTCTTTACCCCTCAGAAAATCTCATTTTATCCCTCAGGGGGTAATTACCCCCAGGTTGGAAACCGCCGTAGACGCTATGACTTATATTTTGTTAAAATAATCCTAACTTTGCCATCCATGGGAAATACTAATTAATACCAAGAAATGGTATTTTTCATTTTGATAAACAATGCCGTAGCCAACTTAAGCAAACACACGAGCAACACGGTATCACACTTTTAGCCTAGTTAGGAACATAATTTTTACTCACTGAACTCTATACATACTGGAAGGGATGCTATATGCCGAATGATTGAGGCAAATGCGAAAAGTATGCAACCCGCCGACGTAAGGGCTTGCTTTCTCGCTCTTACTCAATGCCGTATACGGGACAAATATCGCGAATTTCGCGCGATTCGCGTGATAGGTGGTCTAAAGGCAGTACAAACATATACATTTTACAAGAGAGATAAAGAGAGGATATGAGCAGATTTATTAATAACAGAAAATAGCAAATGTAATTTCAAAATATAATTTTTACAACAATTAGAAATAATATATTTTTTGTTATTAATATATCTGCTCATGTAGATTTTTTTTCTGCTGTAAAATTTGTATTTTATGAGGTACTGCTTGATACCCTTGTTATACCTGCTGATAATTGTGTCTATATGGAATTTCATGTGGATAGGCAATTATTTTGAAAATAAAGTCACACTATAACTACAAAATCAGGACACATACAAGGTGTCTAAAAAAGACACCACCAAAATGATATGGTGTATTCCTGAGACAAAAATCAAGCAAATTAACTAAATTTATCTATATGAAAAATTACATACTTTCCAAGATACAGAATGTCAAAGTTTTAGATTTTTAAATTGTTTTAATCTATATCTCGAAAATGGCAGATGAGAATGATTTGTTTATTTTTTTCTGATAACTACATTAGGTGTACTACATTGATTAAAAATTTCAAGAAATTTTTTCAAGTGCAAAGGTGCTCCAGAGGACATGCTGTTTACATTATTACACAGAACTTTTTTGTTCTTCACATTTTTTACGATTCAATATTTTTTTCAATGCAACTTGTCACTTTTAAGGAATTTATAACTCTTAAAGTTTTTTTGTTTACGTCCTATTTTTAACAAAAAAAATAAAAAATAACTTATTGTTTGGAAAATTTCGTGTTGAAAAATGAAATAATCTAAGTAGGCGTGTGTCAATTCGTTGAAAACGTGTCAGTAGAATTAAAACTTTCAATTTAAGTAAAACTGGTTAACACGTTGAGTGGTGGTGACCGAAGTATCGCCGGTGGTTGAAGCGCATCGACGCGGCGCGCGCGCGCATACAATGTGTACTGTGATTTTTTTTATGAGGGTCATTTTGAACAATTTTTGTAATTTGTTAAATAATTTGATATGTTAAAATAAAAGCAGTTTTTGGATTATAGTTATTTTTAAGACTTTTCTTGCAGGACGAGCGCAATTAAACAATGAACAATAAGTTCTTTTTTATTTTTTTTTGTTAAAAATAGGGCGTAAACAAAAAAACTTTAAGAGTTATAAATTCTTTAAAAGTGATGAGTTGCATTGAAAAAAATATTAAATCATAAAAAATATGAAGAACAAAAAAGTTCTTTGTAATAATGTAAACAGCATGTCCTCTGGAGCACCTTTGTACTTGAAGAAATTTCTTGAAATTTTCAAACAATGTAGTACACCTAATGTAGTTGTCAGAAAAAAATAAACAAATCATTCTCATCTGCCATTTTCGAGATATAGATTAAAATATTTTAAAAATCTTAAACTTTGACTTGCTGTATCTTGGAAAGTATGTAATTGTTCATATAGATAAATTTAGTTAATTTGCTCTTTTTTTGTCTCAGGAATACACCATATCATTTTGGTGGTGTCTTTTTTAGACACCTTGTATTTATGTATATTAAAATGCAATAGAATTACAAAAATGCAGCAAGTACAATTTAGCGAACACATACAAAATATACAAAGCAACAAGTACAATTTTGTGAACACATACAAAATATACAAATTATGAAATATAATTAGACAATCCAGAAGATTATGCTGATTTCTCCAACCTCAGAACGGAGTGCAAGAGATTATGTAAGATATCACATGATAACTATTTATCATCTGTCGAATCCAAATTGAAATCTGATCCAAAATATTTCTGGCGATATGTTAAGGATAACAGCAGCAAAGATATGTTACCTAGTTGCTTGATGTATAACGATACTACTGCTAATTCCGGTGAGGCTATTGTCAACTTATTTGCCGATTTTTTTTCATCAATATATGTAAATGGTAATGAAGTAATTAATTGCGATAATAGGAACACTACCCAAATAGAGTCTAATAATTTTTTGTTTTCGATTAGCAAAGAGGAAGTGTTTAATACAATATTAAGTCTAAAACTTACAAATGTTGCCGGCCCTGACAAAATACCCAGTATGTTTCTAATTAATTGCATTTATTCACTTTGTACACCAATATACATACTATTCAATAAATCCTTAAATCTTGGTATTATTCCCGATGCTTGGAAGATCAGTTACATCTCTCCGATTTTTAAGGCAGGCGATCGCCAGTTAGTGCCCAATTACAGAGGAATTTGCATTCAATCATGCATACCTAAGATGGTTGACAAATTGGTTTCCATACAATTGGCTTGGTTTGCTAAGAACATTATTGTTCCACAACAGCATGGCTTTCTTTCGGATCGATCAACAGTGTCCAATTTACTTGTATATAAACACTTTGTGTCTTCTGCTATGGAAGCTAATAATCAAGTTGACACTGTATATACTGATTTCGTAAAAGCATTTGACAGAGTCAATTTAGAGCTTCTTGTGTGTAAACTTTCCAATATGGGATTACATGGACCAAGTCTTCATTGGATCAACTCGTTTTTGTCTAGAAGAATTCAAACTCCAATATCTGCATCCTCCGGTGTACCTCAGGGCTCTCATTGTGGTCCTATTCTATTTTTACTTTTCATTAATGACTTGCATAATGTAATTATAAACAGTAACTTTTTAATTTATGCCGATGACCTCAAAATTTTCAAGATTACAAAATCCTTGAGGGACTGTTCTGAGTTACAGAATGATTTAAATAATATATATGTCTGGTGTAATGAGAATCGGCTTGACTTAAATATTAACAAGTGTTTTTCTATATCTTTTAGTCGATCTAGAAACGTTATAAATTTTATCTATAATATCAACGCTAGTCCTTTGGAAAATAAAAATACAGTTACGGATCTGGGGGTTACATTTGATTCTCTTCTTAATTTTAATCAACATATTGACCTCATATGTAATAAGGCACTAAAAAAATGGGGATTCGTATGGCATATTGGTAAAGATCTAAGTTTGGATTGTCTTCGATTACTTTATTGTGCTTTAGTACGCTGCCACTTGGAATATGCGTCAGCAGTTTGGTCTCCATACACAGACATCAATTGCCACAAACTGGATAGGGTTCAAAATAAATTTTTACGAAGTATGGAGTACAAGTCCGGGCAAAGCCATATCCAAGGATCCTACTCTGACATCATGAGCCAACTTGGAATTGATTCATTAGGTAAGAGAAGAGCCATCGCTGACTTATGCTGTCTTCATCGCTTGATTAATGGTTCCATCGACTGCCCCGACCTTCTAGCTGAAGTGGATTTCAACATACCCCACAACAGGACCACCAGGAATTCACCTCTCTTTCGTCTGCGTTTTTATAACACAAACTTTGGCGCGAACAATTTACTTCATCGGAGTATGTCCATTGCGAATGGTGTAGTAAAGGAAAGTTGGTTCAACTTATTTAATTCCTCTTATTTTTCTTTTAAAAGGAATTTAAATAGAAGACTGGTAGTTTAATTTCTTCGTTTCATTATTTCAGGTTCGGTATATTTTCATTTTCATTTGAATTGATTTTTTTTTTTTTGCTTAAATTGTATTTTATTTTTATTTTTTACTTACATTTTAATTTAGACAGATGTCAAACTTGTATTTCATTTTTTTTTTAAATTTACTTTCTTATTTTTGTAAATTTATATTTAGTTATATTTTAGTGTAGGTAGTGACCAAATTTGTATTTCATTTAATTATTTTTACTATTTTTTCTTAATTTAAATATTTATTTTTGGTTTTGTATTGCTGTATTTTGTGTTTATTTATGTAAAAGGGGTTACCCGTAAATAAATTATTATTATTATTATTATTTACTTTGAAATAGAAAAATATACAAAACAGCAAGTATAATTTTGTGAACACAACAATACAAAATACATGGTGTTCCTTAATGATGTGCTAATATTTCAGGGTGTAATTTCTAAGGTCATTTTATGAAGAAAAGTTCATATGAACATATATCATATAAAGATATAAATCTAATTATTTTTCTGTAAAATCTGTATCTGCCGTTTTGCTTTCGAGTAAAATGAACTCTGATTATTCCCGTGTACTATTCAAATGTGTGAAATAAAAATAAATACTACATAAAAACCTTAACTTAAAAATTTAGTGAAACTGAATATTTGGGTCCTTCGAATAAACGGTTTTACATCCATATGCTACACAATTAGCCATCATTTTCACGTTTACTCTACAGAACAAACATAGTTAAACACAGATTTCGTCCGGATAGCGTCCTTTTACAGGTAGAAGCAACAGGTAAAAGATATTGTTTGCGTGGTGCTATAAGTTCAGGTATACGGTAATGTGTTAGACCGCGATGCAAAGCCCTTACGCTTCTTCCTTCTCTTTCTTCTGCGCCTTACACAATATTTTCAGGGAACGGCGCACCAGCCTCCCTTCCAGTATGTATAGAATTCAGTGTTTTTACTAAGCCGACAAAATTTAATTTTATTAGAATTCCTTTAGATATGCTGTATGATCTCTTATTGATTAACGTGTAACCGGGCATTTTTTTTTGCAATTTAGTTGTATTCACTAACATTAGCAAAATCTTAATAAATCATGTAATATGGTATGAATTACTAAAATACGACAAATGTCAAAATTTGTTAGTATGCTCGGTTGATAAATGCAAACAGCACGATAATATATCAAATAGCTGATATTGTCAATTTCTAGCCTAGTTCATTAATTATTTCAGGTATATTGTAATTAAAAATTCAAAGGTTAATATTTTTATTTTATAGTGGTAGTAATCCATACTAATTGGAGATGGTTAAGTAGGGTGTAAGTAGATGTACTTCTAATTAATTATTTTCATATTTTATTTCTGTACTAGTTTCGGCTAGTTAGCTATCTTCAGCTACAACTACAAGTAAAAAAGGTGGGGTTACACGACATAAAATTTGTTTATAAAAATTATTATATCTAATAGAATAATGGTAGACAGTATTGAGCATTAGATATTATTGTTAGCAAAATTGCGTTTGTATAGTGACAATATTCAATATTAAAAATATAATATGAACATGTGAGTATTAGTGATTAAATTATACTTGGTATGTAATGGTTAACATTTTTATTAAAAGGTTGCACGTGTCAGTAAATCTGCCACTTTATTGCCTTGTTAAACAATAGTTATTTGTTTAACAAGGCAGTAAAGTGACAGATTTACGGACGGGGCTGGAGTTTCACCGCCGAGCGAGCTTGCGAGCGAGTCTGTAAATCCAGCCAGGAAATCTGCTTCATTGCCGTGTTAAATACATAATTCTTTCGGGGATTGTTCTGAGGAAAATAATTATAACTTGCAATGCGGTAGCTTTGTAAAAATTTCGTAGGTACCCAAATAAAACAAAAATTGACATTTATAATAGACATTGTGGTGTCCGCATTTTGACGATGTATGTGTGTGTCTGTGTGTGGTGTAATCATTTATAATAATATTGATCATGATTTCGTAAGTAACATGCAATGAATATTCAAATCGGACGGACCGTATAATTATTTCGAGTAAAACTCTTCAATACATTTCTTTACTGATATGGTTGATGGTGGAAGCCATTGCTTTGTGATATATTTTGATTCAGGAATTCAGGAACTTTTCAATAAAATACACTTTGTTGGTATTACACACATTTCTTTGCGATTAAAAATATTAAAGTCAATATGTTCATATTATAATTGATCAATGATTAAATTGAAATAAAACTTACATAATAAGTAACCTCCCAATTATTTTCCATCATTTTTCCGATTGCTGCTCTGGTTCAATTACGTGGGAAAGTTAGGCAATTACAGGGTGCTCTGAGAAAACTTACACGGGGTTGTTAGTACTTCGCAGAAGCCGTTATTGGGCTTCTTCCACAGGCAACTTCTAAAGAAAAGTCTCTCGTTTTACTGTGGCTGGAAATGTGCGCCGGACGTCAATTGCCGGGACACTAGAAGTCGGTCACGGCAAGCAAATTTCGCAACCGTTCCGCGGCTCGGTTTTTGTGCGTGGATAAGTTAGGTCAGAGCCGATCCTACCGGAGGGCTAGAGCGTGCATGGCACGTGGGCGGCGATTAGAGGGGCGGCAAAACCGGCGAAGCCCGCGAAACGAAAGACAAAGCTGCGGATTTTGTTTCCATTGTAAATTATTTAGAAAAGGAAATATTAAAATTGTAACTACGGGTTTTAAAGACTTACGCCATTGTTTTGACCTTTGACTATATACTAATGGACTGCTATTCCCCCTCCATTTCCCATATGATCAGTTGTCCACGAGCTGGAGCCCGATATAAGTCCCGCCCCGGAGCCGAAAACGGAGCGTAATTTAAAAACCGGAAAGCAAAAAATATATTTCTCGATGTATTCATCAGCAACGTGAAGAATGTAAATGCGAGCATATTTCGGCAACTCGGGTCCACTTTCCTGCCTGTTCTTTACAAGCAATGCATCAATCCGGATTTGATGGAAATCTAATTCAGAATTTTAGGTTATAAGTCAAAAGTCAACTGACGTGTACATCAGCTGACGAGTATTATAACCGCGTTGGCATATATACGTGGACGTATTGCAGCCTTTTGCATAGCAATATTTTGACATAGTTTCAATATTTGACAATATAAATGTTTATATATTCAACGGTGTGAATAAATTGCAGGGTATCACAATATGCAATGCGAGCTCATCCGTTTAAATAAATAAAAATCATAGACAAAGAGCAACAACAACAATTTGAATTCGAGAAAAAACGATGGAGGGCTATTGTAGAAAGAATGATTGCTATTGTGCACTTTTTAACAAGTCAATGTCTTGCTTTTAGACGTTTAGAGTAGTTCCAATCTCTATAGGAAAAATAACGATTTTTTTTAAAGGCAGCAGAAATACTAGCTAAATTTGACCCCTTATTGTCAGATCATTTAAATAAAATTAAAAAATCTAAAGAGAAGCCGAAGAAGAAATCCTGCACTGTATGCAGGGGAGGCTCGTATACATATAGAGCCAAGGAGCCATGGCACCTGCATATAAATATTTCTTTATATTTTTTTAAAATACACCATTAATCAATTTAAAATACACCTAATTTTCTGAATTTTGGCCCCTTATAAACCAATCAAGTAACCGTCAGGATAGAAAAACAATTAGGGCGACATCTAACGCCGATATATTATAATTTCAGAACGTTGTAACATTTTCGGCAATAGATGTCGCCCTAATTGTTTTTCCTTTCTAACGGTTACTTGATTTGTTTATAAGGGCATAGTCGAATTCTCCAAATCGGTCCTCAGTTATTGTTGACGGTGAAATATAATCGAAATTACACAAATGATTATGTATAGAAATAAATTAATACACGATAACACTTTTAAATATAATTAGAGATAGGCAAAACTGCTACTTTTGAATCACGTTGCTACCTGTGATTGGTACTTTTTAATATCAGTGATTTTAAACCGTGATCACTGTTAGTAAACATCTTTTGAAATTGTAATTATTTCAAAATTAGTGAAGAAGCATTTCTAGACTGTTGCGGAAACGTAAAGTGGAATGTATTTTGAGTAAAGTATGTTGCAAATGTTTTTCTATGTCTCTGAAAAAGCTCATCTTCAAAATAACGATTTGCTCTGTTCTCGGGGAGTTGTTTTAAAATCTAGACGAGAAGCATTTAAAGATTTTTGCAGAATCGTAAAATGGAATGAATTTTTAGTCATTTTGTAAAGTTTCAATTCTAATACTTGAAAATCGTTTTTTTTTTAATTTGTGTTTTGCTTCTGAGAAAGCACATATTTAGAATGATGATTTGCTCTGTTCTCGAGGGATTATTTTTAAATGAAATAATTAACGTCGAATCGTGCAGTATATTTTGAAATTTGAGAGGGTTTTTATTTCTTTTTTACTTCGTGAAATTTGTAATTTGAAAATTGTTATAGTGCTGGTTCCGTGGGATTATTTCAAAAATTATAATAAAGGAATGTCTAGTTCGCACCGAATATTAAAGTTAAATGAATTTTGAGAACGTTTGGGAAGTTCAGCATTTGTATTTATTTTTATTTTTTCAGTTCATGAAAATAGAAACATGAGAGCAGAGAAAAATAAATAGTATAAAGTAATTAATAAAGCGTTTTAGATTTATAACATACGTTTCGCATTATTTTTAAACTTTCATTTCTTCACATTTCTTCAACCATACAGAATTTTAGGTTAGAATAAAGTTGGTAGAGTGAATGGTGGGTGGGTGCTATTTTACGTGGTGAGTGGGCCATATCTTGTTGCCCACGCACCTAGTTTTTCACCAATGAATAAATTAATCAAAAGATAATAAAATGTTGATTTTGATCAATCGATTTCAAGTCGAAATAAAAAAAAAATGAGAAAAGGTTAATAAAACACCTATAAAATCTTGATTATGATCATTCATAAGCAGAATAGTGCCAAATTTATGATTTTCAAAAAAAATCTCTACAAAGAAAAGATTAGAAAATCAAGATTTTCAAGTCTAGTCGTTATACGTTTTAAAAATCGAATCCTCAATGTTTGGTTCTTTAAAACGTATAACGTGTTAAACACTGCAAATCTTGTTTTTTAACCCTTTTTTCTCGTTTTAGAGAATTTTTTTTGATCATTGAAACGTCAAAATCGAGACATTTGTGTGTTAAATTTTTGCAAAAGGTGTTGTCGAGTTTTGAAAATAGCACTTCCAAATATGTTGGATAATTTTAATAATGCAAGCTTTAAAATGTGAAAAAGATCATTCAAGAAAAATATAACTGATTTTTATATTTTTTTGTTTGTTATTAGATAGTTTTTGCCGGTGATTTTTTCAAAGTTTATAACTTGAAAACGCGTTGGATGATCTCCATTGATTGAAAACTATAATATCTACAAAAAATTGTTAAGAAACTTGTTTGTAAAATGTGTAAAAAAATGTCCAAAAAGAAGGTTTCTGAGTCCAGAAGTTTAGAAACGTATATTAAGTAACTTTTTAAAGATTTATAATACCCAAACGTGTCAGGCGATCCCGATTATTTGAAAACCAAAATGTGCCAAAATTTACGGGCTTTGAAAATTTGAATTTTTTTTATAAAATTGGTGAAAAATATCAAAAAATCAGGATTTTTGCTAACAATCACAGTTTGGGTATCAATTACAATTTTACGGAGCAATCACGTTTGAAGTAGCAACTGTTTAATAAGCAGTCACAGTTTGGCTAACAGTCGCAATCACAGTCACGGTGAAATTCAGTAACGACCTGTGATTTTTTACTATGAGTGAAAAATCACAGGTACGTGAAATATCACCCATCCTTAAATATAATCAATTTATCAACAATTATCAGCCACAAAATTATTCAATAAGTTTAGTGCTGAGGACAGGGGCGACTCGTTATATAGAGCCAAGAAGAACCTGCAGTTTCAAGCTTAGCAAGAATTTTTAATTAACTCTTAAAACACTTTTTCGCTAGTTATTTTGGTCTAGGAAGATAAATCGTTCATTCTTTCTTA
The DNA here is from genome assembly GCA_910593695.2 of Ocypus olens. Taxonomy (NCBI): domain Eukaryota; kingdom Metazoa; phylum Arthropoda; class Insecta; order Coleoptera; family Staphylinidae; genus Ocypus; species Ocypus olens. Next base: position 30,150,193 of record OU343047.1, read on the forward strand.
AAAAAAAAACGATTGGGGAAGGTATATTGTATAAGTGGCTCTACCATCAACATGTTCCGGTGGCACTGTGTCAACTTGAATGTAAATAATTAAAATTTCAAACCGTAATAGCTAGATACACCATCAGGGCAACATCTATTATCTTAATATTCGACGATTTCCTTGACTGAGCGGAGAAATCCACAGACAATAAGAAACCATAAAATAGCGACAATTATAACAATATCATTGATAAACATTGAAATATTGTTTCCCCGTGCGACAACCGAGCACCAGTTTCAATCTTATTAGATCTCATCAGGTCAATATAGACAATATAACGTTGCACAAATTATTTAATTGAAACAATATATAAAAAAATCGTAAATGCAAAAAATCGCGAATATTGCGTTTTCTAACAAAAAGTTGCGTATTATATGTAATTGAAATTATACATATTCTTGATAATAAGTTACTTTTTGGTGTCTTATTACTAAAATAGTAAACACGCAACCCCCAAGATATGCACTTGAGGGGGCGGCCAACTCATCATTTGCTCGTGGGCGGCCAAGGCTACAGGATCGGCCCTGTTAGAGACTCGCATGGAGGTCGGGGAAAACAGACGCGGTGTTATTAAAACTTCGAGGAACCTGTTTTTGGTCTCTCAATTTAGCGAAAAATACATTGTAATGTCAAACAAATTTCCGGGCGGTTTCTATTGGTCGACACGGCATCTCATCTTATTGGAGAAATAACATGACGCAGTCTCACCTGATTGGTTCATTACTTTTACAGCCTAGGCGCAAATAAGCATTTTTAAAGCCTAGCCCGCAAAAATGATATTTCACGACCTAAAAGCAGTCCAAAAAATCTTACTTTTCATATCAATCCGCGAAAAATAACTATTATATATCAGACATCTATTGATTTAATTTACATTGCACCGGCACCATAGATGAAAGGATAAAGCTTTGAACATAACTCGAAAATTTACGATTCATAATAATCTTGTTATATTAATAGCTATAAAATGCGTCTTTAATTGCCGCTGTTATCCCGGGTTTCAAATTTTATTTCGAAACATTTTCGTAGAAATTTAGAATTCGAAAATTTTCATGAAAACAATTACTTATACTTTTTACATATTTCACATGAAACCATATAATTCTGTTACAAATATATTATAATTTTTTGCAAATGAATTCGGAAAGAATTGTTTGAAATAAAGTAATGGAAAACTGAAATCTTATCATTGGAAAAAGTAATTAAAAAGTGGACTCTGCTGCTCATTAGTGTCATTCAAGCGTATACTAGACTAATTTGCATAGATTATGTCATTGTATAAAGAGCAAAATTCCAATGTTATTAATTTAGTACTAACTAATTTGAAGTAGAGGTTATTTAGATGTCAACATTGAAAATGTATTTTTTTCCCCAGTTGGTTATATTCGGTATATTGATTGTAAGTTATATTTAATAATTTAAGTATTGTTATTGTTAGAGTATTACTCTGGAGTCAGTTATGGCTGCTATTTGTTTAATATTATATCTTTGGTGGGAGAGAAAACGAGTAAAGGTCACAGAGTAATGTTTTGAGAGGAATGTTAAAAAAAATGTTTGTATTCTTATTTCAGATCACTGTCAAAATACAATTTTTGACTAATTATTGATAAACCTATGATTTGAAAATGACAATTGCCCTCACTTTTTAACCAATGAAATCGAATAATGTTGTTGTCATGATCCAATGAATTGTTTATAACGATGCGAGTGGGTGGGTGTTCTTCATGACAATCACTTCATGTTGATATTGCCTAGCAACGCATTACATTTTCTATAACGTATAAACGTCACTTATCGCCGGATTTTTACATTTTTTTCCTTACTGAATTCGATCTGTTCCTATTTTCGGGTAATGTGTTAGTGCTTTTGTCAGTACTAGTATTCATAGGCATTTTTCAAAATCTTGGTAAGCTAATTATTGTAGTGCAGATAATTTACCACATAATAATAGGTGCGATAACAGAAAATCGATAATTGGTGAAGTAGCTTGACAATACAATATTGCGTTGTCATAATAGTATATTCTGTAACAAGGTTAGAATGGAAATTCGATGCGAGTGGAATATTTCAAGCGCGAGCCGTGAGGCGAGCGCGAGGAACCACGAGCATCTGAATTTCCATTCTTACCGAGTATCAGACTATACTTTCTCCTCGACCAGATAAAATAGACTAATCAAATAATGAACACTAAGAACTTACGTTTTATTATCACGTTTGTGGTTATGTTTATAGTATTTTGACAATTGTGATATCCAAGGCTAATTGTTTTATTCGAAACGATGTGAGAATATTCATTCTATCCCTTGTTATGGAATGAATTACATGCAAAACGCATAAGCGCATAGTGTTTTGTTCCATAACAAGAGTGAGAATGTGTACGTTCTATAATCAAAATTGATTTCAGAATGCTTAAATTCTATGGTGGTCGTGGAGAAAGTTATGTTCGATAACAGAAAAATTAGGCGAGTATCTGTTAAAATTATAACATGATGGTCATAACTAGAGAGAGGTTTTTATGCATTATAAAATGCTGAAATATGTGCATATATATACCAATATGATTATCTAGATTTTTCTTGATTTATCCTCATATTTTATGTCATTTAGGAATAATACTTACCTCCTAATGATTTTCAGATACAACTCTCAAGGGCTTGTGAGTCACCCACATATTGTGAATGCATGAAAAATATTTCCTCAACTAAATCCAACTATGATCAATTGTATTCAAGTTATTTCGCAAAAGTGGATGAATCTGACAAAGAGAAACTTCCTCTTATGCAAGAGCAATTAACTGCATATCATACTGATATAGTTAACTGTGGGCTATCTACCGATGTAAATGAATACTCTCGATATTTGGTCATGATGCAAGGCAGTCAATTTATATCAAGAGATGCATTCCGTCCAATATGGATTGTACAACAGGGTATCAATGATCATGAAATTTGCATCTGGATCGTTCGCCAAGCTGCAGCTTTCTGTCCACTATACAAACGGAACATAAAAATTCTGGAGAAAAATAAGTTTATGGACATTTTTAATCGAACCTTCATTGATGTGTTTAAGGCCTGCAAAGGAGATTATGAGAATGGATGTTAGTTAATTATTTTTAGTCATTTTGTACTGTAAAGTAAAAGTAACATTGAGTGTAATTATAAAGATGCTGTATTGAACTAACAAAGAAAAATATTTGATTGACTATACTTTATTTCTTACACGGTAACTGGCATTAAGTAATATTAAAATTTAAAACCTGCATATCGGCACTCCCAGCCTAGAATTTTTAGGTGGAATTTTTCTGCTAATAAAACGATATAGGAATTTAATTAGAACAGAAGAGTGTTTTCGGTTAAAATAAAACTTTAACCGAGTAGATGTAGGTAAGTGGGCAGCCGCGCTTTCATAGTTTAATGGGTGGTGAGTCGGCTCTATTTCAAAATCAAACCACCCAAATATAGGCCAACATTGTTACCAACAAATTAATTTAGAAAACAACCAATCACATATTTGTTACAATTTTTTGCCTTTTTGTTTTGCGTAATGGATTTGTGGGGACACCTTGAGCATAGGAGCAGTAGAAATCCGAGGCAGCAATGGTGCCGTAACTTGGGAAACGAGAAAAAAAAATATCAGACTGAAAGTAACTAATTTAATTTGTACGTGTTTCCTTAGTCATAATAAACCAGCAAAAGAAGGATAAGCAGTTATTTTATATCATACAGTAATTCTAATGTAATGTACTAAGTGGCAGAGTCATTAGTTGAGCTTTGTCGACAACTCCCACAACGTTACATCTGGTGACCCCGACGTGATCCGCACTGAAACGAACCTGTACCTGCTTGGAATTATACGGGATCAAGATCCAGGGACCCCTCCGCAGTTATTGCATCTGGACTGTTTTCCCTAAAGCCCGTTTTAGACGATGTTATTTTCTTGTACAAGAAAATTGTAGTAGAATATGTGACCAAAAAATATTAGCTAGTGCGAAATACACATTTTTCATCATATATAATGGTACAAGAAAATAGTCCCGGATCATGCGCAGAATTGAAAAATTTTAAGTTTTTAAAGCATGGGTTCTCTTGATATCCCTCAATAATGCTCGCGACTTCATCTGTTGTCCAAGTAGTCATCGTTCAAACGGCATAAACTCAACTCACGTGCTGCAATTTTAGGTTATGTCGCAGATGCCTTGGAAAATCAGGTTCAGGTGGATGCAATCTACACAGATTTCTCTAAGGCATTCGATCGGGTCTCCCACCAGGTGCTCCTTTATAAGTTGGACGTGCTGGGATTCAACTCTACAATTATAAACTGGCTGAAAAGTTTTCTCAGTGATCGGAAGCAATATGTTAGGATTGACAACTTTGTGTCGAGTGATATACAGGTTAAGTCTGGTGTTCCGCAAGGATCACATATTGGACCAATATTATTTATTATTTTTATTAATGACTTAGTTGCCAGTCTTAATTTCTGCTCAGGCCTATTATATGCTGATGATTTAAAACTTTTTGCCAAAGTAAACAATTTAATAGATGCAGGTCTTATTCAAGAAGATCTCGACAAATTAAATAATTGGTGTGTTAATAACAGCCTTCAGCTAAATATGAACAAATGTAAAACAATATCGTTTTACAGAGGTAAAAATGCAATTATCACGGAATATTTTATTAATGACACAAGAATCGAGCGCGTGAATGAGATCAGTGATTTGGGTGTCATATTCGATAGAAAACTTTCTTTTATTTCTCACATTCATATTATTGTCAACAAAGGTCTGAAGTTGTTGGGCTTTATATCGAGAATAGGTAAGGATTTGTCACTAAATGCAATCCGTACCTTGTATTTGGCACTGGTTCGCTCAGGTTTAGAATACGCTTCTTGTATTTGGTCTCCCCATCAACAATATTTGAAAGATGACTTAAAGAAAGTCCAAAATAGATTTCTACGTCTGGCGGCGTTTAAATTACATACCCCGTTGGTCGCTTTAAATTATGCTCAACTTAGTGCACAACTAAATATCTCTTCCTTGCAGGAACGTCATATAATTGCAGATTTGCAATTTCTGTTTAAAGCGGTAAATGGGATTATTGATTGCCCAATAATTTTGGCAAACATTGAGTTTAATTTTCAAAGTTCTGGTTCCGTCACACGTAGTAAGGCTATTTTCCGTTTGCCAATGCACACAACCAACTATGGCTACCATAAACCTTTAACGAGATTGATGAGGATGGCTAACAGATTGCAGGAAAGCGATAACTTTACGCTATTTTGCAATAACAGCAGGACGTTTGCTAAACGCCTTCGCATAATAAACCTGAGCGAAGTTAGTTACTAATTCTTCAATGTTTACTTGTTTATATTTTAAATTTTGTTTATATAATTTTGTATCATTTTCTCAGATTTGTATTATTTTTAGAGATATTTTTTATATTATAAAGGGAAATTCCCGTAAATAAATATATTATTTATATTATTATTATTATAGATGAGCGATATAAATTCACTACATTCAAAATGCGCATGCTCGCATACTAGATCTAGGATGGAAATAGAGCGTGTCCTATTTTCATCCCAATTTATTGTACAAGATTTGTTTCCTGTATTACACGATACGAGAAAAAGGTATACCATTTTCTGGTACAAGAAAATAACGTCGTCTAAAACGGGCTTAAGACACTGACGGCTACGTCAGAAAAACCCCCAAGCGATCACCTACCGTCTATTCTCCACGCACGAAGGCCGCAACCGACCGTCACTGCCGTACCTGCAACACGGTGTCTACTTTGTTCCGGCCTGTGCTTAAGGTGTTTCTTTATTCAACCTCTGTTTCTACTTTATACTATTCTAATCTATCCTTCACACACACTTTTACACGTACTAAGGGCTATGGTTGATCAGGTTGAGTCCACAGTCAATAATTTTCGATATAAATTACCTATATTTTCAAAATTTGAACCAACATTATGGTTCATCCAAATTAAATCCGTTTTTAAAAACAATCGCATAACAAACTCTCTTCGGAAATTTCATGACGTGGTCGCAGCCTACCCGCCGACGTAGCGATTGATGTTCGCGATATGCTAATCAATCCCCCAGAAATGTTTCCTTATGAAACGCTCAAATCAGAAGTTATAAAGCGTACAACGGTTTCCGAAAAGCGTCGCATGCAACAACTTTTGTCCAAGGAAAAAGCCCCGTCGCAATTACTGCGAAAGTTATATCAACTTCTCGGGAATTCGTCCATGGACGAAAGTTTAAGGAAATATTCCTTAGCCGTTTGCCCACTGACGTGCAACGGATACTAATTTCGGCAAACACATCCAGTTTAAATGATTTAGCAGACATGGCCGACCAGATCTTCGAGATTTCTGGCCCGCATACCATTTGTGCAATCACCTCTGCGCCTCGGGTGATTCCAACAACAACGACTGGCAATTCCTTACATTTTGCAAAACCAGATCACTGCCTTAACGCAACAAATTGAGAAGTTGTCTGTTCAATTATCAAATTTTGCAAGGAATAGGAGCCGTTCAAAATCAAGACTTAATAGCAACAATGATAAGTAATCGAAGTTTTGTTGGTATCACCAGAGGTACGCAGAGAAGGCAAGCAAATGCACACCTCCTTGCGATTGGAGAAACGGACAGCGGCAGGGCTAATGTCAACCCATTGTCCTGCCATCTCTCCAGGCTATTTATTCTTCATACGCGACACTAATTCTGGGACCAAATTTTTAGTCGACACGGGAGCCCAGGTTAGCATCTTGGCGGTGAACCAATTCTTCGTCAACACTCATCGTCGCGCAAAATTTTCGCTGACCACAGTTACTGGTACTTTTATACCAATTTTTGGTCATTCCAAATTAATAATTAATATCGGCCTGGACGTGAATTTTCAATGGAACTTCATGTTAGCACAAGTTAACCATTCGATTCTGGGTGCTGACTTCCTTCAGCATTTCAACACCACCGTTAACATTGCCCACGATTGTCTTACAAGGAATGCATTCGGCCTTTCAGAACTAAATTCACTCACTTTTCAAAATTCGCCATATTAAAAATTGCTACAACAATTTCATAATTTATCAACCCCTTTCGATCTGTCACAACCTGTCAAACATGATGTGTATCATCACATCACAACTTCTGGACCTCCTGTTTTTGGCCGACCACGGCGATTACCGCCATATAAATTCCAAATTGGGAATGACGAGTTTGACAAATTGTTACAACTCGGCTTCGTTCGACCTTGCTCCAGCCCTTGGGCGACGCCATTACATCTGGTCGCTAAACCAGATGGTTCTTGGCGCCCATGTGGAGATTATCGAGGTCTTAATCGAATCACGATTCCAGACCGGTGTCCCTTGCCACTTCTGCACGATTTCGCGTATAACTGTTGTGGTTATTATATAACTGTTATATACGTTATTTTCCAAAATCGTCACCAAATTCCAATTCATCCTGCAGATATTTCTAAAACGGTAATCACACCTTTCGGCCTATACGAATATACTAGGATGAGTTTTGGTTTAAGAAACGCCGCCCAGACGTTTCAGAGGTTTATGGACTCGGTTTTACGCGGACTACCATTTTGCTTCGCGTACATTGTCGACATTCTCGTCTTCAGTAAATACGAACACGAACATGTTCGTCACATCTTCTAAATTTTTGAGCGACTCGCTACTTTCGGTATCAAAATTAATCCTGACAAATGTGTTTTCGGTCAAACAAAATTGAACTTTTTGGGTCACAGCATCAGTGGTTCGGGAATCAAACCTCTGCAGTCCAAGGTCGATGCGATCTTGTCATTCTCACAACCTGCTGACCCAAAAGCTCTTCAACGATTTCTCGGCATGGTAAACTTTTATCATCGATTCATTAAATCATGCTCGAGCATTTAAGAGCCGCCTAATCATCTCGCTGCTTCAACTCCACGCAACAAACCACTGGTCTGGTCATAACCTGCTCAACAAGCATTTATAACAGTTAAGGCTGCTCTTGCCGACTGTGCTATGCTTTCACTACCAGACACGGTTGCGGAGTTAAGCATAATGGTAGACGCATCAGACTCCGCTGCTGGTGCGGACTTGCAGCAGAAGGAGAGTTCTGGCGGTCTTCGCCCGCTCGCTTTCTTTTCTAAATCTTTCTCATCAACAGAACACAAATACAGCACGTACGGCCGTGAATTGTTAGCCGTATATTTGACAATTAAAAAGTTCAAATATTACCTCGAAGGTCGTGAATTATTTATAGTATTTACAGATCATAAACCTCTGATCGCTGCTATCAATTCTAATTCTGATCGTATTTCAGGACGTAAGCACAGACACTTGACCTTCATCGCGCAATTCACTACTGACATTCGTCACATCCCGGGAAAGGAAAATAACGTGGCACACTGTCGAGAGTCGAAATTAATGCTTTAGACCTCAACCTCCTGGCAAAATTACAATTTGAGGATTTGGGATTACAATCTCTTATTGGTAGCACTATTACAACACTTAAACTGGAGAGGTTTATCCCTGACGCCACTAGCACATACATCCACATAGACACTTCTCTTGCACAACGGCGCCCTTATGTCCCTCCTGCACTAAGACACGAAGTTTTGTGTTCTTTGCATGAAATCACGCACCCTGGCGTTCGTGCAATGAAACGTCTCGTAACAGCACGTTACGTGTGCCCACGGATGAAGCACGACATTGCACAATTTGTCAAATCTTGTTTGAGCTGCCAGAAGATCAAAATTTATCGACATACACCCGTTGCTAAATTTCCGGACCCAGATGGCCGTTTCACTGACGTCCACATCGACATTATAGGCCCTTTGCCCATTTGCAACAATTTCAGATACCTTCTGGTGTGCATCGATCGCTTTACGCGTTGGCCAGAAGCTTTACCTCTTTCCGAAATTACTGCAGTTTCCATTTCCAATGCCTTTTTGAACTGTTGGATTGCACTCTTTGGAACGCCATCGACGGTCATCACTAATCGAGGTCGGCAGTTCCAGTCCAACATCTGGAAGGAATTCTGCAAGACTTTCGGAATTTCACACAAATTCACAACCGCCTACCATCCGCAATGTAACGGTTTGGTAGAGCGACTCAATCGACAAATTAAAGACTCGATCCGAATGAGCAACGATCCGAAGAACTGGGTAACTCACCTCCCACTAATTCTTTTAGGCATTCGGACAACTTTCAAATCATTTCAAATGCATCATTTTCAAGTGGAATTTATCCTGATATCTTGAAGATGGCGAAAGTTGTACCCGTACATAAAAAAGGATCCAAAGAGGATAAATCCAACTACAGACAAATATCTATAATAGACACCTTTTCTAAAGTCATTGAGAAAGCTATTGTCATCAGATTGTGGGGATACCTAAACAAATTCGCTTTGATATCCAATCAACAACATGGATTTCGACATCAACGATCGACAGAGACGGCTGCTGTGAACCTGCTCGAAAACATCACCCGACATCTGGACTCTGGATTGTTCGTGGCATCATTATTTTTCGACCTCTCGAGTGCTTTTGATACTGTCGAAGTGGATTTTGTGCGGGAAAAATTACAAGCTCTCGGAATTAGAGGTGAAGTTTTAAATTTAGTAGTGTCATTTCTATCAAATAGAACAATGTATGTGAGTGTTAAGGGGAAAAATTCAACAGTCCATAAAGTTCAACGTGGTGTGGCACAAGGTTCCACTTTAGGACCTTTGATATTTGTTTTATATATTAATGACTTACATTTATGTTCAATTGACGGATACATAGTAAATTTTGCAGATGATACCACTATCACAGTGGCAGCACAAACTCAAATCGAGCTCATACATAAAGTCGCAGAAATTAAGAAAGAATTCACAGATTGGTGCAATAAAAACAATTTACTTCTAAACACAAATAAAACAGTTTATGTTCAATTTTTTAATAGGAAGAAACCAGAACCTCAAATAAGTAACACTTCAACAAATGTTAAATTTCTGGGTATAATATTAGATGAGCGATTGTCATGGAGGCAACATATTGACTATGTATCTGCCAAACTAAATAGTGCGTACTATGCTCTACTAAAATTGAAGAAATGTGTGCCAGCAAAAACATTGATGAATGTATATTATGCTCTGGCATATACCCATATCTCTTACAACATAGTCGTATGGGGAAGGGCCGACATTAACAGACTATTTGTTACACAAAAACGTATCATTAGATTGATATTTAATATTCATAATCGAAGCACTTGCCGGCATACATTTAGGAAAAATAACATACTAACTGTTATAAGCCTATACATTTATAAGTGCGCTGTATATGTTTTTAATAACAAAAATAATTTCGACGTGAATAACTATAACCATAATTATTATACAAGACACTCCAATAATTTAAGAACCATTCAACATAATAGCGCTCTCTATGAGAAATCCGCCATGTATAATTGTGTAACAATATACAATAACATACCGGATCTAATCAAGCAATGCACAAAATTAAATGTCTTCAAACAACGCTTGAGAAAATTTCTTGTAGAGAAGTGCTATTACAAATTTATTGATTTTATGGAGGGTACGCCGTAAATTTCTTAGCTTATTTTATTTTATTTATTTTGCATTGTTTTATTTCATTGTATCTATACATTTTATAATAATTGACAATTACTTTATGTAAGATTTAAATTTTAATTTTAATATTAACTATAAGATTATTGACCTACACATCCACTAACACTGAAATGTAAACTTAGGTGGCATAGGTGAATAAACATTGATTGATTGATTGATCTCTTTCGGCCACGGCTGCACAGTTCGTCTACGGTAAGTCTTTACGCTTGCCGGGCGATTTTCTTTTTTTAAATTCCGCAATCAAAAATAGTCCTTCTGGCTCAAAGTTTCTTGATGACTTGAGGGACAATCTACGTATCCTTAGAGCCTGTCCAGATGAGGCGATCTTCGCGCGAGTCCGCTCGCGCGCTTCAATTTATATTGCGTCCAGATACCGCGTTTTACGCGCGTTTCTACGCTAGGACGGAAAAAGTTCAGTATCGAAGTTATCACGCTCCATTTCAAATAAAATACGTGCACACGCCGCGGACTCGCGCGTAGTACTGGACGCAGCAATTACTCCCGAGTATCTCAACACGCGCGAGTCGAGAGTCCCGCTCATTGCACGCGTTTTACGCGCGAGTGCGGAAACGCGCGACTGCATCTGGACGAGATATATGTAGCTCCAGTATCTCGAGAACGCGCGAGTGTCTACGCGCGAGTGGACTCGCCTCATCTGGACAGGCTCTAAGAGCCTGTCCAGATGAGGCGATCTACGCGCGAGTCCTCTCGCGCGTAGACACTCTCGACTCGCGCGTTTTACGCGCGAACGTCGCGCGTGTTGAGATACTCAGGCGCAATTGCTGCGTCCAGTACTACGCGCGAGTCCGTGGCGTGTGAACGTATTTTATTTGAAATGGAGCGTGATAACTTCGATACTGAACTTTTTCCGTCCTAGCGTAGAAACGCGCGTAAAACGCGGTATCTGGACGCAATATAAAATGAAGCGCGCGAGCGGACTCGCGCGAAGATCGCCTCATCTGGACAGGCTCTTAGTCCTGCCACTGTTCGTTACCAAAGTCTTTTATTCAGCCTGATTTGTCCACATGTACACATGTTTTTATTCGTCGTGATAGCATTCGCAACATTGCACATTCATCCTACGACGCACTGTGGTCTAAACTCTATCCATTTCCAAGTGGCAGTAGAAATAAAAAACCCGGCTGCGTGATAGCCACGTGTGTACTTCAATAGACGCTTGCGATTGGTCGTTCCGTGGTGCGTGCTCGTGCCCGGATTCAGTCTGTATTCTGGGCCCGTCGTCGATTGCCGTGCGTTTAAAAAGTGTTGGGCAGTAACATGAAATTTACTCGTGGGCGCGCTAGGGTACGGCGCGTCCGACCCTGAGCATTCTCGCCGTTCACGTGATTGTGTTTACACGCGCTGCCACTTGGAAATGGATATAGTATAGAATGAAATTTTAGGGGGACAAAAATCGAATTTTCGATGGATTTTAAAATTAAGATAACTCGACTAAATGTGATCTAGGATAGTTAGCTAGAAGAAATCCATAAAAAAACACCCTTTATCGGCGTTAATGAGATACAATAAGGCCCCAAATATATCCTTTCTCGGCATATGTTGTGCTCATCGCTAGTTGTAATATTGCGCTCGCTATTATTGGTTGTATAACATTTTTGTAATGATATGAAATATATCTGTAATACATAAATCATAAACAGAGGTATAACAAAGATTTCGATCATTTTCTTTTTAATATATATGTACATTAAATATTTATTTAAGAGGATTGAAATTGCGTTAATTTTTAAATTTCTTTTTGAGACGTACATGTTTAGCGGACTGTTACTTTTTTGTACCCAAATGTCACTAAAAGTTGAGATATACAAAATGTAGCTACATTGTCCCTCTACATGCCTTCTTAATATAAAAGTGCGCAAAGGTGCGTTTCTTTACTTTTTATTCGATTTTGTATAATGGAACGCAGATGGCTAAAAAATAAATCTTAGTGGATATAAATAGATTTTCGGCACCTCGTAAAAATTAATAGAACATAATTAAATATGATCTGGTAAACTTGGCGGGACAAAATATAAACAACAACAACACTTATCTGAGCCAGCGATATACAAATATGCCCTCTTTAAGCCCATTTTGTGCATAGGGCCAGTATTCATTTAACATTCGTTACAATCAGTAATTTTTATTAATAAACGTGAAACGTGCAATATGGATAACATAAACGAAGGTACGATCAATATTTTAATTGTTTTTTTTTTTAAATTAATAGTCATATAGAAGTTTAGGAAAATTAAATATTATTTTTAGTTTCTACATTTCTAAGTCGAAATTCCAAATTTTTTGCGATCACTATTGACGGTAAACAAGACACCATCTTCATAGATCTCTTAAAACCCGCATTTATTTCTAATATTTCACCAACTTCTATGAAAAATACAACAAACACCTCACATCCTCATTTATTTCCACGTTCTATTTTGAAATCTGAAAATAGCGCCTCTACATCTTCTCCTTTAAAAAAACGCGTCTCTTTTTCTTGTGTTTCTTCTCGTTTTGGTTTTTCTTAGACGGGGGGTGATGTGGGGACACCTTGAGCATAGGAGCAGTAGAAATCCGAGGCAGCAATGGTGCCGTAACTTGGGAAACGAAAAAAATAATAGTTATTTGTTTAACAAGGCAATAAAGTGACAGATTTACGGACGCGGTTGGAGTTGAATCCAGCCAAGTCAGGAAATCTGCTTTATTGCCGAGTTAAACACATATTTTTTTCGCGGATTGTTCAGGAGAAATTAGTAATCACTTACAATGCTATAATTTTCAATATATTTAATTCTATCAACATATCGCATGTGGCTTTGTAAAAATTTTGTAGGTACCCAAATAAAACAAAAATTGACATTTATAATAAATATTATGGTGTCCGCATTTTGACGGTGTGTGTGGTGTAATCATATATAATCATAATGATCATGATTTCGTAAGTGACGTGCAATGAATATTTAAATCGGACGGACCGATAATTATTTCGAGTAAAACTATTCAATACATTTCTTTACTGATATGGTTGATGGTGGAAGCCATTACTTTGTAATACATTTTGATTCAGGAATTCAGGAACTTTTCGATAAAATGCACTTTCTTGGTATCACACATTTTTTTACGATTAAAAATGTTAAAGTCATGTTCATATTATTATTGTTTAATGATTAAATTGAAATAAAACTTACATAATACGTAACCTCCAAATCGTTTTCGGTCATTTTTCCGATTCAATTACGTGGGAAAGTTAGGTAAACACACGTTGCTGGGAGAAAACTTACGCGGGGTTGTTAATACTTCGTAATAAGTCGTTATTGGGCTTCTTTCACATCTGAAGGAAAGTCTCTCGTTTCACTGTGCCAGGAAATAAGTGCGCCTTGTCGATGACGTTTAAACGTCAAATGCCGGTCACGGCAAAAATTTCGCCACCGTTCGGCGACTCGATTTTTGTACGTGGATAAGTTAGGGACTTGCATGGAGGTCAGGGAAATCACACGCGGTGTTATTAAAACTTCGGGAACCTGTCTTTGGCCTTTTTGGTACGGGAAATTGGAAGGCAACTCTCAATTAAGCGAAAAATATATTGTAATGTCAAACAAATTCCCGGGCGGCTTTTATTGGTTGACGCGGTGTCTCATCTGATTGGCGAAATAACATGAGGTAGTCTCACCTAATTGGCTCATTACTTTTACAGCCTAGCCATAAATAAGCATTTTTAAAGCCTAGTCCGCAAAAGTGATATTTCACGGCCTAAAAACAGTCCGAAAAATCTTACATTTCATATCAATCCGCGAAAAATAAATTTTAAAAAAATATCAGAGACTGAAAGTACCTAATTTAATTTGTATGTGTTTTCTTAGTCATAATAAACCAGCAAAACAAGGATAAGCAGTTATTTTATATCATACCGTAATTCTAATGTAAAGTACTAAATGGCAGAGTCATTAGTTGAGTTTTGTCCTGCCATCCCACAACGTTACAGATTTTAGGCGCAGATTCAAAGCTCTGTTCGCAGTATTCTATCCAGATATATATCCGAGGGGTTCGGTGCTGTGGAATGAGTTAATATAATTTATAAAAATCACTCATTAAAGGTAGGAACATAGTATGTAACTTACATTTTTTTAATTATAATTTTTAAATGCAATAATGTTCAATGTTGGTCAATCAGTAGATCAATGCGTAGTTTAAAAAACCGGAAGGCAATTTCGTCTCTAACTGGGGCATAGTATTGCTAGTAACAGGGAAGTTTTCTGTAGAGAAAAAATGTCTAATTAATCTGTAAGAAACATACTAATGTGGTCATCATACGACTTTATTTGATTTTTCTTAAAAACCAATAAGTGATACTAACATTTAGTATTCTATACAATTATTTTTAAATCAATTTAATGTAACTATTATTATTTCCAAGCAGACAAAATTTCGATTTTTTTCAAAATTGTTTCTAAAAATCAAATTTATGACGAAAGGTCGGATGTACAAAAGAAATGGCCATTTGAATTGTTTTTCAAATGCCTTTCTTAATGATTTAATCCTGAATTTAAAATAACTGTAGAGAACCATATCAGTTGGCGCTTTAAATATTTATTCCTAGATAATGTTATTACCTCAATATATATTCAATATATACAGGGTGTCAATTTGAAAACTTTCAATGCGAATATCTGTGAAAATAAAAGAGTTAGAAAAACGCAATTTGGTACAAATGTTATACAGGTAGGGGGAACTAGAACCACCATATTTTGGTTATGGGGTGAATGACCTATTCACCCTAACCCAAAAATTTTAAATGGCATCACCCCTTTTGTGGTTCCTTAAATTAAACGTTTTTTTGAGTAGTATTCACCAACACAAGATTTTTTTTTAAATTTAATACATGGCCGTACAAAAAAGTATAATTAAAATAAAATAAATTCTGTTTCTATGAATTGCTATTTTATTTAATTGGATTCTTATAATTCATTTCATTTTGGGCTACAAAAAAGGATAATAAAATTTTTTGCTCCAAATACTCGAAGCAGTGGGGTAGGTTTCAACAAATAACAATCACCTATATCAGTCAGGTGTCTAAATCGTAATTCTTTCAGCCATACTGTAAACCATGTCTAATACCGGATAAAAAAGAAAATGAAATAGTGAATTCGTCTGAAATTATTTCACTTCGATCGTTTTTTAATTTGACGTACAATCTAACACAGCTGACTGTAATAGGTGATAGGCTATTCGACTAATTTTTTTCATAAAAAAATTTAAGGTCTGCTTTCTCAAAAAAATATTTACCTACTGGCATGTCATTATATTGTCAACTAAATACCGGTACCCTACCTAAAAATTTTGGGAACCTCTGTTCTAGACGTATGCGTAAAAGTCCATATTTCTGTTACGGTTTTCACATATTGATAATACCAGTGATTATAAATGTAAATAGATTTAAAATCACTGGAAAATACATGATAAAAATTCTAAATTTTAAACAGATAATTCAACACATGTATAAAAAGGTGCATTTAAAACGGCGGACAAAAATATTTGCAAATGGTTCAAAATTTATTTACCTTCACCATGACAACGATCTCTATATTAACAATTTTTGTAAACAGCTAACTTCAGTTGAACAGGGGCAGTTCGTGTCAGTTCTGAATACCCATGTGGCGAAATATAATTGAAATCCGTTTCGGACACGCTTCCACGTGAAATTTTTGTCACGATTTTCATTCCGATCCATGTATCAGTTATCAATTAAGTAAGTATTTCACCTTTTAATTACGTGCATTTGCAATTAAAGCCGGCGACGGCATTTCGTCCTTCGGCCGCGAGATATCGCAAGCGCACGGTAGCGCTACCACGATGCGTGGATTATAGAATTGGATTGCATTTAATATCCATCTGGTTCTATCATGTTCTAATAGTATGAAATAAACATTGATATACTATACCTCATTTAATAACCAGGCGGACTAAAGGCGAGAGTCACATTTACACTATAAAAAGTAACTAGAAAAGTAAGCAGAAATATTTTGGCGGTCAAATTCCAATTATTTAAAATTCGTTTACCCATAACATTCACTTAATAATTATAACAATACTTACAATTAATCTCTTTCATAAAGGTATAAAATGTTCAATGGGACCGGACGTCTTTCTCAGGTCATCTCTATCCTTTAATTCAATTAGAATTTCATTTAATTTTTAAAGAAAAAGTTATGTACAATTTTTCGCACACCAAAAAGTTTCCGATTTCGTTGTAGATATCTTCAGTCACCGGACGTCTTTCAGGACGTTTGTTACTGCCCCAATCTTCTTATACTCCCTAATTTTGCAAAACACCGTACTTCCAGCCAAACCTAAATATAATACATGTTTATGATTTGATTTCATACTGCAATTACTTGCGTTACACTTACCTAATGAATCGACAATTTTGTGTACAACGGCAGCAGATTTTAAAGCCTCTTGTATATACCGAGTGTCTGGGATAAGGGGCGAACATAGGGATTTAACACGTAAAATTAAATATGTGTAATTATTAGCTCCCCTATTCATTTTAGAGAAAAATCGTAAACGAATATTTTTTAGAGAATTAAAAATTGTAAATGTATCATCCATTTAATTTACGTTTGTACTAGAATCCACCTCAGAAATAATAAAAATAAGTTTAACCATTTACCATTTAATAAAAACCCTTGCCATGACTTTGACAAATGTCATGTTATGGTGACAATTGCCCTCATTTACTAAATAACCAATGAAATCGAATAACGTTGATGAGATGATCCAATAAAATTCTAATTACGATGCGTAACAGACCACGCTCTATGTTATGCATGGCAATTTACCCTGGGTCGTATCTAATCAGATAATCTCTCATGTTGGTATTGCCTAGCAACGCGTTGGTTTATTTTCTATAGCGTATAAAACGTCAGTTATTGCCGGACTTTTAAGCAGTTTGCTCCTGAATTCGATCTGTTTGTATTTTCGGGTGAAGTGTTAGTGCTTTCATCAGTAATAGTATTCATAGGCATTTCTCAAAATCTTGGTAAGCTCATTTTTACTACAATTATTGTGGCGCAGATAAATACACGTCTGACACTTGGTGTCACTAAATTTAATTTTTCAAATTAAGAAGTGTGAACTTTCTGTTCGGCCAATTGTCTTCCCGAATATAACTCGTGACTGATTTTTCCTAAGCAATTATTAGCGTCTGGATCACTCTTGCTTGTTGCTTCTAGAAAATCGTGATCCTGCCGCTAATAATTGCCGGCAAAATCATAGGCACTCGTTATATTACTGTTGAGAATAATTTTGCTAGTCAAATATAAATTCACGCATTGTAATTACTATGAACAATATTCTGAGTTATTTCAATGAAGAGAGCGTATTCATTATCAAAACATTTTGCAGTGGCGTCAGTTTACTCAGAGTTCGTGACATTACATGCAAACGGAACAGAAGAAACAATGATGAATTGGAAGAAACAGTTTTGGGTTTGATAAATGCTGAACCAACAACTAGCATACGATGCATTGCTCGCGAGTGCAACGTGTCTAAATTCTCCGTACAAAAAATTCTGAAGAAGCATGGTTATCATTGTTAAAAACATCAATTCCACCAGGAGATACTGTTAGTGGATGGAGAAAGGAGGCGTGTATTCTGCGAAATAATGCAGGATCGATCAAATACAGACCATAATGAATGCTAATAATTTACTTCCATATAACAACAAAACAGTAAACATTCAGTTTTTTAATAGAAAGACACCAATTGTTAATTTAAATCAGAGCACCAAATTCCTTGGGATTGCTGAGGACGAGCAACTCACCTGGTGTCAGCATGTTGATTATGTGTGTAGTAAATTAAATATAGTAAGCAGACTATGCAGTTCTTAAACTAAACCCAATTTCACCACCAGAGTCAATCATAACTCTCTACTACTCATACATAGGTATATCCTTATCTCTCCTATAATATACCAGCGTGGGAAAGAAGTCATATTCAAAGGATATTCATAGCCCAGAAAAGAATATTAAGATTAATTTTCGCCAAAATTAGATTGGAGACTTGCCGTAATTTATTTAAGGAGAACAACATGCTTACATTAATATGCATTTACATTTGCTGCGAATTAATAAACTAACTAAAAACTAAACTAAGCTTAACTTTTTGCAGTCTGTTTTACCGAAGAATACTAGTTCACACTTTACAACGAGTCCAACGTTATTGTTCATAGTAATTACAACGCGTGAATTGATATTTGACTAGCAAAATTATTCTCACCATAATATGACATTTGTCAAACTCATGGCAAGGGTTTTTTTTTAATGGTACATTGTTCAACTTATTTTTATTATTTCTGAGGTGAATTCTGGTACAAGCGTAAATTATTTACATATATTTAATTTTACATGTTAAATCCCTATGTTCGCCCCTTATCCCAGACACTCGGGTATATACGTTAATTTTTGATTGTTTTTCCACAAGCGTGAATGCTCTAAATCCAACCTTTTCCATTTCTTGGGAGCGAAAATGACGCCGCACTAGTGCCGGGTATATAACCATAGTTAAAAATGAAAACTATTTCCTCGAAAATCGCGAGACGAGTTCTTGAAAGAACCGATTCTTACACTTACAACATGAGAAATAACTGGCTAAAAACACAAACACCGACGCGAAACACAATGGGAAAAAAGTAAACGGTGATAGATCAGCTGATCACAACAACGGCCATTACAGTTTTAGCAATTTAGGTCTGTGTAAAAACGGCGCCTATTTAGCCACTCACAGCAACGTATTTTCGCGGCTCTAATTTAATTTAGTCCGCCTGGTTATTAAATGAGGTATAGTGTATTTGGCGTTTTCTCTTTTATGTGTGTCAGAAATAGGTGCACCGACCATTAAACGATCAGCTGTTATTGATTTCCTAACTTCATGTCGCTTGTAGTGTGTGTGTGTGTGTGTGTGTGTGTGTGTGTGTGTGTGTGTGTGTGTGTGTGTGTGTGTGTGTGTGTGTGTGTGTGAGAGTTATAACCTATAATATAATATAAGAAATGTATACTAAATGTAAGTAATAATATATATTTATATAAAATAACGATTATAAATATCATTTCAACTAGTGATGGGTAAGATCGATCAAAAAAGATCGAGTACTCGATCTTTGCAAATGATCGAGCCGCTCGATCTTTTCAAGCCGCTTGATCTTTTGATTGATCGACGCTGCTCGATCTTTTGAACGATCATCGCCGCTCGATCATTTGATCGATCAACGCCGCTCGATCATTTGACCGATCAACGCCGCTCGATCTTTTGATCGATCAACGCCGCTCGATCTTTTGATCGATCAACGCCGCTCGGTCTTTTTATCGATCAACGCCGCTCGATCTTTTGATCGATCAACGCCGCTCGATCTTTTGATCGATCAACGCCGCTCGATCTTTTGATCGATCAACGCCGCTCGATCTTTTGATCAATCAACGTCGCTCGATCTCTTGATCGATCAACGCGGCTCAATCTTCACACGCCGCTCGAGCAGATCGAGCTAAAGATCGAGCGGCTCGATACATCAACTGATCGATCTTTGAGATACTCGATCTTGCCCAACACTAATTTTAACGGCTAGATCCCAATGTTTGTACCACTCGCAAACGTGCAAGCGCGAATTTCGCGATTCCCGTGGCACTCAACCATTTTCATTTTACCCACACACGATTTTGACGATTGGTGCTTTATCCAATTCCATCACAAATAAACAATGCTCTTTCACCCATTGTACATTTAATTAATATAAATTTCTAATATAAATATAGTTTTTATTCGTTAAATTATCTCCACAAATACTACTCGTGGTTATAATTTCGGCAGGATAAATTTTATTTTAAGTACTCTTCATTTCATCGCAAATTTCTTGAATGAATTGAGATTAGGCAAAATCCATTTTATTCTCGAAATTTGTGTCGATTTAATGACTCGTGTATGGAAATGAAATTTATCCGGCCAAATTCTAACCTCTTGTGGTATTACCCCCGAAAATTAGGCTGAATATATAAATATTCAACCTGCTCGTTTCAATAAGTTATTTGTTTTTGGTCTTTGTAACACTTTGCATAGTAACGACCAGGTTGAATATTTACATCTACACTGGTAGAAATAAAATGAAACAATCGAAGTTCGTGAAATTTCGACCATTTTCAAACCGCCATAACTCGGCGTATTTTCAATCATCGATTTAGATGAATCTTGAAAAATGTGAAAAAAAATTTTTTTTTCAGGAAACCATGTCCAACTTTGACGATGTCTATGGAGTTGGAAAAGTGCATTTTGAGGTTTTTCGCACATAACTCAGCGACTTTACAACCAAATTTGATGATTCTATCGGAAAAAATATCATTTTGGCTCTACTTTAAGGGGGTAAACTCAAATTGGAATGATCCTTTTTCGAACCCTTCAACCCCCGAACAAAATAAACACGTTTTTTTGGGCCAAAAAACGTCCAACTTTGGCAACGTGTATCGAGTTGGATATAATCGCGCCGATTTAGCAAGTCCGTTGAGGTAATAAACGAAAGCTGGTAGGTCCTACCCCCAAACTGAGTTCGTTGGTATTCAGATATATTGCATGCAATAATATTTACAACTCGGCCTGTCACCCATTGGTGTTGCTTGTTGCAACGTCCGCTTCGATATTTGAATGAGTGGCTCTCAAAAGGTTTTTAAAAGTACCATCGACTAATTCCGCGTGTTTATTTAACCAAGAATGTTAAATAATGTTGTAATTCTCCCAAAATGTATTGTCGTGAATGAAAACGTTATTTCAAATGAAATAATAAAATGTTAGTTTTAAATTACTTACAAATAAAAAAACAATACAATAATATTTACAAAACGTAAACAATTTTATACTTAATTCCTAATGTTTTTTAATCCGAATCACTAGCACAGTCAGTATCTGACTCTGTCAAATCCGAGGACAAATCATCACTATTTAATGATATTACTGGTAATACGTCGTCTATTACACACTGTTTTACAAAGTCATCATTAATAATTTTAGTTGTGCTTTGGATGCAGCTGCTCCAAATTTGCGGAGTAACTTGGTCGAGGGATGCTTTCCAACAATGCTGAACGTCATTATCATTTCCTGAGGTTGCTATTATAATTTTATCATAATGATTTTTTGCAATCCCCCACACCTTCTCAATAGCATTGTACTGACAATGATATGGCGGTAATCGTAAAATTGAATGTCCATATCTTTTAGCCAGAATGTCGACTGCATACGTTGGAACACGGGGTTTATTTATTTTAAGTATCGGTAACAGCTCAGTTTTCGTCATATATGGCTCGAAATGTATGTTGCGTTCCCTAAGCCACTCAATAATATCATTTTTTTTTTGACGCACTTGTCGGACACCTGTTTAATTGTTTTGAATGGTACGAGGCGTTATCCATAACGATGATGGAAGGTTCCTCCAAACTTTTTAGAAGTGACTCTTCAAACCACTCTTCGAACAATGTGGAATTCATTGATTTGTGGTAGTCACTGGATGAATTGCTTGAAGGAAATACCAAGCAACAGTTAGGAATAAACCCCTGTGAGTTCCCTGCATTCAAAATAATGAACAGTTTTCCTAGTGATAATGGATTCACAGATTTATTGGCAGCCTGAATACTTCCATCACTCCAGGTCTTCTTCACGGTTCCACTTCCTTTCGCAAATATCCACGTTTCGTCCAAAAAGACAACATTGCTGGGATATGGATTATATGTAAATGATCTTAAGAAGTACATCCTTTTTGAAATAATATGTGCTTGTTTGCATAAAATATGTCTATTATTATGTTTTTTAAATCTAAATCCCATTAAGTGAAGCAACGATTTCAACGAAGTTCTTCCAATTTCGCATAATTCCTTTCGTATGATTTCATCAAGAATTCCATCAACCGTCACAAACTTTTTCTGAGTATACATTTCGTACACGATTTTTCTGATTTCTCTTTTACCGCATCAGGCATATTTTCCACTTTAGGTGCTGATCTATTCCTCCTTTTAATTGTGAGGCATTCACCACTTTTGCGTTGTGCACAAACTCTTTGAACTGTCTTTGTTGAAACTTGCATTGCACTCGCGGTTCTTTCATATACTTTATTTATCGACGTCAGTGGTCCACCATTTTCACGTTCAGCACAAAAATAGTCTAACACATTTAATAATATCATCCGCCCTTCTTCGCTCAAAACTTTTCTCGATGCCATTGTTATATCACTTCAACATAAAAACTGAGACTGAATCTGTAATCTTTACGAATCATATTTAAATATCCACAATGTTCAATTAGGACTGTAATTAAAAAGTCATAAATGTATTGAAAATGTTCAAATTGTTTTGAATTTACTTAACTAATCACCTTAATTTTAACGATGCCCACGCAGAAAGCAGTAATCACTTTTAAAACAAATTGGATTGTGATAACATTACATTTGTCAACCTTTAAAAGTGATTAATATGTACTTAACAGATCGGATTCATCGTCAAAATTTTCTGTGTTCACAGTAAAGTTAATGATTCCAAACGATTGCTATAAAAACATTGTTTAATGTCTTATGTATATCTAAAACAATTCAAACACAAACAAAATAATGTTTGTATTGCTTTGAATGGGTATTTTATTGGGAACCACTGGCATTCACGACCGTGCGACGGGTCCGCCCTGTCTTTGGGGGCGGCCTTCCCTTTTACGACCACAACGGACTTGGTAATTCGGCGCGCCTTTAAAATGTGTCGACTCGATCCACCAAAAGGTCATTGAAAAGTGTTCAATTACCTGTGCAGGTCTCAAATAACGAAGTTCCTACGGCGATTTGGCACAAAGTTATGGGTGTTTAAAAAAAAGTGCATTTTTTTGTTTGAAGGGGCGTAGAGCCCTCTCTTTGAGTAGGGGAAACCCACTGAAAGAGGACACATTTTGCTTTTGATTCCTCAAAAGATCGTTAAAATCGGTTGGATGGAAGCCGAGTTATGGCCATTTGAAAATTACCTAATTTTTTATAAATCTCGTGTTTCATTTTTTTCCGTCAGTGTAATTTGTTTGTTTTTATTGGATGAATGGAAAAATAGACGGATGGTGATGAGTTAGGCCCACATTTTTTCCGACCCTACAGAGATCGTTAAAGTGAGCATTTTTTGACCTAAAATAAAGTTTTTTTTAATGGAGTTCTAAAGGTACAAAATGCGATATTCATGATTTCGCGCAAACAATTAATTTTCGTGCATACCTCAAAGAACATTTTCATTCGTGAAAACGAAAACAATTTCGACGAAAAACTTCGGACTTGTTTGACTCACAAAATTTATTTTCAAACACCCATAACTTTGTGCCAAATCGTCGTAGGAACTTCGTTATTTGAGTCCTGCGCAGGTCATTGAACACATTTCAATGCCCTTTTGGTGGATCGAGTCGACACATTTTTTCCAACTCGGTACACGTTGCCAAAGTTGGACGTTTTGTTGCCCAAAAACGCGTTTTTTTTTGTTCGGGTATTGAAGGGTTCGAAAAGGCATCCAAAGACCAACCACAATCTTCAGGATTTAGTTTGATGCATCTTGCATTTATTGTATGAAGCCACATTGAATTCACATATTGTGCGTAAAATTTTCTGTTGGAGGGAGTTCCAGCATGGTGGAATCAGATTGGAGTCCATGCCTTTAATCTTCTTTATAAAATGCTCACCCAAGCATAAAGTTTGCAAGCTCAGTACAGTTAATACAATCAAGATCTTTCTTGTTACTTTTCTTAGATGATGAACCCGCCAACCAAATTTGAGTCTTCGGAATTTTGTGGATAGTGGCTAGTAAAATTACTAAGACATCGGTGTCATTCGCTTTGACCAAAATTTTCGAATTAGGTGGCGCTTTTGATATGTGGAATATCGTATCTGCTTCTTCTTGTTGGCATAAAGAATCTTTTTCATCACGTTTCACAACGTAATTTTCGACTGCATGGTAAAAAAAAAACGTTGTTCTCTAACTGTTATAATTTGTTTTTTATTTTGATTGATTGAATTAAATAAATAAAATTATTGGACCCATGCACTCCTTACAATTCTTAAAATATATTGAATTCATGTTAATAAAAATAACCCAATTTTTTTTCAGTGCACGTAGTTGTTACTTTTTAAACTATAATAAAATTAAATTAATCCAAGCCCGGCCCGGCCCGGCTCGGCCTGGCCCGAGGTTTGAAGAATACGGCCCGGCCCATCTGAGAGAAGTATATTACTACTTTGTAGCTGTTGAACTGCAAGAATACCTATACATGAAAGAACATGGACATTAGGTAAAAAATAGTACTATTGTTTTACTCTTCACTTATCGATTCTCCAACAGAACAATTACATTTTAGTCCGATAGGGGTTTTAGTGAAAATTTGCTTTGTATATAGAGTTGCCAACAAACAAACATGTTCACAAACCTATATTTATCATCGAATCTCTACGTCTGTAGTTATTTATTGATTATTATACATACAAGCTTAGTTATTGCATCTTCCCTAAAAGAGATATTTATTCAAATGAAGTACCCTGTATTTTTTTACAATTAATACGTAACTTGATTACTTTTGTAATGTAGAATTAATACAATTTTACTGCTATTAAATTAGTCTGAAGTATTTAAAATTTAAAAAGGAACAATATATATATTTAGTTCATATACATACATATAGAACATTTGCCTCCATCTGCCCGGCTAGCTCAGTCGGTAGAGCATGAGACTCTTAATCTCAGGGTCGTGGGTTCGAGCCCCACGTTGGGCGACTTTTTTTAAATGGATGTTTATGAATTCAATTCGAAAACAGTAAGAAATACCATTTTTCAAAACATTGTTCATTATTTAGTAGAAATTTTCTATATTTTATTGACATCGAAGTTTTACTTATTCTTTAAATGAAAGTAATTTTAACAATTATTTAAATAGCTTAATGTAGCTAGTGTAGATGCATTAATCATAAATTTAATCATAATAATCAATTTCATGACTATAATACTCGCAAGAGGGCAGATTTGCGAATGGATGCATTGCGCCTGTCAAAGTCTTTTACTGGTACAAGGTACTATTGTATTAAATTCTTTAATGTCTTGCCAGTCAATGTTCACAGCTTATCTGCAGATTTGTTCAAGAGCTGTATTAAGAGATTCTTGATCACCAATGCCTTTTATTCATTTAATGACTTTCTTGCGGGGAATTTTGAAATTTAGATTATGGAGTTGATTTTATATAATATATGTTTTTCATATTTTATTTATTAACCATTTTTACTGAGTAATTCTGTTTAGTGCCTGTCAATTTTATAACACTGATTTTAATTAATTAATGAATTTTATTATTTTAACTTCTGCGTTATGCTAATATTTGTTTTTATTTATACAACTACTATTTGTTTTTACTTGTACATTTTAATTCGTTTGTTTCTGTCCAACTTATATTTTTATTTTTATTTATACTCCAAATGTCATCTTAACATATTTATTTTTATTTATTTCTTGTTAGTCTACTGCTTATTTTAATTGTTAATTTTGTGATAAGCCACCAGTTGATCTGCCTACTGATTATTTTAATGTATTTTAATGTATCTAAATATTGCATGTATATTGACTTGTGTAACACGACTGTGATGAGCACCAATAAATTATTATTACTATTATTATTATTATTATTAATAATAAAGTCGTAAATCAAGGTATGCTATTTTATTTATCTTCTTAACATTTTTTGCGTTGTTCGAATTGAAGCCCACTTAAATAGTTAAAGTAAAACCAAGATCATTTTGTTAAACTCTTGTAAAATCGTCAAAAAGATTTATTGCAGCGGGTAATGTAAATCTCTCAGTATTTATGATCCGTAGCTGGTTGTAAATATTTGTGCGAACCCACCATTCAATCCATACCGAAAGTTATTTACATAATTCCCTTTTAAATCTGTTCAATAGTTAGGTACCTGCTCTATTACATAACAGATTACATGCAGGTAGATTTAAATCTACAGTAAATAAGTATGGCTCTCAAACTGCACGAATCAACGATCCGAAACATAATTTCCGAAACAAAGGAGGCGAAAATATCCCCTGTATGTAAAAGGATAAGAACAAAAAAAAAATTGATATACCAATTCAACAAATAAATGAAATACGAAAGGAAATTTACAAGATGCACAAATTAAATGAACCAGTGAGCATTACTTTATTATTGAAACGTTTGGAAGATCGCTGTTTATACGATGGGGCCAGAGAAAGTTTACGAAAACTGGTGTTATCAATGGGTAAGCACATTTGAAACTAGATTAATTAGAATTTAAACATAGAAATATGATTAGTAATAAAAAGTTAATTTAGTATAAACCGAAACCCCAAATGAAAAAAAAAGTTTATTATTGCAGTAAGCAAAAAATAGAATAGTTTTTCTCCACGACCACTGTAGAATTTATGCATTCTGCAATCAATTTTGATCATAGAACGTTCACATTCTCACTCTTGTTATGGAACAGAACACTATGCGCATATGCGTTTTGCATGTAATTCATTCCATAACAAGGGATAGAATGAATATTCTCACACCGTTCCGAATAAAACAATTAGCCTTGGATATCACAATTGTCAAAATACTATAAACATAACCACAAACGTAATAATAAAACGTAAGTTCCTTGTGTTCATTACTTTATTAGTCTATTTTATCTGGTCGAGGAGAAAGTATAGTCTGCTACTCGGTAAGAATGGAAATTCTGATGCTCGTGGTTCCTCGCGCTCGCCTCGCGGCTCGCGCTCGAAATATTCCACTCGCATCGAATTTCCATTCTAACCTTGTTACAGAATATACTATTCTTCCTTTGGTTTGAAATGACCTTTTAATGAATTTAAAATCTTAATTACAAACCCAATTAACTCTACGACATTTGATTGTTTGTAAGTGAATAATGTTTCTTTATAGGTTTTCGTTCCAAAATCCACGAAAATCGGCGAGCTTTGTGCGAATCTGCAAATGTTGTTACAAAAAGGAGGGAGTTTTTAGAACAATATAAATTTTATAAGGAATCAAATTTATATGATTTTATATTTTTGGACGAAACATGGATTTTCTCCAAGGGGGGAAATTTACGCACCTGGCAAAATGACCAACCGGAAACTTGTCGTACATCCGGAAATAATGGAGGAAAGCGGTTTATAATCTCACGCAGGGGGGAACGATGGTTTTGTACCTACTGCAAAATTATTTTTTTCCACTAAATGCAAAACGGATGACTACCACGACAATATGACGGCCGAATTATTTATCAAGTGGTTAAAGGATCAATTATTTCTCTCCCTCGAAAGGCCATCTGTTATTGTGTTGGACGACGCGTCCTATCATTCATCACTAATAGAAAAAACTTCAAATTCTAGTTGGAGTAACAATAATATTAAGGAATGGTTATCGCGGAAAAATGTAGACATACCACCTACGGCTATTTTTAAAGACGACTTTTAGAAAATTGTAAATAAACATAAAGGACAAAAACAATATTCAGTAGACAGTATGGCAGCTGAACAGGCACATCGCATACATCGCCACTGTACCTCCATATCACTGTCATTACAATCCCATTGAACATATATGGGGCATATCAAAACAGTATTATAATCAAAATATAGGTAAAAATGGATTTTCAAATAAAGCAGTAATGGATATGTAGGATGAAGCTTTAGGCAAAATAACTATTGAAATGTGGCAAAACTCCATTACCCACTGCGATAAAATAAAAGATTCAGATTATTATAACCAATTATTGCGTATTAATAATTATCAACCGAAATTGGTAATACATTTAAACAATGATGATGATTTTAATGACAGTGATTTGTTTATAACTGATGACGAACTGTAATAAATAATATCACTTATTTCATAATAAAATTTCATACTTAAATAAAATGCCCCTTTCGTTAAACCCAAATTCAATTGTTTTATTTTTACTAACAAACTGTAATACACTTCAACACTATTATTTAACCTGTTTCACAGTATTTTGTTTGACTTATTTAATAACAATTTAGATAAACCTTCGTGATATATTTTAATCTTTCGATTATTATCAATGACTAGTTTACCTGACGACGTAATAAAAGTCCCGAGCAGCGGGAAGCCATAAAGTGGCCGAGCGTCCAACCCCAAATTGTATATATAAAATATAAACTGCAAATCTCGTCGTTTTCTATCTTTTTTCAGCCTGTGAGCCTTGTATTTAATAACTAAGAGGGAACGATTTTAATGATATGCTGTCAAGCGACGATGACACTTTTACAAGAGTTTCACAAAATTATCTTGGTTTTACTTTTACATGTAGTATGCATTGTAAGCGGGGCAGTGCAAAGGTCAAATAAACTCCGAATGCATGAAAGGGCTGCTTTTCTGTATGCATAAAATAAATAATCAGCAAGTACACGAAATATTTTTTTTTATTTTCGTGAATAAATCTTGCTATTATTCAATTCAAATAAGTGACTAAAGCACTGTATTTAATCACTATACCTCATTTACTAACCAGGCGGACTAATCGCGAAAGCCACATTTACACTAGAAAAAATCACCAGAAAAGTAACCAGAAATATTTTGGCGGTAAAAATAAATTTATTTAAAATTATTTTACATTTATTTAATAATTATACCAACCCATATATTTATTCTAGTGAAACTTTCTTGATTATATAGTCAATAATTTAGTATGTACTATAAAAATATTATTTAAAATATGTATACTTTAAATTCTAATTCTATCATAAGTCTATGCAAAAATTAATGAATTAAAAAAAAGTATTCCCTAAGTTGTTCATTTTTGCATTCTCTATAACTATTATCAAAAAATTATTAATTAATTAATTTAATTAAATAATTAAATTATGATTTTATAATTATAGACCAAATTATTTTTTCGAAAAATTGATTTTATAAAAAAGAAAACAAGATGTTATTTTGTTATCTTTAATATTTATTTAAATGTTTTTGCAATATTTTTCTTACTAAAAAAATTATCTGAAAAACCAACAACAGCTAAGGTAATCACCCACCTCGGGGTGTACGAAATTTTACCTTTTCAGCTCTTCGGATTATCAAATAAAACGTACAAAGCTTCATGGACATTGCTGTATTCGTTTTATACAGCGCACACAGACAGACACATACACACACTTACAAACAAATATTTTATACTTCGTAACGGAGAAAGTAAAAATACATATAATTCTGCAAAAGATTTGAAATAAATACTAGATTGTCGGAAAGTAGAATTTTATTAAATTAAGTAAATTTGCTATTTATGTATAATTCTCCGCACACCATATTTCGTAATTTCATTGTGAACATCTTCGGTCACCGGACGTCCTCCAAGATGTTTAGGACTTGTTAAAGCTCCAATCTCCTTATACTCCCTAATTGTGCGATACACCGTACTTATAGCCAATCCTAAAAATAATGCATGTTTACAATTTGATTCCAATTGCAACAACTTTCTCTACACTTACCTAATGAATCGACAATTTTTTGTACAACGGCAGTAGGTTTTAAACCCTCTTGTATCAAAACTTTATATAAGTTCAATATGGACTACTTTTCCACTAGGGTTAAGGGCAGGTGACCCCTACCTATTTTGGTGCGGTAGATTGGGTGTAGCTCGTTTATTATAAGATGTGAACATACCGATTTAAGATATATTGTTAATGACTGTTCACTCTACCTTTTGCAAGAAAAAAAAAGTAAACAAATTACTAATAAACAATATTGGATTTTCGTGCATTTTTAAATTTCTGTAAAAGTTAGAATGTACAATGTTTTTTTATATGTACGTTGCTATAATACCTAGGAGGTCAGAAATTTTTAGTTAAAATACGGTTATTATTTAATTAGTTATTGAATTATTTCTTAAATTTTATAAACAAATTTTGACAATTTTCATAATTTCTAGAAATATATTGCATTCTAGGTTATACGAATGTACTGATTGCCTAGGTAGTTGGTTTATGTTGATATTTTTTTAAACCGCTGGATAAAATATGATTTTTTAACATTGTATGTCAACAAAGTATAGTTTAATTTTTTGATAAATCGAGTGAGAATGCATTTGTTATTTGGGTTGCCTATACTACCAATTCTGATGAAACGTGCGATTTGGTGGGGGATAGGGAGGTGCATGGAATAACGGGGAGGCGCATGGAATAACGGTGTGGTGGTGTGGTGTAAACAAATTTTAATTTTATTTGTGAATACGTGAATGCGAAACCGTTGAGAACGGAAAACGCGAAAACAGATTGAGGCATATGTTTGTACTTCCCCGATACGTGAATCATGAGAATGGGATCATTAACACATACACATGTGTATTCGCGCGCTGTTATTCACACTTTTTTTACATTTGTATATTTTCAAAGAATATTATTTTTATTAATATACCGTGGACCAAAAAATGGTACAAGTAGTTTTGTGCTCATATATCTTCGTGAGTTATTAATATTTTTAAATAATTGATATAACACTGAAAAGCATGGGTAACCTCCCCTTAAGCACTATTTCTATAGAGCAAAAGTACTTCATCTTATCTATAAAAATCGGACTATTCACAGTTATATTAATTATTTAAAAATATTAATAACTCACACAGATATGACAGTACAAAACTACTTGTAGCGTTTTTTTTGCCCAAAAACTACCAAATATCAACACCGTTGCACAAGGACTCGAGATATGGTAGCACCCTTAACCAAACATTTGTAACAGCAATGGTTGGTAGTAATTCGAATAAATAGTCATCTGTTGTCACTCGCATTTTTTTTTTATTTTAAACATTTATTTTTAATTAAACCGCATATAAAATCCATATTTAAATCATTTTTCTGCAGCCGACTCGAAAATAACACTTTCGGTATGATTTATTAAATCGAAAGTACCACTATACATTTTTGTATAATTCAATATTCGTCGTGGTATTAGCCAGGAAAGTAGTTGTTTCAAAAAGTAATTTGTTAATTGTAGTCGTATTCATACGACTAATCATCTACAGCAAGTTTGGCATTTTTGATTTCTTATTATTAACATTAATAAAAGTATGTGACTTATTTTTTCTTTATTAAAAATATATATAAACAAACTTATGTATTTTTCATTGACATATTTCAATTTATTACATGAATATTTCAAATAATAATAATAAATATATTTCAGCATTTTATAGTGCATAAAATCCTCTCTTTACTGATAATAAAATACACTGGGGGAAAAAAAATGAAGCACTTGAAATTTCGACCATTTTCAAACCGCTATAGCTCGGCGTTTTTTGAATCGATTTTGATGAATCTTTAAGGGCGAAAAACTTTGAAGTGTATTCTTTAAAGTCATGCATACGAACTAAAGCGTAACTTCTACCGCCCCTCTCTAGCACCCCTGTGAAAAAAAAATTCAGGAAACCATGTCCAACTTTGGCGATGTCTGTGGAGTTTTTTTCGACTCGATCCACCATAAAGGCATTAAAATTTGATCAATCAATTCCCTATGCGGGACTCGAAGAACAAAGTTTCTACGACGATTGGGCACTAAGTTATGGGTGTTAAAAGTGCATTTTGAGGTCTTTTTATTATTTCGTTTGGAGGGGCGTAGAGCCCTCTCTTTGAGTGGGGGATAAACTCTCTCAAAGAGGACACATTTTGCTTTTTATTTCTCAAAAGATAGTCGAAATTGGTTAAATACAAGCCGAGTTATGACCATTTTAAAATTACCTAAATTTTTACAAATCTCAAGTGTTTTATTTTTTTCCGGCAGTGTAATTTGTTGTTTTTATTGGACGAATGGAAAAAATGGACCAATGGTGGTGAGTTAGGCCCACATTTATTTCCGACCCTTCAGAGATCGTTAAAGTAAGCCTGTTTTGACCTAAAATAAAGTTTTTTGTTAATGGAGTTCTAAAGTACAAAATGCGATATTCATGATTTCGCGAAAACAATTAATGCTCGTGGATACCTTACAGAACATGCAAAGAAAATTTCATTCGTGAAAACGAAAACAATTTCGTCGAAAAACTTAGGACTTATGAGTCAAAAAACCACAAAATTCGCTTTTTTTTCAAACACCAATAACTTTGTGCCAAATCGTCGTAGGAACTTCGTTATTTGAGTCCAGCGCAGGTAATTGAACACAGTTCAATGTCCTTTTGTTGGATCGAGTTGACACATTTTTTTCAACTCGGTACAAGTTGCCAAAGTTGGGCGTTTTTTTGTCTAAAAACATGTTTTTTTTTGTTCGGGGGTTGAAGGGTTCGAAAAGGGATCATTCTAATCTGAGTTTACTCCCTTAAAGTAGAGCCAAAATGGGATTTTTTTCCCGAAAGAATCATCAAATTTGGTTGAAAAGTCACTGAGTTAAGTGCGGAAAACCTGCAATTTTTTTTCAAACACCCATAACTTGGTGTCAAATCGTCGTAGGAACTTCGTTCTTTGACTCCTGCAAAGGGAATTAATCAAATTTTATTGTCTTTATGATGGATAGAGTGGACAAAAATTTTCCAACTCCGTAGACATCGTCAAAGTTGGACATGGTTTCCAGAAAAAAACTTTTTTTTCACAGGGGCATTAGAGAGGGGCGGAAGGGGTTACGCTTAATTTCGCATACATGACTTTAAAGAAACCACTTCAAAGTTTTTCGCCCTCAAAGATTCATCAAAATCGATTGAAAATACGCCGAGTTATGGCGGTTTGAAAATGGTCGAAATTTCACGAATTTCAAGTGTTTCATTTTTTTTCAGTATTTACCTTTTATATTTATGTATACGTCTATTTATTGTTCCCTTTTTACTGCCGTATCAGGATTGGCTACTACTTTTTGAGTTTTCTACCGTTATTCTGAATATTTTGCCTTACTACCTTTCTCGGCTTTTCCGCCTATTGCCTTATTCTGACTATTTTTATTTTATTTAGTACCCAACTTCTTTGATCTGGTTATAAGCCCAAAATATTATGTATACTTATATTTTAACAAATAAAATAAAATAAATAATTTATCTATCTTTAAGGGCAGGTGACCCCTACCTATTTTGGTGCGGTAGATTGGGTGTAGCTTGTTTATTATAAGATGTGAACATACCGATTTAAGATATATTGTTTATGACTGTTCACTCTACCTTTTGCAAGAAAAAAAAAATTAAACAAATTACTAATAAACAATATAGCATTTTCGTGCATTTTTTAATTTGTGTAAAAGTTGAAATGTTCTATTTTTTTTTATATGTACGTTGTTATAATACCTAGGAGGTCAGCAATTTTTAGTTAAAATAGGTTAATACTTAATTAGTTATTGAATTATTTCTTAAATTTTACAAACAAATTTTGACAATTTTTATAATTTCTAGAAATATATAGCATTCTAGGTTATACGAATGTACTGACTGCCTAGGTACTTGGTTAATGTTGATATTTTTTTAAACCGCAGGATAAAATATGATTTTTTATCATTGTATGTCAAAAGAGTATAGTTTCATTTTTTTATAAATCGAGTGAGAATGCAATTGTTATTTGGGTTGCCTATACTACCAATTCTAATGAAACGTGCGATTTGGTGGGGGATAGGGAGGTGCATGGAATAACGGGGAGGCGCATGGAATAACGGTGTGATAGTGTGGTGTAAATAGATTTTAATTTTGTTTGTGAATACGTGAATGCGAAACCGTTGAGAACGGAACACGCGAAAACAGATTGAGGCACACTTTTGTACTTCCCCGATACGTGAATCATGAGAATGGCGCCTCACACTTGGATCATTAACACATACACATGTGTATTCGCGCGCTGTTATTCACACTTTTTTTTACATTTGTTTATTTTATTAATACACCGTGGGCCAAAAAAATGGTACAAGTGGTTTTGTACGGTTTTCAATGTAGTTTTTTACCATTATTACAGGAAGCAGATCATAGTGCATTTTGCATCTCGATCATATAAAAATGGAAATTACGTAGTTACAAAAATATTTTTGATCTTAATTATAATTAAAAAGATAGCTAATTTTTAATTAATTCAGTACCACTCGTATATTTATAAAGATGAAAGAAAACATTTGGACATTTGGGGTATGGGCTAGGAAATGTAAAAGATTGATTAACTTACAACCAAAAATAACGAACAATAACATTAAAAAATGTAGTATTTATGATCTTGATCTAAAACTGTACTAATTGAAAAAACATCTCAATAAATCAATTATTTTGTTCTGTTTGTACTATAAATACCACTCACAGTGGGCCAAAAAAATATTAGAAATATTCATATTTTCAATAATAATTAACGCATTAAATATTGCTTTGAAAAACAAAATGTTTACACTGTAGTTTACAAAAATGATAATTGCATTTTTGAAAAGTAAGTTTTTTCTATATCGAGGTTATTTCACATTAATAAAGGCTCTGCAAAGGCGGGAGTTTATAATGCACTTTCGCGTCGCATTTGTAAGTACTAAAATTAGTAGGCCATGATTTGTTTTGGTTTTTAATGAATCTCAGACGTTATCCGTCACTTCTATCAGTCATTTTAGTATTGGGAACAAAAACATCCTGAAAGGATAGAAATTCATGCATTGAGAAGGTAAAGAAGGTGCTTCGGGCACAAGTTTAAGCACTATTTCTTTGGAGCAGAAGTACTTCATCTTATCTATAAAAATCGGGCTATTCACTGTTATATTAATTATTTTAAAATATTAATAACTCACACAGATATGACAGTACAAAACTACTTGTACCGTTTTTTTTTGCTCAAAAACTAGCAAATATCAACACCGTTGCACAAGGACTCGAGATATGGTAGCACCCTTAACCAAACATTTGTAACAACAATGGTTGGTAGGTGGTAGTAATTCCAATAAATATTCGCATTTTTTTTTTAATTTTAAACATTTATTTTTAATTAAACCGCATATAAAATCCATATTTAAATCATTGTTCTGCAGCCGTCCCGAAAATAAAACTTTCGGTATGATTTATTAAATCGGAAATACCACTATTCATTTTTGTATAATTCAATATTCGTCGTGGTATTAGCCAGGAAAGTAGTTGTTTCAAAAAGTAATTTGTTAATTGAAGTCGTATTTGTACAACTAATCATCTACAGCAAGTTTGGCATTTTTGATTTCTTATTAATAACATTAATAAAAGTATGTGACTTATTTTTTCTTTGTTACAAATGTATATAAACAAACTTATTATTTCATTGACATATTTCAATTTATTACATGTATATTTCAAATAATAATGATAAATATATTTCAGCATTTTATAGTGCATAAAATCCTCTCTTTACTGATAATAAAATACACTGGAGGAAAGAAAAAATGAAACACTTGAAATTCGTGAAATTTTGACTATGTTCAAACCGCCATAACGGCGTATTTTGAATCGATTTTCATGAATATTAAAGGGCGAAAAACTTTAAAGTGTCTTCTTTAAAGTCATGCATACGAACTAAAGCGTAACTTCTTCCGCCTCTCTCTAGCACCCCTGTGAAAAAAAAAATTCAGGAAACCATGTCCAACTTTGACGATGTCTATGGAGTTAGAATTTTTTTTTCGACTCGATCCACCATTAAGGCATTAAAATTTGACGAATTCCCTATGCGAGACTCGAAGAACGAAGTTCCTACAACGATTTGGCACTAAGTTATGGGTGTTTGAAAAAAGTGCATTTTGAGGTTATCCACACATAACTCAGCGACTTTTCAACCAAATTTGATGATTCTTTCAGGAAAAAATCTCATTTTGGTCCTACTTTAAGGGGGTAAACTCAGATTGGAATGATCCCTTTTGGAAGCCTTCAACCCCTGAACAAAAAAAAAACACCTTTTTGGGCAAAAAAACGCCCAACTTTGGCAACGTGTACCGAGTTGGAAAAAATGTGTGGACTCGATCCAACAAAATGGCATTGAAATGTGTTCAATTACCTGTGCAAGACTCAAAAACGAAGTTCCTACGGCAATTTGGCACAAGGTAATGGGTGTTTAAAAAAAGTGCATTTTGGGGTCTTTTTATTATTTTGTATAGAGGGACGTAGAGCCCTCTCTTGGAGTGGGGGATAAACCGTCTCAAAGAGGAAACATTTTGCTTTTTATTTCTCAAAAGATGGTCGAAATCGGTTGAATACAAGCAGAGTTATGACCATTTGAAAATTACCTAAATTTTTACAAATCTCAAATGTTTTATTTTTTTCAGTCGGTGTAATTTGTTTGTTTTTATTGGACGAATGGAAAAATGGACCAATGGTGATGAGTTAGGCCCACATTTATTTACGACCCTTCAGTGACCGTTAAAGTAAGCCTTTTTTGACCTAAAATAAAGTTTCCTGTTAATGGAGTTCTAAAGTACAAAAACGATATTTATGATTTCGCGCAAACAATTAATTTTCGTGCATACCTCAAACAACATGCAAAGAAATTTTCATTCGTGAAAACGAAAACAATTTCGTCGAAAAACTTCGGACGAAACCACAAAATTCGCTTTTTTTCAAACACCCATAACTTTGTGCCAAATCGTCGTAGGAACTTCTTTATTTGAGTCCTGCGCAGGTAATTGAACACATTTCAATGCCCTTTTGTTAGATCGAGTCGACACATTTTTTCCAACTCGGTACACGTTGCCAAAGTTGGGCGTTTTTTTGCCCAAAAACTTGTTCTTTTTGTTCGGGGGTTGAAGGGTTCTAAAAGGGATCATTCCAATTTGAGTTTACTCTCTTAAAGTAGAGCCAAAATGGGATTTTTTTCCGAAAGAATCACCAAATTTGGTTGAAAAGTCACTGAGTTATGTGCGAAGAACCTCAAAATGCACTTTTTTTTCAAACACCTATAACTTGGTGCCAAATCGTCGTAGGAACTTCGTTCTTTGATTCCTGCAAAGGGAATTGATCAAATTTTAATACCTTTATGGTGGATAGAGTGGACAATTTTTCCAACTCCGTAGACATCGTCAAAGTTGGACATGGTTTCCAGAAAAAAACTTTTTTTTTCACAGGGGCGTTAGAGGGGAGGAAGGGGTTACGCTTAATTTCGCATACATGACTTTAAAGAAGACACTTCAAAGTTTTTCGCCCTCAAAGATTCATCAAAATCGATTAAAAATACGTCGAGTTATGGTGGTTTGAAAATGGTCGAAATTTCACGAATTTCAAGTGTTTCATTTATTTTTCCTTCAGTATATTTACCTTATATGTATGTATACGTCTATTTATTGTTCCCTTTCTACTGTCGTATCAGGATTGGTTACTGCTTTTTGCGTTTTGTACCGTTATTCTGAATATTTTGTCTTTTCTTACTACCTTTCTCGGCCTTTTCTGCTTATTGCCTTATTCTGACTATTTTTATTTTATTTAGTACCCAACTTCTTTGATCTGGTTATAAGCCCAAAATATTATGTATACTTATATTTTAACAAATAAAATAAAATAATAAATTTATCTCTCTTTAATTTGCCACATTTAGCCCCTCCCGGGCGCTATCGTTGGGGGCACCCCGACTTCGAAGCAAACAGAAATAATGACGCCACAACACAAATCAGAGAAAGGGGAAGTCCCAGTAGGTGACGTTTTTAAATAATAAAATGTATTGATCAACTAATCATTTTCGTTAAAAAAAACTTTAAGAGCCCTGAAAAATACAGCATCAGAGGTAAAACACCATAAAAATAATTATATATGATGAAAAAAACACAAGTTTTGTTATTGCCGTCAAAAACGCATAAACACGTCGGCTCCAATTTATTGAGGCGTGGTCACTCCGTGCTTGGAGGCGTGTGATATATATTTTTTCGTCCTCGATCGCGAAATCATGCAGACCGAAATATTACTCTAAAAAGCGAAAGTTGTGTTGCCTATAGTTGTACTAATTTGATTTAAGGGCAGGTGACCCCTACCTATTTTGGTGCGGTAGATTGGGTGTATCTCGTTTATTATAAGATGTGAACATACCGATTTAAGATATATTGTTAATGACTGTTCACTCTACCTTTTGCAAGAAAAAAAAAAGTAAACAAATTACTAATAAACAATATAGGATTTTCGTGCATTTTTAAATTTCTGTAAAAGTTAGAATGTACAATGTTTTTTTATATGTACGTTGCTATAATACCTAGGAGGTCAGCAATTTTTAGTTAAAATACGGTTAATATTTAATTAGTTATTGAATTATTTCTTAAATTTTATAAACAAATTTTGACAATTTTCATAATTTCTAGAAATATATAGCATTCTAGGTTATACGAATGTACTGATTGCCTAGGTAGTTGGTTTATGTTGATATTTTTTTAAACCGCTGGATAAAATATGATTTTTTAACATTGTATGTCAACAAAGTATAGTTTCATTTTTTTATAAATCGAGTGAGAATGCAATTGTTATTTGGGTTGCCTATACTACCAATTCTAATGAAACGTGCGATTTGGTGGGGGATAGGGAGGTGCATGGAATAACGGGGAGGCGCATGGAATAACGGTGTGGTGGTGTGGTGTAAACAAATTTTAATTTTATTTGTGAATACGTGAATGCGAAACCGTTGAGAACGGAAAACGCGACAACAGATTGAGGCACATGTTTGTACTTCCCCGATACGTGAATCATGAGAATGGGATCATTAACACATACGCATGTATATTCGGGCGCTGTTATTCACACTTTTTTTTACATTTATATAAAGAATATTATTTAAAGAATATTATTTTTATTAATATACCGTGGGCCAAAAAAATGGTACAAGTAGTTTTGTACTCATATATCTTCGTGAGTTATTAATATTTTTTAATAATTGATATAACACTGAAAAGCATGGATAACCTCCCCTTAAGCTCTATTTCTATAGAGCAAAAGTACTTCATCTTATCTATAAAAATCGGACTATTCACAGTTATATTAATTATTTAAAAATATTAATAACTCACACAGATATGACAGTACCAAACTACTTGTAGCGTTTTTTTTTTGCCCAAAAACTAGCAAATATCAACACCGTTGCACAAGGACTCGAGATATGGTAGCACCCTTAACCAAACATTTGTAACAACAATGGTTGGTAGTAATTCCAATAAATAAATAAATAGTCATCTGTTGTCACTCGCATTTTTTTTTAATTTTAAACATTTATTTTTAATTAAACCGCATATAAAATCCATATTTAAATCATTTTTCTGCAGCCGACCCGAAAATAACACTTTCGGTATGATTTATTAAATCGAAAGTACCACTATACATTTTTGTATAATTCAATATTCGTCGTGGTATTAGCCAGGAAAGTAGTTGTTTCAAAAAGTAATTTGTTAATTGTAGTCGTATTCATACGACTAATCATCTACAGCAAGTTTGGCATTTTAGATTTCTTATTATTAACATTAATAAAAGTATGTGACTTATTTTTTCTTTATTAAAAATATATATAAACAAACTTATGTATTTTTTCATTGACATATTTCAATTTATTACATGAATATTTCAAATAATAATAATAAATATATTTCAGCATTTTATAATGCATAAAATCCTCTCTTTACTGATAATAAAATACACTGGGAGAAAAAAAATGAAGCACTTGAAATTCGTGAAATTTCGACCATTTTCAAACCGCCATAACTCGGCGTTTTTTGAATCGATTTTGATGAATCTTTAAGGGCGAAAAAGTGTCTTCTTTAAAGTCATGCATATGAACTAAATCGTAACTTCTACCGCCCCTCTCTAGCACCCCTGTGAAAAAAAATTCAGGAAACCATGTCTAACTTTGACGATGTCTATGGAAAATTTTTTTCGACTCGATCCACCATAAAGGCATTAAAATTTGATCAATTCCCTATGCGGGACTCGAAGAACAAAGTTTCTACGACGATTTGGCACTAAGTTATGGGTGTTTAAAAAAAGTGCATTTTGGGGTCTTTTTATTATTTCGTTTGGGGGGGCGTAGAGCCCTCTCTTTGAGTGGGGGATAAACTCTCTCAAAGAGGACACATTTTGCTTTTTATTTCTCAAAAGATAGTCCAAATTGGTTAAATACAAGCCGAGTTATGACCATTTTAGAATTACCTAAATTTTTACAAATCTCAAGTGTTTTATTTTTTTCCGGCAATGTAATTTGTTTGTTTTTATTGAACGAATGGAAAAATGGACCAATGGTGGTGAGTTAGGCCCACATTTATTTCCGACCCTTCAGAGATCGTTAAAGTAAGCCTGTTTTGACCTAAAATAAAGTTTTTTGTTAATGGAGTTCTAAAGTACAAAATGCGATATTCATGATTTCGCGAAAACAATTAATGCTCGTGGATACCTCACAGAACATGCAAAGAAAATTTCATTCGTGAAAACGAAAACAATTTCGTCGAAAAACTTCGGACTTATGAGTCAAAAAAACACAAAATTCGCTTTTTTTCCAAACACCAATAACTTTGTGCCAAATCGTCGTAGGAACTTCGTTATTTGAGTCCAGCGCAGGTAATTGAACACATTTCAATGTCCTTTTGTTGGATCGAGTCGACACATTTTTTCCAACTCGGTACAAGTTGCCAAAGTTGGGCGATTTTTGGGTCCAAAAACTTGTTTTTTTTTGTTCGGGGGTTGAAGGGTTCGAAAAGGGATCATTCTAATCTGAGTTTACTCCCTTAAAGTAGAGCCAAAATGGGATTTTTTCCCGAAAGAGTCATCTAATTTGGTTGAAAAGTCACTGAGTTATGTGCGAAAAACCTCAAAATGCAATTTTTTTTCAAACAGCCATAACTTGGTGTCAAATCGTCGTAGGAACTTCGTTCTTTGACTCCTGCAAAAGGGAATTAATCAAATTTTATTGTCGTTATGATGGATAGAGTGGACAAAATTTTTCCAACTCCGTAGACATCATCAAAGTTGGACATGGTTTCCAGAAAAAAAACTTTTTTTTTCACAGGGGCATTAGAGAGGGGCGGAAGGGGTTACGCTTAATTTCGCATACATGACTTTAAAGAAACCACTTCAAAGTTTTTCGCCCTCAAAGATTCATCAAAATCGATTGAAAATACGCCGAGTTATGGCGGTTTGAAAATGGTCGAAATTTCACGAATTTCAAGTGTTTCATTTTTTTTTTCAGTATTTACCTTTTATATTTATGTATACGTCTATTTATTGTTCCCTTTTTACTGCCGGATCAGGATTGGTTACTACTTTTTGCGTTTTCTACCGTTATTCTGAATATTTTGCCTTACTACCTTCTCGGCTTTTCCGCCTATTGCCTTATTCTGACTATTTTTATTTTAATTAGTATCCAACTTCTTAGATCTGGTTATATAAAATATTATGTATACTTATATTTTAACAAATAAAATAAAATATATAATTTATCTCTCCTTAATTTGCCACATTCAGCCCCTCCCGGGCGTTATCGTTGGGGGCACCCCGACTTCCAAGCAAACAGAAATAATGACGCCACAACACAAATCAGAGAAAGGGGAAGTCCCTGTAGAGTGACGTTTTTAAATAATAAAATGTATTGATCAACTGATAATTTTCGTTAAAAAAAAAACATTAAGAGCGCTGATAATATCAAATCAGATAAACTAACACCACAAAAATAATTATATATGATGAAAAAAACACAAGTTTTGGTATTGCCGTCAAAAACGCATAAACATGTCGGCTCCAATTTGTTGAGGCGTGGTCACTCCATGCTTGGGGGCGTGTGATATATTTTTTTCGTCCTCGATCGCGAAATCATGCAGACCGAAACATTACCCTAAACAGTGAAAGTTATGTTGCCTATAGTTGTACTAATTTGATTTAATCCCCCTCTGGTGGACCGTTTAACGTACTTCCGATGGGTACCGACCCGTTAATCCCCCTCTAGAGGACCGTGTAACGTACTTCCGATGGGTACCGACCCGTTAATTTGCCACATTCAGCCCCAGCTATCGTTGGGGGCACCCCGACTTCCAAGCAAACAGAAATAATGACGCCACAACACAAATCAGAGAAAGGGGAAGTCCCTGTAGAGTGACGTTTTTAAATAATAAAATGTATTGATCAACTGATAATTTTCGTTAAAAAAAACACTTTGAGCGCTGATAATATCAAATCAGATAAACTAACACCACAAAAATAATTATATATGATGAAAAAAACACAAGTTTTGGTATTGCCGTCAAAAACGAATAAACATGTCGGCTCCAATTTATTGAGGCGTGGTCACTCCATGCTTGGGGGCGTGTGATATATTTTTTTTCGTCCTCGATCGCGAAATCATGCAGACCGACACATTACCCTAAACAGTGAAAGTTGTGTTGCCTATAGTTGTACTAATTTGATTTAATCCCCCTCTAGTGGACCGTTTAACGTACTTCCGATGGGTACCGACCCGTTAAAGCTCCCAAATCCAAACTCTTCCGTTTCTTGGGGGGCGAAATCGACGCCGAACTGGTACCGGGTACAGCATCCATAGTTATGAACAAAATAACTTTCCAAGAAAATCGCGGGATAAGCTCTTAAAAGAACTGAATTTTTACACCACCAACGGGAGAAATAACTAGTAGAAAACACAAAAACTGAACTAAACACACGGAACCGATAAGACGCAAGTAACAGTGATGGATCAGCTGATCATAACAACGGCCATTACTATTTTCAGCAATTTTGGCCTGTGTAAAAACGGCGGCCCTTTGGCCAATCACAACAACGTATTTTGGCGGCAATAATTTGATTTAGTCCGCCTGGTTATTAAATGAGGTATAGACGTTAAAGGTTCAACTATACTGATATACAGGGTGTCTCGTTTCGAGTGTGCCAAACGAAACCAGGAAGTAGATAATGTTATTCTGAACAGAAAAGTTCAAATAAACCTATGTCCGATTCCTTACCGTTATTGAGATAAATAATCTGAAAGATTTTTTGATCGTAAAAAAATCTTACAAATTTTCGGGGGTAATACCACAAGAGGTTAGAATTTGGCCGGTAAATTTGATTCTTTTGCACGAACCATTGAATCGACACAAATTTCGAAAATGAATTGAGATGTAAAAATTTTTGCCTAATCTCAATTCATTCAAGAAATTTTCGATGGAATGACGAGTGCCAAAACTAATTCTGGTGAACTCGTATAGACCGAAAGGTGTCGTGATTGCTGTTTTTGGAATGTCTTCAGGATGAATTGGAATTTGATGATATGCTTTGACTAAATTGATTTTGGAAAATAACGTGCAGTTACCTAAATTATCAATAAATTTCAGATTATTTTATTACTCCCACACTACAGGTAATTACATTATCGGCAAATTACATTTAGCTATATTTTCAATAAATTACAGATCGTTGTGTTACCCACACACTACAGGTAATTAAATTATCGGCAAATTACAGTTAGCTATTTTATCAATACATTACCGATCATTACATTACCCACACACTGCAGGTTATAACATTATCGGCAAATTACAGTGACCTATATTATCTATAAATTACAGAACATTGTATTACCCACGCAATGCAGGTAATTATCTTATCAACAAAGTACAGTTACCTTTGGTTATTTATTTATTTATTGATTATTTATGTATTTACATATTTACGGGATTACTTCCTTTAGAATACAAAAAAATACCATAATATACGCTACAATTTACTTTATAATCTATCGCTTAATTATGTGTGACCTTAAAAATAATATAATTAAATAATTAACATATGTACACATACACCTTTGACTATATACTAATGGACTGCTAGCGCCGCTTCATGTGTGTCTCCAAGCAACGGTGGCGCGGCGGGACCCTAAATGGTTGCGGTATGTTACTAAATTGGTAGCTATTTGGTGTCTATGACATATGACTCTATGAGCTCGCATTGCATCCTAGATAACTAATATAGATAGGCCACTCGCAGTACAAAACATTTACAGCATTATAACTTGAACTCTGCAACGCCAGAGGCGCTGCAATAGGCAAAAAACGGCGGGGAGGGGTGAGAGGGGTTTCAATGCTGCCCGGTAGGGCGGGGGCAATTGTGGAGCCTTTAAGTCTTTGAATATAATTCGAATAAAATAGTTAA
Source organism: Ocypus olens (assembly GCA_910593695.2). Taxonomy (NCBI): domain Eukaryota; kingdom Metazoa; phylum Arthropoda; class Insecta; order Coleoptera; family Staphylinidae; genus Ocypus; species Ocypus olens. The sequence continues at coordinate 30,194,945 of OU343047.1, forward strand.
CTTTCTTAGTATCGCCCTTAAGTTTTACAAAAATTAAAATAAAGAGCGATCTAAGTAAATTAACTGTTTTATTAGAATTTATTCAAAGACTTAAAGGCTCCACAATTACTAATTTTTATGTAATTTCTGATTTGCAGCAACTTTAACCAAATTAGAATAATGAAATTGTAAATATAATGATGTACATTATAATAAAAATAATTATGGAGAGAACAAAATAAGAACATAGGTATGGAGCAACATTATATACAAAGAATAAATTGTTTTATGTTAAATAGCAATAATTTATTTATAATATAGCATATATCATATTCATTGGTAATAGTAATTAAGGATATAATTACAATTTAGGCATACAATAGAAAATAATACTGTGTTTATAAACACTTATTATAATAGAGCAAACATACAATGAAGTACGTACGTAAAGAAACATTTTTCTAAACTAACATTTTTTTAAATTTTATTATAATCACATGGTGAACTGATGAACTTGGTTGTCGATTGCCATTAGGAGGAGCATCCCTCTCACATATTAGTACCGCCAGAGGTCGAAATAAACCATGAAAATATAATTATAAATAATTATTACACTATCAAAATTGGCATGGCCACAAAACATTTATTTTGGAAATGGTTACATCAAATAAAAGGCGTCAAAGATATTAAACAATTATTATAACTAGTAGATATGTAAATTCAAATATAGCCTGAATATATAAATATTCAACCTGTTCGTAACTCTGCAAGCAAAATTAAGTCTTACTAAGACTATAAACAAATAATTATTTAATACTTTCTGCAATAAGTAAGGTTGTTTCTATTTTATTTAGTAGATATGTAGTTGCATTTTTTCTTACCGGTTGCCTGTGTGCGAAACTATACAAATAAGCATGTCTGCTGGATATTTTTCACGATTTCACTGCACAATAATGCGCCATTTTATCACGTTAACGTTTATAACAGATTGGGAAACGAATGTATAGTGGAATACTGAAAGGAGACGAGTTTTCGAATACTTCCGATATTGTTTATTTACATAAAGTCCGCTCTAGGATTCCCCTTTATCGTATTACCTCTTCCTGTTGATTGATTTGCAGTAGATTTTTGAATTATATTTCCATGTTGCGCCATCTAGCGTATGTAATGTGATTAATTTGTTTGATTTATTCAATTGAATAACAAGCTTACGCCATCCAGCGGGGCAGCGCGTAAGTTTCAAAGCGAACAATTTAATTCGTATGGAGTGTGCAGGGCATGCATTGCATATTGTGATACCCTGCAATTTATTCACACCTTTGAATATATAAACATTTATATTGTCAAATATTCACACTATGTCAAAATATTGCTATGCGAAAGGCTGCAATACATCCGCGTATATATGCCAACGCGGTTATAATACTCGTCAGCTGATGTACACGTCAGTTGATTTTTGACTTATAACCTAAAATTCTGTATTAGATTTCCATCAAATCCGGAACTTCGTGAATTATGGGTTGATGCTTTGCTTGTATAGAACAGGCAGGAAAGTGGACCCAAATTGCCGAAATATGATCGCATTTGCATTCTCCACGTTGCTCATGAATACATCGAGAAATATTTTTTTTTGCTTTCCGGTTTTTAAATTACGCTCCATTTTCGGCTCCGAAGCGGGACTTATATCGGGCTCCAGCTTGTGGACAACTTTTGGAGCAGTGATCAAATGGGAAATGGAGGGGGAATAGCAGTCCATTAGTATATAGTCAAAGACATACACCTAAACATACGCAGCGTATTCGCACACACTCACACGTAGAGTTACATATATGCCTACATATAATACACACATACATATAAGCAGCTCATGTTTTACTGGTTCGATTGTAGGATAGCTCTCACCCTCCACCCTAAGTATCCATTTAAACATATCCTACAAACCTATGTTTTATTTGGTATAATTTCTACATCACTTCATCAGTGAAATTGAAAATTTAATAATTATCCAAAACAAGGGTTTTAAGGTTACGTTTAAGGGAAGAGTAAGAGTGGTGAGTGTGCCCTATGCTACCCTCCAAATAGCAGAACCCACACGAGAATTTCACAGGTGGAGAACCATGAATTTTTCGAAATGTTAACCTACAGTTTTGTTTCTGTTCAATAAATTAGTTCTTATTTAGAAACCCTGGGTTAAGTTTTAGTGGTTGGATTGTAGGATAGGGCCCATTCATCACCCTTAGTATCCATTTAAACGTAACCTACAAATCTACGTTTTACTTGGTATAATCTCTACGTTAATTCATGAGTGAAAATTAAAATTTAATAATTATCCAAAACAAGGGTTTTTAATTTATGTTTAAGGGAAATCCAAATAGCAGAACCCACACGATCATTTCACAGGTGGAGAACCATGAATTAATTATCGAAATGTTGACAGTCTGGTTTTTCTTTAATAAATTAATTCTTTTCCCTGAAAATCGATTTTTTTCTAAATTTTCAAACTGATATGCCAACTTTATTGCTGTTTAAATTTTTGAATACATCTAAAGATGGATGGAATAAACAAAAACTATTAATATTAATTAATGTATTTGCAGTTTTTTTAATTCGATATTTAGGGTTATTGAAGCAATACGATTTTGTTACAATTTTAAGTCTGAACAAATAATTTATAGGGGTTTTGTTTGGAAGCGAGGACCTTTATTTTTGGCCTCCGCTTTGTTTTCAGGGTACATTGGAAAATAAATTAAGAATATGTAAACAATTAATTAAAAATAGCTTGACATTATCAAGTTCGCAATTTCTGTTGACAATAAGTGAAAATATTTTTTTATGTATATATATTTCCATGGAAATGTCTTAATTTCGAAATGCGAAAGTCTACGTAGTATATAAATCTAGAATAATATCACACGGTAACACTTGCTGCAGCGGAGTTTAATCGATAATATAAATTATTAATTACGATAACGCTTTGTGTGGTAGTTAAATAAAGGTTAATGAAAACAAAAGTGCATTCAATTAGCACACACGCAATATCGAACCGTCGTCGGGAAATGAACTTTATCATGCAAAAAGCTGCGCATGATGTCTATGCATGTCATGTCGCAATAGATAATATACATATTGTCGCATTAAATAGTTGATTGAAATATCAAGGTCAATCGACCATGACTTACTTTATACAAAAATTACATTATTTGCAAGTACAATAAGGAAATGCCCACCATACAACAGCACGTCCTGTTAAATTCGAAAAAGGGTTAATCCACCGAATGAGGATTAATACCTAAAATTATAACTTAATTTTATAACATATCAAGACACAGTATTAGTATTATTGTAGGTAACGACCTGTGATGGCTTGAGGGGTGATCATGGTACGGCCGAGGTAGCAGAGGTGGTAATACAGATAGGTGGGGTCATGCCGGCAGTCGTCTCTGCAACCGACAGTACCTATTCGTATTGCCACCTCCGATACAATTATGAAATTTGTGTGTAACTGCAAAGTTAATTCATTTGTTGCAACTCAATATACGAAGGGCTGCTGAAAATGAATATAACCTTGCACCCAAATTTTAATGCAATTAGATTCAATATTCCACATAAGTCTTTGTTAATAGAATTTATATTAACTTGGGCTCCATATGTTTATGACTAACTGCTTCACAAAACCTATAATTTTAAACAAAATTACGACTATTTGCCTTAAAATCTTACCCCATTTATTGCTTATAGTCACCAGCGTGCAATAAAAGTTTTTAAAAAATAAGTGCGCCAGAATTAATATTGGTAAAATAAACAATCGAATAATCAAAAACTTATAATCTAGCCCCAAAATAACTTTGATTAAAAAAAATCGCGTCTTATTAAATAATATGTGGATCAAATATTGTTGAATCGTTTTTGATTGAGAAAGCTGTCCATTACTCGGCCGAATCATTTTCTCCACTGGTGACGTCCAATAAAATGATAGCGATTTAATTACACAATGGATTTCACCCACTGAAATGACGACGATTTTACTTTCTCAACGTTTAGTTGTTACTATGGTTATCATTTGTTTGTAAAAACACGAATTCATAAACATCATTATTTTGTTAGCGAATTGACGCAATTTTTAAATATTAGAAAAATTCTTCGTTATAATTTAATATAAACAGAAAAATCTTTAGATAATTATTTAATATGATTCGAAAAAGTAAAGAATTAAACTCATGCGTAAGTTAGCCATTGCCACTCAGGTGAATTGAACTTCACTCTCGTGGCAATGGCCAACTTTCTCACTCATTTAATAATATACTATAATTTGATTTCAATTAATACATAATGAAACGCTGTGCACCGTCGATTCGCGAATTGGGCTGCAGCACTACAACAGCGATTGCGAGCCTCAAGCAACTCAGTGGTTTTCAAATAGTAGAATGGTTTTTAACGAAATTTAGTTATTTCGCGCCAAACACATATGGCAGAGATTGAATTGTTTCTGACCACAAATTTCTGTTGTGAATAGGGAACGGGACTTCTTTTCAAAGAACAATAAGCATACATTATTACTTCATATCAATGACAACTATAGACCGGCTTCTGGCTGCTGCCAATCATCAACACAGAGCAGTTATTAATGAGAACACCCCATTCTAAGCAATTCAGAAATTTTAAAATTGTAGAATGGTTCTTAATGCTATCTAGTCATCCCTAGTGCCATTAACGGCAAATATACGTTACCAGAAATGGTTTAATCTCTACCACATATGTTTGGCACCAGGCACGACTAGATGGCATTAAAAACGATTCTAATAATTTAGGATAACAATACAATACAAACTGCGAAGGACAGGAAGAAATTATCACATCGATTCGAGATTCAGACGTCCTACAGACTAGTCACGTGTGCTGCTCTCCGTCTTTGGTTCTGAACCTACCTCGAGCTCAGTCATCTGTTTTCAACGGCATACAACCATCGACGAGTTTCCATGTTCCACTCGCCCATTCCGACTTACCAGTGGTCACCTGCACCAACCCTGCAGCACGTCTAGTCGTGTTTGGTGACAGCGGAAGTTGGAAATAACCTCTCATAGCCCGCAACTCGGAGAAATCCTGTCCAGTGTTAAGGTGCCTCTGTAACATATTTAATATTTATTTAGATATACTTGTGTATATTTTTCAGGAAGGGGAACGTCTCAATAGCTAAGGCGTAGCTTAACTGCTCTGACCACGGAGGGTGCATTCGAGATACGTCTATTGACTCGTGCAGGGGGATCTGCACGTGGACTGGGGCGTTAGCACGCTTGCTAAGACAGTGACCCCTGCTTAGCTTAGATACCCCCTACCCCCTAACTAAGGGAGATTGCTAGAAAGATCGGGGTTTATAGCCAGGTGTCTTCACGACACGTGTGGTACCGTCTAACGCCAAGTAGACCTGGCGGCAGTAAACCCCTCCCAAATACTCCACCACATGCACGACGCCTATTATGGCTTGTGCCGGTGTCCCTTCACCCACTCCCGAGACCACCGGCTTCCCTCCCTCAAAGAAGCAGGAGTCGATAGAGACCAGCTCGGTCATTAGCTCTCGGTGGGCGGAAGAGGAGGCGAGCGCCTCCGCGATAAGGACTCTAACCGCTAAAGTGGTATTGCTAACTGACAAAGTCGCTAAACTAACGTCTGACAACCAGGAACTTATAGTAAAAGTCCTGGAATTCCCAACCCGCTTTGGACCAATTGGGCCCAAAAAACAATCATCACTAGACATGCCGATCCTTTCGTTAAATTATGAGTCGGAAATCGTGCAGGCCTCTTCGGCCCCTCTGACAAATTGTTATCGACCATCTGGTCCCTCAACCGCACCCTGAACAGACAACAAGCCGGCCCTTTCACAAGAATGCGAGATGAAAATCGAGCAAGCCTCCTCGGCCCCATCCAAGGACGACCGAGAATTTCCCGATTTCCAGGAAATTCGCAGCAAAGGATTTATCCGTCGCAAAAAGCAGAGGCAAAGAGACACTGACCTCGTCTCCCAGGCCGCCAAAAATTCCTACGTTCTGAAAAGAATCGAGTTTCCGAAACGTGCAGTGGTTCTGAAATGAACCATGGTTCTGAAACGTACAATGGTTCTGAAACGTACCATGGTTCTGAATAGAACCGTGGTTCAAAACCGATTCGTGGTTCTGAAAAGTACCGGTGTACCGAAACGTCCTTGACCGGGCCCCAGCGCTCTAGGACCAACAAAATCGTCCAACCCGACTATCAATTCCTGTGATAGCCCGGAGGCTCATTCACAGCCACTCAACCACCCGCTTAATCGCTGGGTATCAACATTACTTCAGCTACAAAAATACAGGCAGAGGCACTGCCATTTACATTAAGTCGTGACTTGACTACTCCCAACTCTCATTCGACAACGTTGTCAATCGGTTGACTCGAGATTGACAAGGTTCTTGGTCCTAAATTACATCAAAGGTCTGATAAAAATAGTATCTGCGTATCTTTCTTCTTCCAGTACTATTCTCGACACAGATCTCGTCATTATCTTCAACAATGACCACCCTAGCAGGAGATCTGAATTCTAAATCACAGTTTGGAAGAGCAGATATACCAACAGGAACGGCAGACTCTTGCTGTCATTCCTTGGCAACTCGTCCTACGTTCTTCCACGCGAATCCTAACTACCGGCCGGATATACTGGACATTGCTCTACTCTGCAATCTTAATGCAGAGCATGATATCTGGGTCGAAAACGATCTAGTCTTAGATCATAATCCAGTTATCCTGGATATCGCGCTGGGAATTCATCAACGTTCCCGCATTATAAAGTCTATGGATTTGCTGCTATATCGGGAAAAGCTGGAAACCCTAGTCTCTCCTCTTCTAACCATTAAGTCGAAAGCGGACCTCAATGCCGCAGTCGCTAGTCTAACTACTGCAATTCTTCGGGCTGCTGAGGAATCGATGAGGAATAGAACCTCGACTCAAACAGATCCTCTCGAAATTTCACCAGAAATCCTAACACTCATCAGAAACAAAGGAGCCGCCCACCGTAGATGGCAGTCCATCCGTGACCCAGCTCAACGTACGGAGGAGTGCCGGCTTACTCTACATATCAGAGAGAAGTTACGCGCTCTGCGCAACCTAAGTTGGGAGCAAAAAATCATAGAGATTAATGAGTCCCAGTAGTCATTTTGGGCCATTACTAAAGCTCTAAGACGCAATACACAGGGCCTTTGCCGACTCACTCGAGCAACGGCGACGACCTTGATTTTGAAAACGAAATCTTGTCCACGGTCAACGACCTAAAAAACAGTGAAAAAAGCTCAACAGTAACAAAGCCCCTGACTATGATAACATCTCAACTGCTATGATCCGAAAACTCGTTCGTAAACGTAGGGTTACAATTCTCAATATCGCAAATGCAGCTATGAGGCTAGGCTGCTTTCCCAGCGCTCGGAAATTGGCCTCTGGGGTCAATATTCGCAATGAAGAAAAATCACCTACCCTTCCACAGAACTACAGGCCCATCAGCTTTCTCTGTAGACTGGGCAAAATAGTCGAGAAAATAGTCCTTAAACGTCTTAGGGAGTTGAATGACAAACACCAAATCATCCTTGATACTCAGCAAGGGTTCAGAGCCAGCCTCTCATCTTCATCAACTGGTAAGAGTTACTGAGTTTATCCTCGACGCGTTTGCACATAGGAAAGACATAGCTGGGGCTTTTTTAACGTGGTAAGGGCGTTTGACAAGGTTTGGCATGACGGTCTCATTTATAAGCTCATTCTTCTTCAGTACCCTGAGTACCTAATCAGATTCCTTCATGACTTTCTCCGACATAGACAGTTTAGGGCAAAGGTCAACAATACAATATTCTCTATAAGGGAAATGAAAGTAGGGGTTCCTCAGGGGTCATGCCTCTCCCACTCCTTAAATATCTACGTGTGCGACATGCTGGATCTTTTCCCGCTCAATACGCAGATGACACTACGCTTTTGTTTAGAGGTCGTACTAGTACTTTACGTACCAGAAATCAAGTGCAAAGAACTCTCCAAAGAGCTATCAATACATTCGAAGAATGGGCGAACCTTTGGAAAATCGCGTATAAACTATCTAAAAGCGTTGCACTTCCCAAAAGCACGCTCTATAATCGCCTCCGAATCTTTAGAATTCAGTTTTTCTGAATCACCTATAAGTTTACGTGTTTAGTACCTGGACGTTATTTTAGACCAACACCTACTCTGGGGTATAAAGATCAAGCGTAATCTCGCTAAAGTTCAAGGTAAACTCAATGAGCTTTGGCCACTAATAAACTCTAAATCTAAGCTTTCCCACACCAATAGGGTTAGCCTCTACAAAAAGGTGATTAGACCTCAAATGACATACGCTTCAACTGTCTATGGTTACGACAAAACCACAATTAAAAAAGCTCCAAACCCAGCAGAATAAAATGCTGAGGCAGGTACACAATGCCCCACTTTATGTGCGCAACACCCAGTTGCACCGGGACACTAAAACGCCTAGTGTCCTAGAGTACAGCAAAGAGCCAACTCGTAACTTTTATGATAGGCTTGATAACGATCCCCCATCGGGGAATCTTTTTCCACCAGTACGACATGTCGGCTAGACGCAGGAACAAAAACCCCACAGATTTACTAGCCAACTGGGCCCACTACTCCCGCAGAGCTTCACTCCCAGTACCCCCTCCCGCTACACTTAGGGGCCTGGGACAGGGCTGTCGGTATCACCTGAACCCCTAATGACAATCCACCGTCAGACTAGGAAAGGCCATGGGAGCTGGTAGGTGCTCTTCAGGTGAATCCAGCACTACCCCGCTACTGGGGTGTCTATGAAGATTTTCTCTCCTCACATTAAAAAAAGCAATTACCATAATTAGAAGAATGATGGCCACACAAAAACTAATTGGATGTGGGCAAAACATTACCAGAATTACATGAATGATGGCCACATAAAAACTAATTGGATATGAGCAAAAAATTAGGGCACCAGTGCGGAAAACTTGCAAGAGGGTTGGAGACATACTAACGATTCGGAATCACAAAACGTTGCAGGCTTGAAAAAACTTTATTTACGAGTTGGGTTAAAAACAAGTAAAGAGACGAAATGACTCAGCAACACGTAAGTATTAAGTAATTAACGACTTTAATCGTGAGATTTACATTTGCAAAAAGCACACATGCTACAGAAGATGTTCAAAAATTCGCCCACCAGCTCTTATACAGGCTCGGTTCTGTGCTGCATGGAATCTCTAACATTCTGAAAATTTCTTCTGTATCTCGGTCCTCCCTGGCAGCTACAACTACATTCAACGGAAGTTTGGTACACTTTTGCCAAGCAGGTCAATAATTCATAAGTTTATTTTGTTTTGCCAATCACACTTTAAGATATAACACATTTATTCTTTAAGTTGACGATGAAGTATCTCGATCACAGAATTCATGAGAAAATAATTATTTTATCTTAATCAATAATTCATACGACCAAATGCTACATGGTTGCCCAACTTAGAGCTGAATGGGTATAAGCTATGTTGGACAACTAGAATCCACGAAATTATAAATATGGCGGGCGAATCTAGCGAAACAAGTGAGCCTAATGAACCATATTTTAAGTGTTGTACAAACCAACTATTTAAAGTGTTAATCTGTAAAAAATGTGGAAACACGTATCATCGCAGCTGTACTAAGAAAACGAAGGGACTACTCCACTTGGAAGGGATATGGGTATCCTGCTGCGCAACAGAAGAAAATGAGGTTAACAAGATAACCCAAGAAAACGAATCGTTTAAAAGGCAAGTAGAACTTCTAAGTAAACCTGTAACGGAAATGGATGACAAAAATGGACAACATAATGCTACTCAAACAAAAAATCGATTCTATTGAAAATAATAAAATTACTATAAACAATAATCACGATGGTGCCATCTGAAGTAAAATAGCTCAAATTGATATAATAATTCCGTACACCAATATATCAAAAACTAGATCTCTATCGACGGGCGCCTATGAAGTAAAAAAGCAAGGAGAGAGGACCGCAAAAATCATTAATGCACCGAATGAAAAGTCGCGCGCGAATATTTCGACCTCCGGCAAACGAACATTTGTCCAGGCAACCAAGAAACCCCAGGAATCGACACCAATTCTCCTGCAACCTAATACAGAGGAAAAAACATCGTCTACCATGGAAACGGAAAAATGGAAAACAGTAACAAAGAAGAAAACAAATAAATCACAAGGAATTGTAGGCGTCTCTACCAAAAATCATAATATAAAAGCAATCGCAAGAGAGTCGTTTTTATATGTTTCAAGATTAGACCTGATTTTTCCGAAGCAATATGCAAAATTCTTGAGTCCAAACATCCGCAACACTATTCAGCGTTTAAAGTAACCATCGATAGGAACCACTTTGATAAGGCAATGGACCCCAACTCGTGGCCCTACGGAGCATACGTCACACGTTTTTTCCATCACCGACAAAAACAACAGGGAACCACATAACAAACCCAATAGTAATAAAAGTGTTATATCATAACGTACAATCAGTTAAGAATAAAAGTAACGAACTAGAAATATTGCTGTATGAATTAAATGTAGATTTTTTCTCAATCACTGAGCATTGGGTAAAGAACTGTGAATCCTTCCCTAATATCGAAAATTACAAGACAATTTCCATGTTTACAAGATCAACACATGGACATGGCGGAGCCGCTGTCGTAACGCAAGATAAGTATGTCGAAAATAGCAGACCCGATAAAAACGAATTGTCTAGAGAAATGACCATTGAAATGGCGTCTGCTGAATGTTTTCTTGATTCAAATCGAAAAATGTGTGTATCGTCAGCCAGACGGTATATTCACAGACTTTTTGTATACCTTTGAGAATGTGCTATATAAGCTCGTAATTGCCGAACAATCAGAAATCATAATTGGTGGTGATTTTAATTTAGATCTAAAAAAAGGCATGAAAATAGAACTTCCCTTTTCCTAAATTTGATTGAAAGTTACAATTTGACTGTTACCATTAATCTACCCACACGTGTTACTAATATGAGTAGTACCTGCATCGATAATATAATCACAAATATGGATTTTACAAATGCAAATGTAATAGACACTAACATTTCTGACCACAAAGGGCAATTGCTAAGCTTTTGTTGCAGTATGGACAAAAACAAAAAAGTAATCAAGAGAAGAGAAATTAATGAACATAACCTTAACAAATTAAATGAATCATTAATTTCAATAAACTGGGATATAATACAAATACCTGATGCTGAAACATCATTTAATAAACTCTACACGATGTTTTTAAAGGTTTTTAATGAGTGCTGTCTCACTTAAAACAAAAATTATAAATAACTTCATACCCAAACTACCATGGTATTCTAATCACCTAAAACAATTAAAAATCAAATTCCAATTTTATTACGAACTCTATAAATCCAACGGTAGTGAATTAGCCTATGGTACGTACAAAAGACTGAAAAGAGAATATAAAACCACACTTGTGGCAGAAAAAAAGAATTACAACACCAAACGAATTAGAAATTCTTCAAACGCATTCAAAGAATTGTGGAATATACTTACGCGTAACAAGGACAAACATACACCTAAAAAAAAATCAGTAGACTTTATAATTAATGAACGAAAACAACAAATTGATGACTCACAATTAATTGTCAACACAATGAATAATTACTTCTGCAATGTTAACACTGGAACCGGGGAAACAACCTCAAGTCATAATATCAATACACCTGGTACTTCAGGCTCAATTTTTCTCTATCCTGCAACAGAAGTAGAAATTGAAGCAATAATAAATGAGATGAAATGTACCATATCAACAGATCTTGATGGTATATCAAAGTTGCTATTGTGAAACAGCTCACTAACACGATCAATCATTCACTAAGGGAGGGGTTTTTTCCAACACTACTTAAGATGGGTAAAATCACTCCCATACACAAAAAAGGAGACACGCATCTATTAAAATCATATAGACCTATTTCTATTGTGCAAATATTCTCAAAGGTATATGAACGTGGTATCTATAACAGAATCATCAAGTATTTGGAACAACACAATATCTTATGCCATCAACAATATGGATTTAGGAAGGGATTCACAACAACACATGCCATATATAATTTCATTACTTTTATTCTTACAAACCTAGATAGAACCAAACATGCTTATTCGGTGCATTCGACAGTGTACCGTATGACCTTTTGTTAAATAAACTACTATCCTATGGAATTAGAGGTAAATGCTATAATCTTATATCATCATATCTAAGCGATAGAAAACATGCCACGTCAATGCATATCAATAACGCCTTATACACATCCACCATTGCCACCCCCAATGCTGGGGTGCCACAGGGAAGTGTATTAGGCCCGTTACTATTCTTTATATATATATTAATGGTATGCTACTCAAAGTTAATGGACATATTACTATGTTTGCAGATGACACAACAACGAATTAACTTACAAAATAATTCCTTGGAAAATCTTAATATAGCAACTAACCAAATCCTTATTGAACTTGATGCATGGCTCACTTTGAATAACCTCATGGCAAATGTATCTAAAACACACATTATGCACTATAGAGCACCGATGGTTCTAACCAATATTCATATGAATGGTGAACTAGTTCATGAAACCAGTGAAATAAAATTCCTCGGCATAACAATTCAAAATAACTTGAAATGGGACACCCATATACAGCATGTGTGTTCAAAAATAGCAAAGTGTTCGTATGTAATTTATGCAACACGGAAGGATATACATGAAGAAACTGCATGAATAGTATATATGTCTTATTGCCAATCCCAAATAGCCTATGGCATCTTTTGGGGATGTACAACAGCCAAAAATATTGAAAAACTGTTTGTTGTCCAAAAAAGATTAATACGACCTATCTGTAATGTTAGACCTAGCACTAGTTGTCGTAGTTTATTTAAAAGACTACAAATCAGTCTCTCTCTATATTTATGAAACAATTAAATTTGTTAAGAAAAATCTACATATATTCGAAGAAAACCAGGTAATACATGAACACGACACAAGAACAAGAACAATCAGACTCCCTAAGCACAGCCATAGCTTCTATCAAAACTCGTGTATAGTACAAGCAGTAAAACTATATAATGCTCTACCTAGCTCCCCAAAGGAATTAACATGTAAAATGTTTATAAGAAAAACGAAACAACTAATGCTAGTTTTTATACTATAGGAGAGTATTATGCAATATGTGAACACCTATGAAACTCACGTGTAATGGCTTCTTATAGCATAATCTAAAAGTTGTGCATGTTCCCCAAATTTAATATTAGGACTAGGCCACTATTTATTGTTAAATTTTATTACGTCTATCTTATATAATTTCTATATTGAGTATGTGTACATTCCTATGTGTAGACCCAAGTTTTAATATGTTATTAGTAAGTACTATGTCTAATATTTTATTTATTTGATGTGAGTAATTTTAAATTGTTATATATAGGTTTAATCTATTTTTAATCTATTATATGTAATTTATAAGTTTACTGTGTCTAGCTTTAAGATTTCATCATATTACCGTATTATTATTCTAAACTATTTCACCCCCTGACTCATCCACGAATGTATTGTGTTCTTACTGGAAATATACGAATTATAATTATTATCATTATTATTCGGTAAACCAATGGTAGAAAGAAAGTCCACAATCGTCTACACAGGGAATAAGTCTACCAAAAATATCGTGAGTCCGAGTTATTCTCTCACTCAGTGGAGAATGAACAGCATTACATCACTTAATTGACCACAGTAATTCGCTTATTACACCCGATTATGGATACATAGTATTTAAAAATAAATATACGGGCGAAAGAGAAATGACAGTAAACAGTTCAAAATATAGGGTCAAAATCCAACATAAATAAGGGCTTCGCCAAGAAGACATTGCATTACAGCAGGTAATAACAGAAATAGAAATAGATAGATGTGGAATCATAATACCCAGAGAAAACTAAATAGTTGTGTATGTTGTTGATATAAATATTTATAATACAAACGCCTAATTGCAATATCTCAGTTGTTTATTTGACAATAATAAAAGTTATATGTTAATCAGGCACTTTTTTTTAAAGAATAAAATAAGCTTAACAGAATTCTGATATCTTCATTAATATGAAAGTTATAACATAAAGAATCACCACGTAGTAACTGTCGCAACCATCACCATGATTATAACACAAAGTTGTGTTTTTTTAAACATAACATATAGTTGGCTTTTGCCTATTTTATTATATTATTTTTTTAAATCTTTTCAACGATATATAGCATGTAGGTGTTGTATCTGTAAATAAATTTAGTTTTCACCATTGGGGTTTTCTCTAAAAAAGAGATCGAGGATGCGCCATCCGTTTTTCTCTATCTATTATAGATCCCCCTAGAAACATCGAATTTTGCCCACTCTGTACTTGTTAAGCGAAGAAACACATGTTAAGAAACTGCATTTCAGAGCAGCATACAAATTTATTTTAAAAGAGCTAGGGACCAACTATGATATCATAATAGTCCATCGCTGAATCGAAACAAAGACAGAGTAATGTGCTCTGAACTAAAAATTATGTATACCGGGTGTGGCACTTAAGACGCCTCGGACCATAGCTCCTTTACGATAAAAGCTATCAAAAAAATCTAAGAACAAAGTGGTGCATAGTTACCGTCGCTATGTTTTAAAAATATTTCTAATCATCAGTGGCGTACCAAACTTATGTTTTTTTAAATGGAATGCCCTATTTTTTATTGCAGATTTGGAAAGTGCTCGACGAGTACTTATTTTTTTATCTAACATGTTATACCCTTCACTTTAGCGGTTTCGCTGTTATAACCCCTTCTTTCAAAATTGCGCCCCATTTTTGAGATTTTTTTGTAGAGAAACTAATTGACGCTGGCGCCTAAATTTTGAATTGAGGTACAGGTTAAGACCTCGTATACCTTCACATAATTTTTTTTCGGGTAATTTATGGAAAAAAAATAATTTTTGATTGATCTTCGTATGTTGTCATTTTTTCCGAAAATTTCAAATGGCACCCCCCTAAAAAAATTACGGCGTTGTACAGCCAAAACTCTAAATTTTTCATTGGTGTAAAAAAAATTACACATTGCATAACAAAATTTCGGAGAAAAAAGGAATTTCATCGCAAATGTCGGGAAACGTTTTCCGTTCCCAAGTGTGCCATGAGAAAACAAAAGATTGGTAATTGTCAAAGTACCAAAACAAATACACAAATACGGTCAACATAATAGTATGTACCTATTTATTCAACATGATATGAAAAATGCAGATAAAGAAAATTTAACAACTTAAACTAAATGTTCGAAATGACTTCCTGCTGGAGGCATAACCGCAACTTCTGGTGATATACCGCAGTTCATTATTTTCGGTAATAACTGCCTTCTTTCTAACTCTCCTTGGCCGTTTCACACTTCCCGTAGTAGTAAATCTCTCCAACACTTTTTGAAACGCACGTTCATTTGGATGTGCCCTGTGCGGATATCTCGCAGCGTACACTCGTGATGCCAAGAAACAATTCTTGTTACATTCTCCAAGAATAAATATCATGTCAACCATTTCCTCTTGAGTTCGGAACATTTTTAGAACGTTTATCAAAAATGACTTATGGCTGCTACTGACGTCTAATAATTTACTTTGACAATTACCAATCTTTTGTTTTCTCATGGCACACTTGGGAACGGAAAACGTTTCCCGACATTTGCGATGAAATTCCTTTTTTCTCCGAAATTTTGTTATGCAATGTGTAATTTTTTTTACACCAATGAAAAATTTAGAGTTTTGGCTGTACAACGCCGTAATTTTTTTAGGGGGGTGCCATTTGAAATTTTCGGAAAAAATGACAACATGCGAAGATCAATCAAAAATTATTTTTTTGCCATAAATTACCCGAAAAAAAATTATGTGAAGGTATACGAGGTCTTAACCTGTACCTCAATTCAAAATTTAGGTGCCGGCGTCAATTAGTTTCTCTACAAAAAAATTTCAAAAATGGGGCGCAATTTTGAAAGAAGGGGTTATAACAGCGAAACCGCTAAAGTGAAGGGTATAACATGTTAGATAAAAAAATAAGTACTCGTCGAGCACTTTCCAAATCTGCAATAAAAAATAGGGCATTCCATTTAAAAAAACATAAGTTTGGTACACCACTGGAGTACGGCACGCCACTGATGATTAGAAATATTTTTAAAACATAGCGACGGTAACTATGCACCACTTTGTTCTTAGATTTTTTTCGATAGCTTTTATCGTAAAGGAGCTATGGTCCGAGGCGTCTTAAGTGCCAACCCGGTATATTCCAAGACGAAAAAATATTGACCTTTCGATATGATAAATTTAAATTTAAAAAAAAGTGACATCCTATAAAAAAAAACAAGGACTGCTGTAATTGACCTTCCGATTATACAAAGAATTTTATAATTCGATCTGAGTAAGATGCATTTATTGATCTAGTTTTTTTTAATAGATAATCCGTGAAGCAAAAAGTGATTATAAATACATTTTAATGAATTTCAATCACTTTGCATATTTATTTTTAATTAGCGGGATAATTATTATGATTCATAATTTATAAATAAGAAATGGCTACAAAAAAACATATATTTTTTTAAACTGTAATAAGTATTTTGTAATTAATTCTTTTGGCATATTTGGATGTGATGAACTAATGTGAACTGCTTACATAACAAATTGTCTTTGCGAATTTAGTTTTTGTAAACTTTACACGTAAAACCTGTTAATATAAAGTCACACACGTTTCCTCGTAAAATAGAGTGACGTGGGTTTGATCGTAAAAGGGGATATTTGATATCTGTGTCGGTTGAATTTTAATGGAACACATTTTGCTATTTAATAGGTCTTGGGTTAAAAAGGATCTACGACATGCATTATTATTAGGTAAAACTAAAACGATTTATATAACCGTGGAATTTAGCACAATAAATATAGTTTGTTTATTTCAACAATGATATGTTTAATTGGAGGTTTGAATAATGTTGCAAAAATGCTGTCCCTATTCGAATGATTACAACCCTAAGTACTAATGGAATGGTATTAATTGGGCTTTGTTTGAATATCGAAAATAAATAAAAAAATGTTCATTTGCGTGTGTATGGGAAACTGTTAACTGCATGTGATTTCTGTCACTTGTAGTACTTATTTAAAGCTATTTATAAACGTTTACGTAATCACGATAGTATCATACATCTTCGCAATTTATTTTGAATTCCATACCGTATTGCAAGTTCCGCATATTTTGTTTTTTTTTTCTAGTTCACTTTATTAATAATTTGGGTTTCCATAAGTTATTTGTCGTTAGCCTTTGTAAGACTTCATTTTGGAGAAATAGGAACAGGTTTAGTATTTATACAGTGCGAGTCTCTAACTTGGAATAAATTCAGTAAATCAAACAAAGTTTATTTTTCGGAAATATGCTCGGATACGTCGATTAGTATTTTAAATTGCGCTCTTTTTGTTGTAATAAAATTTTATACAGCGTGTCCCAAATTTGAGATATGACGTCATCGACTATTTTTTTTAATAGCAACCCTAATTTTTTTATCACTATTTTTAAAGAGTATATCAAGTTACACATGTGTGCCAAATTTCAAATTTTTATTTCCTGTCATTTAGATATTTAACAAACAGTATCAAATTTGAAAAATGAATTCAACTTAATAGTCTTTCTTCAATAAATGCTCAAAATGTTGTCCATTTTCTAACTGACAATACCCTAAACGGAACTGAAACTCGTTTTGAACATTTCTAATTACTTCGGGGGAAATTAGTCTACACTCCTGTCTCATTCGTTCTTTCAACTCCTCAAGATTTGGCGGTTTGGTCTTAAAAACTTTGCTTTTCAAGTACCCCCATAAGAAAAAGTCCGTAGGTGTTAAATCCGGAGACCTGGGTGGCCATTCAACTGGTCCTCTTCTGCCAATCCATCTTCGTGGAAATACATTATCCAGGTACTCACGGACACGCCTTGCAAAATGAGGAGGCGCACCGTCCTGTTGAAACCAGATGTTTCTATTCGGGACGTCAGCTTCTACAGGACAAGGAAACAAAATAGCCAAACTCGGAATTAGCTCTTCCTCCAAGAATTGTAAATATCCCGCTCCATTGAGATTATTTGGAAAGAAAATTGGTCCTAAAATTCGATCACCAACAATCCCTGCCCAAACATTAACTTTTTCTGGATATTGAGTGTGGCCTTCCCTCATCCAGTGTGGGTTCTTGTCTGCCCAATAACGGCAATTTTGACGATTTACCTCACCATTTAACATAAACGTTGATTCATCGGAAAACAATATATTTTCTATTTTTAGGACATTTCTATCGAGTAGATCCATCATTTTTTCGCAAAACTGAAGTCTTCTATCCGGATCATCTTCGGTGAGTTCCTGGAGGATTGTCATTTTATAAGGATGAAATGTTTGCTCTCTAAGGATTCTTGACACTGAAGACTGGCTAATTTTGAGTTCCCTAGCCATCTGCCTAGAGGAGACATGATGATTTTCCTGAACAGAGAGAAGTACATCAATTTTGACCTCTTCACTCAGCGCATTCTGACGATGATTATTCGTTTTTCTTAAATGCCCATTTTCCCGAAACTGACTTTCAATCTTGCTTACGGTACTTTGAGATATGGCTGGTAAGTCAGGATACTTCTCTCTAAATAAATAAATAACTTCATTTTGTGTTCTTGTCCTATCTCCATAGCCAATCATCATTAAAATTTCGATTTTGTGGGTTTCAGTTAAGTACGGCATGTTAGTATAATTTTTCGACCAACGGTGAACAACAGTCAACACAACAATGGAACGACTAATACTCTCCTCACTCGAATATGCGTGGAATGCGATGCTACACTTCTTACTTGTTTTTATAACTAAACGTCAAAATGATAAACGTCAGTTTGAAAAAAAAAATGACAAACCAGCACGTTTTGGCATTCCACTTTTAAAATGCATAAAAATTCGATTAAGGTGACTTGATTTCTTCATTCTACAAATTTGATAATGTTTGTTAAATATCTTCTAAATGACAGGAAATAAAAATTTGAAATTTGGCACACATGTGTAACTTGATATACTCTTTAAAAATAGTGATAAAAAAATTAGGGTTGCTATTAAAAAAATAGTCGATGACGTCATATCTCAAATTTGGGACACGCTGTATAAAATTTTATTACAACAAAAAGAGCGCAATTTAAAATACTAATCGACGTATCCGAGCATATTTCCGAAAAATAAACTTTGTTTGATTTACTGAATTTATTCCAAGTTAGAGACTCACACTGTATATTCAGGCTATTTTTCGTCTTAATTTAAATTAATTTTATGCATCTGCAACTAGTGAGGGTTTTCATTTTTAACTTTATTGTTATTTTTATTTTAAATATGAAAAATCTGAAAAAATATCTAACGAAAGGTTGAAGATAACGAAAAAGTGAATATCCATTACTTTTCAATCAAAACCTTCATTAATAAAAAAGAAAGAATAGGAAACGTTTCTTAATTTTGGTCGATAACTATGAAATCATGATACAACAAATTTGCTTTAACAAAAATTGTGGAAAATACCAAAATCTGAAAATTTTAAGATTTTCTTCTCGAGTCCCACTAGTGTTTGAAAAAAAAATAATAAAAAGAAAAAAAATCAAATAATCTCATTATATTAGTTACATGATGGCCAGATCAATATTTTTTTAATTTTACCGAATACGCCAGTAAATGCATAAAATTGTAAATTAATTCGAAACGTTAAAATTAGTGCTTATATTTTAATCGCGATATTTTACAGTCGTTTAGTTTTTTAAAACACGCATTACTCGTGCCGTAAGTTTGGAAAAAAAAATAGTTGTCTGATATAACACAGTTCAATTGCACTTTTGCTACCATTGATATTAATTTTCATTTTATTAGACGATGAAATCTATAATTTGAATAATGAAAATGACTGGTAGGAGCTAATAATCTATTTTAAAAGAAGAAAGTGCTGATCGAGAAGCATCTGTGTGTGTTGAGGAGCGCGAAAAAAATTGTGAGTGATTTTGAGTTGAAGAAAACATATTTTTTGCATTTTAATGGAAAAGAAATAGTAAATGAACTAGTGTGCGAGGCTTAAGTTTATGTATGTGAAATAGTCTTTTTATGTGATATGGTGAAATAATTAATTAAGAAAAGTAACTGGTGACGAACAACGGCTCTGCTGCGCTGCGCCGTCGTCCGTGCGTGGTCCATTAAAATTAAGCAGTTAAACTGACGACGGAGATTGTATATTTATACAAATATTATAAGGCAATGCTTTGTAAATACAGTGTGCCCGGATATCGTAGGGACAGCATGGGCAACTTATGCATTTGAAGAGATAGTGAGATGGTCAAATTAGCAAAAAAGTGCAGGTTCGAGAGCTCATAAAAACAAAATCTCCTAATTTCTTTCATTTTCAACTTTCATTTTTTCCTTCTATCCAAGATATCGAGATGCGGTTTAAACCAATTTGCATGGCAATTTAAACACTTTTATTGGCACTTCGTAAAACCAATTTTATTTCTGCAAATGTTTAGTAATCTAACCTAACCTCCAAATTTTAAATTGGTACCGTGCAATATTTTTGGCCCTTTTAAGAGGGTATTTTTTTCTGAATACAATGATATATCATATGATATGGAAATTTCTTTAAAATCAAGTATGCCGGAATAACAGTAGATAGTAATACAACAAAATTTATTTATAACAACGAAGTGTCATACATACACAACTACGCAAACGATAAACGATAAATTACTCAAATAATCCACCATTGTTTGCAATGCAAAGCTGGTTCCGTTTCTGAACACTATTATTTACTTTACGGATAGTATTGGCATTAATATTGCACAATGTCTCCAGTACTGCTTCCTGCAATTCTTCAACGTTGTTGCATGTAGGATCATAGACTTTATTTTTAACAGTTCCCCATAAAAAAGTATCACATGGAGCCAAATCAGGTGATGTTGCAGGCCAACGTACCGTTCCATTCGTTGCAATTACCTTATAAATAGTCCATAACAATACGAGCATTATGCGAAGGGCACCCATCCTGTTGAAACCACATTTGTCTAGAAGTCTCCAGTGTTAACTCTTCTATTAAATCTTCGATCTCCTCTTTTAAAAAAGAGAGATAGCTTTCTCTCGTTAAATTATCATTAAAAATAATGGGGCCTAGTAATCTATTATTTATTATACCACACCAAATATTGAAACCGAATCTAATTTGGTTTCGAACTGGAAGAGTCAGCTGTAAGTTAGTTTATGAGTAGTAATGCATATTATGTCTTTTAAATATACCTCAATTGGTAAACATAGTTTCATCTGTCCACAAATGGGATTTGTGTTCACTTGGCCCAAATACCAGTTGCAAAAGTGCAGTCTTCTTTCTGCATCTCCAGGTCTTAATCTTTGAGATGGTTTAAATTTATAACACTTGTACTTGTGTTTGTTCAAAATCTCTGAAACTCGAGTCTTTGGCACACCTACACTCTGCGAAATTTCTCTAGAAGAAAGAAGAAACACACCTATCCACATTAACACTAGCTAAAACTAATTCTTCCTTTTCTGTATTATTATTATTGTACATCTTTGGTCTTACTGCAGCGAACGAACCTGAATTCTTTAGATTCCTGTCTAATCGCAATATTCTTTTACGATCAGGTAATCGCCTTTCTGGATATTGAGCTCCATATGTTTGACGTGTAAGTTCAACGTTCTTGTAGCACTTGATATACGTACAAAATACATCATGTTTTTCCAAATTTGACATTTAAGTTGAAGTAATAACACTTACACTATTGAGAGGCACGAAACATACCTTGACAGATAACGTGATAAATAAAAAAACAAAGTTATTGTGATGATGGCATCATGGCACCTGGATCAGTGACTTCCGCCTCTAAAAAGAATAAGCTTAGTTTTTCAAAATCCATACCATGTGATACATTATTATTATATACAGAAAAAAATACCCTCGTAAAAGGGCCAAAAAGATTGTGGGGTACCAATTTAAAATTTAGAGGTTAGGTTAGATTACTAGAAATTTGCACAAATAAAATTGGTTTTACGAAGTGCCAATGAAAGTCGATTATTTGAGTAATTTATCGTTTATTGTTGTATTCAGAAAAAAATACCCTCTTAAAAGGGCCAAAAATATTGCGCGGTACCAATTTAAAATTTGGAGGTTAGGTTAGATTACTAAACATTTGCACAAATAAAATTGGTTTTACGAAGTGCCAATGAAAGTGTTTAAATTGCCATGCAAGTTGGTTTAAACCGCATCTCGATATCGTGGGTAGAAGGAAAGTTACGGCAAATGAAAGAAATTAGGAGATTTTGTTTTTATTTTTATTTTGAAGAATAAACATAACAAGTAATGACAAGTGGGATTTGGAGGTGGATTTTTAATGAGCTCTCAAACCTGCACCTTTTTGCTAATTTGACCATGTCTCTACCTCTTCAAATGCAGAAATTGCCCATGTTGTCCCTACGAAATCCGGGCACCCTGTATACTGAAGCAATATTAAAACTAAAGGCAGCAAGACTCTCGAGAGAAACGCATGTATCGCTCATTTCTCGAGCCAGGGCACAGTAACAGGGGCCCCTAAAGACAAAACATTTCAACCCTTCCGGTAAGAGGTATCTTTGGTGAAAATTTCAGCCGAATCCATGTCATGCGATTTTCGGGGGTAATACCACAAGAGGTTTAATTTGGCCGGATAAATTTCATTTGTTTGCACGAGCCATTGAATCGACACAAATTTCGAGAATGAATTGAGATGGAAAAATCCATGAGCGCTTTAGCGATTGCTTGTTGCGACGAAAATCGATTTTCTAGAAGCAAAAAGCAAGAGTGATCCAGACGCTAATAATTGCCTAGGAAAAATCAGTCACGAGTTAGATTCGAGAAGACAATTGGCCGAACAGAAAGTTCACACTTCATAATTTGAAAAGTTAAATTTAGTGATACCAAGTGTCAGACGTGTATTAATCTGCGCCACAATAATTGTAGTAAAAATGAGCTTACCAAGATTTTGAGAAATGCCTATGAATACTATTACTGATAAAAGCACTAACACCACCCGAAAATACAAACAGATTGAATTCAGGAGCAACCTGCTTAACACTACATATGTGTAGTGTAAATCATTTCGACAATGTTTACTTTACTCAAATGACAGCCATATGTTGTGCCATTTTGGTATCCGTAATTGTTGCTTCAATTCCATGGCATGTCATTATTTTTATAAAATCACATTACTTTTTCTTAATTATTTCAACTTAGAGAAACGAAAAGTATTAAGTGTGAACATTGATAAATTCAGAATTTTTCCCTCTACAAAAAAGTTCCATACATTCTGTCTCTAAAATAAATAGGGGAGCCAATATTTGAGCACATCAAATTTACCATGCGATTTCCTATGTTGCGTTCGCCAAGTCAACACCCTGTATAAGAATTCTCCCGATAATTAAATAAATTGTCCATTATGTTAAAGTGTTCTTCAAATAATCTCAATATCTAAGTGCCCTCTTAAATATCTCGTAATTCATTTTTTTTTTAAATAGAATGACCCATTTTTTATTACATAACACGATTGGGAGGAAAATTTACTACAAAAAAGTATGATGCAACCATACTCCTAAAGTAAGTAGTTTTTGAATTATTTCAAAGATTCGTTTTTCAATGCCTAAATCCTTTTGCGCACAGTGGATAGATACTTGTGGATGAGCTTGAAAATAGGCCAACACCTTCACCTTCATTTTTCATAACTTGTTGACGTCTTTTTGCATTCACTTGTCCAGATTTAACAAATTTTGATTCCAATCTTCAAAATCTTGTTTTATTAATCGGCGGCAAATATGGATAAATTTTTATTGAATATTCTACATGTTCGAGCAACAATTATATCGCCGTTACCATGTATAAAGAATTAGTTGATTTGTGTATGATTCATTTTGTTGATTTCTGTAATACTTTATTCTAAATGTTTTTGATAATTAACATTATTACAACAGTGACGAAACAAAAGCATACTACTTGCCTACTAAAATGCACTTGTGACTTTTGTGCAATTATACCCTGCAAAAATGCAATGAAAAATGAATCTAGACACCCTGTATAGTACCACTACATAACGTTAGTGTTTAGAATTATTTGTGTGTTATTATTGTAATATTTTGTTGTTTTTAAAGACTATCGACCAGCGGTCTTTCCGTCATCGCTACATGATAAAAATATGGTTGCGATAATAAAAGTGAAATTTTATACACCACACATATTAGTTAAAGCATGTGACAATTAAGAGATAACCACCTTAACGAAACTTTTTTTTTCGTGAACCATATAAAACTAATTGCAGGGCCATATATTGTCTATCCGTGGGGCTTGACTGTCACAATCTAAAAGGCATGCATATTGAATTTAATTGAGTAACACATTTCATTTAATCTGACGTGTACCCATTTTTTATGAATTTAAATGCTCTACAAAGGTTGCACTCCTCTGTGCCAACATGGCGTAGTTATTTTATCTAATTTGTATAATAACTTTTTCTGATTCATCGTAAGGATATTTCCACTGTTAAAATACTATACTAGTAATCAATTTGGAATTAAATCGTTCCAGTCATTTAAATAAAGGGAAATGCAAAATCGGCTCATTAGCATTTCCTGAATAGGATTTTAAACAAATATTTTTTAAATCATGAACCATAATGTCGTCATTAATAAAACATTATTACATAATAATTTAACAGTTCCAAGGTGGGCAAGATTTATTGGTGCACGTTCTGTAGGATATTAGATTATACAGTATTCATCAACTCATTAACATGCTAATTAAATTACTAATTTAAGAATCAATAAATTAAATAATGTCGTGGCAGTAGGTAAATCAGAAACTGATTTAGTAAGTTGAATATACAGTGTGTATCAGCCAAATGGAATAAATTCGATAATAAATAAATGGGGGCGTGTTCGACAAAACGCTCAGATACGTCGATTAGTATTTTTAGTTGCGCATGTTTTTTCAGCAAAAACTTTTTATACAGGGTGAGTCATGTAGCAGAGGCCAATACCAACTTTCTTATTTTAAATGCAACACCCTGTATATTATTCAATTTTACACATATTTCATGTACCATGTCCTATACCTATCTTCAACTGTTTTTTTACTTATTAGTTTTTTGAGTGTAGCGAATTTCTTTAATCAAATAATATTCTTTTTTACTTTCTCCGTTACGAAGTACGAGAAACTATTGTGATCGTGAAACGTTTTTAAATTTTTTTATGGAAATATCCGTTTTAGGGTCCCTAGATGCCATTTCAACAATTTCTGGAAAAAAAATGTGTCTGTGTGTGTGTGTGTTTGTTTCCTAAACAGTTGAAGATAGGTATAGGACATGGTACATGAAATATGTCTAGAATTTTCTGCACAATCCAAAAATTGAATCATATACAGGGTGTTGCATTTAAAATAAGAAAGTTGGTATTGGCCTCTGTTACATGACACACCCTGTATAAAAAGTTTTTGTTGGAAAACATGCGCAACTAAAAATACTAATCGACATATCCGAGCGTTCTTTCGAACACGCCCCCATTTATTTATTATCGAATTTATTCCATTTGGCTGATACACACTATATTACGTATTTTTGCCAGAAATATAGAACGATATTAATAGGTATATACTGCGTGATTGATTTACCACTGAACATAGCAGGTTAACATGTGAAAACGGTTAATTTTAGAATGCTGCTACCCCATTTAACATAGAAGGAATCCAATACCACCGTTGGATACATTATTTTTTTGCGCTTTGTATGGTACCTTACAATTATTTTTTTCTACGAGCGATTAATAAAGTAGCCTTTTGCGCATTCATTTGACAACACAAAGTAGACGATTTCCCAACGCTGTACATTCCTGCACGTTACCTATAGCAACGTGCGAGATTTTACATTACCGTACACTTGAATTAAATGCATGCAGTGGCGGATTAGCCCTGGCATTAAGAGGATGTCACGGCCCTATAGTTCCTATTGATTTTACAGCCCCCTAGGGATTGTTGAGGAGTGCCGCCAGTGCGAAGGCTGCGTTTTGTGGATTTGCGTTATCACAACGCTTGGGGTTGTGCAGATCCCAAACGCTTGTACGCTGTATTTGCAGTCTGCAGACCGGATCGCTGATCGGCCCGAAATTTTACCGTCCCTCTATTCGCCCCTAGATACGTGTGCGTCTAACGTTCGCCACCTCGTACCAAAGCGAAAATAATGGCATATGGTTGATATTTATGTATATTTGTTATACATATTTATGAATTGTGTTTGGGTTTTTCTGCAAAACGGTCGTAGAAAAAACATTGTCTGTAATTTCGAGCGCAAAAGTGTGTCGATTTTGATAGATTGCCAACTGTCTATCTCAATCGACAAACACATACTTTGCGCACTTATTACACATATAGCTATTTAACGTTGTTTTATCATCTGTATAAAGCTTTAAACGTAATTAAATTTATTCAAAATAATCGTGTCACCTTTGCTTTTTTTATTGATTGTACGTTAGTAGAATACTTATTGTTAGTAAAAAAAAACCTTTATTGGCATATGCTACATTTTCTATTTCATTACTTCCTCCCCTTCTATCCTCTTTTTCCCACCTCAATCTCGCCAGAGTCTTCACCCCGGCTCCTTCCTCTGTCATCCATTCATTCACTCTTTTACCCCCCTCCCACGCATTCCTCACGCACTCCTCTGCCAAATGTCTCCATGTATCCCTCTCCCATTCACATATTACACATGTCCCATACTCTACACACAAAGACGGACTTTTCCTCCCTCTCTCTCTCCTGATCCACACCATTTCCTCCCTGCTCAACTCCCTTTCACTCAAATACCTCGGCAGCCTCCCATGCACCTGCCATCTCTCATACATATAATTATATTCACTCTTCGCGATACATCCCTGCCTCCTCTGAATTTCCACTTCCTTCTCCTTATCTTTCACCCACGCCGCCGCATTTACTCCACTCTCTCTTCATTCCTTCACTTTATCTTCCGACAACCCCACCCTCTCATGCTTTCTCCTCCGCTCCATTCTCCACTTGTACCCACACACGTTTTCCATACTTCTTTCACCAATCTCTCCTTTTCTAATTCGCACAACTTAATCTTATATCTGACCACTCCCTCTATTGCCCCTTTGTACCCCATACTTCCACCCAATACATTAAAATCGTTCTCACACATGCATCCCACAATTTACACGCCATACTAAAATTGTTTTTCATCCATTTTCCTCACTTCCCCTACACAATACCCCACGCTTTCCTCGCCTTATCCTGCATCCACCTTACGTGTTCCACGTACCCTCCCGTACTTGTAAATACGAATCCAAGGAATCTGAACACCTTAGCCCTCTCGACTCTCTCACCGTTTCACTCTATTTATTTCACTCTTGCCTCCCTTCCTTTATTATTCCCAAATCTCATCCACTTCGTTTTGCCTACATTCACACACAGTCCTCTCCTATCCATATACCTCTCTGCTCTCTTCAACATATCCCTCATCCCTTTCTAGTCTTTCGCCATTAACACTGCCCCATCTGCTTGCCCTTTCCTCAATACTTCTTACAACTCGCTAATATATAAGATACAACGAAGGACTCAGCGGGCTTCCCTGCCTCACCCTCATGTCGAAATGCTGCAAGCTGACATAGATTTTATAACCTCATGGTGTCATAACAATGGTTTACGACTGAACATTGATAAATGCAGCAGCATGTCTTTCACAAGCAGCCGGTTGAACCAACACATCTACTGTGCAGAGGGCAAAACCTTGACCACAGTGAAGCAGGTGCGCGACCTCGGTATCCTGTTCACCTCTTCACTTAATTTCTCTGAATATATAACAGATATGTGTTTGGCCGCACATAAATCACTAGGATTCGTATTTCGGTCTTCCAAATATTTCGTTAATATTAACTTACTAAAATGTCTGTACTTTGCATATGTTAGAAGCAAACTGGAATATGCATCCCTAATTTGGTATCCTATGCTCGTGTCACACAGCGTACCTATTATACGCATCGAAAGGAAATTCTTGAAATTCCTATCGTTTAAACTAGACGGTAGTTATCCAGAAATAGGTGTACCACAGGAGGATCTAGTAAACAGACACGATATAACTGATATAAATGCTCGCAGGGATTCTTACAGTGCAAATTTTGCAAAAAACCTGATATCCAACAAAACTGATTGCAGGTATCTTCTTGGAAAACTACAGTTTCATATACCTCGATTGGGATCCAGGCATGCAGTGACCTTCAACCACCCTACAGCACGAACAAATTTACTACAACGCTCACCGATCCACCTGATGTGCAAGGCGGCCGACAGTGCGTTCGACGATATATTTCTGTAGTCCAAATCTTGTAACCAATACTATTATGTGTTTTGTAGATGATGTGTTCACATCTCTCACTCTTTTTATTTTAGTTTTATTCTGTTTTATTTCTATTTTTATTGTTTATTGTAAATACTTACATAAATGTAAAATTTGTTTTTAGCTGTATTTTGTCATGTTATCCTGTTATTGGACATCTTGATGTCTGTTGGATAATAAAGCCCATTATTATTATTATTATTATTATCCACGTTCTAAATTTCTCCGACACTACTATTCCCACTTTCGCTACCGCCCACGTTTCCTCATACATTCCTCTTATCCATTCTACATCCCGTCACTCACCCCTTTTCTCCTCAAACATTCTACCAAGTTTTCCCTCGGTATACTATTATACGTAGCTTTTAGATCCAGAAACACTGCATATACACTTCCTCTTTCTTCTATTACTCTCTCTACCATCCTTGTCAGGGTGAAGATTTGATCTGTGGTACCCCTCCCTTCTTCTAAAACCCCTGCGTTTCCGGTAGGAGCGCCTTATCTTCCATTTCTTTCTCCAACCGATTCTTCACCACAATCATGGCAATTTTGTATCCACTGTCCATGACTGTTATTCCTCTATAATTGTCCACCTTATCGTGCTTCTTTGTGAACTGGGCACACCAAACCCACTCTCCATGACGCAGGTAAGTCCGCTTCCCCTCTCCACATTTGATTCATCAGCTCCCTAAACCTATCCTTCCCCCCTTTCCCTATCTCTTTCTACATCTCAGCCTTCAGTCTATCTATTCCTGCTACTTTCCCTCGTTTCACTTCTCCAATTGCTTTCTCTACCTCCTCCTCCGAGAAATCCTCCATCACTCCCTTAAGTCTTCCGTCTTCTATTCTTTCTGGCACTTCTTTATCCATTCCTGTAATGACACCCATATCTGCATCGTCCTTTCCCCTCTTTTTAGGATATTCCACATTTCTGCTTCACTCCTACACTTTCTCATTTCCTCACTAGTTCTTTCCAGGGTCTGTATCTTCTTCCTTTCACATATACTATCATACTTTCTTTTAGCTGCCACCACTCGCCTCTCTTCCCCGCCGCTCCCTAAGCATTCTCTTATTGCCTTCCTCATTTCCTTCTTTGCCTGTCGACATTCTTCATCAAACCACGTACTCTCCTTCACCTTTTTTCCCTTCAATTTTCTTCCGCATCCACTATGACCTCCTCCACCTCCTCCATTGATCCAACTTCACTCCACTGCACCTTCTCTAGCCTTTTCTTCATATGAGTAGAGGGAAACAGCGGGTTCTAAGCCACGGGGCCACTCGTGCTCCCATGTAAAATCCCATAAGGAGCAGGAGTGCTCTCGGAAGTGCTCCCATGTAAAATCCCATAAGGATTATTAGTGCTCCCGGAAGTGCTCCCATGTAAAATCCCATAAGGAGACCCATTACGTTTTGTTATCGGTAACTTGTGATAACAGACAGACGTTGTGCTCAAGTTTCAAGTTTCATCGCCAGTGGACCGAAATAGCAAGCATCAACAAAATATCAAATGAACGGGCGCGACGTAAAGAGTTCAGATTTCGTAGCGGACCAAAATAGCACGCATCAGCAAAATATCTTGTTCAATCCTGACTTTGCACGTTTTGAAATTGAGCTAGTCCGTGAGAATGAACGGACGTGCCGAATAACGCATGATTATCTCAAGTTTCATAGCGCAGAATCTATAAAAGTGTGGGGTGGGTAGGTTATCATAAATCTCCCACAATTGAAAGTGCTCTTGCAATTGAAAGTGCTACGTTCCAGAAAAAGAAATCCGAAACTATGATGTGGCAGTCAAGAGGGAGACAAGTCTACAACAAAGAACGTGAGCATCGGAATCAGCCCAACAGCTAACTTCACCCCAATTGTGAAAATCTGGGGCGCCCATACATGTGTCGTCTTTACCGAGGAGGAATGGAACCAGTTTTCTGCAATCAGCATCACAGAGATGCAGAGATCTATCACTATTGGTGATCACAAGATCACCAAGAACGAGTATCGAGACATCATGGCGATATGGATCGAGCAGCGCGAATTGAGCGTTGTAGTGTCCGAAGAAACCGTCGGAAATTTATTCGATATGAAAAAAGTGATTAATCATAAGTTGGGCGAGCTGAAACCTCTATATTTTTATTTATACTATAATTTGATTTTATCATCATATTTAAAATTAGCCGGAGACTTGTATCTGAATGTATTAACTATAATATCCTCACACACGCACACCCAAAGTGCCCACTTAATGTTGGAATGTGTGCATATTTATCACAACAAAATCTGCATGGATTTCGAAATTAAGAGAATATTTCAATAAAATATAATTTTTAAATTAAATGTTTTAATTGCATTTATCTCACTCTCTATTCTCCCACATTCCTGTTCTTGTTCCACTTCTTTACCCTTGTCCACCTGTATCTCCACTTTTATTGGTATGATCCCATAGCTTCTTCCACCTTCATTCTTCTCACTTCTTCCCTCGAGATCCCCTTGATTGTTACATAGTCAATCACTGACGATCCCCGTGGTCCGATCTATGTCTTCTTCCCTCCAGGTATTATTGATAGTTAAACTCAAAAGTCGGAGCGAATAAGAATTTCGAATTGGACGAAATTGTACTAGGATTAATTGCTCTCGACCCAACTGCGAGCAAAAGTGGATATAGCCAGGGAATGCAATTGTTCATATGCATCTGTGAAAAGATACTAAAAAACCTAATTATCATCCTTATAACACCTAATAACATCAAGCGTGTTCATAATAGATCAAGGAAGTGGGGGAACATCCTGTGTTGAAAATACAGGAACTTTCAAATAATGATCGTAATTTCTTGCTGGTATTTGCTTTAGCGACGAATTTGCATTTACATTAAATAACGAACCCAATGGGCAAAATACTCTATACTGGACTGAACGCCCCAGAATAAATCTTTCGACATTAATATTTTGGCAGACAAAATTATTGAACCTTTCGGAACCTTTTGAAACTTGCGGACGGAAACATATTTAAAATTTTGATTGATGTGGTTGCTCCACTACTTGATGAGGTCTCTGGGTAAAATTAAGAGATCTGGTTTTACCTGTAAATTAAAATTCATAAAAGACCCAAACATTCATTCTTTGAAGGAGGTTATTTTTGCAAGGTGTAAATTAATTTCAGACCGGCTACTAACAAATGTCTGGAGCAGTTTTGATAATAGACTTAGATATTATTTACATCAACACGGGTGCGTATTTTAATATCTATTTTAAAAGACTATGTTATTTTATTATGCTGTGTTCTATTGTAGAAATATGTGCAACGGGGTGGTTATCAAATTTCATTGGAACCAACTAAAAGTCAAATAACGAATTATTTGGTAACATAAAAAATTAAAAGAATAATGTAGCCTACGGCGCTATTCATTTGTGTGTAAATTCAACATGGGCATACAAATTGAAAGAATCGGTTCCCCATGCATATTTTCTATGTTCCGCGGTTAAAAAATCACACGGTATAAATTCTCATTTATTAGTTTAAATAATTTGCAACCAAAAGTTCAAATACTTATTATTATTATAGTACGGGCGGAACCTTCGAAGGGCGCTCTCGATAGATTTCGTGAAGAGTTCGCGCGCCTGGTACATTCAATTATGTGGAGGAGAGCGCACGATAGAGTTGTAAATGAATAGCGCCCGCGAAAATATGTGCTTGCTTATTACAGAGACTGTACTCGGCCGGCTGTAGAGAGAGAGCTTTCGCTTGCTATCTGCGCGTCTGGCCAACTTATATTTGTCGTCCTGTATATGGGATGTGTATAAATTGGCGGAAATTCTACAAGTGGCGATATTCTTCTTAAAATCCTGAATAGAAAATATCACGGTAAAATGTTCTACCAAGCCTCATATGCCATCATGATCCTCTTAAAAGAAATGTGCATTAGGCAACATCGCCAGGGCTGTCCTATGTTTTTCAATAATTTCATGATTAATTATGTGGGTTGGGTCAGAGGAGAAGAGTAATAATGATAGAGCGGGTCTTATTTACAGATGTATATGCAAGGTATTTAAAACACATTATGAGTCAATATTGTCGAGAGAAGTCTATTTTGGAAGTCGTCCAGATGAGCGAGCTGTCCTCGAAAGCGTTAGCGAAGCATCTGTGAAGGCTCAGGAAGCATAGTACAACATTTTAGAATTAAGATATGCTCTTTAGAATTTCTGGAAGATTATCCGGTGTAGATTATCCGCCAATTTATACACACCCGATATATCGAGTGATCGTCACTGAGTACTCACTATTCAAATTTCCCACGAAGAACTAGTTGCTGGTAACAAAATTTACCATGCCCAGCTAATTAATGTCAAATTTGATTATTAAATCATTGGCGGGTGTATTAAATGAATTATTATGGTAATATGGGCTCAAGCCCGATAACTAAATTAAATGCTCAAATTGTATTTTAATATTAATAATAGACATATTGATTTAATTTAATCATTTATTGCCTTTCTAGTGAATAAAACAATAGCAATAAATTACAAGAGCTTTATTTAATATAGATTAAAAATATTAAAACAAAAAATATTTATTGACCTTATTATTGAGAAATTAATTAATTTTTAATGTCTATATTAATACAACATTATTATGCGATAACCTGTCTTCTCGAATGTGGGCAAGATTAATTAGTGCACGCCTTGTATAATCACAGCCTATGCATCATACATCAAACATGCTAATTAATGCACCTAATAAATAATCTAAAAATCAATAATCCAAAGAATGTCGAACCAATATATTTGCAAATGATTTCGTATACAAAGAACATGCATTTTTATATCGGTAACTATGTAGATATTTCAAAGAGGCATATTAAATTATTTAATTATTTTTCATGACATGTAATTATACAAGCCTTATTATTTTATATCTCGACATTCTCAACTTCAATTTTGAATAACCTGCAATACCGTAGTAATTGCAGATGGGTTTTTTTTCTGAAAAATAGTTTCAGGTTTCTACCAACATATCTTTTCACAGAATGGAAAATAGTTATAATCACTTGTATCTCCAAACATGTTCATATTAACCATAGAGTAATCACTCTAATATACAAATTATGACCACAAGCCCTTTGGTGAGGTCCGAAATTATTCCAAGTGCATTAATAGCCGTTATACGCCAGGTGTTTGAGATATATATTTATATAATTGTCCGAATTACATTTCTATGCATTGTGGAAGTGACGACGACTTTTACCTTCGTATTTTGTAAATTTTCTAATAACAGATCATATGTCGACTGTAACAAAGTATACATAGGACTAATAAAAAAGCATGTGTAGGGACGAACAAATAAGAGTTATGGAAATAGTATTATCATATTTATGTTTTCCGAAACAATAATTAATGTTTCTAATATCACTATATAGACCACTTTTCCAAGAGGCTACAAACGCCAAATGTGTTTTTCTGTAACACATTCTTTACCCAAGCCTATAAAATTAAACCCCTTAGGCAATAATATCCAGACTATCCATTAGAAGGTAATAATAGATTTATCACACGAAGCCAAGCCCGTCACACCACCCCTCCACAAGACCTCACTAGAACCCCTCCATCACCACCCACTTTCTAACACCTATAAATTCACAAACCGCAAATATCCAAACAGTACTTCTCCACCTGATGATCATCAATGTCGAAATGTCGCCAAAAAGGATATGGACCACAAGATATGGACCACAAAATTTTAATAATTAGATAACTCAGAAACGGTTAAATTTAGCTCAATAAAAGTTATTGTCAGTTTAATTAGTATTAAAGACCACGCATAAATGCAAAAATGTTCCATTAAAAAAACACAAGTTTGTGTTGGCTCTCCGTTGTGGGGCACCTTGTATACATATAAATATTTTCTGATTGCAGAGTCGATAATTATCTACAACTTTTATATAAATCAATTTTCTATCTTAAATATGTAAGGCCAAAGTTACTTTATATATATTCTATGTTTATAATTTAAATTTCCTTAACAATTTACCTGTTGAATTTTTACGCTAATTAAGTTAATTTAATGCTGTAAATAATTCCTTGTATTTTTCGGGTGATGCATAATTTAAGAAAGTTACAGAGTAATCCTATTACATGAAAGTGCTTTTAAGGATAAAGTGGATAAAAACCCGTTAACTATGATATATCATAAATATAAGTAATTGTGCCTACAATTCTAAGGTAAAGCGCATTAACTACAATTACTTTATTTTAAATAACTAGATGGCCGTTGAGACAGAATGTGCTATTTGTTAATTAAAATTGATAAATTGTGGATCGCTAATTGTGATTTTTTAATTTCTTTGTATTGCTTGCGTGATACTTTTTTCACGTACATAAGTTGTTCATTTAGGGAATTGCCTCTAATTATTGCGCATATAAATTTTATGTAATTCCAAAAATCATAGTTTTATAATTAAATTTAAAGAATTACGAAACTTTTAATCATATTTTTAGAAAATTTAGGAGATTGAAAAAATTAATAATGGAAATTCACTAGTATTTACTAGTAGTACATCTTTATTTAACTTTACATACCTATGGATAACAATTTAAAACATATATCGGGTGTGTATAAATCGGCGGATAACCAACACGTGGCTATATTCTTCCTAAAATTCTAAATAGAAAATGTTAATGCAAAAAATTTTGTATCATGACTCATAGGTCATAGCAATTTAAAAGAAATGTACACGTCTGTGCAATAAAATTAAGTCTTATGAGTATTTTTACAATATTCTAGTTATATAATTCGGGCCTGCAACATTTTCAATAAATGATAAAACACCATAACTTGAAAAGAACACTTATTAAAAAGCCAAAACTAAAAAAAAATGAAAATGACGCCGAACTACTGCTGGGTATATAACCATAGTTAAAAATAAAATAACTATTTCCTCGAAGGATGAGTTCTTAAGGTGGCTTCACCGGCTCCGGTTTAGAAACTTTTTAATTTAAGGTCCAAAAAATTTGAAATTTTTTGGGCGTATACTAGATTTAATATTAAAACATTGTAAGAATTTTTCTTTTTTTCTAGCATTTATAACTTTTGTGAAACACATTTTTATTCCAGACATTTAAATCCAAATTCAAATTCAAATCTTTAGAAGTGTTTACATAAAATTAATAAATATAAATCAACTAAAATCACTACAATATTTGAGTAAATAAAGGAGATTTTGCAATTTAAATGAAGTACAATATTTACTAAAATCTTTACTTGATACGTGGTAAATATAGGTTACCGCTCCAAACGTAGCAGCCAATAGAACGGAACAGAAGATACGTTGTGTGTGAGAGAGATGAAATGAAATTAAAACAAACATGTGCACATGGTGTGGTGATGAATTTCTAGTAGAGAAGGGCAAAATTACTACTTTTTGTGAGCCAACATTATTAGATTTGCCCCGGAAACGTTGTGCACACCAACAGAAAAGGCCTCGCTTCCACAGTTGTTTAACTACTTTCTTATGACTCAAAATGAGTTACATATTTTCAACTGGAGTTGCTTGCCTCCGCGACTCACTTCACGGAGTTAACTCTTTGAGTCAACTCACTCATGAATTACCCATGTTAATGTTGATTAGGGTGACGTAAGAATGTTTTCTGTTTGTCTCACCGCGATTATTTCTTCTAACTTCGACAATAGCCTAATGATCTGGTTAACACATGTTTGACCTTAGTACCTGCTTTTATGAGAATTCAAAGGGCACACAAATGTTCGGAGACATATTCCGTGCACAATTCGGCCCGATACTAATTTTCTCCGAATTTCATCGTAAAAATATCGGAAAAATCATGTACGTTTTAAAACAGCTATGCAGAGCAATTGCAACTAGTTAAAAATCTATCCATGGTGGATGTATGTTTTTTTACTAGGAATAATATTAATAAAATGGAATAAGGCCTCAACAGAAATAGGAATGAATACTGCATTTATCCGTGATTCAATGTAGCAATAACCAATCAACAAATGTTTATTTAGTTAGCATTGAGTTAGCTCTTTGTGATAGCGTTGACAATTAGCAACCTAATTATCTTATGAGACGTATTAAATTTTTTAAATAAAAGTATTCCTGATTTGGTTATAATTAGAGAGAGGAGTAGTAGTATAAAACTTTATGAAATCATACATATACATACATATACATACATACATGCACACAAGCATGAGCTCAAAAGGCCATCGACCGAAGTCTTTCAGCCATAGAGAGAGGATTTTATGCAAAATGTATATTTATGTATATTTTCCATATTTTGCACATTTACCCATATAATGCATATTTCGCCTTCTAATGCATATTTTAACATATAATAGTAATATTCAACATTTTGGCGGACATTACAACACGTGCAATTTTCGATGAACTAACATCTAGTCATTCAATGAAATACTAGGCAAATGTTATCAAAACAATGCCAATTCGTCCTGCGATAAACAGTAATTTATGCGTTCACATGTTTTGTCGGTTTACTTTGAAATATGTGAAATATGCGTATAAAAAGAAATTTGAAGAATTGAGGAAAATTAAATTTTTGCAAAATATGATTTGCGATTTTTGTATTTTCCTGTTTTAGAAAATATCGTAGAAATGAAATACATTAGTATTCAGGTTTATATAATTTTATGGTTCAGTGTGAAAGAAAACGGCTCTGTGTTGAGGGTCGTAATTTTCAATAAAGTAAACAAGCTGCGATAAGCCATTCAGTCGAGGACCCATTGACACAGATGAAGAATGGATGTGATGCACATGTTGAAGCCGCCACAATTTTATGTGGGTGCATTTAAAGGATATACATATTTATTTTCTAATGGACTAGATAAAGACAATGCTACTTCTATAAGAGTTCTGGTCTCTGTCGGGTCTCTAGGCCATCGCCGCAGGCCTCAGGTATTAAAAATAATAAATTTTGATGGTGGGTTGGGCTTCGAGCATCTAGCACAGATAAGAGGAGTCGGGGTCGTCTTGTCGACACTTTTGGAAAAAATGGAGTCGCAGTCCATCCCCACCATCCTAAATTTCGAAACGAAGATAGTAGGGCCGGCCACCCAGCGACCAATGACGATGGTGTATAGGTCCAGGTAGAAAGCCCAACCGAGTCGCAGGCCGACAAGACGGGTGCGTGACGTTTTGTCGACACTCTTTTGGCTCATGTGTTAGATAATAAAGAATATTATTATTACTAATAAACATTATATAATTAATACCTTTGGTCATATAACGGACACCTATATTTCTAAATACACTTCTAACGGCGGCCATCGCCCTAGAAAAGTAAACCGCCCCCCCCGCCCTAGGACCCACGCTACGCCACTGTTATTCACTAATTACCTGAATTAATGAATGTGTCGAATTAATTTAATTATCATTTTAAATAATAACAGTAACAGTGTATGTACAACGAAAGTGTATTGTGCAATATAAAGAAGGTTTCAGACCATTCATGAATTCCATAAATGGCTACCAGGCAATCTAAAATAACATCTCGGAATACCCGAGCCACGATTGGTGGGCGAAGCACGACACTTTGGATCTGCACCCCCCTTCCGTCGATGAGGGGTAAGCAGGTAGTGTCGACAAAACGTTACGCACCCGATAAGAGATGTAAGTGATCCGCCCATCAAAAATCGCTCTGACGTCATACCGGTGAAACCCCCGTAAAAGAACCGATTCTTACACTTTCAACGGGAGGAATAAATAAAATTTAAAAATCTGCGCTGTACATTTTCTATTTGTTTTAGAAGTATCTACGAAGAGAGTAGCCAAATCAAAACACAATAATCCAATCTACTTAAGACCAGAGATCTGTATAAAGTAATTAATATATTTACGTTTTTAAATTCTCTGGTAGTTCTAATTATAAATCCTAATATATAATTTCGAACAATCCTTTACGATCTTATCAACATGGGATTTAAATGATAATTTATGATCAAACATAATGCCTAGATCTTTCATGATTTCAGATCTTTCGATGGATTGGCCAATTACATTATAATTATATATAGTGCGATTTAATTTGTTCGTAATCGCTATTTATGTAACAAGTCCACAGTATAGCACTTTCTTGGACGAGACGTTTTATGGCCGAGCAACCGAAGCGAGAGAGGCTGATAATGGAGGCGAGTCCATGAAGTGCTATTGTGGACGAGTTACATATTTACAAAGCTTTATGTTCGACTGCTTTTAGCATTTTTGGAATACTTTTAAAATACAAGTTGAAGTAATTTATTTAGTTTAGGGAAGTAACGCCGTCAAATGTAAATGTAGGGAGAAGATATCGGGTGTGGTCACGGCCTGGGCTAGTAAATGAAACGGTTTTTATCTAGTTCCAATATTTCGCCATTTATTTTTATGGCTTCATCAGGGATGACTAAAAATGAATACAATTTTTGTGAAATGTGCTTGAATGAGGTTATGTATAAAATGAACTTACGATATGTGTTCCAAACTTAATAATAAACATAGCAAACGGCGTCTAATTGTTAAAACATTGCACACTGCACAGTAACAACATCTGCGTGGTATAAAAATTACATTTTAAAACGATATATAAAAGTCATGAGATTAAAAATAAAATCCTCGATTAACGAGGACGCGTGTAAATGATAATGGCGGACATCGGTGTGAGCTGAGTGCTGTACGTGTGCGTCCTCGTTGCCGGAAACCACTCTGATTTGCAGGTTGGGAAACCGTAGAACCAGACAGGCTGTCGGCAACGCGGCGCGGCGGCGGGAAATATGAATTTGAAATTTTGAATTATTTTAAAGTTAAGGTCACAAGATTGACAATTAACTTATGTTAAAACTAAATGCTATTTACTACTGCACCTTTTATCGCCTGGTTGAGTGAAGCTCCAAAGGTAAAATTACTGAAGGTATTATGTTGAGACAAAATTCAAAGAAAAAAACACGGATACTGAAGGTATATTTACTAACAGGGGAAGGTGGCAGTAGTAATTAATGTAGTGATATGGATATCACAGAGGGAAGAGTTGAAAAAAACATGTGAGGTGTGAAGTATGAAGACAAGGGGGCTTGTAGCTGAGGTCAAGGGGACGGAGCATGAAGTGATTTACATAATAAAAACGCATAGCTGGAACTGAGCCCTTCAGTGTCAGACCGGAAGTTCATAGTGTCAGGCTGCTTGGAGATGTGAACCATCTCCAAGAACAGTCTGGCCCTATATTGAAACTACCGATCCAACACCTCCGTGTTCTCAAGATCCACGTTATGCAGAGTGGTATTTGCGTGGGTAGCAAGCGCACATGAATTTTTATTATGTTTTATATCACTCCTATGCTGCGCAACCCTTGACTTCAGCCACTGCCCCGTCTGTCCGACATACTTCTTATTACAGTCCTTACATGGAATTAGGTAGATGACACCACTAATCTGTGAGGGAGGAATTTTGCTTTTGGTAACTGAAAATAATAATCTGATCTGTTTCAGGTTGTATTTAGCAATTCTAATAATGTCTGCTCTGAGGACATTTACGATTTCATTTGTGAGACCTGGGATGTATGGGATTTTTCTGTATTCAAATGGAACAGGAGGATCGGGGGGTTGTGGGTTTATAATTGGTACATCGGCGGTTTGACCTGGGGAATTGTAAATAATTTTCTTAACTAAATTTTGAGGGTAACCATTATTTCTGAATGTAATTTCTAGTTTCCGGAGGTTAGTAAGTAATAGGGAGGGATGACAAATTTTCCTTACTCTGTTTTTTATTCCAATAAGTGTATTCACCTTTTGAGATGTTGGGTGATTGGAATGGAAGTTTATGTAACGGCCAGAGGCTGTTGGTTTCTGGTACCAGTCAAAGAAAATTGTGTTGTCATCCCTCCTTATCACCCTAACGTCCAGGAAGGGGACACTATTATGTGATTCTATTTCTACTGTAAATTGGATATGAGTGTTGAAAGAATTGAAAATATCTATTGTCTGTTGAATTTTATCTTTAGGGACAGCCAAGATCAGATCGTCGACGTATTTTTTTATGAGTGGTAGCAGGGGGATGATGTTGTCCAGGACATAGTCCATGATAATGTTTGCTATAATGGGACTAAGTGAAGATCCCATAGGGGTGCCAAAAATTTGTAAGTAAAATTCCTCCCCCACAGTAAAGTAACTAGCGTTGGAAATGTGGGTGACTGTTTCAATAAAAAGTGCCTGTGTAAAGTTACAATTTGGTTCTATGAGGGGCCATCTCTCCGTAATAACTGTTAGGACCAGATCAAGGGGGATATTTGTGAAAAGTGAGACAACATCTAATGAAATGATTTCATAATCTGGAGGTAGCTGATGGTTATCAAATTCTTGTGTAAATTCAAATGAGTTTGTGGTGTTATAATCTCTGTAATAGGCTAGTGAGGTGGAAAGGATCTTTGCGATGAATGCTGAAATTTTTCCTGAAGGGGTATTTAAAGTTGCAACTATTGGCCGCAAGGGAACGTCTTCTTTGTGTATTTTTGGTAAACCATGTAATTTCGGCGAAGTGGAATTGTAAACCATTAATTGTAAACCATTAATGTTTTTTTCTTTGAATTTTGTCTCAACATAATACCTTCAGTAATTTTACCTTTGGAGCTTCACTCAACCAGGCGATAAAAGGTGCAGTAGTAAATAGCATTTAGTTTTTACATAAGTTAATTGTCAATCTTGTGACCTTAACTTTAAAATAATTCAAAATTTCAAATTCATATTTCCCGCCGCCGCGCCGCGTTGCCGACAGCCTGTCTGGTTCTACGGTTTCCCAACCTGCAAATCAGAGTGGTTTCCGGCAACGAGGACGCACACGTACAGCACTCAGCTCACACCGATGTCCGCCATTATCATTTACACGCGTCCTCGTTGATCGAGGATTTTATTTTTAATCTCATGACTTTTATATATCGTTTTAAAATGTAATTTTTATACCACGCAGATGTTGTTACTGTGCAGTGTGCAATGTTTTAACAATTAGACGCCGTTTGCTATGTTTATTATTAAGTTTGGAACACATATCGTAAGTTCATTTTATACATAACCTCATTCAAGCACATTTCACAAAAATTGTATTCATTTTTAGTCATCCCCGATGAAGCCATAAAAATAAATGGCGAAATATTGGAACTAGATAAAAACCGTTTCATTTACTAGCCCAGGCCGTGACCACACCCGATATCTTCTCCGTAATTTATTTATATATATTTTAATCATAGTGTGCATTTGCACTAGTGTCAGTCATTGTAAATTTTATAGACTATATCCCGACAAACGTAGCAAGCCGAAATTCGAATGAATTAGAACCAATCAGATTCTATATAACTTCTGTTTTCAGGAAACATATCATGTAGAGTTCGAATGCGACTTTGTGATTGGTTCTCTACTCGCATTATGTTTCAGCACATGATTGGTTTAAAGAAAAACAATGTTAAATGTCAAACGTCAGTTTGCGGGTAGAACGCTATTAAAATTAGTGAAAACTCCGCATTGAAAGTGTTTCTCTTGAAGTAATTCAAGAAAAAGGGAAAGAGGCCCAACCAAAAAGTTTGAGCGGAGTCACTAATATGACCTGTACTCGGGAAGTCATTTCTACAATATTGGAAAACAGGGCACATAACTTGCGAAAAGCGAACGGTAAGTACTGTAAATAGTAATTAACGTTATAAGTCCGGGAACACATACTTTACAGTATGAGTGAGACATTTAAAGACGAGGCGACAAAGGAGTCTTGAAATTCGAAACGATACTGTAAAAAGTGTTCACGGACGAATGTCGTTATGTATTTTATTTCATTCTGTGTCAAATTGCGTTTTAAAGAAACATTTAAATTAATTTAAAAATTACTATAACAGATGCTCCAAATCTAGTTACATTTTCGTAACATGATTAGCAACGGTTGTTAGGCAAATGTTTAATTTGTTTAAATAATTTGTTGTGTCAAAATGAATTCTTATGCAAATTGCCCAGAAACTGTAAATCCTCCAGTAATTGTAAGAAAATCTGAAGAAGCGTGTGCGAAATTAATACCTATTAAGTCTGGTGAAAGGTATCAAAAACAATTCAGTCATTTTTGTGAATGGAAAGCAGAAAATAATGTGATGAAAATTACGGAAGAAGTTATGTTGGCCTATTTTTTAGATTTGGTAAGAATTTAAATGATTACATTTATTATTTTATTTGTGAACTAATGTTTTTAGTCTAAGAAAATAGGTGCGTCTTCTTTGTGGCCGAAATATTCCATGATAAAATCAACATTAATTGCGAATGAAAATCTCGTTTTTCTAAAGTGGTAGCATTCCTGAAAAAACAATCAATTGGTCATGAATTGAAACAATCTAAAACATTAACCCGAGAAGAAATCTATAGAGTTATGAAAGAAGCTTGTACTGATAAATTTCTTCTGGCAAAAGTAAGAGGAAATTTTAAATAAAACAAGAAAATATACGATTTTTTTTGAATTTACAGGTTGTAGCTTTGATTGGAGTAGCTGGTGGTTGTAGAAGAGAAGAATTGTACAATATTTCACTAGACGATATCCAGGAAACTCAAACGCAGTTAGTAATTACAATTCCGTGCACTAAGACAAATCAAAGAAGAACCTTTACTGTAATAAACGAAGTAGATGAAATTAAATGTTTGGAGTTATTCAGAAAATAGGTATCACTGAGACCAAAAAATGTTAATCATAGAATGTTAATTTTGGGATATAGAAATTCAAAGTGTAGGAATACACACAATTGGAGGGATGCCAAAACAAATTGCACTGTTTTTGGGTCTTCAAGATCCTGACAAGTATACTGGTCATTCGTTTCGGAGAACTTCTGCTACGCTTTTGGCCAATGCTGGTGCTGATTTAGCAGTACTAAAAAGACACGGTGCTTGAAAGAGTTCGTCTGTGGCTGAAAAATACATAGAAGACTCTGTGGAAAACAAAAATAAAATTGCTAGGATGATACTGAATGGAGAAACCTTTGTCGAAGTATTGCAGCAGCAAAACAAAGAAATTATTAATAAAACTAGTTTTAGAAGTAATTTTCCTCCAGTAACTATTGAGGGCAATACAAATTGTACTATTAATCTGAACATTAATATTTAAGTTTAATTGTTAATTTTTATTATACATATATTATGTATTTTTGAATAAATTATTTCTTAAATTTGAATAATTGTTATTGCCATGATTAATTTTGTGTTTCCAATGGCAACACTTTACCGGACCGGCCGTTTTTTGTGTTTTCCCGGATTGAAACTGTTGACGTAAAGTATTGGAATTTGACACAGTATGAAATAAAAAAAATAAACTCCATATGGAATACCAGTGCAAAGTTAGAGTAAGTTTTAGGCAACAGCCCCTCGCCCTTTCGGGTTCGGGACTGTTGCCAAACAATACGACTTCGTTTGTCGAAATCGCACAAACTTGTTACCGATAATTTCCAATGCACTTTTGCAATTATTCTTCAGGAGTAAGTGTAATGAATAATAGTAAGTACTATCGCTATAAACCACTATCATAGTTGATCTCTCTTTTTCATAAGAAATTTGCATTGTATTTATTGGGTGTTCTAACCAAAATTAAAATCTGTCATTTCTGACACTGACATAAGAGTCCAATTTACTTTATCAATTATGGGACTAGTACGAAATGGACACCATTCTGGCCTAAAAATAAGCCACCAAAGTTACTATTTTCATACAGTCGAACATAATAGATATTTATTTAACAAGTCCACAATATAGCGCTTTCTTGGACGAGACATTTTATGGCCGAGCGAGCGAAGCGAGAGAGGCTGATAATGGAGGCGAGTCCATGAAGTGCTATTGTGGACGAGTTACATACAAAGCTTTATGTTCGACTGCTTTTAGCATTTTTGGAATACTTTTTAAATACAAACTGAAGCAATTTATTTATATATATTTTAATCATAGTGTGCATTTGCTGCCTCACTAATATCATTCATTGTAAATTTTATAGAGAATGGATGATTAGGTTAAACAATCTAACTCGCACAATAAACGTCCAAACCTTGCAAACTTCTTCAGGAGTAAGTACTATCGCTTTAAACCACTATAATAGTTGATCTCACTTTTGCATGCGTAATTTGCATTGTATTTATTAGGTGTCCTAACCAAAATTAAAATCTGTCATTTCTGACACTGACATAAGAGTC
The DNA here is from genome assembly GCA_910593695.2 of Ocypus olens. Classification (NCBI taxonomy): domain Eukaryota; kingdom Metazoa; phylum Arthropoda; class Insecta; order Coleoptera; family Staphylinidae; genus Ocypus; species Ocypus olens. The sequence continues at coordinate 30,239,656 of OU343047.1, forward strand.
CAATTTACTTTATCAATTATGGGACTAGTACGAAATGGCGTACATTTTGCCTAAAAATAAACCCACAAAGTTACTATTTTTGTACAGTCGAACATAAAGTAAATTACACAACATTTTTTAATATTTAATTTAAGTCCATTATTACGACACCATTTATTAAAACGATACAGATTTTCTTGTAAAATATCACAGTCACTGGTAGATTTGATTCGCTTAAAAAGTTTGAGATCATCGGCGTACATTAAAAAAACACAGCTAAATATATCACAGACATTATTCATAAATAAAATAAACAACAGAGGGCCTAGATTGGTACCCCACTTGTGGCTAGGTATTCCTTGGACACATGGTTTCCATATTCCACATATTGAAGACGTTCTCTCAGGTACGAATCAATAACATGTATAATATTGTCATTAATATCATACTTTCTAAGTTCTTCGATTATGGTTTTATGTGGTAAGCGGTCGAAGGTTTTAGTTAAATCCGTATAGATTACATCAGTCTGGAGATGATGTTCTATGTTTGAGTAGAGTTCTTCCGTAAAACCTAAACAGATTTGTAAGAGTTGATCTTCTCTTCATGAATCCATGCTGTCTGCTGTTAATTTGAGTGTAGGTTTTGTTTTAAACGTGGTCTGTAATAATAGTTTCAAACACTTTAATACATAGAGTATTAATATTGGCCTGTAGTTAAGTATATCTGGTTTATCACCTTTTTTGCGAATTGGTGTTATTTTCGCTTTCTTCCAGATCGACAGAAATATACCAGTACTTAATATTAGATTAAAAATATGGGTTAAGGGCTTTGCAATCAAAATCGCAGTATCTTTAAACACAAACTCCGATATACCGCCTGGACTCATAATTTGTCTAGATTTTAATGTTTTTAGTTGATTAAGTACAATTGATTTAAGTTGATTCGGTGATTGCAAAATTTCCCATTTTTGTTTGAAATGTTTTTTTTATTCGTGGTATCAGATGTATTGGGCTGTATAAACGAGGTACTGAAATGAGTTGCGAATTTATCAACAACTTCTTGCTCATGTTTTAATGTTTCTGTGTCTGATTTCTTTCTGCTATTGTTATTTTTGTTATTTATGAAGGACCATATTTCTTTAGGTCTTTTTTTATGTTCGGCGTCATCGATATAACATCTGTACTCTTTGTTTATATCAGAATTGACCTTAGCTTCCAATTTTCTTAACTTGTTTAAGGGTGTTTTGTTCTTAAGATTTTTTTAACCGACGTTTCAAACAAGTTTTTATAAAAAAATATCAGACGCGAGTTCAACATTTGTACTTTGGTAAAGCTAAGGCCAATTAATTTTGCAAATATCTTCATAAAGTTCGCTTAAATTTACTCGTTTAAGGTTATATTTAGATGCCGATGAATTTCTTGCTACGCCCAACCAAACAAACCATTAGAGGAGTTCGAAACGTGGCTCACCAGCCTAGAGAGGTGTGCAACAAACATGGGGTGCCCGCTGCTGATAGGGGGCGACTTCAACGCCAAGGCCCACCAATGGGAGAAAGCTGAGTGGACAGGAGGGGGAAGTTACTACTTGATATGCTGGCGAAACTTAATATGGAGGTAGCCAGCGAGGGGTATGAGCCCACGTTCTCCAGGCAAAACGCAAACTGCATAATAGATCTGACGCTAGCCTCCCCGAGTATCCTGGGAAGGGTGCAGCGGTGGAAGGTTCGGAATGATCTGGAGAGTCAGAGCGATCACCGCTACCTGACATTTTGGCTGATGGTGTCTACCGAAGAGGAGGTTCAGCGGGCACCGACGGGAATTTGGTGGAAAACCAAACAAATGGAGGTGGAGAGGCTGGTGAAATATATGGGGGTAGGCACAGGCAGTTCAGCACGGCGGAGGAGGAAGTGGAAGCCTTTTCGAGGAGGCTAAGGGCGGCCTGCGAGGTGGCGATCCCAAAGAAAAGGAGGATAGTGGATACCGGGAAAACCTGGTGGACGGAGGAGGTCGCGGCGGCCAGGGTCAAGGCAAACTCGGCGAGGAGGGACCTGAGCAGAGTTAGCGATTTTGGAGGAGGAGTGTGCGGAGGCGAAAGCGACGCTGAGGAAGGCGATAAACTCCAGCAAAGAATCAAAATGGAGGGAGCTCCTGGAAGAGGTGGAAGCGGACGTATGGGGACGCCCCACCGAATCGCTGGCTGACAGAATAGCGTCAGTCATGGAGGAGTCAGGGGGACTATCTCCGAACTAGTAGGGGTTCCGTAAGGGCAGATCCACAGTGGACTTACTGCTAGAATGCCTTCAATTCCCTTCCCTGGCCGGTGGTAATGAGGTCGCTGGAGGACAGGGGGATACCGGGGTACCTGAGAAGAATGGTGCGCAGTTATCTGGACGACAGGCACCTGGAATTTGAAGGAGAGGCGAGCTAATCAAAACCAAGCTAACCGGAAGGATACCGCAAGGATCGGTACTGGGACCACTATTGTGGAACATCGCATATGATAGGGTTCTTCAACTGCGTCAGCCATAGGGAGTAAACGTGATAGGATTCGCGGATGACATCTTAATCATCGTTAGGAAGCGCGAAATGGCGGACGTTAAGAAGACTGTCTAGGAGGCGGTGCAGCGGGTGGCGAATTGGATGAAATCAGTTGGCCTGGAGCTGGCGACCGGCAAGACAGCGGCGGCCCGGCTGTCGAGGAGGAGGGCGGGCCGAGTCAGAGGCGAGAGGTTCTTGCTGCTAGGGCACCAAGTAGAAACAGGCCTGACCCTGAAATATTTGGGGGTAGTGTTCGAGGCGAACCGGCTGCACAGCACCCAGGTGATGATGGCGGCGGAGGGGGCGGTAAGGGCGGCCAGAGCTGTGGCTCGGCTTATGGCTAATGTCGGCAGGCCAAGCGAAGCCAAGGGAAGAACCCTCGTGGGCGTAGCGGAGACCAAACTATATTACACAGCACTGGCATGGGAGAGCTGCGTGGCCTCGAAAGGTTGGGCAGAGCACTCAGGCCATGCGCGCTGAGGGTCATCCGCTCCTACAAGACAGTGTTAACGGAGGCGGCGCAGGTACTGGCTTCCATGACCCCCCCGGACATTACAATCACGGCTAGGACAGCGACCCATCGGAGGGTAGCCGAGGGTGCTGATAAGAGGTTGGTAAGGAAGGAACAAGCGAATAGTCAGATCGGGGCGTGGCAGGACAGGTGGGCGAAGGGTACCAAAGAAGAATGGACGAGGACCCTCATCCTGAATATACGATCATGGGTGACTAGGAAACATGGAGAGGTGGGCTACCACCTATGCCAGCTCCTCACTGGACACGGCGGGTTTCTGGTATACCTGGCCAGGATTGGGAAATCGGAGGAGGAGTACTGCCAGGTATGCACAGGGGAGAAGGACGATACGGAGCACACTTTGACGAAGTGCTCCCTGTGGCACGAGGAAAGAGTAACGTTAGCGGAGGCTCTGGGGGTAGGAATTACAGAGCCCTCGCTGGTTAAGCGCACGCTCGATTTTGGATATTATCACAGCTCTTGTACAAGTTTTTACAAAAAAATATCACACACGAGTTCAACATTTGTACTTTGCTAAAGCAAAGACCAATTAATTTTACAAATATCTTCATAAAGTTCGTTTAAATTTGCTCTTTTAAAGTTATATTTAGATGCCGATGAATTTGTGGAAAATTTAGAGACAGTTTCGGTTTTAAATTTTATTATTCCATCTAATGCTGGATGATGATTATCAATATTTTCTATGGTTTACTTGTTTTACACAATTAAAATTGATAAAATTTAACAAAGGACTCAGACTACAATTCTTATTTTTGCTGTTTTCAAAATATTCTTTAAAGTGTGAGGTTCAGTACTGCAGTAATATAATCTTCAGTTATATACATTTGTGCATCACCCAACGTGTGATTTATACATGCAGCTAGAGTCTTCCCAAACTCTGGAAACTCATAATTATTCAGCGAGCACCGCATGAACATAATGTAAATATAGACACAGAAGACGATTCATTTTAAATTTGGTGATGCGGTCACTCGTAGATTTGCTATCGCGTTCTCTCTGAATACTTTCTCACTCTGCGCAAAAATTACCCCCAGGTGTTACGGCATTTTGGGATGGCTTTACCTGATAGGACCTCGCGATTCTTAATTATCAAACCGCATTAAAATATTTGCAATCAATTGATTTGCCAATACATCTTCTCCACGCAATTGTAATTGCGCGAAAATGTAAATACAGCAAACAGTACACCGGGATCTTCACACGTGAGTTGTGGCAATATTCGCATGTGCAACGTGCGGTTTAAACCCTACAGCAGACTTATTCAAATTTTCATAAATTGTTACATGTCATCAACCTTCCAGGCCGGGCGCCAAATCTGTAAGACCCGGTCCGCGAATAAACGTTCGTCAATTTTCAGCAAACTGTTTTTTCGAGTTGTCTAGCCGAGCACCTTAATAATTTCTTTGTTAGTTCACGTTTGGTTATTTGAAATTCAAAAATAAAGTTTAGTCAAATTTTATGTAGGAGATTTTTTTTATTGAAGTATCTGAGACCCAGCGCCCGCTACGGTTTCAAATTTATGGCGCCCCGCCTGGAAGGTTAACAACATTTGCAATCAAATATTATTACCAAATCTACAGAGTTATCCAATCGAATTTGATTATCAACTATTTTTTAAATATTTCATAAAATATATAATAGTTATAGATTATTAGTATTATGCAAAATATTTCAACATGATGTCATGAATAGAACAATTCATGTGCATACAAGGTAAATGTTCTTGAGACATTTCAATAATCAATGTATTGAAATGTGGAACAGGCGTACAGCATTCCTTTCCGTAATTAAAAATGCATTGTGGCTTTGTAGGAGTTGTGGAGGTCTACTTTAATGTTATCTCTCATTGAATGATTAATATTCCTCCCTATTATATACGATATGCATCTAAATGCCCTCCGAGTGCTAAAGCATATACTTATCTCACATTTTTAATTATTTAAATTGTATGGTATGCCCATGCAAATTAAATTTAATGTAAAGCAGATTGGACTTTCATTCATATATTGTGTTTGATTTATTTTATCAATATGTTACAATAAACTTGATTAAGAAGAAATTAGCGAAAATATTATTAAGTGAAACTGATGGCAAAATAGTCTGCCATGTTGATCAGAAGAATCGCGCAAACAATAGCCACTTTCAGACATTATATTTGTCATTACTCATCAACAATACGAATTTTGTAATGGTTTGTTAGTTTTAAGAAAAGCGTTTTAAAGGTTTTTTTTCGAAAATGGAAGCCCTAAGTACAGTCGTGCATCAAATTGTTGACGTTAATATAAGATTTAAATTCCAGTTACCCTTTTCTTTTACATTTTTGAAGCAACACTTTTTTTCCATTTCCCCCTTCCCAGTCGAAAACATGGTCGAAAAATGAAAAATGTAAATCTCAATGATAAACTTTGACCTCCAATTAATTTGAAAAAATATATCAAATGATGAAAGAAAATTGAAAAATATTCAGATTTTTTAATTTTGAAAAAGAAAGTTATACCACTTTGTGCAAATGCTGGTAATCACAAAAATGTACAGGTTTCAAGCTCCATCTGGCACACGGCAAGATTTGTTTTTTTCTTAAATTAGTTAAAATAAATTGGGACTCGTTGTCTTTTCTGACGAAGAAGCCAGAACTACATTTTCCGATACGTTCTTCCTGTTTTTAAGGTTGCACCAGTCCATGAACAGTTTCAATGATTTCTCATACAATGATTTTGATTTAAAAAAAAACAGATTTAAAACTGCGGCATCTATTTCATTGTGGAGATCTTGTGCAGTAGTTGGCATTGCCTCATCTGCGCTACCGTTTCTGTATTCACCCATTATAATTATACCGTTATACCGGGTGTAACTGAATTCTGGTAGACCTCAAATATCATTTGCATTTTTACTTATATCTTTATGAAATTCAGTGCACTGCTTTTAGAGAATAAAATGTGTCAATATGTGGACTTTTAATTTATATGACTTTAACTTTACTGTTTCAAATGGTAGCCCTGTATATTTTTACATAATCTAATTCGTCTCTAAATTATGAGTTTAGAGATGTATCATCAGTGACATATTGGCAGTTAGTTTTTTTGTTTAAATTCAAATTAAATTAACCCAAAAATAAATTTAAATTAAATTTGAACAAAAAACAGAGATTGTGAGACGTTGAATTAATTTGCCTGGATGAACGGTACCCTACACCATTGGGATACAATTAATGGCCTCTTACAGTGACGGGGGAAACCCTCTGAAGTAACACCCATTTATATATAATAACATCGCATTCTATGATTGATAGCTAGTAAGGCACAGCTTAACGAATGTAATTACTGCCATTTTCGAAATAATCAGTCATTTCAGAGAGTTAAGTTGTTACTAAACATTACGAAATAATAGCTATTAATGTTACACGTGCATAACAAACGTGCTTTATTAGACGAGCCGATGCTTATTACTCATGTTATTTACATAAAAAAATCATACATTTAAAAAATTTAAAAATGCAAAGAAATTCTTAAATTTACCCCAAAATTAAGAATATAGTTGCTAATATCAATGTAACACGGTTTATTTTATTTGATTGATTATTTTACTTTATTTCACAAGTGGGTAATAAGTCACTTTATTCTTTAACTACCAACTGTCGTCTCGGCGTCATAGCATCTGCTCAGATTTAAACTGCCGCTCGATCTCCTAGTTATATAATAGGTATATATTATAGATATACTATTTTCATTATTTCCGTTCTTAATTCTCTACTGATAAAATATTTCTCAAATTGTGAGGAGTAAATTTCAGGCAGTTTCTGATGGAAACTTTTCATGTGACTGATCCATTTCTTCAGTGGAAAAAAAAGTTAATTTACTTCTTGTTTTTTACCATATCTGACAAGTGACTATGTAAGTATGCGGCACATTTTTGAGCCAATTTTAAATATACTATTAATTTATTCCATTATTTCATATTGAAATGCGATTTTTTTATGCTCGTACAAAATTCAAATTTATACATTTACCTTGCTGAATAACTTGTAGAAGGTTTTATAATTTTGTTGAGAGTTCTTCAAATAAATCGTTATTATACTTCGAATGAAGTAAGAAACCCATACTGGGACATATTTTATAATTCTAGTGCATTGCTGAATGGCCGACAAGATCATTCAATATGGATTTAGTGTTATATTCAAGAAACGAATTAGTTAGATAGTTCGAGCAGATTGACATTGCATACACGTATGGCAACTCACGATTTCAATGTAAATTCTGATCTAGATAGAATAATGCGATACAATGATTTCCATTAAATAAGCTATAAACGGGATCACAATACCTATTTCAAGCAAATTACGAACGGAAATTAAATATTTTTTTCACAATATTTCCTTTTTAGTACCCATTTAAACTACAGCAATTTTATAATTACTCATGGTACTCGTAATTACATATAATATTTATTATTACATAGAAATACTTCTGTTAAATCGACTATATTGCATATACAAAACTAAGTTTTGCTAATTTTATCTGCCGCACAATCAAGTGAAATAAATAAAATGTATATTTATATAACTAATTAACTTCTCACTTAACCCATGCTGAAACATTTATGTATTATTCTGATTGATTAAAACACTTGGTTTTGTTTCACCTCACGCTTTCGCCTTCGGGATACAAATTAGTACCTCAGGAAAAATCACGCATATCTGTTTCTGGATATATACCAGGTATCTGTAAAAGCCCCATTACTTATTTGATATTTGAGATATCGACTTCTAGTTTTCTTGAACTGGTACCCACACTTACTCTACATATTTTAAATATATATAACGAAGGGGTATAACAGCCGTTATAGTTAGAAAACCGAATTTAAGTAACGGATGTGCGGCTTGGGTCTGGTAGGAAAACTCTTGTTATTTACTGCCAATATTTCGCCGTTTATTTACAGCTTCATCAGGGCTCTAAGTGAAACGATCAACACGTGGTATTAGTTAACATAACCTACAATATTTATGTTATACTTACTAAATAGTGAGTTTTTAGTAAAACTAGCAACCGTGAATATTGGAAACATCTTTAAAAAGTTACATAGAAGCACAAGGGACAATGATGGATGATGAAAACATTACGCGTGAACAGATTAAAAAACTTGATTAATTAACATGGTAATTGAACCAAGATGGACGCCATATCAGAGATGGAATGTCGGTTTCGGAGAGCCGAAGGAGTTGAATATAGCAACGGAAAAATCGACGTGTCAAACGTGCAGCCAACGTCGATGCAGCTACTCCAAAACCGGTACTCCACTCAACAGGGCAACCAACTAGGGAATTTAACAGTAAATTAATTGGTGATACGGAAGCGACATTTCGCAACCGGTGGAGCGAGTTAAAACTAATTTAATTGTCTATTGAATCTACATATTGAATTTCAATCTATGGAAAAGTGTTGAGAAAAAGAACTCTGTAATGGCTGAGAATAACAAAGAGTAACCTTATTTCTTTTTTAAAGAGCCGAACATGCTGACTATTAATTATTGGATAATAATATGATATTAAATCAACAGAAAATTAATCTGTAAAATTATATGTAAGAGAATTATTTAGGAAAATCATTTAAGAAAATTATTTAAGAAAATTATTTAAGAAAAATTAAATTGAGTGCAGTGCAAGGGTTAAAAATTAATTGTAATATGATAATATTATATAAAATGAATTTTGAGAGGTTGGGCCGAAATTGAATTTTGGGAGAATTTGTGAAAATGAGAAACGGTAACAATGGAAAACTAGTCAGAATCATCCAAGCGTAGCGGCAAATACTTTTTGCAGCTAAGGAGGTACGAGTAAATGGTGCTCAGCCCATCAGTGTCTGTTTTGAAATTCATGACACTTTCGGTGTTAACTATCTCAGACATTTCAAGGAAAAGTCTGCTTTTGTAATTGGGTTCTGAGCACAACACACTCGCACCACCAAAGTTGACAGAATGGCCTTCTGTGTTGGCGTGTACAGAGAGTGCGCAAGATGCCTTTTTTAATTTTATGTCGCTTTTGTGTTGGGTGAGTCTGGATCGCAACCACTGTCCCGTCTGACCAATATAAGACATACTACAGTCTCCGCAAGGAACAGAGTAAACCACATTGCAACGTTGACCTACTGGTGTCATGTCCTTCATTTTTGAGAAAAGTAATTTAAGGGGTTTGGGATTGTATCTGGCAATGCGAATTTTGTCATTTTTTAAAGTTTGAATTAATTTGGAAGTTAACTGGGGGGCGTCGATGATTTTTCTGTATTGACGGGGTGTAGGTTGTTCAATTTGATCATTAGGATCAGGAGTAATACGGACGACCGGATCTGTGATGCCACTGTAGATCAGTTTTTTGACTAGCAACGGGGGGTAACCGTTGTTGATGAATATGGAAGTTAGTTTTTTTAAGTTTTTGTTTAGTAAGGAAGGATGACAAATGTTTTTTACACGGTTCTTCATGGCAACCAAGATGTTCTTTTTTTGGTTGAAAGGGTGATTGGAGTAATAATTGATATATCTGCCCGAGGCAGTGGGTTTTTGGTACCAATCTAAAATGATAACATTGTCATCCCTCCTTACTAACAAGGTATCCAAAAAAGGAACACTGCTGTTGGTTTCCTCTTCCATTGTGAACTGAAGATGGTGGTTGAAATTATTGAATACCGGGTGTGGCACTTAAGACGCCTCGGACCATAGCTCCTTTACGATAAAAGCTATTGACAAAAATCTGAGAACAAAGTGGTGCATAGTTACCGTCGCTATGTTTCAAAAATATTTCTAATCATCAGTGGCGTGCCGTACTCCAGTGGCGTACCAAACTTATGTTTTTTTAAATGGAATGCCCTATTTTTTATTGCAGATTTGGAAAGTGCTCGACGATTACTTATTTTTTTATCTAATATGTTATACCCTTCACTTTAGCGGTTTCGCTGTTATAACCCCTTCTTTCAAAATTGCGCTCAATTTTTGAGATTTTTTTGTAGAGAAACTAATTGACGCCGGCGCCTAAATTTTGAATTGAGGTACAGGTTAAGACCTCGTATACCTTCACATAATTTTTTTTCGGGTAATTTATGGAAAAAAAATAATTTTTGATTGATCTTTGCATGTTGTCATTTTTTCCGAAAATTTCAAATGGCACCCCGCTAAAAAAATTACGGCGTTGTACAGCCAAAACTCTAAATTTTTCATTGGTGTAAAAAAAATTACACATTGCATAACAAAATTTCGGAGAAAAAAGGAATTTCATCGCAAATGTCGGGAAACGTTTTCCGTTCCCAAGTGTGCCATGAGAAAACAAATACACAAATACGGTCAACATAATAGTATGTACCTATTTATTCAACATGATATGAAAAATGCAGATAAAGAAAATTTAACAACTTAAACTAAATGTTCGAAATGACGACCTTCCTGCTGGAGGCATAACCGCAACTTCGACTCACAGGCTCTAGACACTGCCCTAAGGACTTCTGGTGATATACCGCGGAAAGCCGCGCGGATTCTCTCCCTCATATCCTCGACAGTAGTTGGTACCGTCCTGTAAACCTCGTCTTTGATATGGCCCCAAAGGAAGAAGTCAAGGGGAGTGAGGTCTGGTGATCTTGGCGGCCACCTCACAGGACCCCCACGACCAATCCAGGAGTCCGGATACGTTTCATCGAGAAATTCCCGAACGACACAGCTATTATGTGCAGGAGCTCCATCGTGCTGGAAAACTATCTGTCGAAGAGCGGCTAGAGGGACATTTTCCAAGAGATCATCCAAGTCGTCGCGAAGGAACCTCAAATAACTGTTGCCGTTCAGGTGCCCCTCGATGAAATAAGGACCCAAAAGGTGTTCTCCAAGTATGCCTCCCCAAACATTCAGCGACCATCTTTGCTGGTGGTTTATCATTCGCATGGCTTGTGGGTTTTCATCGGCGTAATAATGGTAGTTGTGGCGATTGACATGCCCATTTCTAAGGAACGTTGCTTCATCAGAAAATAATACGCGCATAAGAAATGATTCCTCCTGCTCAATTTTGTTGATAGCCCACATGCAGAAATCTTGCCTCGCATGAAAATCTTGAGGTTGTAATTCTTGGTGCAGTTGAATCTTAAATGGACGGAATTTGTACTTTTTAAGAACACGATGTACGGATCGCGTTGAAATATCGTGATTCCTACTAATATCACGGATACTGGTATGAGGATCTTCAATAACTGCCTCCAGAACCTGCAGTTCATTATTTTCGGTAATAACTGCCTTCTTTCTAACTCTCCTTGGCCGTTTCACACTTCCCGTAGTAGTAAATCTCTCCAACACTTCACTTTTTGAAACGCACGTTCATTTGGATGTGCCCTGTGCGGATATCTCGCAGCGTACACTCGTGATGCCAAGAAACAATTCTTGTTACATTCTCCAAGAATAAATATCATGTCAACCATTTCCTCTTGAGTTCTGAACATTTTTAGAACGTTTATCAAAAATGACTTATGGCTGCTACTGACGTCTAATAATTTACTTTGGCAATTACCAATCTTTTGTTTTCTCATGGCACACTTGGGAACGGAAAACGTTTCCCGACATTTGCGATGAAATTCCTTTTTTCTCCGAAATTTTGTTATGCAATGTGTAATTTTTTTTACACCAATGAAAAATTTAGAGTTTTGGCTGTACAACGCCGTAATTTTTTTAGGGGGGTGCCATTTGAAATTTTCGGAAAAAATGACAACATGCGAAGATCAATAAAAAATTATTTTTTTTCCATAAATTACCAGAAAAAAAATTATGTGAAGGTATACGAGGTCTTAACCTGTACCTCAATTCAAAATTTAGGCGCCGGCATCAATTAGTTTCTCTACAAAAAAATCTCAAAAATGGGACGCAATTTTGAAAGAAGGGGTTATAACAGCGAAACCGCTAAAGTGAAGGGTATAACATGTTAGATAAAAAAATAAGTACTCGTCGAGCACTTTCCAAATCTGCAATAAAAAATAGGGCATTCCATTTAAAAAAACATAAGTTTGGTACGCCACTGGAGTACGGCACGCCACTGATGATTGGAAATATTTTTGAAACATAGCGACGGTAACTATGCACCACTTTGTTCTTAGATTTTTGTCGATAGCTTTTATCGTAAAGGAGCTATGGTCCGAGGCGTCTTAAGTGCCACACCCGGTATATTCAAGATATTCTCTTTTTGGTTAGCAGGGACAGCACAGATATATATATATATATATATATATATATATATATATATATATATATATATATATATGTTTTTGTACAGGGTGTCCCAATATACATAACAGAACAAAGTTATGTCTTTTATGTCCCATATTTTATACTTTATTTTCAACCCTCTTGAGAAGCAGATAAAAATAGTATAAGATAGTATGGGTCTATTGTGGTCGGTTGGTTAGTTATGGGCAAATTTGTGGCAAAAACATGTACACATTGAAAACATTGCAGAAGCGTTCCTAGCAAAGACAGCATCATTATTTATACACCAGAAAATTTCCCACATCATAAAGAATAATATACATCGGCTTTGATTCTCTTTTATTCATAGTGCTATACAGGGTGTCAACATAGGCAAAACAATGGATAACTATTTTTTTCAAATGGAACACCCTATATAAGTTATGGTATTTCTAATAAGCTTTCCAATGATATACAGTTTGTATGACAAAATATGAATGATTATTGAGATTTATCAATAAAAACATATTTCTTTTGTCACCTTCTGCTTATTTTTGGATTTTCAGCCAAAACTATGCATTTTCAGGAAAAATTATAAGAGACCAAAGTTGTAGAGCGAAACATTTCCGATCGATATAGGTCTTTCAACTTTCAAGATAATGCGTGCATTGCCCGCCAGAGCGCGCAAAATCGTGACCGTATATGCATTTTCGCGTTTTCTTTTCAAATTTTTTATTAATAAATTGCACTATACTTTATTTTCCGCACCCTCTAGCGGAAAAACGGGAAATTATAGGGAAATTAAAATGGCCCATATCGATTGAAAATGTTCCGCTCTACAACTCTTAATAGAAGCAATTTTTGCCAAAAATGCATAGTTTTCCCTAAAAATGCAAATTGAAAATGTATATATCAATTTTTGCGTTTGTCAATGGTTTTTTGCATTTTTAGCGAAATCTATGCATTTTGGGCAAAAATTGCTTCTTTTAAGAGTTGTAGCGCGGAATATTTTCAGTCGATGTAGGTCACTTGAATAATTCTATAATTACCCGTTTTTCTGCTAGAGGACGTGGAAAATAAAGTATAGTGCAATTAATTAACAAAAAAATTGAGAAAAACGGTAAAATGCATATACGGTCACGATTTTCCGCACTCTGGCGGGCAATGCACGCATTATTTGAAAAGTCGAAACACCTATGTCGATCAAAAATTTTCCGCTCTACAACTTTGGTCTCTTATTATTTTTTCTGAAAATGCATAGTTTTGGCTGAAAATCCAAAAATGAGCAGGAAGTGACAAAAGAAAAATGTTTTTATGGATAAATCTCAAGAATCCTTAATATTTCATTATACAAATTGTGCATCATTGGAAAGCTTATTAAAAATTCCATGCACTGGTGGCAAGATATATAGGGTGTTCTATTTGAAAAAAAAATAGTTATCCAATATTTTGCGTATGTTGACACCCTGTATAGCAGTATGAACAAAGAAGAATCAAAGCCGATTTGTATTATTCTTCATGATGTGGAAATTTTTTTAGTGTATAAAAAATGACGCTAGCTTTGCTGGGAGCGCTTCTGCAATTTTTTCAATGAGTCCTTGTTTTTGCCACAAATTTGCCCATAACTAACCAATCGTCCATAATAGACCCATACCATCTGATACTATTTTTATCAGCTTCTCAAGAGGGTTGAAAATAAAGTATAAAATATAGGGTGTTTCATTTAAAAAAACATAACTTTAATCTGTTATGTATATTGGGGCACCCTGTACAAAAACATACATATTTTTAAAATATGTAGAATGAGTGTGGGTACCAGTTCAAGAAAACTAGAAGTCGATATCTTAAATAGCAAATAAGTTATGGGGCTTTTACAGATCCCTGGGTCACCCGGTATATAAAGTGACATAAGCGGGTGTCATGTTGCCGAACGCATTTTTTATGAAAATAAGCTAATTAAGAAGTATTAAAAATACAAATTTGAGGTAGAAAGATACACCATAAATACACCTTGACAAACTGTGACTTTGTGCATTTTAGTCATGGGCTGAAGTTAGCTCCAGATTTTTAAATCCCTAAAATCAACTGAAACTCAAAATCAAGTTAGTTGTCACTTATCAATTATCTGTCAAAATAAAAAAATAAATAGATGAAACAAGGAATACTTTCAACTTAAATCAAATAAATAATACAAAACATTAAAGAAATTAAGGATACTCAATTAGTCTTCAACGTAACTGTGAATGTATATTTACCCAAGTAGACTAATTTAATAATAATGTACTATTACCATGTTCATTTAAGATAATAAAATAATTTCAAAATTTAACCAATTTAGTCGTAGAAAAAGTATAGAATGCAATTCGTGTTATAAACTTCTCTAGACACTCGTTATTAAACACTCGCTCCGCTACGCTCTGCTCGTGCCTAATTTACTCGTGACTAAAGCGCCGTTTATAACACTTGTTGCATAATATACTATTATAATATTTTTCACATTAAAAAAATTTCCGAAAAAAAAAGGCTAAAAACGGGAAAGGTAAACACCCACTTCCTCTGGTGTACGAAATTTTATCGAAAGCTTCTTAGTTCTTTAGATTGTCAAATAATGCTTACGTTCGAAGTTAATTCCTATATCAGTTTTTGAGATAAGTGCCCACAGACACATTTTTTTTCGAGAAGTCGTTAAAATCGCCTGTTTATAAAAAAAATGAAAAAAAAAAATCACGATCACAATACTTTCTCGTACTTTGGACGGAGAAAGTAAAAATGTTTTTTTCTGATAATTGACACATTTTATCGACAGATAAAGAAACTAGTATGATTTCGAAAAATACTGATATCTGACGAGTTATTCATTTTGGCATCATCTACAAGTGTTGGTATATAGTACAAGATCCAACTAAAATCGTCCTACCTTTATTATTTTAATGAAAGGTATTTTTTTTAAGTAATTAAAAACTAACAAATCGCGCATAGATTGCCTAATCGTACCCTGTCCAGACTAATAATTGAATTATTATTTTATTCTCTCCCCTCATTTGTTATTTTTAAAGTTTCATACCAGTCAGTAGTACAAGACAAGTAAAAAAAAAACAAATAGGTTGCCTATCTTTTGCTTGGCCCTACTATTAAGTTGTTAGGTATAAATAGTTGAGTTTGTCTTCTTAATTTACCATCATCTGTTATTTAATTAAATTATATATCAAAATGAAGGTAATTTTATCGTGAACATGGGTTGCCTGAGTAAAACTGGTCAGCCACCCATTTTAAGAAGAATAATTTTCATTTTAAATCTCATTTTTGTATGTTACTGTTTAAATATCTGTAAATGTTTCTTTAATAAAAATATTTATACAGGTTATTGAATTGTAAAGCGGGCTTTAAATATAAAACATTTAATTGTTTAATATTGGCTCCCTTAACTATCTAATAGTATAGGCCTTCTAATATTGCTTTTAAAGCTTATTGAGCTGAATGATTTCATACCTTACTCAATAGGTAAGAAAGATCCTCAAAAGGTATGGTTCTAAACATAAAAAAGGCGACCATAGTAAAATGGCTAGATCGGCATGAACAAGGGGTACCATAAGCGGGTTGTTTACTACCGACGATTAGGAATTCTATTCTCGACATAATGGTATAGAAATTGTAATTTATGATCATATTCGAACCTTTTCTATCTGCTAGAGACGAGGTCTGGACAAGCTTCCCTGGCACTTCCAGATCCTATTGTGAAGTTAAGCATTATGGTAGACGCATCAGACTCCGCTGCTAGCACGGTCTTGCAGCAGAAGGAGAGTTCTGGCGTTATATTAGCGTATATTTAGCAATAAAGAAGTCCAAATACTATCTCGAAGGTCGAGAATTTACTGTCATTAGAGATCATAAATCTTTGATCGCTGCTATCTGTTCTAATACCAATCATTTTTCAGGACAAGAGCACAGACACTTGAACTTTATCGCGCAATTCATCACTGATATCAAACACATTCCTGCAAAGGACAACAATGGGGCTGACACACTATCGCGGGTCGAAATTAATGTTTTAGACCTAGACCAACTAGCAAAATTGCAATCCGAAGATTTGGAACTTAAATCTCTTCTGGGTAGTGGCTCTACTGCACTCAAACTGGAGCAGTTCACCCCGACCGGTTTTAACACGTCCATCTACGTAGACATGTTTCTGGCAACACGACGACCCTACGTTCCTCCTGCGATGCGGCAGGAAGTTCTTCGTTCACTTCATGAACTGACACATCCGTGTACTCGTCGCTATGAGACGTCTCGTAGCAGCACGTTACGTGTGGCAGCGGATGAACCATGACATTGCACTTTTCATCAAGTCCTGTTTGAGGTACCAGGAGAACAAAATGTACCGCCACACTGTGTCACCCGTTGCTAAGTTCTCAGACCCAGATGACCAATTCACCGACATACATATCGACATAATCAGCCCTTTGCCTATTTGCAACAACTTCAGATACCTTCTGGTCTGCATAGATAGGATTACGCGTTGGCCAGAAGTTATACTTCTTACTGAAATTACTGCAGATTCCGTTGCACAAGCATTTTTGGGTGGTTGGATTACACATTACATTGGAACATCATCTACGGTCATTACTGACCGGGGTCGGCAGTTTCAGTCCAACACTTGGAAAGAATTCTACAAAACTTTCAGTATTCAACACAAAACCACAACCGCCTATCATCCGCAATGTAACGGCCTGGTAGAGTGGCTCAATCGCCAAATTAAAGACTTAATCCGAATGAGCAATGATCCTAAGAACTGGGTAACCCAACTCCCTTTAATTCTGTTAGGACTACGGACAGTCTACAAATCTTCTCTTTTGGCGACAACTGCATAGTTCGTCTACAACAAGACATTGCGTTTGCCGGCGATTTTGTGTTTCCAAATTCCGCGCACAAAAAGGAAACCCCGGCTCAGAATTTCTCGATGACCTGAGGGACAATCTGCGGACGCTCAATCCGGCAGTGGCTCGTTCAACCACGCAAATGAGTTACATTCCCCGTGATCTCGGAACGTGCACGTATGTTTTCGTGCGCCGTGATTACAAGGCAAATATCGCTCATCCAACCTTCACTGGGCCTTTTAAAATCTTACAACGAAAATCATTTTTTTTTACTATAAACGTTGACGGCAAACAAGACAATGTTTCTATAGACCGCCTTAAACCGGCATATGTCTCTAACGTTTCGGCCACCAGTATAAATTTTCCTACCACAGCTCCTTCTTTTCGTGTTCTTCCTCGCTCTATTCTGAAAATTTCCAGTCACACTAAGTCACATAAACACTCACGACATGTCTCCTTTTCTTGCATCGTCTCTTTTCGTACTTTTTCTTAGGTGGGGGGTGGTGTGGAGTCGCCTGAGTCATGGATTTCGACAGCGAGAATGGAGAGACGTTACTGGGGAAACAAGCTGGAAAAATAAATAACATACATTAAAAAGTTTTTGTACAGCTAAAAAGGAAATAAAAACCTTGCTCTTATTTGCATCATAAATGGAGTTCTTCTTATTATTTGGCGTGAGCGATCAATTCAACTTTAAGCCACGTTACAATGTTATTATTATTAATATACACTGGAGGAAAAAAATGAAACACTTGAAATTCGTGAAGTTTCGACCATTTGCAAACCGCTATAACTCGGCGTATTTTCAATAGATTTTGATGAATCTTTAAGAGCGAAAAACTATGAAGTATCTTCTTTAAAGTCATGCATGCAAACTTAAGCGTAACCCCTTCCGCCCCTCTCTAGCACCCCCGTGAAAAAACAAACGTTTTTTTCAGAAAACCATGTCCAACTTTGACATGTTTACGGAGTTGGAAAAGTTTTGTCGACTCGATCCACCATATAGGCATTAAAATTTGATCAATTCCCTATGCAGGACTCGAAGAACAAAGTTCTTACGACAATTTGGCACCAAGTTATGGGTGTTTGAAAAAAAGTGCATTTTGATGTTTTTCGCACATAACTCAGCGACTTTTCAACCAAATTTGATGATTCACCTATAACTTGGTGCCAAATCGTAGCAGGAACTTCTTTCTTTGAGTCCTGCAAAGGGGATTGATCAAATTTTAATGCCTTTGTGGTGGATCGATTCGACAAAATTTTTCCAACTCCGTAGACATCGTCAAAGTTGGACATGGTTTCCAGGAAAAACTTTTTTTTTCACAGGGGCGCTAGTGGGGGGCGGAAGGGCTAACGCTTAAATTCGCATGCATGACTTCAAAGAAGACCCTTCAAAGTTTTTCGCCCTTTTTTTTTTAAATAATTCAATTTTCGATTGAAAATACGCCGAGTTATGGCGGTTTGAAAATGGTCGAAATTTCACGAATTTCAAGTGTTTCATTTTTTTTCCTTCAATATATATCGCAAAACAAAACGTACTGACAAAATCGTCCGTTACAGCTAAACTAGTAGTCCTCTGAACATGTGTGCCAAATTTCATGTCGATTCATCAATCACAACCTGAGATATCGTGTACACTGTTTCGAAAAACATAGTTTCGAGAAAATTTTTTGAACATTTTACAGTAGGATGACCCCTTAACATAATCAAGAGAGCCAATATTATTACATTTAAATTTACATGGGCAGTTGTACAATTCAACACCCTGTATATAGTGGTAAATGACAGATAACAATAATAATAATGTTGAATCAACATTTTTGCGTGCTGCAAAAAGCTTATGTGTATAGATCAGTTATTAGTTTTGTTTTAATGATCACAGAACGATTTTATGAAATAGCATAAAAGTATAGTGGTAACAGTTCATTGTAATAATGTGTGCATAATTACAACTTTTAAAATTAAAATCCTTACACAATTCCACCCATATTTACAAATTTTACGTCCAAAAGAACAGACGGACCGTAATAATTTTATATTGCATAATTTCAGGTCAGTTCCCACCAACAAATTGCTGACCTATGAAGACATACTTATCTTTACATAAATAAATATTAGACCTACACAATATCAAAACTTCGCAGAATGCTGTGTGTGTTAATGCATGTTCCTAATAAGATAACTAGATTATTTTCATTTTATTGGATATTGAATCGCTAAATGTCAGGTATAATTCAATTAATATGCCTTCTAATTCATATTTGCACTTGCAACAGTAGTCACGGTCGGTGGCACACCGAAACACGCAAAGTCAATAATCCAGAACAGAATTTCTCGTCACTGTCCCCCTACACAATGTAATTGTGTTTATATAATCCCATGGACGTGTCTGCCTCCCTATTCTTTTTGTTTTAGTAACACGGCATGATGCAACCATTAATTCTGTTCTGATGGTATTCATTTTGAATGAATACATTGAATGCATCGTCGTTTTCATATTTTACCATTATAAAGGACTAATGGTACTACTTAGTCCATTTTCAGATTATTTTCAATTAAACAGCTTTCGGCGTTTTATAGCACTTTATAAATTGTTATTTCAAATTACCTAAAATTATGTTTTAAATGCATCACTTATGTTTGTGTTGATGTATGAAGAGAATTAAGTAAAATAAATCTCATAGCTCAAGTTTGTATTTCTACAAGTTCAATTAGTAGTAATAGTAGCTCCGCAAATTTGATCTTTATTGTGAAACCAATTAATTTGAATTATAATATAAATTACGAAATAGATGTATCACTTGAATAAATTAGTAATTATAGTTGCGAATGGTGAACACTAGCATGTGTACATATTATTACATACAGGGTGTAGTAGAACAAAACGGGACATAGGATTTTCATAAATAAAACCACAAGAGGTTTATTTTTTCCGGAAAAACTTCGAAATTTTTCACGATAACTTTGTTGTTTATTAATTTCACGAGAGCAAAATCACGTCTTAAATCGTGAGACAGCAGGTCGAGCGATTTGGTGATTTTGCTCGAGTTAAGTTTTAGAAAACAACAAAGTTTGAGTGAAAAATTTTGAAGTATTTCCTGGATAAAAATAAATCTTGAGTGGTTTTTGGCATGATTAAGCAATATCCTTACACATCCTTACAATTAAACAAGTCTTATTTCTTTAACACTTTTATTAATTTGATTTATTAATATTTGAACAATTAAAATATTTACAAGATACTGTTCCAATATTAAACACTATTTTTTTATCAGTAATTTCTAAAGATGAACCGGCAATTGTGTTATTTAAGTAGGTTTCGGCATTTTGTGAACTTGAAGGTATACCACGTAAGGAATTAATTAACTCGGTATGGTGTATATTATCTAATTGAATATATGGTTTCAGTAAGTTTAAAGAACTGTGTTATTTGGTAATTTTAGTAATCTGATTTTCCCCAACTCCGGCTTTTGCTAATTCCGATACAGCAGATGCTCTATTTGAATGATTCGTTATTTTACACCTGGTTATATCCAAACCAATACGTTTAGCTGCATATTGGGTCCACTTTAAATTGTGTTTGCTCCCACTGCACAATTTTTAAACCACTGACCAGAAATTAACCTAGAGGGATTAGGAGTCAAAAATAATCTATCTGTCTTGATGCATTTAGATCGCCGAAATAATAATTCATTGTTTAATCTTACAGGACATGTATCTGCATTTAATGCATTTGGTGTAAGCCACTTATTATTACTTAATTTTTTACTTCCACCTTGTGCAGTTTTACTAAAAATTGTGTTGTATATCAATCTACCGGTATCTTTGGTTATCCTTTTCGTTGGTAAAATATGAAATTAAACATTTAGATGCCTCTCCGCCTCTCCATACCAGCTCGTAAGGTGCGATATGGTAGAATCGTTTTTGTAAATCTTCAGGAGTTCTATCATCATGCAATGTACTCATCAAAATAATTTCTTCTCTTGACAGGGCAGCGGCATTTTTTACGCCCATGTCGGGAAATGTTTGTAGTTCTCGTCGTTTAGCGTTACGTGCGTCTCGAGCACTTTTAAATTGAATGTCCTTAAAAGGATCAAAGCTAATATTATAATTTTTAAAATACATCTCTTGCATCCGTTTCGCTGTTACATTGCAGATTATTTTTACAACACTCTCTTTGTAATTACTTCCATCGATTCGCTTCATATTGAACGCCCAAGATTTCAAAATGTTAGATAATTGTGTAATAGTTGTACGTTCATTCATTTCATATTAGTTAACATCACGAAAGGTCATAAACTGCCTCCAAATAGAGTTATGCGTTTTTATAGTTATTTAACCAACGAGTGTGTTAATGATAGCGATTAATGATCGAGATATTTTCACGCACGAGCGTCTGCGCGAGTGCGTTAATTGTTGAGATCATTAATCGCCAATTAACACACGAGTTGGTTACAAGATTTTTCCGTTGATCGTAACTTAGACAAATGTTAGATTAGAGAAAATAAAAAAAAATAAACAAACTTGCTATTAAGTCGTTTGCAGCAATATCGACAAAAAATGCGAATAGCGCCGATTCCCAATGACGCCTTACTTATTTCTCGTCACACCAGGAAATAAATTCTATGTAAGTTTTTCAAAAAAATGTTCACTCTTTTCCGGAAGCAAACTTAATGTTGCATTATTTGCATTGGCCATTACTTTTGTCGGTGTTAATACAAACTAGACACTATCCATGGTAGCAGATATACACTTGACACAAGTGTATATCTGCGTTTTATAAATTTGACATTTAAATTAATTTTTTTTTGTAATTTTCTGTAAATTGGTTTATCCGTAAATATATTATTATTATTATTATTATTGTTATTATTAAATGTCTATGGTATGTTAAAATCGAAGGCGGTTCGCCGCTAATTTGTTTCTAGCGCAGAGAATTGCTATACTCTTGCATTTACATATGAAACAAATTATGGATCGTTTTCTCAGTATTATCCGTTACATTTCCGGAAATTATAAGTAATTAGCCACTCATGAATTAGCTATTTAATGCTAAACTAGAAATCGTTTATTAATGCAAAATCATTCATTGATTATTAATGAACGATTTTTTATACATTTGGGTACATTAAAGTTAGCCATTAACCAACGAGCAACGGAAAAGGTATTTTTTGGTACGGTACCTGCTATTATATCGTCGATTTCATTGTCCGTTTTTGTACCGAAACAGCATACGCGTAACCAACGAAACACTGGAAAAACTTTTACTATGTCTGTTCGGACTTGCCCAATCTGTCTGAAAATCTTTACATTTGGCAGTCGATCGGAGAGAGTTTACGCCGTTGGGATGGAAGCATAATTTCCATGTTAATGATAGTGCAATAATTATCATTGTATGATATTATGTTAGTATATGCGTTCAGCTATTAGACATTATTAATAACAGAAACGTGATAGAGTCCAACTCTGCCTAGCATGGTGAAGTTTTTCCGGAAAAAAATCGTGGTACGATGCGGTATTTCCGTTTAATAAAACAAGTCACCTGGTACAACTTGGGGGTACTGATTGGTTCTAAATGATTTGAATGAAATAATCAATGTTAATTTCTTTATCGATATAAAGAAAACACTTAACTTTTTTATACCACTTTTATTTTACTTTACGTGACTAGTTTCAATTACACGGTAATCATTATCAAACTGAGTACTTAAAATACGAAATACAAAGGTATATATACTAAAACTAGAATGCTTCAAAAAGAGGGGTGTACATCAGGTCAATCTGGTCGTTGAGGATGGAAATAACCGGATTAATTTTTGCCTTGTGAATTTCAAGGGCTTCCAGTAAATCCATTGTTCTACCTTTTTCGGTGAGATGGATTACTGAAAGTACATCCTTGCCGAAATTATGGTTTGATTCTAACAGATGATTTGAAAAGGTTGAATTATTATGTTTTAAATTGTATGATCTAAGATGTTCTTTTAATCTTATTTGAAAATTACGACCTGATTGTCCTATGTACAATCCTCCACAATCTGGACATGTTAAACTGTAAATTCCTGACTTGTACATACTATTTATTGGTGTTTTTGCATTAAAAATTAAATTAGAGAGTTTGGTGTTGGATCTAAACACAATGTCAACGTCTCGTTTTTTAAAAATATTTTTAATTTTTGAACTTATTGTTAAATAAAAGTGGTATAAAAAAGTTAAGTGTTTTCTTTATATCGAAATTGAAAATGTACCACGAAGTGACCGCCTCCAAGATTCAAGAATTAATTTCTTTATATTGGAATATTATCTTCCCTGAGCATTTTAGAGTAAACAAGTAAATAATTCTTTTTTGTATTATTCATAAATAAATAAACTTTCTCCGATTTGATGGTATCATAGCCATTTATATTTACGTTTTCATGGTTTATTTTCAACAGTAATATAACGAGTGCCTATGATTTTGCCGGCAATTATTAGCGGCAGGATCACGATTGCTTGTTGCGACGAAAATCGGCACGACTGCGAAGCAGGAGTGCCGATTTTCTAGAAGCAACAAGCAAGAGTGATCCAGACGCTAATAATTGCTTAGGAAAAATCAGTCACGAGTTAGATTCGGGAAGACAATTGGCCGAACAGAAAGTTCACACTTCTTAATTTGAAAAATTAAATTTAGTGACACCAAGTGTCAGACGTGTATTTATCTGCGCCACAATAATTGTAGTAAAAATGAGCTTACCAAGATTTTGAGAAATGCCTATGAATACTATTACTGATGAAAGCACTAACACTTCACCCGAAAATACAAACAGATCGAATTCAGGAGCAAACTGCTAAAAAGTCCGGCAATAACTGACGTTTTATACGCTATAGAAAATAAACCAACGCGTTGCTAGGCAATACCAACATGAGAGATTATCTGATTAGATACGACCCAGGGTAAATTGCCATGCATAACATAGAGCGTGGTCTGTTACGCATCGTAATTAGAATTTTATTGGATCATCTCATCAACGTTATTCGATTTCATTGGTTAGTAAGTAAATGAGGGCAATTGTCAATTGAAATCATATTTTAAATGTACATCGAGCGTTGTGTAAACTCGGACGAAACTGACGTTTAAAACGTCAAAATTATGAAATATGGAAAAATTCTACTTTCAATTCAAAAACTGTGCGCGCTGTATCTCAAAAACTAATAGAGCAATTGATATGAAACTTACGCCTTATTTGATAATACGAAGAACGGAAAAGCTTTTGGTAAAATTTCGTACACTGGAAGTGGGTGTTTACCTTAACTGTCTTCCGTTTTTTTTATAAATATTTTCTTAAATATGAAAAATATCACAAAGAAATTTATACATATATTGAAGACAATAAAGAAATAAACATCTTTGGTTTAAAAATATTTTTCATAAAATAATTGTTATTCGAGAAAAAAAATTAATTAATTTTGTTTTCATTTTTGGTTTATAATTATGAAACGATAATAGTTACAGCAAATTTATGTTAATAATAATTGTAGAGAATGCCAAGATGAACAACTTATAAACAATAAATTATTTTCGAAATCTCTTTCTTTGAGTAAACTGAGTTTTTGAATTTGAAGTATAATTTTTCCATCTTTCATAATTTTGACGTTTTAAACGTCACTTTCATCCGAGTCTACAAAACGCCAGATGTACATTTAAAATATGATTTAAATTAAAAATAAACCATGAAAGCGTAAATATAAATGATAGCATCAAGTCGGAGAAAGTAACATGATGGCCACATCACCATTTTTTAAATATGAAATATATCACAAAAATATTTAAACAAATATTGAAGACATCGAAGAAATGAACATCTTTTGCTCTAAAATATTTTTCATAAAATCATTGTTATTCGAGAAAAAAACTTATTATTTTTCATTTTCGGTACTATAAAACGATAATAGTTACACCAAATTTATGTTAATAATAATTTTAGAGAATTCCAAAATGAACAACTTATGAAGAATTTTTTGCTTTTTTCAACGATGTATAACAACCTATGTCAAAATAGAAAAAAAGAGAAATATGAATTGTTTTAAGTTTAAAACAAGTAGGCATGAATAAAAATAAAACAAAATTTATTATAACTAGTGTCATTCTTTTTCCAAATTTAATCCAGAATTTAGGTGGCCGGGACCGCCCTAATATCTTTTTATTCTTATCGTAAACCTATAGGGGAACAAAATTAAGCACTATTTTGGTCTACACGTGCCTGTAAATTATAATTTGATATTTTTTTAAATAATTTTTAAATATCTATAAACGAAACAAAACATATACGGCGGACGCGGCTACCTAGATGTAAAAATAATGTTTGAAAAAAATGGCATGCTTTTTTTTTAAACAAACAATTGATTTATTTGTAAAACGTCTTGACTCCGAAAATTCAAAAAAAATTCAGGGTCTTCCACTTCAAATTTCAACATTGATGTCACGATGAAACCGAAAGTGCCGCCACTAGCATTTAAACCAAGGGGCAGATAAATGCTGGCTAGACAGTCGGCCAGTGTAAGGATGAAGCAAATTACATTTATACGAAGTTGCTTAATCGGTATACTTACGCACTGACATGAATATTTAAACATCATGTATTGTTTCCGTATCCGTATATCTACGGACAGGTTTCGACCTATCAGGTCTCATCAACGCAGTTAGTAGCCGATGGAGAAATTGAAATTACCATTGAAATATAAATATTCCTAACACCGCGGTGCCCCGTTAAGGCGAATATTTAGATTTTTGTTTACCGAAGAAAAACAAAAAACTATTGCTTGGACTTTAGTTGCAACTAGGGCTGGGAATCGAATACGAATACTACGAATAATTCGAATATTCGAATATTCGAATACGAATAAATCTACAAAAGAATTATTCGAATATTCGAGTATTCGAATATTCGAGTATTCGAATTACTCAAAGATTCGAGTATTCGAAATATTTGAATATTATTCGAATATTCGAATATTATTGGAATATTCGAATATTATTCGAATATTCGAGTATTCGAATTATTAGAATATTATTCAAATATTCGAATATTCAAATTTGCAGAAAAAATGAGAAGAATTAAATTAATGGGAAATTTAATTCTAAAGACATCTGTATTCTTATCTTTTCTCATCAAAGTGATACTTAAAAAAAAAGAAAAACAAGAAACACTTACAGTGTACACACATTACCGTGTGCCCCAGCAAAAATGATATAAAAATAATTTGTATGAAAATTAGTTCTAAACACATTTGTATTCTTATATTTTTCTCATAAAAGTAATGAAATTTAAAACATTTTCCAAAAACAAAAAAAAATACCAAGAGCGTACCGACACTACTGCATCTCTTACAAAGAAAATGGTCATTTATAAGAAATTTAATTCTAAACATATGTATTCTATTCTTATGTTTTGTTTATAAAACTAATCATTTTTGAGATATTTGTAGAAAAAATGGTGATGTGGCCATCATGTTACTTTCTCCGACTTTATATTTACGTTTTCATGGGTTTATTTTCAATTGAAATCATATTTTAAATGTACATCGAGCGTTGCGTAAACTCGGATGAAACTGACGTTTAAAACGTCAAAATCATGAAAGATGGAAAAATTATACTTCAAATTCAAAAACTAGGTTTACTCGAAAACTAACGAGATTTCGAAGAAAACTTATTCTTTAGAAGTTGTTTATATTCTCTATAATTATTATTCACATAAAATTGCTGTAACTATTATCGTTTCATAATTATAAACCAAAAATTAAAAAAAAAATAATATTTTTTTTTCTCGAATAGCAATGATTTTATGAAAAATATTTTCAAGCAAAAGCTATTCATTTATTTGTTGTCTTCGATGTTTGTTTAAATGTTTTTGTGATATTTTTTATATTTAAGAAAATATTGGCAAAAAACAAAAAACAGTTAAGGTAAACACCCACTTCCGGTGTACGAAATTTTACCAAAAGCTTTTCAGTTCTTCGGATTATCAAATAAGACGTATGTTCAAAGTTTCATATCAATTGCTCTATTGGTTTTTGAGATACAGCGCACACAGCCACACACACACACACGCACACACACACACACACAGACACAATTTTTTTTTTCCAGAAATTGTTGAAATGGCATCTAGGGACCCCAAAACGGATATTTCCGCAAAAAAAATTTTTGAAAAAAAATCACGATCACAATACTTTCTCGTACTTCGTAACGGAGAAAGTAAAAAACAAAAGGAAGTGTACACTTTTCAGACATTACCGTGTGTCCTAGAAAAAATGCTATAAACATAATTTATTGAAAATTTAATTATTAACATTTGTAATCTTAAGATTTTTCGAATATTTCAAACGTTATAACGTTTATTGGTAGTCTAGTATTTGAATATTTATTATAACTACCTGTAGATTTATTCGTATTCGATTCGCAGCCCTAGTATCATATGATTATCAAAAAATACGTATGCTGGAAATAAATACTCGAATTTATTCGAACTATTCCAATATTCGAATATATTTGAATATTCGAACTATTCTATTATTCGAACTATTCGAATATATGCCAATATTTCGAATATTCGAATTATTCGAATATTTGAATTATTTGAATATTCGAATTATTCTAATAATTATTCGAGTATTTGAGTATTAGAATATTCGAGTATTCGAGTATTCGAGTATTCGAGTATTCGAGTATTCGAGTATTCGAATATTCGAATTATTGGAATTATTCGAATACTCGAATAATCGTATAATCGAATACTCAAATCAAAAAAATTCCCAGCACTAGTTGCAACTGATCCAATTCTTCTTTCTAAAACTATTATAACGGTATTTTTCTAACTTTTAGTCACGGTTTTTTATAACATCCAACATAAACTTATAGTTGCTTTCTTCCCAAAATTTGGTAGATTTAAGTTCGAACAACTTTTGAACATTTTTTCTATAAATCTTGACCGAAATAACATATTTTTAGTAAACAAATTAGAAACAACCTTACTTGTTGCAGAAAGCATTAGATATATACAAGAAAACAAAATGTAGCCTGAATATATGAATATTCAACCTGTTCGTTAATCTGCAAGCAAAAAATTAAGTCTTACTAACAAGGAGAGGATCAGATGTGTGACTCACCGATTTGATCCATCTTTGGCACACGTGTAGATCATGACTAGGAGTGTAACAGGTGCAAGTAATAGGGCGCACTATTCAGCCGTTTTCGAGAAAAAAATTGATTGATTCTAAAATTAAGATATTTAAATATAATAATAACTTCAACAATGGGGTTCGATCCTTCGACCTTCCGACTACGAATCGGAGGTTTTATCGATGTGCCTAAAGGTCGGTATACGTTTGTTAACGCAAAAGCTATATAAACATACGAATGAATAACAAATTAAAAAAACATGTTTTCTCGAAAACGGCTGAATAGTGCGCCCTATTACTTGCACCTGTTACACTCCTAGTTATGACCTACACGTGTGCCAAACATGGATGAAATCGGTGAGTCACACATCTGATCCTCCCCTTATAAGACTATAAACAAATAGTTGTTTCAATAAGTTATTTGTTTATAGTCTTAGTAAGACTTAATTTTTTGCTTGCAGATTAACGAACAGGTTGAAATTAATATATTCAGGCTACATTTCGTTTTCTTGTATTTATATATTTTTAGTATATCATCAAGGATATAAAAGCATTGTTTATTAAGTCAGAGAATAAAATTTCAATTTACACTTCTTTTATAATATCAAAATTTATATTTTTACCATAGTGAAATTGATTAATTTTCTATATATGACGATTTTGTGTATATACTTTTAGATGCAATCCTTTCATTACCACCGCTTATTTGTTCATATAACCACATTTGTTTATACAAAATTGCACGTACGTATATAATTTGTTCCTAATTTAAACAAGAATATCCATTTTGAGGAGTGCTTGCACATAAAATAAAATCGATTAAAACCAACCATTTAATTTTGTTTAGTTACTACAGCAACAATTGTTGAATTGTCTGTTATAATTCGAGTTTTAAATCGAGTATAGCATGAATTATAACTGGTGACACAAATCGTTCAACGTAGGTTTTATTAACTGATGGGTGTTACTCAAGATCATTCTTCAACACATTCTCCTTTAATCTAAAGTAAAGCAGTGCCCATTCATTGCGTTACATCAAGGATATGCCGCATTATAATGAAGTCCACCCAGATAACATTAAGGACTTGTTAAACGTAACATGACAGTACAATCAACATTTTTAATCTCATAACCTGTCGGCATAAATTATATTTTGTATGTAATTACACATTCCTTCTATTCATATTCATACCCTACACTAAAATGTAAATAGTGTAATGTATTAATCTAAATAATATAGAATCGTAATTTTTACACTAATCCACGGTCGGTTCATCAAATAGACTCATCGTGACCAAGGGCTTGTCATAATTTTGAGCAATGAATCTTGAACTAATCAGATCGCATTATAAAAGTTAACAATGCAGTGTACACATATTTCTATTGATTTTGGCCAAAAACATAAAAAATGGTCCCGACCCCGATGGCTGAAAAATCCTTTAAAAGTTCATCATTGTGAGTGAATTGTTATCTTGATCTCTCCCTCTTTTTTGTCACGATTTCTATAGCTGAGAACTCGAATTTCTCTCCCGTTCGCAAAAAAGCGTATTTTGTATTTTTCTAGTTAGTTAATTGTCAATTAATTAATATTTGTGTAAAAGAAAGTACTTATGCAAATTATAACGGCGCACCCTGCAAGAGCGCATTCTAATCACACTTTTATAAAACGGTGTTATTTCAATGAATGCCATTGTCTAAATTGGGTTATAATAACTGTGACAAATCGCAATTGCCATTTCATGCTGCATCTAATAATAATGATTGGAAGGGCGTCGGAATTTCCGACGTGTGCTTGAAACATCAAATGGTTTTATATAATGATCGTTTAGATCCTTTCACTCTAACAAAACATACAATTTTGTGCGAGGCCACTCGACAAATTCAGACAAAAATGTTAATTTGTGTGTAAAATAATTCAAGTGGAATGTTCAATTTGCACTTGTTGGAGGTCAGTTCATTGTTCCGACATATATTAAGTGACTGACATATCTTGTTAATAGCTTATACCTTGAAGATTGTTTTTATTGTAAAAGAGACGAAATTTCGCAAGAGTAATAATTGTATGGGAAAGAAATACACATTTTTGGAAGTAATGCGAGAAAAAGTGTAATACCAATTAATAAATTTTGAACGTTGTAAACAAAATTAAGAAAAATGTTTACCAACGTAGGAAAATGATTCAGATGATTTTGAAGAAGCTGAAATTGCAAGATCAGGCATGATTTTTATGTTTCTTTGTCATTCCCAGTCGAGATAATGGAAACGGTTGCGGCTTGATATTATACAGTGCGCGCCTAAAGTATAAAGTAAATTCAGTAAAACCGAAATAAAATATTTTTGGAAAAAATCCTCGAATAGAATTTTCTTTGATAATAATACACATTTTTGCATAATTGTCATTGTTTTTGAGAAATGACGTCATCCATTCGGTTTTTAAATGACAACCCCCTATTTTTGTTCTTGATTTTGAGAGAATATTTCATTGTTGAACCGTATAAAAATGTTATCCGTCTTACATAAGAAAATTTTCAAGTAAATGACAATTGAAGGCGATAACCACGGAGTGAGAAGATAACTCGGGCTTAAGGAATACATAGATCCTTCACAAGATTTTTGAAATAATTCAAATTGACATCTCGTGCGTCAAAATTTCTTGTCAAAATTTTTTATACATTATTTCAATATTTAGTGTAATTACAGACGATTTTGAATAGTAATAGTATTTTTATTCGTGCTAAAACAGATTTTTACACTCGTCAATATATACATGAAAATAGGTGTATACATGAAAAGAGGTCTAATTTGAACATTATTTAACACATTAAATTCATTGCGACCAAACTAATACAAATGTTAAAATAGAAATCAAATGGAAATTGGCTTTCGGTAAAATTGACCAAATTTAGGATATGTTGTTCCTTTCGGTGTCCAGATGGGCACAAAGCTCGAAAATCTTCCCTGCGAGCAGTACCCAGCTCCGAAGGTTAGAGACCGGTAATCCCCGATAAATCTTCATATACACTGCTCAATATTTGATCTGGTACACTTACAAGAACATATTTAAAAAACAATTTACTACTTTTTAGCAACACTTTCTTGCTTAATTGATAGTATATGGTTCTGGAAACACTTTTAGAGCAATTTATTAAAAGAATAAAACTTAAATTACGAATTTCAAATGTTCTAATAGAAAAATAACAAAATCTTCATTTTAGTATTACCGAAAAGTTTGCTCTGGAAAGAAATGTTAACAAACACTTAAAGATGAATAATGCGTGGGATGACCTCTTGGAAACGTCTTGGCATGCTGGAAATCAAATCCCGAATGTTTATGCTGAGGAATATTTAGCCATTCGAGAAATTCGCAAAAATTCTCTTAAAACTTGATTAAGTATAAGCATTAGGCATTTGTTCGCATTCCGAAAGAGAGCCCTGATCATTTAGGAAGTCATGCCAAATGCCTAAAAATGGTAGTTTGCTTTTACTGCATTTTATATAAGTGTATAGTATATTTCAAGCTCTAGTGCTGAGCAATAAAAAATTATACCAGTTCAAATGTTGGCCAGTGTATATCCAGAAAATGCAAGGGGAGAGGTAAAATCAGCGAAAATCGGGGATTACCGATTTCTAACCTTCGGAGCTGGGTACTGCTCGCAGGGAAGATTTTCGAGCTTTGTGCCCGTGGAGACTTTTGATCTGGACACTAAAAGGTACAACATATTCAAAATTTGGTCAATTTCACCGAAAGCCAATTTCCATTTGATTTGTGAGGGGTCCTTTGTTAAAATTCGTTTAAAAGCATTAAAAAATGGTGATGTGGCCATCATGTTACTTTCTCCGACTTGATGGTATCATAGTCATTTATATTTACGCTTTCATGGTTTATTTTCTATTTAAATCATATTTTAAATTTAAATCGAGCGTTTTGTAGACTCGCATGAAACTGACATTTAAAACGTCGCAATTTCAACAAATATTATTTCAAAAACAGTAACATTACAGGCAAACGGAATAGAAGAAGCAACGGTGAATTGAAAGCAGGGCGATCCTATACCCTTGGCCGCCCGCGTGCAAATGATGAGTTGTCCGCCCCTTCACGTGTAGTAGAACATTTCTTGGGGCGGGGGATTTTATTTTTTAATTCGAAAATTTTTAAAACCCTCTGTAATCTTTTTGTACGGTTTTAAGGCAGAAAAATATTATGTCAGATCACATATACACATATTTAAAATTTGTCTGAATTGATAGAAGAAATGACTAAAGAATTTGCAAGTAACCCGGGACTGCCAGAAGTATTTTTACTTCGTAAAATTTTGGATACATTGACGGGGAGTATTTTTTTATTAAATCCAGCTGGATTGTGAGGGAAAAAAGTGATAGAACGGTTGATGGCTTAATCAAACAACTATGTTCGTATAAAATGGCCTTAAGTACCAAGGGAGCTGGATTCACCAAGCAGGAAGCTCTCACCTGCAATTATCGAAGAAGTCATCACAACAACGAAGTTCAGTCGATGCGAAGAAAAAGAAAAACACTGCAACTACTGCAGAAGCCCAATTACATGGTTAAAGTGTGCAAGAAATGGATTGCTGATAGCCGTCCTCCGAAGTCTAGTAAACTGGAGTCCGACACAAATATGATACTCGTCACTGTTAGCTGAACTGAAACATATGCGTAGTGGTCGAGATGCAGGGATGACAATGGCGCGATAAGCCATATTTTAAATGTTCAGATTTGCTTTAGAACGTTCGAGTCTTTTTCAACTGAACACACAGTGACCATAGCAAATGGTGAGAAAATCGAAGCCATTAGAATACGTGAAGTAGAAGTTGGGGTAGCAATCCACGGAAAATAGTACAAAATTACCTTGGCTGATATTTGATCAATCAAGAGAAATTTGTTCTCCGTGCTTGCAGTCCAGGATAAGTACTCGGGCAGCTAATTCATCTTCATCAGCTGAAGTCTGCAACTTCCTAGTCAACAATTGGAGGCAGCTCGTCGTAGGGGAGTGTTCAATTTGGCGGTGAGAAGTTCGAACCCTATCAGATGAGGTCAATGCAGTGAGTAAGGGAAACTTGCTACAGTTGTACCATGAACGATTCGGAAGGAGCTTGACATGAACATAGAAATATATAGTGAATTGTGTGTAGGTTACATGTATGATATAGCTCATCGACTACCGATGATTACAAAAATTCAGGAGAGTTCATTTTCTGCGACAAAAATCCGAAATTGCTGAAAAACTGAGCCAGTTCCTAGCTGGGGAAGAAATAGTCTGAAGCTGCTAAGTGATAATGGCAGGGGTTTCGACAAGAAAAAGATCTGGATCAGTTTACACAAGAAAGATATTATTCAACGTCTTATAATGCCCTCCACTCCGGAACAAAACGGGTCCAGTAAGAGGGAAAATCGTACGGCGGTGGAAACTGCTAGAGAAATGATGCATGCGCATGGGAACATTCCTCAGGCACTTTGGGCCGAGATGATACGAAGAGGTACCTGCATCCTTAATAGGACATGGCCTAGAAAACCAGTTTTGAAACATTGGTTCAAATTCATGTATATTCTATCGAAGGAGCAAAGGACGACAATGGATCCAAAGGCCATTAAAGGAATGCTCATCGGTTATGATAACGACGACGGACACAGCATCTACAGTGAAAACGAAAACAAGCTCTGTAGATCCAAAGACTTCATATTTGAAGAAAAATTGGTGGAAAACGGGGTATAATAACCCCAGGAAGCAACGAAGCTGAAGAGACTGATCTGAATGACAGCAAATCTCGGATTGAAGAAAACGAAGAAATATAATTCTGGAAACCCAATGACAGTGACAGTGATTGAACAATCTCAGAAATGCCGAAAATCAATGAAGAAGAGAATGCTGGTGACACTACGCGGAAACTTCGTAACCGAGTGGATCTTATAGCTCCACAGAAATTCCAGGATTATGTGATGCTCACCTCGACGACTTTCGAGGAACCAGACACCTACAACGACTCCACAAAGTAAAAACAAGCCCAGATTGATGATCAAAGATTTTTCGCATAGAAGAGGAGTAGATTATGATCAAACCTTCAGTTCAGTAACAAGAACATGGACTATTCGAACGCTACTCATTGTCAGTGTTGACCTAAATTCTAAAACAATACTTCTCGCGATTTTTTTAATGCAAATTCATCAATTACATTTGAAATATCTAATGTTTCACCGATCTCATTTTCAATAGAAATTATGGCTAAATTAGCAAATCGCTCTTGTATTATAGTTGACCATAAATAATTTTTAATTAATTTTAATTTGGAAAAACTCCTTTCGCCGGAAGCCACAGTTATCGGTATTGTTAAAAATATTTTTAGACTAATACTGAAATTTGGAAAAGAAGGAATTAAGGATTTAAAATTTCTAATGGTTTTAATTGGGAATGATTAGGAAATAGTTCTCTAAAAAGATACCAATTCTTTTAGGAGTTCGATTCCATCTAAATCTTTGGTCCGTTTTCGGTTACCTGTAATATAATATCTAACTTCATACCACATTTTCTTAAATATTCGGATTCTGCGGAATGAAATACCAACAAAAATTTAAACAAGGAGCAGCCATTTTCTAACAGCGTTGAACGTTCGGATATCAAATTAATAGCGATGCCCAAATTTTCAAAAGAAAAGTGAATTCAAAATTTTTCTCTAGGATCCAAAATACTTTCATCAGCGATTTTTTTTACGAACTTCAGATGCTTTGTGATACTTCTTCTGTTTGTTTGGCAAAGTTGTTACCCGGTTAGAAATCGGATACACTTCCGACAGGTGTCCAGGCAACCGGCCGTTATTTCGGAGCGCTCGGATTAAAATTTACAGATTTCGGACGCCGCGGACCCTCTATTGGTGGTCCGCTTCGCAGGTTGCTGCTAGTGGATGAAGAAACAAGGAGTGTATTCTGTGAAATAATGCATGATCGATCAAATACAGACCGAAACTTTTTGCAGATGAATGCTAGTTCACACTTAACAAAGAATCCAACGTTATTGTTCATAGTAATTACAATGCGTGAATTCATATCTGACTAGCAAAATTATTTTCACCATGGCATGACATTTGTCAAACTCGTGGCAAGGGTTTTTATTAAATGGTACATTGTTCAACTTATTTTTATTATTTCTTATGTGTATTCTGGTACAAACGTAAATTAAATGGATGATGCATTTACAATTTTTAATTCTCTAAAAAATATTCCTTTACGATTTTTCTCTAAAATGAATAGGGGAGCTAATAATTACACATATTTAATTTTACATGTTAAATTTCTAAGTTCGACCCTTATCCCAGGCACTCGGTAATTTTATCTTTTTTTTAATTACCCCCCTAGACTAATTGGCTGGAAACGCCCTTGTTTGACCAGGAATTTTTGATTCCATCCCAATGTGTGCCGCCTAATACGTTGGTGATCTTACAGCTAATAGCTCAATTCGCTAAGCACGAAAACCTTTCTCTTGACCGGCGAACTTATTTTGGCAGAGCTTTTAGCTGCCCGATAGTTTTGACGAAACTCTCCCAATACCATCAGCATTTTAAACCCCTAACGATTTAAAGATCAAATTTATTTTCAAGTGGTTAAAGGGCAATGTAAAACTCCTACGTCTTTGTTATTTTGCAATTCATACCTTTTAGTTAAAAGTTGTTTTCGATTATCTATTCTTACCTTACCTCTAGCGGTACGTTTTAGAACTTTAAATTAGTTTTTAGGTAGGTTTGATAATGAGATTTGTTTTGCTGATTTTGAAAGAAACCAAATATTATGTGCAAAAGAAGTACCTACACGGGTGGTCTAAACTACCCGGTATAATCGGAGATAAACGTAACCTAAATATAAATGCCATAGAGAAATTACTAATGAGATCGCATGATAATTGGCAGAAACTTTAAGAAGCGGCTCCTTACAGAGGAGTGGTTAACTAAATTAATTTTTTAGACACAAAGCAAATCGCTTTGATTAAGTATTGAATTAAGGGCGAGAACGTTAACCAATCAACCACCTAAACTTAAAAGAAATGTTTCACTCTAAACTGTGTGAACTAATATCACACGCTTTTTAAGAGGTGCAACTATCGCGTTTTCGATTTCCTATTCAATCCACCCTAGCCTGTTAAATATGATTTTTACTTAGCTTAGTCTGTATTAGGCAACTTAATACACACTCACACATTATTCTGCCTACATAGATGTCAGTACTTTTAGGTATGCATCTGCACGCTGCATAATAATGAAAAAATGCGATAATAATATATACTAAAGGAAAAAAATGAAACACTTGGAAACACTCGGTGTATTTTCAATCGATTTTGATGAATGATTTGATGAGGGCGAAAAACTTTAATGTCTTCTTTAAAGTCATGCATGCGAAATTGAGCGAAACAGCTTCCGCCCCCTCTAGTCCCCTGTGAAAAAAAGTTTTGAACACATTTCAATGCCCTTTTGGTGGATCGAGTCGACACATTTTATCCAACTCGGTACACGTTCCAGGGTCGAAGATTTCGAAAAGGGATCATTCCAATCAGAGTTTACCCCCTTGAAGTAGGGTAAAGTAGGTAATCATTAAATTTGGTTGAAAAGTCACTGAGTTATGTGCGAAAAACCTCAAAATGCACTTTTTTTCAAACACCCATAACTTGATGCCAAACCGTCATAGGAACTTCGTTCTTCGAGTCTTGCATAGAGAATTGATCCAGTTTTAAGGCTCTTGGAGCGTACCTCGAAATTCATTTAAAACATTATTCACAAACGGATAAAGACTTAAAAGTGAAATTTTGAATTCACCTCTATAAATATGTTTTAAAGAGTAGCACGGATTTATTTTTTTATTTTTTGTATAATAATGTTTATAAACAATTTTAATACTAATATTGCTGTAATTTAGAAAAAAAAATCCGTCGTACCCTGGGGTAATTTATTTAAAATTTATTATTTAAATAATATTTTTTCATATTTTTGAAACTGTATCCGAAATTTGAATAATAAGTCATTTTAATACTCTGTCGTGGTGCGCCCTCTACGGCTTTCTTGTTTAACAGGCTGTGCATATGAGAGGAGGCGTTCCCAAGGCGGTTAACTTTAGCCGCGTTATCTAAATTACACAGTAGTGTTACTAAACATATACCTCTTTCGTGACAAGAGGGATTAACGACTCATACAAAAACAGTAGTGTGGAATTATTATTTAAAATGTATTTATGATTAAAATTTCTTCTTCGATTTCTGCGTATTTCATTGAAATAATTTAGATGAGCCTGTAATGTACTACAAAATTAAGAAATGAAATTAATAATTTGTATCTCGTGCATTAATGCAAAAAATATGTTTAGATTATGGCGGTGACGGACAGATTGAGTCAATTAGATTATGATACTTTCATGGGCCTACTGTAGCAGGTCATGTTTTCACTGAAAACCCGACAATTAACAAATGTGCTAACAAGGTTAATTAAAAATTAAAAATTAAAAATTAAAAATTAAAAATTAAAAATTAAAAATTAAAAATTAAAAATTAAAAATTAAAAATTAAAAATTAAAAATTAAAAATTAAAAATTAAAAATTAAAAATTAAAAATTAAAAATTAAAAATTAAAAATTAAAAATTAAAAATTAAAAATTAAAAATTAAAAATTAAAAATTAAAAGTTAAAAGTTAAAAATTAAAAATTAAAAATTAAAAATTAAAAATTAAAAATTAAAAATTAAAAATTAAAAATTAAAAATTAAAAATTAAAAATTAAAAATTAAAAATTAAAAATTAAAAATTAAAAATTAAAAATTAAAAATTAAAAATTAAAAATTAAAAATTAAAAATTAAAAATTAAAAATTAAAAATTGAAAATTAAAAATTGAAAATTGAAAATTAAAAATTAAAAATTAAAAATTAAAAATTAAAAATTAAAAATTAAAAATTAAAAATTAAAAATTAAAAATTAAAAATTAAAAATTAAAAATTAAAAATTTAAAATTTAAAATTAAAAATTGAAAATTAAAAATTTAAAATTTAAAATTTAAAATTTAAAATTTAAAATTTAAAATTTAAAATTTAAAATTTAAAATTTAAAATTTAAAATTTAAAATTTAAAATTTAAAATTTAAAATTTAAAATTTAAAATTTAAAATTTAAAATTTAAAATTTAAAATTTAAAATTTAAAATTTAAAATTTAAAATTTAAAATTTAAAATTTAAAATTTAAAATTTAAAATTTAAAATTTAAAATTTAAAATTTAAAATTTAAAATTTAAAATTTAAAATTTAAAATTTAAAATTTAAAATTTAAAATTTAAAATTTAAAATTTAAAATTTAAAATTTAAAATTTAAAATTTAAAATTTAAAATTTAAAATTTAAAATTTAAAATTTAAAATTTAAAATTTAAAATTTAAAATTTAAAATTTAAAATTTAAAATTTAAAATTTAAAATTTAAAATTTAAAATTTAAAATTTAAATATGGTTTTGTAGGAACGTTTGTACACATCTATTTTAGTTTTCAAGAAAATTAATTATTTCTGAAATTCTGTCTTCAAAAGGGCAACTTTAAATCTGCCTGACAGTTTCTTTGACAGTTACCAATTATATCGCTCCT
This sequence comes from Ocypus olens, assembly GCA_910593695.2. Taxonomy (NCBI): domain Eukaryota; kingdom Metazoa; phylum Arthropoda; class Insecta; order Coleoptera; family Staphylinidae; genus Ocypus; species Ocypus olens. The sequence continues at coordinate 30,278,542 of OU343047.1, forward strand.
AGAGGCATCCTCTAGGTACAGTCAGAGATATAAATCATATTTCTATCTTATTCTTACGAGAAGTTTCAGGCAGATTTTAAGATGCATTTTTGAAGTTAAAATAAAAAAAAAACTAAAGATAAGTGTACAAAAGTTCCCACAAAATATGTTGCAATTTAAACGAGGAATCCAAAATTATAATAATATATAGGGTGTTCCATTTAAAATAATAAATTTAGCTAGAGAGTTGAAAATATTTCACATAAGGAGAACTGATTTAATCTTGTGTTGAGCGACAATGCCGTAAACTTTTAACAAACGGTTTAGCGTAGACACCTTGATATACAATCTACTATTATTGTTCACTTTGAAAAGTAGGCCATGATGGTATCACATGTAGACGCCAATAATGTAGAATACTTCAATTGTTTTCAAATTTATTGGTGGGAAAAGAGTAAATTTTTCAAAACGTAGGCAATACGAAACACGATGTAAAGCAGCAGCAATGTTTCGTTTTCAGGACAAATGATGATACAATGAAATTAAATAGGAATAATCATTACTACCAAAATCAGGGACAGCTTAATATAACAGGAAGGGTGATCTTGTTATTTTATTATTCATACTCATCAACGAATTTTCGTAGAAAATTAATTTAAAATGAAAATTTTTTGCGTATTTTTTTTATTATAGAATGCCAGAGATACAGAGATATGAAGTAACAAAATGGTAAAACTTTTAAAATACTTTTTCCTTAGTCACATGTCACTAGAATGAATAGACTCTAGAAAAGCTAGAAATCACTTATTAGATAAATCAATTTCCCTTATTTCTCTTCTGAAATACAAATTAAATATGTTCTTTTTTTATTTAAAAAACGAATAAATTTAACAAAAAACACTTGATATGTTTCACTTATTAAATTATTAATTCTGACTACTTTCGGCTGCAAACCATTTTCAAGGAATGTACATATCAAGTTATATTTCTTACATTTAATCGTTTTTTAAATATTAAATCATGTTTTGTCAAGTGATCAATGATAATCAAGTTTAAAACTAAATATGGTTATTTTTTAAGTAAAAAAGAGTAAGGTATACCGTCATTATTTTTTCTAATTTGCGTCTAAAACGGAGTCATTAACGCACTCATATGGGTTCGTTAATGGCTCGCGGAGTGCTTTAATAATTTAATTTTTCAAGGTTGGCACCGTTCAAATTCAGAGCCGTCAACCTGTGCTAAATTTTCGGCGAGATAGTTTTGAGGGTATGTGATGTGTGGAAATCGCAAACTAATTTCAAATTGTAATGTCAATTATTAGTGCTACCAACCACCATACAATTTTCTAAATATTTATGGTCGATTTTTGAATTCAGAAATGGAATAAAAGGGGCAAAATAGAAAAATACTGCAAAAAAACTCGTTCATAAGGCCTTTTTTTGCACTTATCGACCTGGTTTTTTAATATAGTATTTAGGTATTGAAAAAATATGTGGCCACCATCATTACTTTCTCCGATTTATCTATAGTATTGTTTTTTTCGAGATATTTTTCATATTTATCGATTTTATACAAAAACTGGTGAGATTTCGTAAAATACTAATTACTTATAAATCGTTAATTTTGGCGTTTTCTACAATTGTTTATTAAAATTTCATGCAACTATTACAATTTCATAATTGTATCAAAACAAAATGTTATAATTTTTTGTTTATTCGGAAATTAAGGAGTTAATTAAAATATTTATTCATTTGTTCATTTTTACTTTGTGTTCAACTTTTGTTAAAATATTTTTGTAATATTTTTCATATTTAGAAAAATATTGGAAATAACAAAAAACTACTTAAAAAAATTATACGTCAATTTTGCAAAAAATAACAAGACTAGTGAATTCATCATCGAAGCCAACACTAGCTGAGATTTTTCGATAATGAATTTACACAAATCTCTCGTCACTTCAGATAAGACGGTCCCTCCTTTTTACAAACATACACAAGATTCTAATAGTCAGTCAAGTCAAATAAGTATAATAGTGCTGAGCGCCAAAATTTCATTCAAGTGGTTGGTCCACTCTTGACGACCACATCCTTGTCTCGTTACATTAAGGGGAATCTCCATACCCACGGTTTCGAATAAAAAGTAATACCGGCACATCTCGGACACTATAGGTCATATTAAAAAAAGAAAAATTGCAATGAATTCAGAAAATTCAGGAGCTTACCGATAGTTTAGTACTTTTTGTAATTTGTTAAATTTCAAAAATACCTAAATAATTACGCATATTTTTGGGCGATAAAGGAGCCGCGCTTCGTGATTTATGTGACAGGCTCGCTCCGTTCGTATGAGTCAAGTGCCCTTGCCCTCTCGGCTTTCATAAACAAACACAGCTAGATAATTCAGTAAATGTATTTCAAATAGTTCCGAGCAGTTCTATTCTATAACATTATTTTCATTTCAGTTGACAGAGAGGTATTTGTGCGAAAACACTTTCGGGCGAAATAAATTGTGTAAAAATTCCACAAATAATTTCATCGAACTCTTCAGAACAATTTGGAACACATTAGAAATATGGACCACCGCTTCCGTGAAGTCTTTTTTGCAATTTGATTTCAAAAGTACCTAAATAATGAGGCATATTTCTGGGCGATACAGGAGCCGCGCTACGTGATTTATGTGACTGGCTCAGTCTATTCGTGTGAGTCAGGTGCCCTTGCCCTCTCGGCTTTTATAAACAACAGTTAGATAATTTAGCAATGTAATCGTATTATTTATATTATAGCCCAGTGAAATTATACCATAAAAAGGTGATCGAGTGAAATAAATCCCGGAAATTTGATATTTTTCGGTTGGTGTCTGCTGTAGTACAACATACTAAAAGTTCCGGAAATACCGATTGACAGCATCTAAATTTGGCACAATCTGCAAAAGGCGACTAAAAACAAAATGTGCTCCTCTAATATCAAATCTACTTTATAAGGAGCCATTTTCAAATGAAGCCACGGTCTACGGACAAGTAATTGAAAAAATGGTGATGTGGCCATCATGTTACTTTCTCCGACTTGATGGTATCATAGCCATTTATATTTACGTTTTCATGGATTATTTTCAATTGAAATCATATTTTAAATCTATATCGAGCGTTGTGTAAACTCGGATGAAACTGACGTTTAAAACTTCAAAATTATGAAAGATTATACTTGGAAAAATTATACTTCGAATTAAAAAACTCAGTTTGCTCAAAAACTAAAAAAAAACTTATTCTTTATAAGTTGTTCATTTTAGCATTCTCTACAATTATTATTGACATAAATTTGCTGTAACTATTATCGTTTTATAATTATAAACCAAAAATAAAAAATAATTTTTTTTTTCTCGAATAAAAATGATTTTATGAAAAATGTTTTGAAGGAAAAGATGTTCATTTCTTTGTTGTCTTCAATGTTTGTTTAATTGTTTTTGTGATATTTTTAATATTTAAGAAAATATTGACAAAAAACAAAAAACAGTTAAGGTAAACACCCACTTCCGGTGTACGAAATTTTACCAAAAGCTTTTCAGTTCTTCAGAATATCAAATAAGACGTATGTTCAAAGTATCATATCAATTGTTTAATTATTTTTTGAGATACAGTGCGCACAGCAGACACACACACACACACACACACACATAGACACAAAAAAAAATATCCAGAAATTGTTGAAGTGGCATCTAGGGGCCCCAAAACGGATATTTCCGTAAAAAAAAATTGAAAAAAATCATGTCACAATACTTTCTCATACTTCGTAACGGAGAAAGTAAAAAATGCCTTACGAAAGTACGAAGACATGACAAAAACTTCGGTGACACCGTGCGGCTTTTTTGTGGATGAGACGTATGGTTTTTTTGGTAGCATCTCCAGATGGGTTGATAGAAAATGGTCGCGGAATTATCGAGGTAAAGTGCCCAAAATCGATAGAAAAAATAACAACAGCAAAAGCAGCAATCGAAAAAAAAAATTCTTTTTGGATACGGATTTGAAATTAAAACGTACTCACAATTATTACTATCAAATCCAGGGCCAGATGCATATTGCAAAAGTCGACTTTTCTCATTTTGTCATATGGACGAAACAAGAAACGAGAGTTGCCAGAGACGACGACAATTTTTGGGAAACAAAATGATTGAAAAATTAATATATTTTTATAAAAATATTTTATTAAAAGAAATCATTGATCCACGGACATGTAGTAATATGCCTATCAGGGAGCACTAAAAAACCTACGATAGAAATCGCCTCCAAGGAAGCAACTACACCAAGATCGCCGATCCACCGAAGCTGCTGATCCGCTGATGTGAAATCACCCTCCGGTAATTTATCCGAGTTCTTGCCGTGCATACCGGTGCTTGCCCTTCCGAACTTTGTCTGAACTATAGTGACGCATCTGTGATTTCTCTTGTGACTCTTCCGTATTTATTTTTCTTGTGACCTTTTTAGTGTAAATGTTTTCCGATTGAACATGTTATTTTGTCATTTGTGTCCAGTATATTGAACTTTGTGTAAATAACAGCGAAAAGGATTTCGCGCCAATCTGACTTTATCTGCCTCTCAACCCTCTCTCCTTTTGCGTATTGATAACATAAATATCGAATTCCATTGCATTGTACTAAATGAACACGCCTTTTTTTAGCATTTTCAAAATTCAGTCACGAAATGAAAATATTGGCACACGTAACATTGACGTTTACTGAAACTTTTTATGACTCAAATAATGCAACAAACCCACTATTATTATTGTAAAGGTTAAAAATGAGATATGAACATCATGTTATTTTCTGATAAATATTTTCAAACAAAAGATTTCTTTTATTGTCTTTAATATTTGTTTACATGTTTTTGTAATATTTTGCATATTCACAAAAAAACGAAAAAAAAAAGAAAGGTTAGGTAAACACCCACTTCCGGTGTACGAATTTTTACCAAAAGGTTGTAATTGTCAAGTAAAGCACGTGTTCGATGTTGCTTGTTGTTGTAATTTTTGAAATAATTTCACGATCACAATACTTTCCCGTACCTCGTAACGGAGAAAATACAAATTATAATTTTGTCGGAAATAAAATTTCGCCACGAAAATATTTCTTGAAAGTCGATCAGATCAGTATGTGTTCCCGACTGTCGGCTCAGAAACTCGAGTATCGAATTTCTTGTTATGTTTGTTTGTATTATGTAGATAATTTCGAGTCCACGTGGACTGGAAAGATGCATGTCGCGGCGTCAATCGCCAATCGGAGACGACGGAGTGCGATAAATTACAAGTTGAAAAATTACAACGACGTTTCATTTATCTATCCTCTTTCTTTGCACATAAAAATGTATTCGGATCGTTTCACGTTTGTGTTTATTTGACTAAGGCAAGAAGTATGTTAACGCCCGTTTCACGTTGAATACAAACCCAAGCGGGAGTTTAGCCTACACTTTGTTTCATTATTTTCTTATAAATACTAATTTTTAGGAAAAAAATCTTAAACTACCGGGAATTTCCTGACTGCACTAAACACGTTTCCGTTTTTTGTTTTCCTCTAGAAACCACAGTTGTCGAGAAAAAACTGTAAAACTTTTACATTATAAGTCCCATATAAAGCGGTGCCATCTACTGAGCCAGAAACACACCAAAGAGGTCTACCGATTCCCCTTAATATCACATATGGTGCTCTTCTAGGGGTTTCGCGGGTTAGATGCAAGAGCAAGGGGTTGGTTTGTTTACATTTCTATTTCTTCGTCGGTATCCAATGCCCTTAATGCCTTTATGGTGGATCGAGTCGACAAAATTTTTCCAACTCCGTAAAGTTGGACATGGCTTCCAGAAAAAAAACTTTTTTTCAAAGGGGCGCTAGAGGGGCGGAAGGGGTTTCGCTCAATTTTGCATGCATGACTTTAAAGAAGACACTTCAAAGTTTTCCGCCCTCGAAGATTCATCAAAATCGATTGAAAATACGGCGGTTTGAAAATGGTCGAAATTTCACGAATTTCAAGTGTTTCATTTTTCTTCCACCAGTATATTTTTATATTGTTCTTTAATTTATCTACAAAACAATATCGTTCTCTTCCTCTTGAGTGCCTATTGCAGAAAAGGCAATGTTTCGTCAAGGGCTAACTTATTAGTTTTGGCAACTATATTGCCTACTATACATTGAACAAAAAGATAATATATTCATTATTATTATTTTCTATTATTATCAGCTTTTTGCGGTTTAGAACCTATCCAGATTCCAGTTATTTTCTACAGCAATTTATTCGAAGCTTTGGTAACTTGTTTTAGACAGACCCATATTTTTCTGTTCTTTATGTCTAGTAATTTTAATATACCTTTGTTAATTTGTTCTTTTAGGTTTGTATTAGCGTCGCAACTTCTTTACGTATCATTTTTATTAATATCTGCTTCTTTTTTATTGTGAGACTATAAGGGTTGTACTTGCCTACCATCAGATAACCGAAAGGAATCTTTTGGAGTTGTGAGAGTTTAGCGATATTTAACGTAAAAATGTTAATTTATTAAATTTTTGGTATTCTCGAATTCTCGCTAATTGAAAACGCATCTTGATGAAATCAGGCTTGTATTATTATAATTTGAGAATATCCGAAAAAACTAGACCGATTGCTAACAAACATCGTTATTTTTTTATTTAACTAAAGGCTCATAAAATTATAATCAATAATATTTGTTTATTGTTAAGTTCTTACAAACCAAATTAAATATTTTTATGAACATGATTAATTAGACCGTGAAGGACAATACATATCTAACGGCAAAAATAATAGAAACAATCAATACGTACCACCAATAACTTGGATTAAGCAATAACAATTATTTGCATAAACGAATTTGAACGTGAAGTTATTCCCCGCGACATTTCGAAATGAAGGTTATATATACCGTGTCTTGTTTCAAGACGCATCATAGGTAATTCCTTTGTAAAATTTTTGTATCTTTATTATTGAATTTAAATGATCAGAATAAAATTATAAAAATGCATTATTTTCGATGTTGTATTTTTGTTTGCTCTTTAGTTTAATATGAAATATAGCTTAAAAATAGTGAACAAATATTCGAAAATAAACTAATCAAAATAGTAGTTGCGGTGAAAAGTCATCTATAGAACATTCACGATTTAGAAACCTTTCGTCCTCATTACACTTTTCTATTACAATTTCACAAAATGTAAATTTCGAATCGGGATCAACTGCTAGTAGTTCTTGATAACTTTGGCTTTGATACGGTCGATAACTACCACGTTTTAAAATTCTATGGGTAGTAAATTTGCTGTCATCACATTCCAAAGATATTTTTCCACTTAATGTTGGATTTACTGTGATCCTTGCCAATACATTTGTTATAGTTTCTTCAGATTTCCTCTTTTTATTCCTAACGATACGTTCATTATTCACACAACCATTCTCAAATTTCTGAATGATTCTAATAATTGTTGATTGACACGAGACTGGATGGTTTTCAAAATGTATACTAAATAAGTCGGAAATAGCACGCGAAGAATGTCCGCCAAAACTCCAATATTATGATTATTATATTATTGAGTTATATTTTTATGTTAAAAAAATATGACAAGTTCTGACTTTCCATAGCAACTACTATTTTGAAGATTTTATTTGTCCACTATTATAATGCTAAATTTAATATGAAACTAAAGAGAAAATAATTTTAGTACGTAAAGGAATTATAATAATTTATTATGACAATTTAAATTCAAATAGAGGTACAAACTGAAATTGAAAATTGTACATGAGAATTCCTTTTGATGCGTATTGTAACGAGACACACGGTATATATATCTACAATAAATTGTGAATAACGAGCAGCCGTTTTACAATTGTTACACTTGATCTGCGATTTATATTGAATTTCTAAACAAAGACAAACCTTGAAATAAAAATTGCTCTCTTTACTGGCGCGCTAATGTTCTATTTAGATTAGATTGCAATGTTGTGACTGCACCTTAAGTGATTTTCATATTCCACAAATTGTTTATAGAATGAGTACTTTATTTTATAGGTTATTCATTGCAACGTTTACAGAAAAGAGCACGATGCAATGACATTTCGATTGATTTATTTTACATAATTACAAGGAAACGAATTCAAAGAAGTGACTTTATTGGTTCTAAGTGGTTAGGTTTTATATCTATTTTACGTTTAATATTATGTATTTAATTGCTACTTTTAATTATCTACTAAAAGTTTCAGGGATACAGTTTATAAAAATTACAATTTGTCATATTTTTATAGGTGAATGAATCAACAATTAAATTGATTACATTTACTGGCTTATATTTGAAAACGATAGTGTTGTGGTTATCGTATAAGTTTATCTTATTTGATGGTTTAATAAATTAATTATATTTATACTATTATGATTGATTTTTTATTTAATATTTTTAATATACAAATACGGCCAAAAAGTAATAGGATTCCTCTTCTTGTCTAGTGTCTGATTGAATTTTAGTAGTAGGTAGCTATACTCACAACGTGTACCAATTTAAAATAATTTTTGGAAATATTTTTTTTTGTGAAATTCTTGTTTTAATGCCATATTCTAAGTCAAGAACATTAAATAAAAAAATATCTCCCAATTTTTCTAGAAAACAAAATCTTGACTCCATATATGGAGTCCTTGGGAAAATGGTACAAAAAAAATCAAAACACAGATTTTGGGGACCTGATAAAAGATATAACACCAGGCATCTGCGGGAAAGCAGGGCCGATCCTACTGGAGGGCTAGAGCGTGCGATTAGAGGGGCGGCGAAACCGGCGAAGCCCGCGAAACGAAAGACAAAGCTGCGGATTTTGTTTCCATTGTAAATTATTTAGAAAAGGAAATATAAAAATTATAACTACGGGTTTTAAAGACTTACGCCATTGTGTTGACCAACTGTGCAAAGTATATTAAGTCTCTCCAAAAATGGCGGGAGTTAAAAATCCTTTTAAATAAATAAAAATCGTAGACAAAGAGCAACAACAACAATTTGAATTCGAGAAAAAAACGATGGAGGGCTATTGTAGAAAGAATGATTGCTATTGTGCACTTTTTAACAAGTCAATGTCTTGCTTTTAGACGAAGTAGTTCCAATCTCTATAGGAGAAATAACGATTTTTTAAAGGCAGCAGAAATGCTAGCTAAATTTGACCCCTTATTGTCAGATCATTTAAATAAAATTGAAAATCTAAAGAGAAGTCGAAGAAGAAATCCTGCACTGTATGCAGGGGAGGCTCGTTATATAGAGCCAAGGAGCCATGGCACTACCTGCATATAAATATTTCTTTATATATTTTTTTTAATACACCATTAATTAATTTACTCCAAATTTTCTGAATTTTGGCCCCTTATAAACCAATCAAGTAACCGTCAGGATAGAAAAATAACAAGGGCGACATCTACTGCCGATATATTATAATTTCAGAACGTTGTAACATTTTCGGCGATAGATGTCGTCCTAATTGTTTTTATATTCTAACGGTTACTTGATTGGTTTATAAGGGCATAGTCAAATTCTGTTTCTCCATAAACGACGATCGTAGTGTGCTGATGTGAGACTAATGTAGGTCCAAATCGGTCCTCAGTTATTGTCGACGGTGAAATATAATCGAAATTACACAAATGATTATGTATAGAAATAAATTAATACACGACAACACTTTTAAATATAATTAGAGATGGGCAAAACTGCTACTTTTGAATCACGTTGCTACCTGTGATTGCTACTTTTTAATATCAGTGATTTTAAACCGTGATCACGGTTAGTAAACATCGTAACACCTTTTGAAATTGTGATTATTTCAAAATTAGTGAAGAAGCATTTCTAGACTATTGCGGAAACGTACAGTTGAATGTATTTTGAGTAAAGTATGTTGCAAATGTTTTTCTATGTCTCTGAAAAAGCTCATCTTCAAAATAACGATTTGCTCTGTTCTCGGGGAGTTGTTTTAAAATATAGATGAGAAGCATTTAAAGATTTTTGCAGAATCGTAAAATGGAATAAATTTTTAGTCATTTTGTAAAGTTTCAATTCTAATACTTGATAATCGTTTTTTCTTAAATTTGTGTTTTGCTTCTGAGAAAGCGCATATTTAGAATGATGATTTGCTCTGTTCTCTAGGGATTATTTTTAAATGAAATAATTAACGTCGAATCGTCCAGTATATTTTGAAATTTGAGAGAATTTTTATGTTTTTTTTAGTTCGTGAAATTTGTAATTTGAAAATTGTGCTGGTTCCGTGGTATTATTTTAAAAATTATAAAAAAGGAATGTCTAGTTGTTTGCACCGAATATTAAAGTTAAATGAATTTTGAGTACGTTTGGGAAGTTCAGCATTTGTTTTTATTTTTATTTTTTCAGTTCATGAAAATAGTAATTTGAACATGAGAGCAGAGAAAAATGGAGTATAAATTAATTAATAAAGTGTTTTAGATTTACAAAATACGTTTCGCATTATTTTTAAACTTTCATTTCTTCACATTTCTTCAACCATACAGAATGTTAGGTTACAATAAAGTTGGTAGAGTGAATGGTGGGTGGATACTATTTTACGTGGTGACTGGGCCATATCTTATTGCCCACGCACCTAGTTTTTCACCAATGAATAAATTAATCAAAAGATAATAAAATGTTGATTTTGATCATTCGATTCAAGTCGAAATAAATAAAAATGAGAAAAGGTTAATAAAATACCTATAAAATCTTGATTATGATCATTCATAAGCAGAATAGTGCCAAATTTACGATTTTCAAAAAAAAAATCTACAAAGAGAAGATTAGAAAATCAAGATTTTCAAGTCTAGTCGTTATACGTTTTAAAAATCGAATCCTCAATGTTTGGTTCTTTAAAACGTATAGCGACCAAACCTGTTAAACACCGCAAATCTTGTTTTTTAACCCTTTTTTCTCGTTTTAGAGAATTTTTTTTATCCTTTTGTCGATTTTTGAAAATAGCACTTCCAAATATGTTGGACAATTTTAATAATGCAAGCTTTAAAATGTGAAAAAATCATTCAAGAAAGATATAAATGATTTTTATATTTTTTTTTATTAGATAGTTTTTGCCGATGATTTTTTCGAAGTTTATAACTTACAAACGCGTTGGATTATCTCCATTGATTGAAAACTAAAATTTCTACAAAAAATTGTAAAATGTGTAAAAAAATGTCCAAAAACAAGGTTTCATTCCAGAAGTTTAAAAATATACTGTATATATACATATACAGTATGTTTTTTTTCATCGTGGGCCATAGGATTTTACATGTTAAAAATTATACCTAGAGTTAATGTATATTTTATCATATAATTTTGAAGCCAATTTTAGTTAGTAATATAAATCAATTATTTTTCTACATGATGAGCTTCTTTAGAATAATCTAAACATGCTTTATTCCATTAAAGTTTTAGAATCCAAATGAATTTTTAAGAATTTGACTGTGTTTTCTAGTGGGTTCTCAACTTTATTTAGTGTAAATAGTATCCGTTTGGTTTTTGCATGGTTCAAGACAAGACTGTTTTTATTGCACCAAGTGGAAACATTTGGCATATTTGATTAGTCGAAATTTTAGGACAAAAGAATATAAATCAAATGGAAATTTATTTGTCAATGCATATAAATAAAGAAGTGCTCTTAAGGCGAAATTATTTGTTGTTATAAGATGAACTGTAATTAATACCTACAACTATATTTATTATTGTTACATTTACCTTTACAATTACACGTTTTGAAAGCTTGCCAGCAAATAAGGAAGACTTCTAACAGATTCCCGCAGAGATATTTGTAGTTCCGCGGCATCTACACATTTTTCATTACAATGATTTCTGGTGTACAAATTCGCCAATTTCCCTTTTTACTTTCTCCGTTACGAAGTACGAGAAAGTATTGTGATCGTGATTTTTTTTTCAAATTTTTTTTTTACGGAAATATCCGTTTTGGGGTCCCTAGATGCCATTTCAACAATTTCTGGAATTTTTTTTGTGTCTGTGTGTGTGTGTGTGTGTGTGTGTGTCCGTCTGTGCGCGCTGTACCTCAAAAACTAATAGAGCAATTGATATGAAACTTTGAACATCCGTCTTATTTGATAATCTGAAGAAATTAAAAGCTTTTGGTCAAATTTCGTACACCGGAAGTGGGCGTTTACCTTAACTGTTTTTTGTTTTTTGCCAATATTTTCTTAAATATGAAAAATATCACAAAAGCTTTTAAACAAACATTGAAGACAACAAAGAAATGAACATCTTTTGCTTGAAAACATTTTTCATAAAATCATTGTTATTTGAGAAAAAAATTTATTAATTTATTTTTATTTTTGGTTTATAATTATGAAACGATAATGGTTACAGCAAATTTATGTGTATAATAATTGTAGAGAATGCCAAAATGAACAACTTATAAAGAATAAGTTTTTTTCAAAATCTCTTTAGTTTTTTGAGTAAACTTAGTTTATAAATTTGCATAATAATTTTTTCATCTTTCATAATTTTGACGTTTTAAACGTCAGTTTCATCCGAATCTACGAAACGTTCGATGTACATTTAAAATATGATTTAAACTGAAAATAAACCACGAAAGCGTAAATATAAATGATATTATTAAGTCGGAGAAAGTAACATGATGGCCACATCACCATTTTTTGTACCTAATTTATATAGTCCGTTATTTGTCAATATTGCCAAGCAATTACTTGGATCTACTTCAGTCACTCTTACACGTACTGTATCACCTATTTTTCCAATAAGAAACTTTTTGATTGTTTTTATTTTTACTTTCTCCGTTACGAAGAAAAAGACAAAGTATTGTGATCGTGAAAATCTTTTCAAACATTTTCGGAAATATCGGTTTCAAAGATTTCAAAGATTTCTGTAAAAAAAATTGGTCTGTGTGTGTCCGTTTAAAAGTGCTGCACCTCAAAAACGAATAAACGATGAAACTTTGAACATAAATCTTATTTGATAATCCGAAGAACTGAAAAGTTTTTGGTAAAATTTCGTACACTGGAAGTGGGCGTTTACTATAACCGGGTTTTTTTGTTTTTTACGATAATTTTTTAAATATGAAAAATATTGCAAAACATTTACACAAATATTGTAGGCAAGAAAGAAATAAATACCTTTTGTTTGTCAAAATATTTTTCATAAAATCCTTGATTTCGAAAATTTTTTTTGTCATTTTTGGTATATCGGGTGTTTGATAAAAAACGCCCAACATCATAACTCTGTTATTTATTGACCGATTTGAATGCATTTAAAAACAAAGTCAATGGCCATCTAAATAATGTAAAATGACAGTAATTATATATTTTTCAAAATTAACTTCATTGCCAAATAATACTTAACTTTAAATTTTTAAATGGCTGCATATACTTTTCTTATTTTACAATATTAGACTTTGTTTTCGTGAATAGAATTATGTGCGATATGTTGATTTTAATTTAATATTTATGCCAGAAAAAAATACTAATAAAACTCGTTCACATGATTTTTTGGCAATAAAAAGAGTGTGCCTTGAAAAAAATCTATTTATTGTAAAGTAATGTCTACCATTTTTTACTAGTCTGTTATAATTATAAACGATAGCGAATTGATAGATTAAAAAAATAATCCACACCTTATTATTAAAATAATTTTCAACGAAAATTAAGTGTAAATGTGTGGTGCAGAATTTTAGATAATCGATTACTTGGACCAGATTTTATCGATGGAACTTTAGAAATCAAGAAATCAAGGTTTCTGACGGAAGATTTAGAATTTTGTCTTGAAGAATTGCCTCTTTTGCAACTCAATCGCGTTTATTTTCAACAGGGTTAATTAAATGTTAGAGTTGTAGCGTAGGTACTTATGTTTTGGGTCGCTATTATTTAGGTTTGACATAACCGTACAAAATTACATTTGTCACTTTTTTCCAAGACACTAATTATAATTTTTGAAAAATATCATTTTAAATAGTTTAATTTTATTTTTTTTCGACCAAAATATTGAACAAAACATGGTGATGTGGCCATCATGTTACTTTCTCCGACTTGATGGTATCATAGCCATTTATATTTACGTTTTCATGGTTTATTGTCAATTGAAATCATATTTTAAATGTACGTCGAGCGTTGCGCAAACTCGGATGAAACTGACGTTTAAAACGTCAAAATTATGAAAGATGGAAAAATTATACTTCAAATTCAAAAACTCGGTTTACTCAAAAACTAACGAGATTAAAAAAAAACTTATTCTTTGAAAGTTGTTCGATTTGGCATTCTCTACAATTATTATTCACATAAATTTGCTGTAACTATTATCGTTTCATAATTATAAACCAAAAATTAAAAAAATAATAATACATTTTTTTCTCGAATATCAATAATTTTATGAAAAATATTTTCAAGCAAAAGATATGCATTTCTTTGTTGTCTTCAATGTTTGTTTAAATATTTTTGTGATATTTTTTTATATTTAAGAAAATATTGGCTAAAAACCAAAAAAACGGTTAAGGCAAACACCCACTTTCGGTGTACAAAATTTTACCAAAAGCCTTTCAGTTCTTCGGATTATCAAATAAGACGTATGTTCAAAGTTTCATATCAATTGCTCTATTAGTTTTTGAGATACAGCGCACACAGGCACAACATTTCCCAGAAATTGTTGAAATGGCCTCTAGGGACCCCAAAACGGATATTTCCGTAAAAAAAAAATTTGAAAAAAAAATCACGATCACAATACTATCTCGTACTTCGTAACGGAGAAAGTAAAAACAACATATTGGGCAATATTGGATTTAGAAAAATAGTGTTTAATGAAATAAAACTGAAACATTATAGGCATCCATTTAAACACTTTAAGTTGGCTATTATTTGGCTATGAAGTTATTATTGAAAAAATCAATTTTAATGCCATTTGTTAGTATTTGAACGGCCTTTTGATTTTTAGTTCATTCACATCGGTCAATAAATTACAGAGTTGGGCGTTTTTTTTATCGAACACCTGGTATATTATGAAACAATAATAGTTACATCAAATTTCTATGAATAATAATTGTAGAGATTACTGAAATGAGCAACTCATATAGAATACATTTTTTCCGAAATCTTTTTAGTTTTTGAGTAAACTCACTAGAAAATGATAGAATATGAATATAAAGTATAATTTGTCATTTTTATCTTTCATAATTTTGACGTATTCAAACGTATCTGCAACATGTATAATTAAAATACCACTTGAATGGAAAAAGATATCATGAAAGTATAAATGTAGATAATTATTATACCATCAAAATCAGAAAAATTAGCATGATGGCTACATCAACATTTTTGTTATTCAAATCTTACATATCACCGTTTTGTAGTATAGGATCAGTACACGAAACCCAGTTAATTGCTGATTCTTCTTAGTTCTGCTGAAGTGGCGCATTCTGTTGAGAAATCTGTTGAGCCTAATGGTACAGGCCCTATCTAGAACTGTTATGACGCCATGATATCATTTTTGGAAAAATTCTAGTTAACCCTTCCTTCCAGTAAGGTCTTCAATTATGAATTGATACATCAAACCTATTTAACCAAAAATTGTAGAAAATGTAACAATGAACTACTTATAAGAAATAAATTGTTTTCGAAATCCCAATAGTTTTTGAATAAATCGATAATATGCAAACTATTATAAAAATTCCTTTTTTCGCGGATTGATATGAAATGTAAGATTTATTCAGACTGCTTTTAGACCGTGAAATGTCACTTTTGCGGACTATTCTTTAAAAATGCTTATTTATGCCTAGGCTGTAAAAGTAATGAGCCAATCAGGTGAGACTACGTCATGTTATTTCGCCAATCAGATGAGACACCGCGTCGACCAATGAAAGTAATTGACTTTCCCACGTACCCGAGCAGCAATCGGAAAAATGATCGAAAAGGATTTGGAGGTAACGTATTATGTAAGTTTTATTTCAATTTAATCATTGAACAATAATAATATGAACATAATGACTATTTTTAATCGTAAAGAAATATGTGTGATATCAAGAAAGTGCATTTTATTGAAAAGTTCCCGAATCAAAATGTATCATAAAGTAATGGCTTCCTCCATCAACCATATCAGTAGAGAAATGTTGTTGTTGTTGTTGTTTTACTCAAAATAATTATTCGGTCCGTCCGATTTAAATACTCATTGCATGTCACTTACGAAATCATGATCATTATGATTATAAATGATTATTACATTTACATTTATGTTGTTATTTATTGTATTTTCTGTTTTTTTTGCTACTAGAAACAGAAAATACAATAAATAACAACATAAATAGAGAAGACGAACAAGAAGAAATAGGCGAAGAAAAGGAAGAAAGTAATGAAGGAATACAACTACAAGAATTTAAAGAGGCAATAAAAGCACTAAAAAATAGCAAATCACCCGGTGAAGATGGAATAATAACAGAAATGATAAAGAATATAGATGACAAAGGTCTAGAAATTCTACTTGAAATTATGAACAAAATGTGGACAGAAGAAAACATACCGGAAGACTTAAAAATAGGGCTGATTGTACCAATTTATAAAAATGGGGATTGGAGAGACTGTAATAACTACAGAGGGATAACACTGCTAAGTACAATAATAAAAATCTATGAATTTTTTTTAGAAACCAAACTAAGGAACAAAATAGAGAAGGAATTAAACGAAGTGCACAGTGGCTATAGACAAGGAAGAAGCACACATGATCATATATTCACAATCTCAAAAGAAATCTCGAACAAAAGATTAAACATTGGAAAGAAAGTATACTGTGCATTTATGGAGATGGAAAAAGCATTCGACAGAGTACACAGAGAAACAGTATGGAAGATACTAGAAAGAAGAAAAATAAATAAAAAGCTAATAAGAGTGATTAAGAGCATATACGAAACAAAACACCGGATAATAAAAAATAACAAAAAATCAGATACCTACACAACGACACAAGGACTGCGACAAGGAGGAGGGCTTAGCCCATTACTATTTATTATATTTATGGATGAAATAATAAGAGAAGCAGAAAGAAAAACGAAACCATTAATATTAGGACACAGAAAGTTAAAAAGAGTGCAAATACAGGAATGTGCATTCGCAGATGATGTGGTACTGGTAGCAGGAAGTGAGCGAGACTTAAACGAAAATCTAAAAACATGGAATGAAATTATGAAAGAAAATGGGATGAAAATGAACAAGGAAAAAACGAAAGTGATGGTCATATCAAACGAAGAAGAACGAATAAATATAGAGATAGACGGAGTGATGACAGAACAGGTAAAGGACTTTCAATATTTAGGAGTAAAGTTCGAACAATCTATACTATGCAATAAACAACTCGTTCGTAGGAAAAAGAGAAGTGACAAAAGAAACAAAGATAAAAGTATATAAAACCATATTCAGGCCTATACTAGCATACGGCTGTGAGACATGGATACTAAACCAAAAACAAAAAAGTAGAATACAAGCGATTGAGATGAAATACCTTAGAAGGGTAAAAGGGGTAACTAGAAGAGACATAATTAGAAATGAAACCATAAGAACAGATTTGAACATCGGCATAATTGAAAAATATATAGAAGAAAGACAACTAGGATGGTGGGGACATATGCAAAGAATGGATAACAACACACCAGTAAAGAAAATATGGGAAGTACGAGTAGCAAGAAAAATCAAAAGAGGAACGCCAAAAGAAACGTGGAATAAAATAATACAAAACAACTTAACAAGAAAAGGAAAAGCATGGATGGAGGCCAAAAAACTAGCAAGTAATAGGAAGCAGGTTATACAAGAATAATAGGAGAAGACACCGTCAAAATGCGGACACCACAATATCTATTATAAATGTCAATTTTTGTTTTACTTAGGTACCTACGAATTTTTTACAAAGCTACCTGCGATATGTTGATAGAATTAAATATATTGAAAAATATCGCATTGCAAGTTATAACTATTTTCTTCTGAACAACCCGCGAAAAAATTATATTTTTAACTCGGCAATAAAGTGACAGATTTACGGACGCGGCTGGAGTTTCACCGCCGAGCGTACTTGCGATCCAAACAAATAACTACTATATCACCAAATTGGAGAAAGTGGCATGATGGTCACATCGCCTTTTTACTTTCTCCGTTACGAAATTTTTTTCAAATTTTTTTTTGCGGAAATATCCGTTTTGGGGTCCCTAGATACCATTTTAACAATTTCTGGAATTTTTTTTTGTGTCTGTGTGTGTCTGTGTATGCGTCTGTGTGTGTGTCTGCCTGTGTGTGTGTCTGCTGTGTGCGCTGTATCTCAAAAACTAACAGAGAAATTGATATGAAACTTTGAACATACGTCTTATTTGATAATCCGAAAAACTGAAAAGCTTTTGGTAAAATTTCGTACACCGAAAGTACAATATTTTAAATATGAAAAATATCACAAAAATATTTAAACAAGCATTAAAGACAACAAATAAATGAACATCATTTGCTTGAAAATATTTTTCATAAAATCATTGCTATTCGAGAAAAAAAATTTATTGTTTTTTTTTAATTTTTCGTTTATAATTATAAAACGATAATAGTTACAGTAAATTTATGTGAATAATAATTATAGAGAGAATGCCAAAATGAACAACTTCTAAAGAATAAGTTTTTTTTTTAATATCGTTAGTTTTTGAGTAAACCGAGTTTTTGAATTTGAAGTATAATTTTTCCATGTTTCATAATTTTGACGTTTTAAACGTCAGTTTCATCCGAGTTTACGTAACGCTCGATGTACAATTAAAAATATGATTTCAATTGAAAATAAACCATGAAAACGTAAATATAAATGGCTATGATACCATCATGTCGCAGAAAGTAACATGATGGCCACATCACCATTTTTTAAAGATTTTTGCGTTTTCTTTGTATTTGCGCCTTCCTACTTTTTCACAATATTGCATTCAGATGAATCCGCATTCTCCTCATTATTACACTTAATATCCACTTCACTATTTTCCAAATTCTCTTTAGAATTTTCCACTATATTGTCATTTTTATACTATTATACCGGGTGTAACTGAATTCTGGTAGACCCTAAATAGTATTTGCATTTTTACATATATCTTTATGAAATTTAGTACACTGTTTTTAGAGAATAAAATGTCTCAATATGTGGACTTTTAATAAAAATTTCATTTCCGGTTTAACCGAAAATGACCTTAACTTTTCTATTTCAAATGAAACCCCCTGTATATTTTAACATAATTTAATTTGTCTCTAAATTCTGAGTTTGGAGATGGTTTTTTGTTTAAATTCAAATTAAATTTACCCAAAAAAAAGAAATTTAAATTACATTTTAACAAATTGCACAAATTAACAAATTTAAATTAAATTTAAACAAAAAACTAACAACCAACGGGTCACTTATGATACATCTATGAACGCAGAATTCAGAGACGAACTAAATTATGTAAAAATATACAGGGTGTTCCATTTCAAATAGAAAAATTAAGGTAATTTCCGGTTAAACCGAAAATGGAATTTTTATTAAAATTCCATATGTTCGCGCGCTTTATTCTCTTAAAATACCATTCTAAATTTCAGATTTATGTAAAAATGAAAAAGATATTTGGGGTCTACCAGCATTCAGTTACACCCGGTATATTACCTGCATCAGTGTCTCCTATGATATCTACTGAATCATCGACATTTGATTATCTCTCTCGTTTGATCATGTTTAAATGGTTCCATTATGTTTTCTAATTATTCTTTGCTTTTTAATTTTTTTGTTTACACTGCTCAATTTATTCTGTAATAAATTAGTAATGTCTTGAGTCAGCCATTTATATTGACTGGTATTGCACAGCAAATTGTTTTAATAGAAAAGTCGAGTTGAAAAATTGTGCACAAAATAGAATCTAGTATTTTTAACCGCTAAATTGTAAAAGTGCACGTCGTGCGATTAGCTGTTCATCTTTGGTCTTGTCAATGCCTAACGTAATTTCATAGGTTATAAACATCGAATTTTGCTTAAAATTGTATTTGTTGTTCATTAATAATGATAAGAGTATTTTCTAATAATATAAAAGTAAGTACCCATTTTATCTATTGATTTTCATCTTTAATCGCTTATAGAAATGTCTGGGTTTAAATGGCTTCGCAGTAACATGCGCAAAAAAAATCTGAAAACTCTAATTTGCTTGTGTGAGACTACTGCATAGGAACTATACTGTGGTATAAATTTTAATGGGACAACTAAACATAGCTTCAAAGGGACTTCATTTAATTATTTGATTATAATATTCATCAATTGAATAAATCGTAAGCCTGACCCAAGTTGCGTGTTTTATATGTTTCATAATTATCAAATATACCAGCAAGTAAATTGGTGAATTTTTAAAATGACTAGTTTATTTAATAAATTGTTACATCTTTATTAAATTCTCCAATATTAAAAGTAATTATACATAATGACTGCTAATTATGCATGAATTCAGAATCAATTAAAATTACTATAACATATACCTTAAATTCAAATAATCTTTATCGTCAGTTTACTATCATACGTATGAAATTTGATATAGTAGACCAAATATGACAAACATTTTCAATACCTTTTTTGAAAAAGAAGGATTGAATGAAAAATAGTTTTTTAAATAAAATATGTTTCTTCGATATCGTTATCAATATTTGTTGTAATGCTTTTGTAACCCACTTCCGGTGTACAAAATTTCACTAAAAGCTTTTTAGTTCTTCCCATTGCTAAATAAGGCGTATGTTCAGAGTATCATGTAAATTCCTGTTTTAGCTTTGAGATACAGCGCGCGCAGACCCATCGACAAAACATTTTGTTCACGAAAATGTTATAATGTGCGCATTATTTAATTCTATGGGCAGCATTAATGGGGCACATTTAACACTCAATTTCTTAAACACGCATTTGCGTGTTTAATACGCTTATTAAACACGCACACCCATTTGCGTGTTTAATATGGTTATTAAACACGCTAATTCGCGCTTTAATTCACAGAACGCGAATTATGATATTTTGTTTCCTCTGTTTAATACTGATTTTTTTTTTCAATTGTAATTGTAATTACAACATTAAGTTCGATTTTAATTTTGATTTTGATTTTCTTTTTGTTTTTTTTTTTTAATTTTGATTTTGATTTTGATTTTCGTGAACAAAGTATAGTGTACAACTCGCATATAATGGCTATTAATCACTTAAACGATTTGCTCCACTCGCCTACGGCTTGTTCCGCAAACATCGTTCTCGTGATTAATAGCCATCATTATATGCTCGTTGTACAATATACTATTATCTCCAGAAATCGTTGATACTCCTGGGAATTCAAACGGGATATTTCTGTACAAAAATTCAGGATCACAATATTTTCCCGGCCGGACAAAGTAAGAAAGTTTATAATATAATATTTTGTGATTATTATTTTATTATTATAGAACGGATAGTGAGTTTCATCTGCAACATATGGCACTTGAAAAATAATTTTTTGTTTCTAAAGAATTTAATATATGACGTAAGTATTTCTATGGTGTTTTCAATAGTTTTAAAACATAATAAATCTCGAATATTCCTTGTACACCTAAGGGTGTGATAAACAAACCATTTCCAAGTAAGTTGTAATTAATTTAAGCCTATAATATGCTACCTAGTTGCTTAAATATTTATAGAAACTTAAGGTCATGTTTACATTTGTTTCTCGTTTCTTGTGTAAGGCATCGATCGACGCCAATTAAAAATCCACACGGAATACAAACACCGACAGAAGCGGTTCTTTTTCGCCGCAAACATACATTGTACCTTCGCCGTTTCTTCTGTGCTATTCAACAAAGTTATAAGTGTTGCCATAAAATATCGGCGCCGAGCGCTGGGTGAATTCATGAGTCCGGCTGTTCTATTGTCACCGAGTTCTTACGTCTTCGACGCCGGTAAAAGGGAACAATATTACGCCACCGTTTTCAGTAGGTTAACTTTAATGCAAAAGCAATCATTAAACATTTAAATTATCGCATTTGAAAATATCAATTGTTATACCGAGTGTCTGGGATAAGGGACGAACATAGGGATTTAACATGTAAAATTAAATATGTGTAATTATTAGCTCCCCTATTCATTTTAGAGAAAAATCGTAAAGGAATATTTTTTAGAGAATTAAAAATTGTAAATGAATCATCCATTTAATTTACGTTTGTACCAGAATACACCTCAGAAATAATAAAAATAAGTTGAACAATGTACCATTTAATAAAAACCCTTGCCATGAGTTTGACAAATGTCATGTCATAGTGAAAATAATTTTGCTAGTCAGATATCAATTCACGAATTGTACTATGAACAATAACGTTGGGCTCGTTGTTAAGTGTGAATTTGATCGATCCTGCATTTTTTCACAGAATATACGCCTAGGTCCATCATCCACTAGCAGTATCTCCTCATGGCATTGATGCTTGTAGGAATGATAACCATGCTTCTTCGGAATTTTCTGTACAGAGAATTTGGACACGTTGCACTCACGAGCAATGCATCGTATGCTAGTAGTTGATTCAGCATTTATCAAATCCAACTGTTTCTTCCAATTCATCGTTGTTTCTTCTATTCCGTTTGCATGTAATGTCACGAGCTCTGAGTAAACTGACGCCACTGCAAAATGTTGTGATAATGAATACGCTCACTTCATTGGAATAACTCAGATTATTGTTCGTAGTAATTACAATGCGTGAATTGATATTTGACTAGCAAAATTATTCTCACCATAACATGACATTTGTCAAAGTCATAGCAAGTGTTTTTATTAAATGGTAAATAATTAAACTTATTTTTACTATTTCGCCCCTTATCCCAGACACTCGGTATACAATATTGACAAGTATGAAAGTATGTATGTGCAAAATTTATTTGATGACCTAGATTATAAATAATTAATGTTATGCAGTAATGTAAGTAATGAAATAGTTTACACTAAAGTCTTCACATCTTCGAGCAAATACAATACAGATTATTTAAATTATTTTTTCCGTACCGTTGAAGTAATCTTTGACAACGTACTATTGAGTTAATTTGCCATTTTTACAGCACCCTGTATAATGGTATCGCGTCTCTCAGTGTATCTCAGTGCATCTCACACCCTTAAAAACGAAGTGCATTGTCTCTCTAAACCTGTAAATAAAAATTTCATTTTGTAGCATTTACCTAATAATAATTATGATGTAGAGATTTTCAAATAAGGGTTACAATTGTCTTGGTAACTATCATGTATGTCAAGACTACATTGTGTTGCAAACAAAAGCCTAATCAAATTTAGTATAATTGCTGGCATGTTCACCCATATATTTCTTTCTACGAAAAATTGTATTTATACTGACCTACTGTCGCTGTAAAAATTAATTAATAATATTTTATGATCACCTTGAATATGTAAAAAAAACCTTTATTTGGCATAACCTCGTATAACAACTCAAAAAAAAATCAAAACTCATAAACTTAACCTCCATATTTCTATATATACATGTACACACATATCCCTTACCTACCCGCCCCACATCTCTTCTCACAGTCCTCTCGACCTCCAGTTAGCTACACTTCTCTGTCCTCAATCTCACCAATAACTTATACACCTGTATCCCGCTGCCGCTTTCACACAGACACACATTTCTACTTCTTTCTTTCACTCTCATCCTTATCGCCTCCCTAACTTCTTCACATCCATTCATTCAGTGCTCCCATTCATCTCTTTCTTCCCCACAAAACCCACACCTCGTGTATTCCTCTCCCATACACACCTTCCTTCCCTTCTCCTCATTCCCGCACCTGAACTCCACCGACAGTAACCTTTCCGCCACCTCCTTCTAGATCAGCTCCCCCATCGATACCTTTTCATCGAAAACCGTCGCTGACTACCCCGCCCTGACATACAACTTATGCCTCTCATGCATCCATCTTATTCCTTCACCTTTCCTCATCCATTCTCTGTAACACACCTTCCATACCTCTTTCACTACTCTTTCATCCCCTAAGCCCCATATCCTCCTCTCAAATTTTACCACCCTTCTGCTTCCCACTCTACCGACAATCGCTGACTCTGCTGCAGAACAATATAATTTGGCGTAGTCCTCTCCAACCTTAATATCCTCTTCAGGTATTGCATATGCACTTTCTCGATATTTTCCTGCCTACTCACTCCCCACACATCTGATGCATACAATATTATTGCCCTCACACAAGCATCCCACCATTCATTTGCATACCTACATTCTTACCTAGCATCTCTCGCTTTCTTGCACACAAATTCCACATGACGCGCTTTCGTCCCTGTTTCACTGAACATATACCCAAGATATTTAAACTCACTCACTCGCTCAATCTGTTCTCCCAGCCAACTTAATTCTTCCTCCTTTCCCCTCCTTCCTACATTTGTACAAATCATCCATTTCGTCTTTCTCACATTCACAGTCAATCTTCTTTTTCCAAAGTACCCTTCCAATCTCACCTTCATCTCTCTCATTTCCTTCACTGCTTTCGCCATCACTACCACATCATCAGCATAAGCCAGACTCCACACCTTCTTTCCACCCACCGCTATTCCCCCTGCTTGCCCCAGTTCCAACACCGTCTCCATGTCTGCGACGTAGAGGTTGAATAGCAGTGGGCTTAATGGACACCCCTGCCTCATCCCACATTCCACCTGAAAACGGCCCGACACATGCTCTCCCACCCTCACATTACACCACGTTTCCTTATATACTTCACTTATCCACTCCACAACCTGCTCAGACACTTCCTTCCCTTTCAAACTTTCAATCATTAAGGTTCTATCCACCAAATCATACGCCGCTATCAGATCCGCAAATAGCAAACACAATCTCTCTTTTTTTCAGCTCTCTCTCAATCACCCAGTTAAGTGTAGCTATCTGCTCTACCGTGGACCGCCCTTTCCTAAACCCGCCTTGTATTTCCGGTAGCCACCTTTGATCTTCCGCCTCTATCTCCAACCTATTCTTGACCATCGTCATGATTACTTTATAGAGGCTATCCATCAACGAAACCCCCCTATAGCTTTTCGGATCGCTCTCATCTCCTCCCTTGTGAATTGGCACAATGACTCATTTCCTCCACTCCTTTGGAAACTGCCTTTCTGCTCTCCATATTTCGTTCAGCAGCACCAACATCTCCTCCTTCCCTTCCGGACTACATCCCTTCCATGCTTCTGCCTAAATCCTATCGGGACCCGCCGCTTTCCAATCCTTCATCTCCTGCAGCACCGTTTCTAACTCTGCCATACTAAAATCACCCTCCCTCTCGAAAACGCTTCTTTCTGCGACTTGATTCCCTCGAATTCCCTTTGTTCCTAGCAACTCTTCAAAGTGTGCCTTCCATGTCTCGATGTTTATACCCTCTCCTCTTACTTTCCTGATCGGCCCTCTTTCCTTCCTTGAATATGTAAATTATGATGTATTTAATAGCAACACGAGCGAAGGTTGTCTAGATAATGCATATTATTTTTTCGGCCCTAGATACGCTAAATCGTAGTTTCGGACCGATTTTTATGGCCGAAATAAATGGTTTCGGTAGAGGCAGGCGAAAAAATAAATTTGTGTCCTTAATTAATAGCAATTTTCATGATAAAAGGGTATGCAAGGATTCATACTTGCTATAAATAATTGAAATGGGTTCAGCTGTTTCAGATATAAAGGTTTTCAGTTAACCAAGAAAAAGCAGGTCAAGTTGGTTTTTGATAGAGATACTGCTTTAGAAATAAGAGCATGTAACCAGGTCATAGATATGACAATCGATAAGTTGCATCTATAAATGCTTGTTAATAAACATTGAACATATTATTGACTTTTATGTATTATAAAGTGCCATGGTGAAGGTATCGAATTTTGTAGAATTGATTAACATATTGTTTGCTATGCCTTGCGGCCTCTATCCACAAAGAGGCTATAAGAGGATTTTAGCAAGTATCTCAAAAATCATTTCGATTTTATAGTAGTTGGTGCTGGAACTGCAGGTTCGATTGTAGCTGGTAGATTATCGGAAATTCCAGAATGGAGAGTACTTGTTTTAGAAGCTGGAGGCTATCCTACAACTGAAACTGAAAAGATTAGAATATTTTAGGTTCGTTTTCAATTTATATATTTACGCCATAGAATATAAAAAGGTGAATACTTTTAACTTAATCGAAAGGACGTTTAAAAAAAGTGAAATAGCTGCATGAAGTAAACATTATAGTCTTTCTGTCAACGACAACTGGTTTCAACTTAAGTTGGTCTTATCAGCACAGTAACAAGAAACGTGGAAATAATAATTCATGTTTACTATTATTATTAAAATTGTTGCTTGTTCAATCAGCGGTTGCAACTAGGGCTGGAATTTTTCTTCTTTTGAAGCTTTGAAGACTGGGAGATTCATAGAAAATTTTCTAAGATTAAAGTTTCGAAGTTTCAAAGTTTTGAATTCTGATTTGTCATAATGCTAGCCTCGTCGTGTCCCGTTTTAAGACGTATAGGGAATTCCCATGTAAAATTTTCAATTTCAGTTTGAATCTTTATTATTGAATTTAAATGGTCAAAATAAAATTAAAATAATTAATTGACCTACTGGCATTATTTTCGTAGTTGTATTTTTCTCTCTCTAGTTTTGTATGAAATATAGCTTAAAAATGATGAACAAACATTCGGAAATAAAATCCTCAACATAGTAGTTGCCATGAAAAGTCAGTGTTTGTCATCTAAATTTTTGACACAACAAAATAATTCAATTCAACATGAGTGTTTAAACCACAGAGGAAAAACTGAGATCATAATGTAGGAATAATATTGAATTAAATTATTTTTTTGTGTCGTAAAATTTAGAAGACAAACGCTGACTTTTCATAGTTGAGGATTTTAGCGCATCGACTAATATTCAAATTGAATGTTATATTGGTGCTTATTGCTTACCGATTTAATGTTTATATGCGATTGTTTTGTTGAAAAATATATTTTTACTCTTAATTAGGGTGTCTACTATAAAGTTATCCACACTAATGATTTTTTTTTGGACTAGATTAACATTCTGGCCCACTGTGCGCTCGTTTCTACGAATATTTTTTTTAAAGATGAAAAAAACGTCATAATCTGTAATTTGGTGCGAGAAATAAATTTCATTTAATAAATGTCATTTTTACAGTTTTTGCCAAAATAAAAAAATAAAAAATTGGGATAAAAACCTAATATTTTTTAGCGTAGAAACCAAATAAAAATAGGGGCTCCTGTATAGGATTTTCAAAGTTAGCCAATTGTACGTCTGAGGTGCATACATTATTTTTCTATTATCATTTAGCTTTAATTTTTAGGAAATTAATAATCTAAATTTATACGATAGAATAGATATAATAGTAGTATAGATTTGTTTAATTCTTTATGTGATGATGGCAATAGGTGTTCTTACTGACACCTATTGCCATTCATAAAGTTTCTAAAATTTGCTGCCAGTGTATGAAAAGTCATATTATTATGTACGTAACTAGGAAAAAAACTATTATGGAGCATCGTATTTTATGGGCCGCTCGTCTATTGTTACAACAATGTTTCTTCACCCGATGCCGTAAAGGTCAACTTTACCGCTAAACTTAGTGCCAAAATGTGGAATTTAGAACAAAAATTCTAAATTCTAATTAGCATTCTAATTCTCTATACATTTGTAAGTATCAGAAAATTGTTTGGCAGATAATAAAAAAATATTTTAATTATGTTGTTTGTACTCAATGGATAGAATAAAAGATGTATCAGGTCAGCAGCCAGATGATTAATGCAACAATTACAAGGTAAGACTACTCTCGTAGTAGTAATATCGTAAATTACAATAAATGATATCTTTATAGTTTTAAATATTATACATGTGATTAGAAAATAGTAATGAGTAATATAAATTTATAATACCAACATAATAATAAAAACTAGTTAACATACATTACCATTTATGAAATTGTTTAAGAGCTTTAGCATACGATTCAATGGATACAAGTTAAGCAACATTACAAATGCCTACATACCTTACCACCAGCTTAGAGTGTGAATTAATCGAAATATATTTGCGTAGGGACCCCACATACACATAAACCCAAAGAAACATTATAAAACGTCTCCAGGAAATGCACTAATAGGAAAGGTGTTAAATAGAGTAAATCATGTGTGTACTTGAAAAATGCTTTGTTGCTGTAATAAGGTCACAATCTTATATTCTAATAGCCGGGAAGAGGGAAAAGTCGCCTCACCTATGATAGGTATTTCAACGGTTTTTTATTCAATTATTTTTAAATTGATGGAATATTTACCATGGCAATGAAGTACGGGAAACCTTGGCTGGCCGCATGTGACATAAACGGATGGAAGAAAATATCGCCCGTTCGCCGCGGAAAATTTTTCCGACGTAATTAAACAAATTTCTCAAGACTTTGTTTCCACTCTGTGTGGGATCGGTTGGAAAAAATATGGCACTGTGTTACATTTCTGTCTAAGGGTGTGGTTACTTTGGTATATATACAGTAATTTTGATTCTCTCTTCACTGTGTATCCATACAGCAATTGAACAACATGTTTGTAAAACTGGTAAGTATTTATGTTTTTATGATAGATTTTGGAAATGTATAAAATAGATTCATAATTTTGAAATAAATGAAAACAATAATTAAAGCTTTAACCCTATCCTCGCAAAATAATGACCAAAATTAAGAAGTTACATAATTGTTAAAAAATAGGAGTATCATCTATCTTCAAATGACTGAATATTTATTTATTTATATCTTGATATTTTTTATTATAATTAAAATTATAACCAGAAGAAGGGAACTAAATACTTTATACGATTTCGAACATATTACGGTTTTTTCGTATAATTGCTCTAAATATCTCAAATTAATTAATATAATATTATTTTAAGCATCTTCATTATTTATTATTCTTGTTTACAAAATTAATTAATCAATCCAAATGTACAAATGAAAACTCATACACATAATTTTGTCGGAATAAAAGGTTAATTTTATATGTTAATTTATTTTAAATAAATGGCCGCCGAACAATAATTTGTTCGGAAAGTACTGCTGCAAAATATGTTACATTTTTCAATTTAAAAAATATTCACTTTTAGGCAGTATTAGCTTGCACTCTGGGAGTGTCTCTTGCCGGGTGGCATGGACCTCTTGCTGGAGGTGCCCCAGCCGCATTATACCCAGCTGGAGTGAGCCCACACGCTTGCCCGAACTACCCCCATTGCGCCAACCCTGCCGTAGCCGCTAATCCAGCTGCTGCTCATGGAGCCTGGAACGGTGGATATGCTGGTGGATGGAACGGGGCTGGAGCTGGTGCCTGGAACGGCGGTTGGAACGGCGGTCACGATGATGGACAATGGAACGGTGACAATGGCCAATGGAATGGAGATGATGGTCACTGGAACCAAGGAGCTTGGAACCACAATGGTCTAGATAGCGGAGCTTACACCGGAGATGGTGATTACCATGGCGAAGGCCTTGCTGAATCCGGAGCCTACGGAGGTAAATGACTCTAAATTTTACAAAATTTAAGTGATTGTATTAGACGATTTAAAAAAAACATGGTTAAAAATTTATTTCATTTTCAGTACATGACGGCGGTTACGCTGGTGCTGGAGCTTATGCTGGTGCCTATGGACACCACGGTGCTGCTGCTGTACCAGCTGGTGTAGACCCACACTCCTGTCCCAATTACCCATTCTGCCATTAAATTAAATTCAGAGCCAGACTACCAGCTGACAAACTTTGTTGTATGGCCGAACTGTTAATTGCTGTAAATATCGTATAATATTTCTAAATGCTGTGTTCCCTGTAAATTAAACAAATAAAGACGTATTCGATAAAAATGTGTATTTATTTTTTGCGTCAATAAATACATATTCGATTAAAAATGACTTCACTTAGAGAATAATGACCTCAGGGCAACTTTTTACATTATATATTAAAAAGCACGGCGCAATGATATTATAAAAAGATGTACTGGATTAGATTAAAATATTTTTAAAGTGAATTTTATTTAAATACACTGGTGGAAAAAAAATGAAACTCTGGAAATTCGTGAAATTTCGACCATTTTCAAACGCCACAACTCGGCGTATTTTCAATCGATTTTGATGAATTTTTAAGGGCAAAACTTTGAAGTGTCTTCTTTAAAGTCATGCATGCGAACTAAACCGCAACCCCTTCCCCCCTCTAGTGCCCCTGTGAAAAAAGAAACATGTTGTCTTTGACGATGTCTATGGAGTTGGAAAATTTTTGTTGGCTCGATCCACCATAAAGGCATTAAAATTTGATCAATTCCCTATGCAGGACTCGGAGAACGAAGTTCCTACGACGATTTAGCACCATGTTATGGGTGTTTTTGGTGCATTTTGAGGTTTTCCGCATATAACTCAGCGACTTTTCAACCAAATTTGATGATTCTTTCGGGAAAAAATCTCATTTTGGCCCTACTTTATGGGGGTAAACTCAGATTGGAATGATCCCTTTTCGAACCCTTCAACCCACGAACAAAAAACACGTTTTTGGGCAAAAAACGTCCAACTTTGGCCAAAAGGGCATTGAAATATGTTCAATTACCTGTGCAGGACTCAAAAACAAAGTTCCTACGACGATTTGGCACAAAGTTATTGGTGTTTAAAAAAAGTGCATTTTGGGGTCGAGAAGGGGTTTTTACATTCGCTTTCTAAAATCATTGGAAAACATGTATCTACTTTGTATCTTATACTCGAAATTGCATTTGTGCAGTGAAAAGTGCATTCAAAAATTGCATTTTTTCAAGTCACTTTAGGAAAATTCATAACTTCGTTAATAAGACTCGAAATTGACTCAAACCAGGTCCCCTGGGGTCTTCGAGTTCGCTGATCCAGATTATGATCTTCAAATTGACCCACAGCCGACCTGGAGCTCAGGATTGCTGATGAAAGTCATCTCCGTGGTTTCTCCCGAAATTCACGCGGAAAAGGAGAGAAACTCGGCCCCCGGGTTCATTCAAATATGGCACCGGAGAACACACCCGAAAACCTGGTGCACCGGGATCTGGACGTGGACGTCATCTCCGAGAGTTTTCCTGCCATGACCGTAAAAAAACAAACCGAAAATTGTTCTGAGTTTCTTTTTGGGGCGCTGATTCCAAATTTCTCATCGAAAACGACCCCCGAACACCTGGTGCACCGGAACCTGGACGTGGACGTCATCTCCGAGAGTTTTCCTGTCACAATCGTTCTGGGGGAATTACACATCAATGAATGTGTCAAATGATGAGACGGTTTTCGTTTGGTTTTGGAGATTTTGGCTGTTTTAGTGCTTCATTGCCTCGACTAATAAGAGTAAAGACAGAAACGCAAAACAGTAATTTAAAAAAACATTCATAGCTTACGGAAAAAGTGACACATTTTCAACTAAAACTAAAACTAAAAGTTAGTTTTAAAGGTGATGTTTTGAGAATATTTTAAAAAAATTAGATATTTTTGTTTAAGTTCAACTTATTAAATATTATTTTTTTATAAATTCATAACTCGCAAAAATTGACACATACCAAAAATCGAAGTTAATTCTAAAGGCAGATGTTTTGTGATGATACTAAAATTTTTGTTAAATTCTATCATATCAATATCTATTTTTTTAGAAATCTTTAATTTTCAAAAATTCACAAACCCAAAACTGAACACATTTTCAAAAGTAAAAGTCAGTTTTAAAGGTAGCCGTTCTGTGAATATATTAATATATTAGAGGAACTCAATATTGTTTTTCCACTACCGACAACGTAACTAAGCATTGCATCCATAGTTATAGGTACGGTAAGTGCCTGATAACATTCGTGGTGTTTGTTGTCCTTGACGACGGAACTTAATTTTCCACTTACGGACCTAGGAAAATAATAAAATAAAAGAAACGCAATATTCGCAGCATCGTTAATATCCATGCCCGTAGAAAGTTTCACTGGATTGACACAAACAAACAAAATTCGACATTGTTTTGTCGGTTGCTGGGTTGCCATAGAACGCACAGGTGACTATAAAAAATGTAACCCCAAATGTTACAAGCCATATTTTAGAATATTTTCTTTTTTAAGTATTATATTTCCGGTAGCGGAAAAAAATTAATAAGCAACACGGAACGTAATGACAATTAACATTTTCGGCAGGCGACGAGCCTCGGCTCCGCCTCGGTTCGTATTCGCCTACCTCAAATGTTAATACGTCCCTTGTTGCTTAAATAACTATTTGTTTGTGTTCGAAAACATAAAATATATTAATTTTCAAAAACTCGTACCTCACTGAAAATTGACTCATTTTCATAGTTAATTTTAAAGATAAATGTATTATGATTTTATTATAGTATTTAAGGAATTCAATCATAACAGTATTACTTTTTTTATATTTTTTCTTTGTTCAAATATTCGACAACTTAAAAAAAATAATTTTCAAAAATTCTTAACACTCAAAAATTGACACATTTTCAAAAATCATGGTTAATTCTAAAGGCAGATGTTTTATGAATAAATGTACTTAAATTTTTGAGAAATTCTAACATATCAGTATTTATTTTGTTTGACAACTTGAGAAGTAAATTTAAAAAATCATTCACCCAAAAATGAACACATTTTCAAAAATCAAAGTTAATTTTAAAGGTTCGTTCTGTGGATATATTAAAATATTTAAGGAGCTCAATTTTATTTTGTTTAAGAGTTCGCCAACTTAAAATATTAATTTTCAAAAATTCACAACTTGCAAAAATTGACATATTTTCAAAAATTCTAATTGCAGATGTTTTGTGAATAAATTAAATACTTAATTTTTCGAGAAATTCTATTATATCACTATTTATTTTTGAGATTTTTTTGTCAAGTTTTCGACAACTTGGAGTAAATTAAAAACTTAAAAAAATAATTTAAAAAACACCCAAAAATGAACACATTTTCAAAAATAAAAGTTATTTCTCAAGGTAGTCGTTCTGTGGATGTATTAAAATAATTAAGGAACTCTATTTTGTTCAAGATTTTTACTTTGCTCAAGTGTTCGACAACTGAAAATATGAATTTTCGAAAATTTACTCATTTTCAAATATCATAGTTAATTTGAAAGATAAATGTATTAGCATTGGGGTTTTTAAGGAAGTCAATCATACCAGTATTTTTTGTTTGTTATTTTTTCGTTTTCAAATATTTGAAAAATTCATTTTTAAAAATTCATCTTTCAACTCAAGCAGAAATTGACACAATTTCAACAATCAAAGTTTATCTTGTGAATGTCTTAAAATTTTTGAGCAATTCCATCGTAAGTATTTATTTCCTTTAGATTATTGTATTCAATTATTCGACAACTTAAAACGATAATTTTCGAAAATTCATAAGAGAGAAATAGGCAGATTTTCAAAAAGTAAATCTAGTTTTAAAAATAGATGTTTTGTAAAGATATTATAATTTTTAAAGAATTCTATTATTGCAGTATTTATTTTTTAGATTTTTTTTTTGTTCAAGTCGTCAAGAACTATAAATATTAATTTTCAAAAATTTATAACTCACATAAAAATCGAATACACTCAATTTTTTTAAGAATTCAATCACATCTGCATTTATTTTTTTTCGAATTTTCATACTTAATAATATTCAGTCCTAATTCGTACGCAAAACGTTAAATTTAACTGCTGAACGTTATGTTAAAACAAGAGATAAAATTAATAAAAATAAATAAAATACGAGGATCACACATTTTTAACATTGAATTAACGTTTTGCATAGGAAATAGAGCTGAATATAAATATTTATATGTTTTCAGTAGAAAACATTTCAAAAACGGTAAAATAAAAAAGGGATTTAATCAAAAAATAATTCCGTAACAGAATTAGCGTTAAAATGTTAATTGATTGCAACAAGGGAATGATATAAAATGAATAAATCATTTGTTGCCAACAATTGAAGGTAATCGATTCAATTTTAAATACATTGAAAAATCGAGGTTCGGATATGGCTTGAAGCTTTGACTTTATAAATACTGTCAAAGGCCTGAAGATAATGAATAATGATAATTGAAGAATGTTTTGTTTTATTTGTTTTCGCATATTTTCTGGCAGAATTCTAGCGGAATTAGGTCCGGCGGAAATATCCTGTGACCAGTTGGCAACGCTGATCAGACAAGCGGGCGACTAGGAATAGTCACGCGCAGGGGCAGCTAGTTATATAGAGCCAAGGAGCCACTACCGGTAGACTCAAGCTCAGCAAGAATTTTTTCTTAAAAAGCTTTTTAAATGTTAAACACTGCCTGAAAGTTCCACATTAATTTCAACAGATGGTTAAAATTTTGAGAGACTATTTCTGAATAATGTGTTTTTACAAATTTCCAAAGAAAGCAATTGCAAGTTTACTATAACAAAAATTGTTGCACTAAAAAGAAAATTTTGATGACCAAAAAGGTGCATCTTTCAAAATACAAGTAGGGATTGCACATTTATTTTAACAGATGGTTTAAACTTTGACTGACTAACGCCCGGTATTATCAACACATTTTAAAGGACAGTTAAGGCTAAACGAGATTTAAGAGTCAATGTGCAGTATTACCAATCAGTTTAAATGTCCTTTAGCCCATAAATGTCCGTTAATATTAAATGTCGAAGTTTCTCCTTTTAACAATTTTAATGGCGATTTAACTTGACTTTTCTAGTTTTAAGGTTAGGTTACAGTCATTTCAGTTAGGTTTATAATCATGAAATCATGTTTCTTCAAATTTCACCGGCAACTCTTTTGATGAAGAAATATTAAATTAAAAGAGGAAGAGGGATGAGAGGCAGAAAGTGCGAATTGGCGCGATAACTATCGCTAATATTCACTCAGGCTGACAAAAATGTTTCAGTCACGGGAGAAAATAAAAGTTAAAGACACTTCACTCAATGTTCAGCTGATCCAGCTGATCGGCGGCGATGGCGGATCAGTCGCTTCAGCGGATCGACGGCTTTTAAAGGTTAAAATTCAGTGTTGTCTACCTGCGAATATAAAATTCACCAAAAATCGGTATGCCAACAGATCTTAAAATGACATTTACTTAAAACTCCTTTAAAAAGATTAATAATATCCATGACAATTTTAAATATACCTATATCCTAAACATCATTTAACTAAATGCCTGTTTAGAAAAAGTTAATAATACCGGGCGTTATTCTGAATAATGCGTCTTTACAAATTTTCAAAGAAAATCATCGCAAGTTTACCACAACAAAAATGGTTTCACTAAAAGGCAAATTTTTATCACCAAAAAGGCAAATTTTTCAGAAATTCACTTGAGAATTCCACATTTCTTTCAACAGATGATTGAAATTTTAACAGGCCAATTTTGAATAATGTCTATAAATGTTTATAAATTTCTTTAAAAAATAATCACAAGTTTACCACATTGGTTGCACTAGAAAAGCAAATTTTGATAACAGAAAAAGCGGATTTATTAGAAATTCACATGGCAATTCTACATTTATTGCTGGATGGTTGAAATTTTGAGAAACTAATTCGGAATAATGTGTCTACAAATTTCCAAAGAAAATAATTTTCTTCTAAATTTTCGAGTTTCTTGTTAAAATTTTCGGATTTTTGGTCCACAATTTTGATTTTTAGGATCGAGTTTTTAATTTTTTATCCTATATTTTAGATTTTTTAACCTAAGTGATTGCTTTTTATACGGAACTTTTTTATTTTTTGCCGATATTTTTAAGTATAGTTTCTGATTTCTAGCCCTTCATTTTAGATTTTCTAACTTGATTTGTCATTTTTAATGGGCGATGTTTTTTACTTTTTGGTAACTTTTTGACTACCGTTTTCGAGTTTCTGATCGACAACTAATTTTGAGCTAAAGAGTTATTTTAGGAGCTGAAAATTGCTAATTAATTTTGTTTTCCTTGATTTTTCAATTTTTTGGTTTGCATTTTTTATTTTTAGACCAGCATTTTTGATTTTTTTGGCCTATATTGTAGATATTTGACCTGTATTTTTCAGTTCTTCGTACAAAATTTTAGAGTTTTTGCCCGAAATATTCTTTATTTTGGTAAAACTTTTTGATTTTTTTGTTGTTGAAATTTTCGGATTTTTGGTTTGGATTTTTTTAACCGCGAATTTTTGGTATTTGTCTAAATTTTCGATTTTTTGTGCTTATATTTTAGTTTTTTACCTTAATTAAGAGCTAATTCTGCACGTTATTATTTTTTTACGATTTTTCGTAATTGCACATTGAGTGCAATTTCCGTTCCCTCCAGTGCAGTTTTGAGTCAATTCCTGTTGTTTTCAGTAGCAATATTGCGTACACTCTTTCTGCATAGTTTTAGTAATTTTGGAGCTAATTCTACAAGTGATAAATTTGTTACAATTTTTCAAAACATTGAGTGCAAATTTCCTTCCTACAGAGCAAATTTTGAGTTTATTTCCTTATTTTCTGCAGAAGCATGTCGTTGGAAATTAAAAGTAGACTATTTTTGAATAATTGAAGTTTCTTTGAAGCGAAACCTTCAAGTAATAAATTTAAAAAAAAATTCAAATCGTCGGGTGAAAATTTACTTCACTACAGAGCAAATTTTAAGTCTTTTCCTGTTTTCTGGGGCTAATCACCCCGAGTGCTGAAAATGACAATTTTCGTACTTGAATTTTCAATCTTCTTGTTTTAATTTTTTTATTTATTTATTTTATTTTATATTTTGGTCTAAATTTTTAATCTTTTAGCCTTATTTTTTTTTCTAAATTTTCGATTTGTTTGTTAAAATTTTCGATTTTTTGGTCCGCAATTTTGATTCTTAAGATCGAAGTTTTGGTCGAAGTTTTGAATTTTTTATCCTATATGTTAGATGTTTTTAACCCAAATAACTGATTTTTATACGCGATTTTTTTAAATGTTTTTGCCGATATTTTCAAGTTTTTTTGATGGTTTTTGATTTCTTCGCCTTAATTTTAGATTTTTAACTTGAATTATTATATTTTATGGGAGGTTTTTTTTTTCTTTTTGGTTACTTTTTGACTAAAATCGATTAAATTAATTTGTTTTCAAGACAGACCATTCTGAACACTATTTGTCTATAAAATTTTGTTATGGGACTTCCAGTAACTGAGGTTTTCGAGTTTTTGGTCGGCAACTTATTTTCAGCTATAGAGTTATTTTGCGGCCTGAAAATGGCGAATTATTTTCGTTTTCCTTGATTTTTCAATTTTTTGGTTTGAATTTTTTATTTTTAGCCAGCATTTTTTATTTTTTCGACCTATATTTTAGATCTTTGGCCTGTATTTTTCATTTCTTCGTTTAAAATTTTTTTTGATTATTTTGTTGAAATTTTCCACATTTTCTTAACCGCGAATTTTCGAAATTTGTCTAAATTTTCGATCTTTTGGTTTCTTACTTTAATTAAGAGCGTATTTTTTATTGGTTTATACTTTAGATTTTTAACGTGTGTGATTGATTTTTATATGCAAATTTTTTATTTTTTGCCGGTATTTAATTTGTATAATTTGTCATTTCCATCTTTCATAATTTTGACGTTTCAAACGCCAGTATCATGCGATCTAATAAATTGTAAAAGTGGCTCTACCATCCACATGTTTCACGAGCCGCCACTGGTCACGCGGTCGACTCTTTGGCCACCTCTGCTATAAAGGTATCTCTAGCTGATCCCCAACAAGTGAGGCCATAAAATAAGTGACTTTGTACCAGAGAGTAACATATTATTTTCATCAGATTGAGGTTGAGAAAGAAAGCTTCTTGAATAGACAAAATGTGTATCGCAATTTTTTAACAAGGTGACGGATGTTTTTTGCCTACGACAACTAGGATAGACGCTCATTGCATGCTTATAATTGATTGGTATATGTAGTGCATTGCGCACGATTTTCATTACAGTGTCGGTTATCTGAGCGAAAATGATCAGTTGATCATTCCCGCACTGCTGCGCGTGACCAATGGCGGGAGAGATAAATCCTAACGCCATGTGTCAAAATGACGGAGTAGATTTAAAGATGTTTGCATCGCAAATTCATTGTTTGCGTTGTTTGTCTCCATACTATTTACATACTTTTATACACTAAGAATGTATAAACTCAAGAAAGGATATGAACCATAAATAATAATGTAGCGGCTTGGTTTGTGACGGACACTTCTTTTAGCGGTAACCTTAAGCAGCTGCCTCTGATAAAAGTTATCGCCCACGAACTGTCCGTTGTCAGTTTTTAATCCCGTAACTTACACAATGAAGCCTTACAAAGTTGTCGTAGGTAAAGTATAGTGAACAACTTGCATGGAATGACCATTTCTCGCTCGTATGAATTGAAGCATGACATACTCGCGGGAAATGTATCATTCCATGTTTATTGTACAATATACTATTCCCATCTCGGACGTTGGTATAGAATTACTCACAAATAGTTAATTTCGTCGGTAATTTTAATATTAACTATGTTTCCATTATTTTCTACTAACAGTTCTTGAAATGTTGGAAGGTTCTTAGCATAACATGATAATTGTATGAATTTGGTTTTGCTGATATTTATAGATAGTAAATTATTATCTAAGTACTTGAGAATTCCTTTAATGTTCCTTAGCTTTAGATTATGCCATAAAAATGTCTAAATTTTCACGGCTTACGCAATAGTAATAAAATTATCCACTAAAATTTATAGTATTTCATTCGGATTAGATGTTTTATTGAGATTTAATCTCAACCAACAATGAAATGTCTCCCCTTTTTCTAATAAATTTGGTTACGAGTTATGTGAGTCAACTCAATATTCAAATGAATAATAAATAAATAATAATAAATATACTTATTATTTTCTTCTATAGTAGAACAATATACAATTACTAAAAACTACATTCTGAGGTAGAGAACAATTAAGATGTAATTCAGTTGAGTGACAAGTCACACCCTGGTCTTCCGTTTCATATTATAATTACTATAAAGTAAAGAAATTATTATGTAAATTTGGTACTATGCAGGTGCGGCTCGTAATATAGAGCTAAGGAGCCATGGCACTAAGAAGAAAAATCGTTCTTACTTTCTTAAAAAAAGGAGGGGGTGGGGGGGATATTGTATAAGTGGCTCTACTATCAACATGTTCCGTGAGCCGCCACTGGTACTATGTACTTGAATAAATTGAACAGGAAAAATGGACGAGTTAAGGTATCAATTACCATACAGCTCTTTTTAATTACAGTCAGATAGTATCTTACCACTACAGTAAACACGTTAAATGGAATACCCTCTATATTTATTTTATATTTTCTATTATAACGCAGTAGAGTGATTACATTCAAGGCGTTGCGCTTATTGAATTGTGTTCTATTGCAAAACTATTATTAAACTTGTGGTTTGATCTTATTCACGCCTCCCTCATATATATAATGACATCATGTTTATAAAATGTATTCTTGCTTTCTTCATATAATACACATTCCAATGGAGTGAAATATTTTATATACGTAAAGGTAACAAAAATATAATGGTTTCTGAAGCAATAACAATTGAACCAGGATATGAAGTAATAGTACAATACCTTTCTTTTTAATGGTAATAATCCAACAGTGGACATTCCGGATAAGTATAAATGGTAATTTGTAATTAAGTATTTACATAGTCAATTAATGCATTTAATTATAATAATAAATACAGGGTGGATACGCAACCACACCACCCCTTTAAAATCAAGGGAAGTGGTTTTCTTGGTAAATCAAAAAAAAAAAAATTATTACTAAATCGGGTGTGCTCTATCTGATGATGATATTTTCAACTTCTGGTTCTGACCGGAAAAGGGATATTCAGACCGGAAATTCATTTTTAAATACAACATGGTATTTTTATTGCAGATTCGGATTCTACGCGAAAAAGCATAAGAATTTGTATGAAACATATTTTACCTTGAAATGACCTTGCTAAGGTCACTCGTGCTACCCATTTAACGCAATATGAAAGTCATCGTTTCTGATTACAATATGGCAGCGGCGGGTTGTGGATGTTCGGCGGTGAGGCAACGGAAGAAATTTTGAGCGAAAAAGCAACGAAATATTTGCTTCGTCTATTACAGTAAGTAGTGCAGCACGAGCGGCATCTTTGTTTTTGCCTCACCTTTTGCCCGGAAATCTACGAGCCGCCGCTGCAATTCGGTATCGTTGGATAGAGTGTACAAAAAGTAACAATTTTTGTTGAAAACAATCAGTTATTTGTATTTATTGTTAACAAGACAACAAAACGAAAAACGAAACAAAAAACGAATTGAGATAACAAAACGAAAATGCTTGCAGTTCAGAAAACTTAAGTAATTAATATTGTTCAGAATGTTACCTGCCACCTTCATGAAGACATCTTTCTATTTTTAACAGGATTTAAATGATGACAGTATTCTATAATCCACCGCTGCACTTCTTTTATTATTGGGCGTTGTTCATAAACTGTATTTTATGTCTTCTATCCTCTCCGAAAGATAAAAGTTGAATGGCTTTAAATCAGGTGACCGAGGAGGCCAAGCTATAGGACTACTTTTTTTTAAAGAACTGATTGGCTGTGCGCCGTGCAATTAACACGAAATGCGCCGGACCTCATCTTATTGGGACCATCATATCATGACTTGATACATCTTCAAGAAGTTCTGGTACTGCATTTGGCGAAAATTAAGAGTAAAAATTTCCATTCAAAACCTGGTAAAAAAATAAGGACATAATCTGGTGCCCGATGATACCACACCAAGTGTCCAAGATCCATCGATGTTGGTTATTCACTTGTCATAGCCAGGAAGGATTTTCCGTTGACGAGTAATGCCCATTATGAATATTAAATTCTCCAGTGTTTTTAAAAGTAGCCTCATCAGTCCAGAGAATTTGAAATGGAAAATCACAATTTTGAGCTAGCAACCAATTACAAAATCTAATGCGTTTCTGTAAATCATTTTTGCTCAGTTTTTGGCAAAGATGCAAAGATGAACGTGATATGGATGAAATTCTCTTCTAAAATTTGACACATCGTCCTGTGACTTATCCCGGAGTCTCTAGATATTCTTCTCGTCGAGATAATGACTTGCAGCGATAACATCGGCTGCTCTTTCGTTTCTCACTCGACGTCTGATTTGTCTGTTACGATTAATCGCTAATCGCTGGATGTCTATGATGAATGATGTTGCCGATTGGGATATCGCTCGGGGGAAAGACTCGCATCTGCTGAATAATTTTGATGGCACTCTCCCAAAACTAAT
This sequence comes from Ocypus olens, assembly GCA_910593695.2. Lineage (NCBI taxonomy): Eukaryota > Metazoa > Arthropoda > Insecta > Coleoptera > Staphylinidae > Ocypus > Ocypus olens. Next base: position 30,319,755 of record OU343047.1, read on the forward strand.
AACATGTCAAATGCTTCTTAGTTTGAGAACGGCATGATTTTCTTCACAACGAATATCAGTCACCACCGTACTTGTGCTCAAAGGCAAGACCGTTCACGCGCCGATACAAATCTTTAGCCTCTTTGGATCCGAATTATGAGTTTCACTGCGATACTTACAACAAAATACCTTTGGCACGCAATTCAAATCGTAAGTAAAATCTAGCGTCATAAGAATTGCAAACGTTTTCGTCTTCTATCTTGTTTCGTTTTTCGTTTTGTAATCTCGTTAACAATAAATAATAATATCTGATTGGGTTTTTAACAAAAGTTGTTTCTCTCTGTACACTCTTCCAACGATATCCTATGTTAATCAGGAACCACCACTTTCATATCGTGTTAAATGAATAGCAGGATTGACCTAAACAACGTTATTTCAAGGTCAAAAATTATGTTTTTTTTAATGTTTCATACATAATCTTAATGGTTTTTCACGTATAATCCGAATCTGCAATAAAAATATCATGTTACATTAAAAAAAAAATCCGGCCTGAATAACCCCCAGAACCGGAAATAGATAGAATATCATAATTAGGTAGAGCATACCCGATTTGGTAACCGACATTTTTTGGATTTTACAAAAAAAAAACATTTTCCTTGAATTTAAAATGGGTGGACGGTTAGTCGTATCCACACTGTATCATTGTTATATTAAGTATTAAGAGTATGTGATAAACATTGATGTACATCTAACATACTTTAATAATCAAAACATAATTTAATAGAGTCCGATCAATGGATCTTTGCGTGCACGTCATAAATAGCCGAACCTAGTTCCGACAAGATTTTCATGTGTTTACTCCCTCTGATAAGTTCAATTAGACGCAATAATATGTGTACGTATGTCGTCCAAGGCGAAGACGTACGGTACTCGGTAAAACCATGCATTGAACAAATACAAAAGCTTGGTCCGTAAGTAATTTTGTTATTCGTAACTGCATTGGCGGCGCTATAAGCAGTATTTTCTGTTTTGTGTTTGTTTTTGCATATTTGTTTGGTTTTACAAGCTGTACAGTACATATTTAGTCGTAACATAAACACGTCGTGATAAACATTTCTTCGTGATATACAGAAAATAGTTCCTTTTAGTACTTTTATGACAATCAGCGGAATCGCTTGGCCTAACCTCAAAATGCCAGGTAAACGTCTAAATTCTCGGGCGCGGAATCTCGTGGTCAATCTTATGGCCTATTTTGCAGCAGCAAAGGAAAACAAAGGTCCTTTAATTTTGCTGAATGCTGTCCAAGAGGTAATTTCTTTCTTTGTTGTCTAATTACCTGGTTATAAATATTACATCGTTTCATAGAGCGTTGCTGATGCTTTAAAAATAGGTTTACGGACTATCTCCAGTATTAAAGTTGCGAGTGAGAGAAATCAGTCGCTTTCTACCCCTGGAAATCTAGACCCCGGAAGAAATCAAAATCTTAAGACTAGACGAGGGTTGCGAAAAGGGGAACCAAAGTTAATTCGCATGTTGACATGCAAAACTAATAACTAATTTTGGGTAACAGTAATGAAAAGCTTGGTATATTTTCGTTACTGTTCCCGGGTTGTTATGAACCCGCCATAATAGGTTTCTAAGGTCATCACGTTGAAGCTTGCGCTTCTCGCTACAACTCCGTAGAGATCTGTTACTCCTCGCGCACAGACCGAAATTTACTGACGTTTAAAACGTCAAAATTGTGAAGGAATGTTGGGCTCATAACGAATTTGATTTATTTACCTTCCGGCCAAATACGGCCCGACGGACCAAGCGTTTCGTATTCAGTCATTACAAAGGCATATTCGCGTATACATCTCATACTGCTGTTTTAATAGTTTACGTTGCGAGCTCAGATTAATTTCAGTGTGTTGTTTATTTGTCCGATGCGTAATTTGTTTCGACTACGCCACTGGTGGAATCCCTAGCGTTGATTGTACCGGACAACGATCAGTAGTGACGTGCACGCAAAGATCCATTGATCCAAGTATATCTGGGCACGTCGCACACTGGTGTAAATGCGGAAAAATTATATCTTGAGAAATATCAAATATACGAAAACATGTTTCAGACAAAAGTTGTATCGCAACAAAGGAGACATATGATGCTGGTATTTGTTTGACTTTGTGATGACCTTGAAAATCACTACCAAGGTTAACTTTCAATTTTTGTGCAGGAACCGGTACTTTTTATTACAAATTATTGTAGATGATGTTAAAACGTTTAAAAAACACTGCCTATTTCTATCATTTGCACAAGCTGTTTCCGAAATATTAAGCTTTAAATTGAACTTAGGAAATCGCAAAAGGTGCAAGAAGCAGCATTTAATGTATACTTGATAGTTTAGTAATAGTATCTGCTGTTAAAAAATGCAACAGAGAGCTCGAGGAAAACCGCTGCATTTTTTATAACCACAAGGAAATAAACGAAAACATCTTCAGGTTTTTGCTCAATTTATTATGATTATAAGAAATGCTCCGCCTTCCTCCGGGATCTCGGTGGTATTTTTTCATAGCAGATGCTATTACTAAACCGTCCTGTAAAAAATACGTGCTACTTTTTGCCACTTATTTAATTATTTGATTGTTGTGTTGTTCTTTGGAAAACCCACTGTACAGCTGAAATTACTCAAATACATGCAACGCTCTGAAAAGGCTGACTGAGGAATTAGAAACAATTTGCTGTAATTTCAAGATTATTCAGAGAAATTTAGAGTAAATGCTCGAGAAACAGGTAATTTAGCTACATCGTTATATCCTTGGTGTAATATGTCTTGCATCTTACTTTCTCTAGTTGTTTTATTTAAATGTCAGGTTTATCTGTATTCCTATATTTAGGACCACATATGCCTATGCCGCTATCCACCTCTGTTTTGGATGCGACTATATACCGAAATGCGGAGTTTTCTTTCAGTTTTTTTACTATTTTAGCAACTGTCGATAACCACTTCAAAACACAATTCGAAATCAAATTTAATCAGTATTACATCTGACGGTATTTTCCAGATTCTATGACCCGTGATAGTCCAGTCCAATCTCAGCGCACTCGTTAGACTTTATTTTCTGACTTGTTTTTACAAAGAAAGTATATCTCGTGCGGCAAAGGGGGTGGCGTATGCGCTCCCGTAATGCCAAGACATACTTCTGAAGGTTTTAAAGGCTTTGAAGCTTCTTTTGTGCCGTTACTTGTTTTGTTTCGGTCCACAATACTAGTGAACCATAATATGCAATAATGGGTCTTAGCCCCTTCATGTACAGCCAGTGTATCATTTTAGGTTTCAGCCTCCATGAGTCTGTGGCAAATTTGGAAATAAAAGATTTAAGAAATTTAAGTAGCATTGTTTATAAAAAAGTTTTTCTAAATGCTGATATCATTTAGAAAAACTACTGCAGTGGGTACCAAAATCATTCCACAGTTTCTACAAAAATCTAGCTCACGCCAAAAGATTATTAAATACTTCCTATAAAAAGTATTAAAATATTTTGATTTTAATAATAATTAAATTTTGCATGACTATTCGTAATAACAATAATGCAAAATTTGCTTAAAAAACATAATTTTGGAATCAAAATAATATTTATATTGGTTTTTATATTATTTGCCTATAAATTTTGTCAAAATTATGATTTTTTTGTGGCGAACCAAATTATGTTGTGTCCATTTTCAAGGAAGTTAATCAGCTAAGGTTATCTAAGGTTACAATCTGTGCAAGGTTTACAGCAATCAGCTTTTATATTCAGACGTATCTAACAATTTTCTCACTCTAAATTTTTTAATGCCGGTATTTATGCATTAAGGGATAGTCGGTCCATCGTAAGCGACCCATTACGAATATATAGAGCATATATTTATAAATGTTAAATATTGTACATAAATGTGTAACATGTAATTACCACTTATGTACATCGCTATATTATATACTTATTAGCCAATTACAATTAACGTCCGCCGAGTCCCTCTGCATTCGTCTGTTCATGCCATGCCTTATTGGTACTTCCATCGCAATGGTATCTTAGTAGATTAACACTTCAGAGTGAGTACAAGGATCCGTATCTTTACATATGTTAAATCAATGTATTGGACAATATATCATTCGACGGATAATTGTTCAAATGGTAATTTGTTTGTTTAGTTGGTAGTCGTCCTACATTGCCATTACCGGCTAATTTAATACAAATTTAAACGTCAGCCTGACAAGATTCAGTTTAAATATGTCTTTGGTTTAATCGAATAAATGTAGGGTTGAAGGTAAAGTATAGTACATAACGCGAGTTGTAACGCAATGCGGCTCGTACGCAATATCTTTCACTTGCGCGTAATTTGCTACTTACAACTCTAGTTATGTAATACTATTATGTTCTAGTAGTGTAGTCAGTGGGTGAAGTGTAACGCATGCCAGCTGATGTCATTTGTTGCTTAAAATGTAGTGGTTCAATCAAGTGATATTTGTCTGATATGAATATCAGTAGTTTACAATAAAATCGGTTATTAATTATTTTAGGGAAACTTTTATAAAAAGGCCTCTATTCCAAATATAACCACATTGAGGGGACACAATAGATATTTATGCATCAAGGGAGATATGGAATGTTTTTTTCCAAGGTCGACAGGGTTACAAACCGAGGGTCTCTGGCCCGAGGTTTGTAAGTCAACCGAGGGCGAAGAACATGAATATCTCCCGCGGTGCATACAATATTTTATTTTTTAGTAGTATGATATTTACCATTATCGTCGTGGATACAAGGCATGAAAGCGTACTCATTACTCCCACGGGAGATATAAGTTATATCTCTCTTGGGAGTTATGAGGTCTGCTCCTGTTTACCTGACAAATAGTATGTACAATTTCCAAATTCTCCGCTCAAGATGATGGTTGAAGATAGACAATCTTGCGTCTGCTCACGACCAACTTTATAGCGAGACAGGAATTAAACTTTTCTCCCAGGTTTATTCACTATTTTATTTACAACTGTACGTTTGTTGTTAAAGCATTAACGTCAAATCAAATCAAAATAAATAAAGGTCAGTTCATGAAATGCGGGCGATTTGATTTAAAACAAACTCATAGTAACCATGTAAATACATATTGCAGATCGATATACTGAATATTTTTACGAATTACTAAAAAATAAAAATATAAAAGCATTCGTGCCTTTTCGAATAATTTTTCAAGTATCGTTAATCAACTTGATAAGTTGAATAATTTTTCAAGTATCATTAATCAACTTGATAAGTGGTCCACTAACGGCAATTCTAAATAAAAGTAAACAACATTACGCTTTATAATCCTTGCACTACCTTTAGAACACAATCTAAAGTCTGTAAAAACAGAAAAACACCCGCAGACACTTTTGTATATACAGGATGGTCATTTTTTCTATGCTCACCATTGGTATCTCGGGGGGAACAAAAGTTGCGCTTTATCATGCCCTTGGAGAGTCTCAGAAGAAATCCAGGATATTTTGATTGGTTCCTGATTTATCACGAAAAAATTGAAAATTGTGATTTCAGAAAAAACAAAAATTATCTGAAATAATATCACTGACGCTATTTTAATAAAACTTGGTAACCTTATATATCTGACCACCTCGATTTTAATGGTATTAACAAAAGCTTCCTAGATTTAAAAGCTGCGATAACCAACGTTTTATTTTCTAATATGGCTTCGATTTTCAAAATTTCAATTTTAACAAGTTTTCCTGAAAAGATGGTCATGTTAGTTAATAATGACAACTGAAAACCAATTTTTTCGTCTATATCGTGTTAAAATTTTATTTTTTTTTTCTTAATCAGGAATGTTTTGAAATATTAATTTAAACAATAATAAACAGATTGTATTGAAACTCCTTAAATAGTGACAGATTGTGTGTTTGTGGTGTACGCCCATAAAGAAAAGAAGGATGCGTACATTCGTAGCAATTCAAATTCTGTTTGGCAACTAAAGATTATGCAAATTTATATTCAGAGACGGACAACAACCCACAATGATAGAATTATTGTTACGCTTATAAAAAATTTGGGCTGCTTATAGCAGGTTTAGAAGACGGCGAGAGCCCTATAGGGAACACATTCATGCTAAAGAAGAGAGTGTTTTACCACTACTAGTGAGTCGACACTCTGGTCCAGGGGTCTCCAAACTCGTGACCAGACATATCCGCACAGGAAGACTGCTCACGCGAAAATTGCGCATAGAAAACTGCCCACAGTGAAAACTCCGCACTCGATAACTCCTCACACGGAATAATGCTCACACGGAAAACTCCGCACACAGAAAATAACGCACAGTGATAATTGCGTACACGAAAATTGCTCACACTGAAAAATGCTCACACGGAAAATTACTCACTTTTATCAATCCTCACAGGGTGCGCACCAATTTGTGCATCAATTTAAAAGCAATAATGTGGTGTGTTTTTACTGTAATTTTTGAAAATGTGTTTATTTTTGGGTGTAATCAATTTTTGAAAATTATTGTTTAAGAAAATACTGATATGATACAAAACATCTACCTTTAGAATTAACTACGATTTTTGAAAATGTATACATTTTTACGTGAGTTATGAATTTAATTTTTTTTAAGTTGTCGAATATTTGAACAAAGAAAAATAGAAAAAAAATAATACTGATATGATTGAATTCCTTAAAAACCTTTAATGCAATAATAATACATTTAACTATAAAATTAAATTTGATTTTTGAAAACGAGTAAATTTTTTTTAAATACTTAAACAAAACAAAAATCGTAAACAAAATTGAGTTCTTCAAATATTTTGATACATCCACAGAACGACTGCCTTTAAAACTAACTATATTTAATATTTTTGGATGTAATAAATTTTTGAAAATTAATGTTTAAAAAAATACTGATATGATATAAAACATCCGCCTTTAGAATCAACTACGATTTTTGAAAATGTATCAATTTTTGCGTGAGTTGTAAATTTTTGATATATTATTTTTAAGAAAAATAGAAAAAAATACTGATGTGATTGATTTCCCTAAAAAAACTCTAATGCAATTATAATACATTTAACTTTAAAATTAACATTGATTTTTAATAATAATAATAATAATAATAATATAAAGGGTGAGTTTTTTCGATGTTCTCTATGGGGATCTTGGAAACTATAAGAGATAAAGAAACTGTTAAATGGGCAAAGAAGTGTAGTTTTACGAGTCCAATAAAATACCGAACACTTTCAAAGTTTTCAAAAAAGTGAAGGGTAACTATGTCCTCATTCGAAAGACTATTTTTTTCTCTTTAGTCCGATATCATAACTTAGTTATTTCTAAAAATATGTAAGTTACAGTGGGTCCGAATCCCAGCCTGGACGAAAGTATTCGCTTGGGTCCATGGTTGTTGTATACGTCTGACATTATTCATTTGTTAATTTATTCATTTATTCATCCAAAAATTGTACGTAAATAATAGCCGCCTTGAGCTGGCCATATGGGCTATGATCCCTAGGCCAAAAAAAGTTTTATTATAAATAAAAAAATAGTTAGCCATGAAAAAGATTAAAGTAAACAATTGCAGTTGTTTATAACCACAATGAAATATTGAAGTTATTATTTTTATAAAGATAAACAAAGTTGACAGAAAACAACGTATAATAATTCTTTAATTATAAAAATAATAATAAATTCCGTGATAAGGGTGCATCGAAAACCAATCAGTTTAAGTACAAAGGAGCAATCAATGTGACTATTAATGTGACTATTGAAATCGAGTAAATTTTTTTGAAAATTAAGTTTTTAAGTTAAGTAATAAAAGTGTAACGAATTTTAAATTCATTTAAACTAAAATTTGTACTCTATGATAAAAAAATCAGAAAAAAATCTATTGAATTGCAGTAGAATTTGTAAAATAAAGTGTAACGAGTTTTAAATTCCAATCAAAATTAAATTTCTGCATTGGCTTAATCATTGAATTGATGAGCCGAAGTTGCTTTAAAAGTTTAAGATCTATGAACAGGACAATACATTTCTGATTTTCCGTTAAAACAATTGCCAAATTATAGCTGAAAATAAATGACAACATTCTAAACATTGTCTGGGGAAATGAAATATGCATTCTCCGAATTTAAAAGTTGTAAAAAAATATTAATAGTTCAACTTCTATGTAAAAAAAAATGAACACTTTTGATTTCTAATCTTAGGTTAAAACAAAACAGCAATTTTCCAAACTGAAAATGGGAAAACAAAAATTGCTTAGGAGGATAGAAAAAAATAATCAAAGGAGAAATTCGTTTTAAGAGTTTCAAATTAATTAAAAATATTATAGATTTCGGATTTCGAATAAAAATGAGTGTCAAATCCGAGATTGAAAAGAAAGAGTAACACACCAAAATCGAAAATTGTATGATTTAAAAAATGAATCATTGAATGAATATATTTTTTTAATTGGTTATTTAAGCTCCAGAAAACAAACTAAATTCGATGGTGAGAAAGCTAATTGCAAGTGCTATTTGGTAAGAAGGTAAATGTAATTGTAAGATTCTGTACGATTTGTTAATGAGATATTGACCTGATGGTCTCTCTACTAATGCCGTATTTCTTTTGTATATATTATTGTAGCACAACATAAATGAACTATTGGCCTGATGGTCCCTACTACACCGTTATTTATGTATTCAGATATTATTAAATCGCATTGAAAAATTCACAATATATTATTCATTCAATAAAGTTAAATTAATTTCATTTAATCGCTTACCAACAGTAGGAACTATCTTCATAACTGATAATCCATTTCCATTAATGTAATTTTCAATATTCTGCACACACTAAAACACGCGAACACTCACTCACTAGGTGGAAGGTAAACTGCCGAATCGAACGGTTTTCAATGACTAAAAAGAGATTTAATCTGGAATGCGTTCGGGCATCATGGATAACGATTGATAACAGACGACGAAAGGTGTTTTTTGCAAATATCTACGCCGGATACTAATTGCCTCCGGGGCAAAGGTCAAATGATTCGGCGGTTCGCACCTGGCAAAATTTTCCAGTTCCACCGGTAAGTTTGTTCGGTATTTTAGATTTTAACAGCGCGACTGAGTGTTATTCTTGAATTTTAATTTTTGAGTTCACTGGAATTTCAAATACTTTCATTTGATCAGGCGGCGAAGTTGTGAAAATTTCTAGCAAGTTCGCCGTCTCGAAAAAAATAGAAAAATAATAGCCATCGACTTTAAACTTTCTAGAATAACTAGAAATGCATTCTAGATTACGATTTCGCAAAAATCCATTTACACCCCTTCACTGGATTTTAAAATATTTTCATTTGATCAGGCGGAGAAGTTGTGAAAATTGAAATATACGAAACAGCAGAAACATCGTTTATTAATACACGCTCTGTAGCGTAAATGTAGTATAAGCTTTGGAGTATTACAACCCTATATTAGAATCTTCCAAACACATGCATATAGATCTAGTAAAATTTAATTCTAATCTAGATCTTCAATGATCAAACATTAATAAAACTAAAAAGAAAATCAATTTAAAATACCTGTGATGGCATTATCATTCAATTGTGTATTCAAATTAATATATTAGACATTTATACTTTTAATTAAAAACACAGTACATTGTTGCTTTTAAATTAATGTGGAATGTAATAATTATAGCAAAAATATTTGCTGTGCGCACCCTGATTGATAAAAGTGAGTAATTTTCCGTGTGAGCATTTTTCAGTGTAAGCAATTTTCGTGTGCGCAATTATCACTGTGCGTTATTTTCTGTGTGCGGAGTTTTCCGTGTGAGCATTATTCCGTGTGAGGAGTTTTCCGTGTGAGCATTATTCCGTGTGAGTTTTCGTGTGCGGAGTTTTCGCTGTGCGCAGTTTTCTGTGCGCAGTTTTCTGTGCGCAGTTTTCGCATGAGCAGTCTTCCTGTGCGGATATATCACCGAACCCTCCAAACTAAGGCCCGCGGGCCAAATGCGGCTCGCGACACGAAGTTACATTTTCCGTAAATGTCACATTTTAAAATTCTATAAGGATTTTTTGTTATAGGTTTTGAAATTAGTTATAAAATTGATTATATCTTGACCCACTAGGTTATGAAGAATTGTATATATGGCCCACGATGGAAAAAGTTTGGAGACCCTTGCTCTAGTCGATAAATTGTTCATGTGCGATATTGCTGATACACATGTAAGAAAGATCACTAAAATAATATAAATACCATGATTTTAAATTCACTCCTATACAAATTCTTCATCCTGACAATGGTAAGATAATTCCCAGAAAAGTATTCCATAACCTTTATGACTAACAAAAATGGAAAATTGCGTTGTTTTTGCAGTGGTTTTATAGGAATTTTGCATTAGCCTTCTAATACCTTGCGTTCAACATTGTTTGATAGGCATTTGAATTTGGCGCGTTGTTTTTCATATTGCAATGTTGGTACCTTGCGTGCGAGAGTGTCAAATCGATCATTAGCGCTCGCAGAATTAACTGTCAGTGCGATCGTGTGTGCGTGCGCTTTATAGATAAATAGATTTTTCCGCTACCGACAACGTAAATACGGAGCCGCTAAAAATGTCCAGAGTAGGCGACATATCTCTTGGGTTTATTGCGGTCGGTAATAATCACCAGGCGGTCGTAAACATGTCAAACTTGCGGGCACGTGCCTACCGGATCGAATTTTAAATTTTTGGCCCAAGCAGGTAGTGAGCCCTTTTTTGGGGTGTATTATAATAAGCCGTGCATTCATGTCTAACTGGTTGATCGCCCCAAGATGAAGATGAAACAATTAAGAAATAGAATATTTTTCGTTTTTATGATCGGTAATATTTGACGCATTAGGGATATTATAGATGAAAATTAAATTGTCCTTATTTTAAGCCAATAAATAAATAAATACAAAAATACAAAAAATATGTTAATTATTAATAAATTTACAGGGTGCTGTAAAAATTCGATTCATATTCATTTTCATTTTTTGCTCTCGAGTGCTCGTCATTGATAAAATACATTTTCAAAAATTCGTAACTCGTCTGAAAATTGCTGCAGATTCAAAAGCCAAAATTATTTTGAAAGATCGACGTCTTGTGAAGTGAATTGAATTTTTGTAGTTTTTTATGTAGTTATTTTTCATATTAATGTTGCATTCGAAATTGCGACATTGAAAAAAATACATTTTCAAAAATTCATAACTCGACTAAAAATTGCTGCATATTCAAAAACCAACATTATTTTGAAAGGTCAACGTCGTGTAGAGTGATTTGAATTTTTGTAGAATTTTTTCCCGCGATTCATATTAATTTTTAATTTTTGCGCTCGAGAGTTCGACATTGAAGAAAATACATTTTCAGAAATTCATAACTCGACTGAAAATTGCAGCACATTCAAAAACCAAAATTATGTTAAAAGATCGACGGCTTGTGAAGTAATCTGAATTTTTGTAGAATTTTATCCATCTGTTTTATATTAATTTTTAATTTTTTGCACTCGAGTGTTCGTTATTGAAAAAAATACATTTTCAAAAAGATTAAGATTACTTTATTTCATAGAAATGTATATTTCAGTTATTTTGTATTTTTAAAGGGCGATGTCCCGCTAATAAATGTATTAATATTATTATTAATTCGAGTAAAAAAAATTTGCATGTTGGGATTAGAATAATTCTACAAGCTTTATTACTCGTGGAATTATCTTCAAAATTTCCAAAACTGCTTAGAAATAATTCATTTTTTACATACTAGATAATTATTTTGATATTTTTAAGCTGTAAACAATATGGCGACAGTCGAAACTTGAATATGCGGAAGCGAAATTTACATCTTGAAATAAGGAAAATTCTAAAAATATAATAAAAACACTTTTACTTTGTTGGTATAACACGGATTTTTATTGTTGACTATAGTTTCGGCAACTCAACTTGCCATTATCAAAACATAAAGTAAAAGTGTTTTTATTATATTTACAACATGTATAACAAAGTAGACGCCTCCACCATAAACAATAAATGCTAAAAAAATTATCGCTTTTGGAATTATTTTCAAAATTTCCAAAACTACTTAGTAATGATACATTTTTAATACATTAGGAAACAATTAATAAAATTTTTAGCTAGAAATAAAACGGCGACTTTTGAAGCTTGAATTCGAGAAAGCAACATCTGGGGATTATAAATATAGTAAAAACATTATCAATCGTGGAATTTTCTTAAAAATTTCTAAAACTAATTAAAAAATAATGTACTTTTGACATTCTAGAAAACAATTCATATTTTTAAGTTAGAAACAAAATGGAGACATTCGAAACTTGAATTCGAGAAAGCGAAATTTGCATCTAAGGATTTAAAAATTTCTAAAAACATTATCACTCGTACAATTGATTTCAAATTGACCACTTAGATATAGTAGACATACTAGAAAACAATTGATATTTCTAAGCTAGAAACAGACCGGCGACATTCTCAACTGGGTCAATCCAAATGAATAAAAATTAAGTTCGTTGCGTGACCATTTTTAACTATTTTGATTTTTTTATATGCGATTACCCTATAATTGAGTTTAAAAGTAAAAAAAAAATACCCTGCACCGTTACTATATTTGTAAGCGCACGACGTGTTTTCAAGTTAATTCATTTTCATTACCGTTAATTTGAATATCTCTGCACTATGGTAAGTTACAACATTGCAATTGACATGATTTTTTTCAGAAAAGTCTCCTTTACAACAATGTTTATTACCCAAAAGATCCAAAATTTAAAAATAACCAGTAAAATAGAAGTTTGGTATTGAAAATTTAGAAAATCCACTTTAGACCCAAAAATAACAACCAAAATTTATCACAGTGTATTTTTTTCTCTAGCTAGATATCATAAACTACTAGCTTTATATAGAGCAAGAACCCTGACAAATTTATAATTGTTTGAAATTTGAAAATCTTTATTTTTTGTAAAGTTCGGGGCTAGTTAGTGTTCTTGCTCTATATAAGGCTAGTAGTTTATATCTAACTGGAGAAAAAAAATACACGAAAATACTGAAATGAACATAAATATAATTTCATTGATCCATGAAATTTTTACTTAAAAGTAAAAATTAATAATTGCCGTTTAGATTGAAAAAGTGCCTGTAATTTATTAATTATGAGTTAGTTTTATTCAGGATACGTTAGTTTGGAACGGATATTGAGTTGTGTTGCATTCATTTAAACGAATTCCTTTTAAAATTTAAAGGGAAGGTCGAACGCAGGTACTAGGGGTGAAGAATGGGAACATCTGGCATATCTTTTTGGAAGTATGTCCAGACCTCGTCTCTAGCAGGTAGAAAAGGTTCGAATATGGTCATAAATTACAATTTCTACACCATTACGTAGAGAATAGAATCCCTAATCGTCGGTAGTAAACAACCCGCAAATTGTACCCCTTGATCCCGCCGCTCTGGCCAAATTACTATGGTCGCGTAAATACGCATTGGATACATGGTTACAGGTACCGTAAGTGGCTGATAACATTCGTGGTGTTTGTTGTCCTAGGCGACGGAACTTAATTTTTACTTACGGACCTAGGAAAATAATAAACAGAAACGAAACGCTCCAAAATAAAGGCGAGCAACACATTTTCGTCTATACCTATAGCATCGGCATCCTTTTTACATAACCACTGCTTAAAAGAGTCGTAATAGGGCACATACCTTTTTCGATTTTGTCGGTAACACGTTCTAACACGCAATATTCGCAGTTTCGTTTGCATCCATGCCCGCAGAAAGTTTCACTGGATTGACAGAAACAAACAAAATTCGACATTGTTTTCTCGGTTGCTGGGTTGCCATAGGACGCATAGGTGACTATAAACATTTGAATCTCAAATGTTACAAGCCGTATTTTAGAATATTTTCTGATATTTTTTACGTATTATATTTCCGGTAGCGGAAAAAAATTAATAAGCAACACGGAACGTAATGACAATTAACATTTTCGGCAGGCGACGAGCCTCGGCTCCACCTCGGCTCGTATTCGCCTACCTCAAATGTTAATACGTCCTTACGTTCCTTGTTGCTTAAATAACTATTACATTTACGTTTTATACCATCTCATCTTACTGCAGATATTTTATTGGTAAGTTAAAAAATAACCACATTAACACATGCAAATCATAATTATGAAATGTGGTTTTAGGTTAAGAATGCCGTTCGAAGATCACCACAACAGGTTTATCCTTAAAGCATATTTTCGAACAGGGACACGGAACGCAGAAAGGAGTTGGAATTATTCCTATCAAAATTGCGAGGAATAATTTCATGAGCAGTTTCCTGATGAGTTTGGTCACAATTACTTTGTGCAACATGTTCGCCGTATTGTTACCAGATTCCATGAAACCAGCAGCGTTTCCAAAGGAAAATCTACAGGCCGACCTACTGACCTTACGGAAGCAGTCATTGCAGATATTCAACAAAGACTAGATGTGAGTCCGAAGAAATTGCTCCGATGTTTGTCTGCTCAGACAAATTTATCGCTCGGTACATAATAATAATAATAATAATAATAAACTTTATTTCTCATTTATAAACATTACATAAATACTTCATAATGGATAAGTGAGAAAGTGCGTCAGGTAACAATATGCTAATTAATAATACATTTTAATGTATCTAAAGATGGAGTAATATTTCCTAGGTACCTCATATATACATGTAAAAATCAAAGCAGATATTCATTAATACTATACAGTTCTTTAGTACATAAGAATTGGTATAAATGTTTGTTAAACTTTTTTGTACAGTTAATGCTTTTAAGCCAGTCGGGTAATTTATTAAAAAATATAATACTATTATAATGTAGTCCTTTTTGCGTCCGTGTTAAACGATGCTTGGGAATATTATAATTCATTTTAAATCTCGTTTCATAATTGTGATCGATTTCATTTTTCCTATACATTTCTTTGTTCTTAGTTAGAAACATAATACACTCATAGATATAAATTGCGTATATTGTTAGTAAATTATATTTTTGAAAATATCCTCGACATGACGTGCGTGTGCCCAAGTTGTACATAATGCGAATTATTCGTTTCTGTGCCATAAATACTCGATTCATTTCTTTGCCTTTGCCCCAAATAACAACTCCAAATCTCATGTTTGCCACAAAAACATTGAAATACATTGTTCTCAATGAATCCATGTCCAACATGCTTTTCAGTTTTCTAAAGGCGTAACATATACCACTAAGTTTGTTACAAAGTGTGTTAATATGTTGATCGAAAGAGAGATATTCGTCTAACTCCACCCCCAACAGTTTAACACATGAATCAGTTGAAAATTTAATATTATTTATTTCAATAAAATTTGGCGTGGGAATACTTTTATTAGTTTTAAAAATGACGCATTTTGTTTTATTAGCATTTAATGAGAGCTTATTTGTTTTAAACCACTGATCGAGTATAGTGAAATATTTTTCACATTCCTGTTTAATTACAGGGTAGTCAGAGCCTCTAATGATGATAGTGGTGTCATCGGCGTATGTTATAATTGTGTGTTCGCAATTTTGTATTTGAGTGCCAATGTCATTCATATATATAATGAATAGCAGTGGTCCCAAGATACTACCCTGCGGTATGCCTCGTATGACCATCTCACTATTCGACCTCACCTCCACTCCGTCAACATTGAGTTTAACTATTTGTTGGCGATTTGTTAAATATGATTTGAACCAGGAGAGAGCGCTGCCCCTAACTCCATAGCGTTCTAACTTATTAAGGAGTATGGTATGATCAATGCTATCAAAAGCTTTTGATAGGTCAAGAAACATACCGCAGGTAATATCTTTGCTTTCCAGCGCCAATAATATATTATTTGTGCACTCATAGAGAGCAGTTTCAATACTTCTGCCTGGTAAAAAGCCATGCTGACAGTTGTTGATTAAGTTGCAGGTTCTAAAGAAATTGAATAAACGAGTATAGACTAATTGTTCCAATATTTTTGAGAAAGATATGAGGACACTAATTGGGCGATAATGTTTAAGTATATTAGGATCGCCATTCTTATATATTGGTGTAATAAGTGCTGTTTTAAAAGCTTCTGGAAAAATTCCACATTCGATAGATTTATTTACGATATATAATAGTGGAGTTATTATACATTCTAGACTTGCCATTATTAAATGCATGGGAATATCATCAGCACCTGAGCTGTTTATATTTTTCATGCTTAGGATAGAATTCCGAAGTTCAGATTCTGTGACGGGAAACATGAAAAATGATTTATGGTTTTCTGTATAACTATACTGCTGGTCAGTATGATTTGTATCGCCTAAATTATCCGCAATGTTAACAAACAATTTATTAAACATATTGACTATGTCTTCATTTTTATCAACATTTGGAATAGTATTATGGACTACAGCTTTTCCCCGTTCCTTATTTATTATTTTCCACATTTCCCTACTTTTATTTTTAGAAGAATTTATTTTATTACGAAAGTATTGCTTCTTATTAGATAATAACAGTTCATTGTAAAGTTTTTGGTAATGTTTAAAAATATCTTTGAAACCAGCATCAAATTTCGACAACATCTGAAACGTTGACAATTTATGTTTTAGATCTAATATTTCAGGAGTTATGTATGCTATTTTGTGTGAATGCTTGCAGATTTGTTTTTTAATTTTTGGAAAATACGTATTAACATACATGTAGAACGTATTTAAAAATATATCACAACTACCATTTACATCATTTGACGAAAGTACATTATTCCAATTTTCTTGTGATATATTATTTTTAAAATTGTCTATGTTAGTCGGAGTAAAAGATCTGAATTCACGAAAATGTTTCTTCAAAGACTCACTCTCCGTCATTACGCCTAATAATAATGAACAATGGTCCGAGAATCCCTGATGTGACACATGTGTCTCATATATAAAACAATTCATAAAATGGTCGTTAATAATAATATTATCAATACAGGTGCTCGAATGTGATACAATTCTTGTAGGTTCAGTAATAATTAGTTGAGACCCAAATGATGTTATGATGTTACAAAATCGGGAAGAAATGCCACATTTCACAAGCGTATTTATGTTAAAGTCTCCGGTTACAATATACGGGTAATCTTGTTTATTGAGTTTATCTAGTAATATTTCTAGTTTGATCAAAAATAGATCTATATCACCTAGAGGAGATCTGTATACACAGATAATAACGCACTTTACATTCAAAATATTAATCCATACCGCACACATTTCAAAAACTAAGTTTTCCGCTAACGAAAATTGTACAGTACCGTATTTTTTAACAGAATTGTGGACATATATAGCGGATCCTCCATGATGCTTTGATGCTCTACAGAATCCATCGACCAGACAGTAGTTTTCAATGTTAGAACTCTTTAGCCAGTGTTCTGTTATACAGATGACCTTACTGTTTATCATGTTGACTGCCAATTCTAATTCATTTATGCTCGTATTCAGACATTGCACATTATGATAATATATATTAAATATCGCTTTGTTGTCTTTCTTGATATTATGTTTCGGATCACTAGTAACTACATATGTGGTTTCCTTTTGTTTATTAGTTCCTCTTGGTTCGGACGGAATAAAAAACGGTTGATGATAGCATTTTTTGGCCATATTTTTGGTTGAAGTATGTCTTGTGAATACTCCATTGGTACAGAAATCTTGAATGAAGAATATTCGTCAGGATGTCTAGATTGCAACTTTTCGCATTTAGTATTACTTATACCATTATTGCTCAAATGCTCAATTATATCCGGTGATGTTGTATCTACCTGTAATCTATATATATGGTAGTGGTGGTACCTAGTGGCCCCCCTGAGTGTACTATTTTCTGATGAACCAAATACCGATTTTTTCATTCTACGTTTATTTTTTACTTCTGTCCAGTCGTTATGTATTGCTTCTGGTTCGGCATTCGCTGAATTTTCATTTGCAGTATGTTGTTTCTTCTTATCCTGGATGTTCTGCGATGTTTGCTTATTCCATGTAGCCGATGGTATTTCCTTGGATGCGTGGATGCTGCTGTTGTTGCCTATGGGGGAGTTCATGATGGGTTCTTCCTTTTCACGATTGTGTTGTTTTGGGGAGCTATGTAGTAAAATCTTCCTCTCCACAACAGATGTCACCTCAGTCACGTTTGCAGATATCTGCTTTCCTATATTCCGATTTTGATTTTTCGAACTGTTTACATTTTTTTCACATTCATCAATTTTTAGGGTTAGCTGTTTAATTTGTTTATTTTTAAACTCAATTTCCTGACCTTGTTTATTTAACTGCTGCTTGAGCCCCTGGATTTCCTTCTTCAGTAGGATAAGCACTTGTAAACTGATGCGTTGAATTCCATTTTTCTCACATTTTAAACACGCTGTTATGCCAAATTTATCGTCAGATTTTATGCAATTCTGATGATAGTAAAAGTCGCAGATACTACACTGTTCTTGGTTTTGGAATATAACTTCTTTACAATAATTACACACTAGTTCAGTATTAATTAATACCGAGTTAGAAGTATTTAAATCACTTTCACTAACGGAACGACTAACCTTAGCTGCCATGTTATATATGATATATATCAGAAGGCTTGCAAAAAAAAATTTCATTTACATCCGTACAAGGTAACTGCAACTCAACAGTTGCTGCCGCCTGATTATCCTCGCCGAGTGCAGTATTGCAATTGGTTTAACGAGTTCCTGAATTAAGACGATTTGTTAGATTTTACGTTCTACAGTGACGAAGCTTGGTTTCACCTTAGCGGCTATATGAACTCGCAAAATCATAGAGTGTTGGCTGCAGAAAACCCCATATATTTGTTGAGGTTCCGTTACATCCTCAGAAGGTTGGTGTATGGCTGGCAATGTCCCGAAGGAGAATCTATGGCCATATTTTTTTTAATGACAATATTAACGCAGCTCGCTATCGGGAATTACTCTTGAATCCTTTTATCGAACAACTTCATGATGATGAATTGCAGCAAGGATACTTTCAGCAGGAGACGGAGCTACTGCGCATACTGCAAATACAACGTTAAATCACCTGAGGCAGTTCTTCGTGGATAGGTTAATTAGCAAAGATCTATGGCCACCTCGCTCACCAGATTTGACACCGCTGGACTATTTCATGTTCGGACATTTAAAAAATAAAGTGTATACTGATCGACTCCACACTTTACAAGAAGTGCGCAATACAATAACAGAAGCGGTGCACAATGTTACACCTGAAATTCTACAAAATGTCATCAACAACATGAAACGCCGGGTAAATTTGTGTTTGCATCAAAATGGGCAACACTTTGAACATCTGTTATAGTTTAGTTCAAAATAAATTCCCTAATAGTCCTGCCACTGTTTAGTACTAACATTAAAAGTTTTTTTTAGGAGCGGGAAATTCAAACAGCTATCAAACAATAACGAACACAGTGTATAATAAACTGCACTATTTAATTTATGTATTAGGTGTTTAATATGAACATTAAACTTTAAGTAATTATCACACATGTCACACATTGGCCCTGAGAAAAAGTTGATGTACTGTGTTTTTTCGACGTTTAGTGGGAGTTTGCTGGCATTCATCCACGCCTTTGCCATTGCCAGTTTACAGTTCGTGCTATCACTATACAGAAAAATAGTATCATCGGCATATTTCACAATTTGAAACTCCTGTAGGTATATCGTTGATATATAGGACTTTTATTTTAACATATGATTGTTAATGCCTATGTTCAATCGTAAAATAATCACATCAACGCATTATTAGGTAGGCAACTATACTTACTCAGTTTTATTTAATTGTCAAAATTGTTATTAATAAAGTTGTATTACACCGCCGAAGAAACAATACAAATAATTGGTATAAGAGCAACAACAGGACTCGAGGTGTTAGAGATTTATTTACGGTTGCGTATCCAGGCAGACAACTTCCATTCATCGGAACAGCTTTTAAAAATTGTGACAATAGTGGCTGCGTGAGTAATTTTCATAGTAAAAGGGCTAACAGAAGTCACATTTTAACGGAAGAGATGAAATTCAACATTTTATGTTACATAGAACAGAACCCCATATCATCTTTAAGTTATTGCAGCATAGTTTCAAATAAGTTCAACTTCTGTTTATAAGATATTTAAAGAATTTAAATAAAATGCTTACAAGTTTTCAAATCATGAGCAATTATTAAATGGATATTTATTATAATTACTTATGATTTATCATTGTTCACAAACATGTTTCATTAACCTAACTTGATTTGTAATTCGTTAAGCTGTACCACTGTCACCTTTGTGTACTTGGTTGCATGCAATTTCGATGAAATGCCATGCGTTGATGTGATTATTTTACGATTGAACATAGGCGTTAATAGTAGTATGTTCAGTGTTAAAATAAAAGCCCAGTAAATTATAAGTAGTATTGCTCCCAAAATTGAGTCCTGAGGTACACCATTCTCAACGGACTCTTCTCTTGACATTCGGTTTTTCCATTTAACTATTTGACTTCTATTTGATAGATATGACCTAAACATTTCGTAACATTGACCTCTTATTCCATCATTATTTAGCTTCTGCAATAGTCAAATGCCTTGCTTAAATCACAATAAGCCATTTCAATATTTTGTTGTATATTCAAAATATTTTTGATTCATTTGTTCATTGCAGTGCTGATTCCTTTGTTTTTCTGTATCCGTGTTGTTGACTATTAAATAGATTTCTCTTCTCAAAATAGTTAATAAGTCTTTCTTTCAAAATGCTTACAAATATTTTTGAAAATGTTAGTAATACAGAAATAGGCCTGTCGTTTATATAATTGTTTGTTGCCAATTTTTTATGTAAGGGTGTAACTTTGACTTAAATTGCGTTGGAAATACTACCTTACTGATGCAATTGGTGTATAATATTTATAAACGGCTTGAACATGTATATTGAAACGTCTTTTAGTGTTTTTGTACTTAAGCCATAAATATCTAGTTGATTTTGTCTTGAGATTTGTAATTTTCTGAAGTATATCTGCTTCGGTCACATATGAACAATAAAAGCAACAGTTTTGTGATTGCGAAGTATACTTGGCTAATGGTACATCTTGTAAGGCATCATTAACGGATTTTTTAAATGGAAATTGAAACCGTCAGACGTTAACGTTGGTCTTTCTTCTGAAGTTTTTGTTTTTTTTTCTATTTGTTTATAATATTCCATTTATAATGAATTTTATATTTTTCTGTATTTTTGAAAATACGTCTCTTTGTACTTCTTGTATTGTTCATAGTCATTATTTGGAATATAATATATTAAATCACATATAACATGTATTGTAAACCATCATTTAATTGGTATAGGAAAACATAGTTTTAAAGTAAAAATGCATTTATTATGTTGCAATACCTCCTTTCTCTTTCACATGTACAGAGTGCGAGCGAACCATACCTACCTGTCGGTCATTGCCTCCGCGTTCCGTTTATTACAATGTCATTGTCAAATATTTCACAAATTATTAAACAGGTATTTCATCTATAACTGAATCTGGGTCAAGTTTAAAAATTACATAAGTAATCGTTTTGCGCAAACATGATTTATTGGCAATTGAATTGAAATAGGGTTTTTAACAACAAACCAAAATGAATATATTTAATTACAATTGGTTATAATATATAATTTTCGATTATTCCTGTATTTTTTTTTTAACGGGAATGATGAACCATGCACTATACAGGGCTTTTATTTTAACTCTGAACATATGAATGTTAATGTCTAATAGGTAGGCAACCATAATTACTCAGTTTTATTTAATTGTCAAAATTGTGTTAATAAAAATGTATTGCAGCACCGAAGAAATAATACAAATAATTATTTGGTATGAGAGCGGGGTGTTAGAGTTTCGTTATCGGTCGCGTACTCGTTATCGGTCGCGTACTGAGCAGAAAATAATATTGTCCATTATTTTGACAATACTGGCTGCGAGAATAATTTTCATAGTAAAAGGGCTAAAACAAGTCACATTCAGAAATGAAACTCAACATTTTATGTTACGTAGAGCAGAACCGCATATCATGTTTAAGAGTCATTGCAGCACAGTTTCAAATAAGGTCAGCTTCCGTTTATAAGACATTAAAAGAACTTAAATACAATGCTTACAAGTTTTCAAATCATCAGCAATTATCACATGAAGACAAAGACAAACGAATAGCGGCGGCTCGTGGATGTTCGGCGGAGGGATAACGGAAGAAAATTTGACCGAAACAGTAACGAAATATTTGCTTCCTCTATAAGAGTAAGTAGTGCAGCATGAGCGGTATCTTTGTCTTTGCCCTCATTACGGAAATCCACGAGCCGCCGCTGCAAACCTAACTTTTTTCCTAATGCATTCAGCTGTATCACTGGCACCTTTGTGTACATGGTTGCATACAATTTCAATTAAATGCTATGCGTTGATGTGATTGTTTTACGATTGAACATAGTAACACAGTAATAGTATATTCAGCGTTAAAATAAAATCCCTGTATACAGGGTTAGGCAAATGTGTCGGAATACCTGGTTTCTGTCTGTTTTTTCACAAGGTCGAAATGATATTGGTTTAAATATTATTAGGCTTAAAAGAACCGAAACTGGTACACAATATTATGGTATAAAATTTATCAACAAAATACCCCGAAATATTAAAGATCTTGAATTTAAAGTTTTTAAAAATAAAATACAAAAATATCTATTAAATGTTATTACTCATTGAAGGCATTTTCATTGGATGATGTACATATTGAATAATGACCTCTCTACACATATTTGATTTCGGCATTTCCTTGTTTAATATTTTTATTTTTTAAATTGTAAGATTTTAGAGATTTTTTAAATTGTTAGATTTTAGAGATTTAATTTAACTTGTATGTATTTTATGAATATTTGTCTATTTTTATGTTGACTAGTGTACACCGTTTTTGGTCACAACACAATAAATATCTATCTATCTATCTATTTATCTATCTAAAAGGCGAAGCTGCATTGACGAGAGATAAATCTCGAAACGCGTCTGCAGATAGTTATTTACTTAGTTTTTATATGTTTAAAGTTTGCAAATTCAATTCAGTTTAATTTTCAAGTTAGTCCTGTACGAAGAAATAGACGATCTTAAACCAATGTTATTTATCTAGTAGTACTAGTAATAACATGCAAATTACTTTTGTATCATTCAATATCCGGCGTGGCACTAACCAGGGAAGTAGTTATTTCAATAAGTTATTTGTTTATAATAGTCTATTCACATATTTATGCTATATTTAGTCTTTATTAAATTTGAATAAATGTAAGGTCGAAGGTAAAATATAGTACATAACGCAAGTAACGCAATTACGCGCTCCTGAAATTGGACATAATTTGCCACTTAGAACTCTAGTTTGGCTTGTTTATACGATATTGTTATTTTACACTTAAAACTTAACTAACATTTATTTCTGTGCGAAGAAACTACAGAGGGGACGAGGCATGCATTACTTGACGTTTACATCTAGTCAATTCGACATTGTTTGTTATTTAATTTATATTAATTTAAGTTTTGTATTACTTTCATAGAAATATCAAAATTACAAATTATGTAATGAAATAAGCATGTAGTTTATTAAATTAATCAATTAATTAATTAATGGCCATTTAAAATTGATCAAGGTTTGGTATGCTAGGCTATCGTTTCAATTATTTAACTAGTCATGTTATTTAATTGCACTCACTCTATCCTTTCGATTACATGCGTTTCTTGCTTCTGCGTGTAATTAGCTAAAAATATAAAACACGTGCTTTGTGTAAAAACTATAAACGATAAATACAAGCAAATGGTTATTACGCACTGTTTGATTTATTTTCATTACTTTATTATCGTTAATGTGTTATTCAAACAAAATGAAATATACAAGTAGGAATTTTTGGTTATGAAGTGATACATATGTATTCATTAACACGTTTGACTGCCACGTTAATTTATTGGATTCCAATAAAAAAAACAATTATATTTAATTACATAATATTGTTTTTCGCAATTTATTAAGTAATATAATAGTATTCGACCGAAACATTTTCTCCACAGGTGATGTCCAATCAAATGATAGCGGTTTCATTGCCCAGCAGGTTTCAGCCTATGGCACGACGACAATTTTCCTTTCTCAACAGTTTAGTTGTTACAATGGTTACGATTTGTTTTTGTCAGCGAACTGCCGCAATTTCCAAATAGAAAAATTATTCATTATCATTTAATATAAACAGAAAAATCTTTAGGTAATTATTTAATATGATGCGAAAAAAGTATAGTATTAAACTCGTGAGCAAGTTGGCCATTGCCACTCGGGTGAATTGCAACACTCACTTACGACTTGTGTTGCAAACTTCTCCCTCGTGGCAATGGCGAACTTTCTCACTCGTTTAATAATATACTATTTTCTATTTGGTTTAATTTTTATAATTTTTGCTCATTATTCAATGAGCAAATGTGTGGTAACATTTTAGTTGTTGCGATTGGCAGTACTTAAACGTGACATGTGTCGACATTAAAATGTGAAATTGCCGTTCATTCATAGGATAAATGGAACCCTTTAATGCGTTACATACTGAATATGTTCGATAATGCATATTGGGGAGTTCGCCACCAGTATCACTAAGGTTAAAGAAAACGAAAGCGTAATATTGTTCACTTTCTACCGCGTGGAAAATGTAGGAACTCGGTGACAATGGCCGCACGCATGAATTTATCCCGTGCTCAGCGACATTTTATGCTTTTTTTCACTTTGCAAAACGAATATCACAGAAGAAATAGCGAGAGTATAATGTATGTTTTATTGGTAGCGAAAAAGAGCCGCTTCAGTCGGTGTGTTAATTGGGTGTGGATTTTTAATTACCGTTGATCGATGCCTGACGAGGAACAAGAAACAAATATAAACATAACCTTAAATTTCGATAAACACTTAGGCAAGTAATAAAAATTAAAATAAACAGCAATACATGGATGGTTGGTAACACAGAAATGAAAGCAAAAATTAATAGTTATTATAAAAAATTAACATATAAAATAATTAAGCACGAACAAAGAAAATATACTAACAAAAAAAATAGTGCATCAAAAGTGCAGAATACCATTTTATTCAGGCAAAACAGGCAAATGGACGAGTTAAACAAGTCAATACTATTCGGCCAAGTATTAAACAATCTCATCTCTCCGTGTATTATTAACTTCGTAGTTGGCTGGATGAAATTTTAATCCAAACAGCCTTCATATGTGAATTTTTAATATTTTCGTCTAGCCAATACTATATTTTTGTGCACTGAATAAAAAAAATACGTACATATCTCGCTCTTATACTTCTGCATTATCGACCGATTTTTTTATTCATAAAGAATAATTATGTTTGAAAACAGAGAGTTATTTAGATTTTTAATTGATTATAATTCCATGGCACGGATGATTTTTAGTAAGCGCTAAATAGATATGTTCATTTATGAAATTAAAAGTATGTTGTGTTACATTGTTGTCATCACAAATGAGCATTAACATGCGATAAAAAATAAATATGGCGTCCATAAGAAATAAGAAAGTTTATGATGGTTCGAAAGAAATGAAACATGTTACAACTAAAAATATTATGCCATCTATTAGATAATAAGAAGGTGCTATAGGAGATATAAAGAAAAAACGAAAATCAGTTTTTTTCAATTTTCTGGACTTTACTCGAAAACAAAAGAATTTGAGTAAATTTTTTCAGTGGATTATTTATCAGCATAAAATTCTGCAAAAGTGCCAAATTTAAACATATCCTCTATCTCTTCTCATAAGCGAGATCCCCAGCATCGAATTTTAAACACCCGTATATATACCGGTGAAAATTTTCATGAAATAGAAATGTACTCCGACTACTGATAGAAGGAACATAGATACTGAGGCTTGATAATAAAGTTGAACAATTAATATGGCCATTCACAATTTTGTATAATATACATAAGTCAATAGAAGCACGACGATGTTGCAATGTCTTTAAATTAAGACGAATGAGCATACTAGTACGGCTATAAACTGAACCAATAGATCTCATTCTAAAAAACATATAGGGCATAGCCCTATAAGATGGTGAATAGTTCCCCGTCCGGGATTTGGACCGGACTTAGAGCATTCAATTCGGTATTAAAAAAGACTAATCCTCCTATATTTTCAGCGTCTCTGGCGGCCGCTAAAAAAAACGGGTTTTCAGAATTTTTGGGATAACTCGAGCCAGTGATAATATTTTTACATGCGGGTTGCGGCGTTCGAAAGCACATATATCTGCCTCATTGTGGTATCACACATCAAAAATTTTCATTCACTTTAACATATCCCACTCGGGGGTTTTTAGGGGTGGTGATGCTTTTCCCGAGGTCAGTTTCTTCTTAATTGAATAATATAATAATATAATAACAATATTTATTGATAATTCCAAAAAAAAAACAAAATTCAAGTACATAGAATATAACATCAATGAAAATGAAATCACTGAAGTGCAAGCACTTGTGCGTGATAAGTTGTGCTACTCTTGAGAGAAACGACAAAATTTCAGAATAAGTAAAAATAGGTAGACAACAAAACATAATTATTTAACTTTAAAACTATATCACTTAATAAAACTATACATATATACACAACACACATAAATACATACACACGTACATGCATACACTCCTACATATTATATATACCTATACACGCTGATATTTCTATAAAAATAATATATACACTACATTGTTTCAACAATAGATGCTATAGCAACAATTAACATATCGCAATTAATAATAAACTCAATAATTTTTAAAATCAATACATTTATGGATAGTAAGTCGAGTTTCGCTATTTAAAAATTGTTTTAAATGTTTCTTAAAGGTATTAAATTGTTTAATATCTATAATTCTTCTCGGAACAAAATTGTACATTCTTGGTCCCAAGAAAGCGAATCCTCTTTGGCCAAATGTTGTGTTCAATTTTGGAATAAATAATTTATTTTCCATTTCCCTGGTGTTACATTTATTAATTTTATAAGTAAGTAATTTTTTATGTTTATGTTGAAATAATACGCAGTGCAAAAAATATAGCTGCCTTACATCGTACAATTTTGATTCTTCAAAAAGTTTATCAGTTGCGTACATATAATGTTTATTGAAAATTATTTTCATAATTCTTTTTTGAATGGTAATGAGACTTTGCAGATGGATATTAAGAAGTTCTCCCCAAGCTACTATACCGTATATTATGTGCGACTCAACCAAAGCATCGTATAATACTTTCAAGCACGGTAGATCCAATACATTTCTCAGGAATTTAAAGGTATATGCTATTGTTCTTAGTTTTTTCACAATGTAATCTATGTGCTGACTCCATTTCATATTCTTATCAAAGTATACACCTAGATCCTTGTATTTCGTTACCGGGGTAATCTCATATGTGCCTGAGCTGTCTGTGTATTCGATTGAGGTACATGTTGTTTTGCTGGAATCGTTAATATAGAAGGGTAAATAATATGTTTTTGTTATATTAATTGTTAATTTCTTGTGATCAAAGCTTGGTATTTTGCTTTCAATTGTTAGGTTAAACATATTGTTTATATAAATTATGAATAATATGGGCCCCAGAACAGTACCTTGTGGAACACCATAGTTAACATTTTTATATACACTGAAAGTGTCATTAATTTTTACACACTGTTCCCTATCAGTTAGGTAACTTTTAAGTAAGTTTAGAGGCATTTGTCTAATACTCATATCCTCAAGATCCTGGATAAGTATCTCATGGTTAACGGTATCGAATGCCTTTGCAAGGTCGATAAAAAGACATAGGCAGGGATTTTTGCGATCTACAGAATCATAGATACTATTTGAAATTCTTAGTATAGCATCTTGGGTAGATTTTCCTTCCTGAAACCCATATTGATTTTCAGCTATTATTTTATATTTTATAAGGTACTTAGTCAATGTAACTTTTAGGAGTTTTTCGAATATTTTCGCAAGGTTTGAGATTAGGGATATTGGACGGTAATTGATCACTTTTTCGGTGTCTCCATTTTTATATATCGGTACAATAATAGTCTTTTTAAATGGGTTTGGACAAATACCCGATTCAAATAATTTGTTAATTAAACATGACAATGGTTCTGCTATTTGTGATGCTAACTGTTTCAGCGTATTAGTTTTTATTTCATCGCAGCCAACAGATTGTTTATTATTTAATTGTTCTATTATTTTAATGATTTCAGACTTATCTGTAGTGTGTAGATAAAATGAATTGTTTTGGGGGTGACTCTTAGGAATATACTCTGTTCCGGTCTTAATCTTGCTAGCCAAAGCCTGTCCCATTGCCGCGTAATGATTATTAAACATTTCTACTGTTTCATTAAGATTTGAGCAGATTTGACCCTTAACATTTTTAATTTTATTTAAATCACCAAGTTTTGTTTGTGATTTTCTATTAATTTTCTTTATCGTTTTCCATAAATTTACATTGTTATTGTAGTTTTGATAAATTTGGTTTTTATAATAATCAGCCTTAGTTGTCTTAATTAATTGAGTTAATTTGATTTTTACTTTTTCATATGTTTCTTTTAAATCGATATTATTTGGATCTCTTTGTAATTGAATATAAATATTGTTTTTGTTATTAATTGATTTTATTAATCCCTGTGTTATCCATTCACTTCTTTTTTGTTCATTATGCTTAATTTTTATTTTACAAATATTTTCTTTTATTCTTTCTGTTAGTATAGTAATAAAGTTTTTGGTTGCAGATTCTACATTATCTTCATTTGTAACTGTGTTCCATGAAACATATTGCAATTGTTCTTTTAATTTCTTGTAATTAATTACAGTATAATATTTTTGTATATTATCATTTTCTGGTCTACTCAATTTTATTAATACAATTTGACAAATTATAGTAAAATGGTCAGTAATAGTTGACTGCAGAATTAAAGGTAAAATATTAGTTTCAGCATCCTCTTTGCTTTTTACAAATAAATGATCAATGTAACTCTTGGATTTGCCATGGATTCTTGTATACTCATTTACAGTACACATGAAATCAAACTCGCTCATTTAGTTAAGATATTCCGTAGCATCCTTTTTCTCTGATAATATGTCTATATTGAAATCTCCTATCAGTATATTATAGTCTACCGCGCTTCTGTATATTTGCTGAAGGTATTGTGAATATTGTTCTAAAAAATCATTAATTATTGTTGAAGGTGATCTATAAATGGATGAAATTAAAAAACTATGGTTTTGATATTCTAGATATGTTTTAATGGTGTTAAAACATCTGTTTTGTACTACCTCATGTTTTATATTTGAACAATTCTCCTTAATATAGACCAGGGGTCTCCAAACTTTTTCCATCGCGGGCCATATATATATAATTCTTCATAACCTAGTGGGCCAAGGTATAATCAATTTTATAACTAATTTCAAAACCTATAACAAAAAATCGTTGTAGAATTTTAAAATGTGACATTTACGAAAAATGTAACTGCTTGTCGTGGGGCGGATTCGTTGAGGTCGCGGGCCGCATTTGGCTCGCGGGCCGTAGTTTGGAGACGCCTGATATAGACGATAGTTCCACTATTTTGATTAAGGGTATCATTATTGTAAAACAACTGATATCCTACTAAATTATATAGCTCCAGATTTTCGATTTTACAGGTTTCAGTTAGGACTATGGCAACAAATGGATCCATGCTAATGTATTGATTCATGTTCTACACAAGATTTAACAATAGTTTCTTAAATACAAATATACAGTAATGCAACAGTTAATTTTGCACAAAGACTTATAAATTAGTTATCAAACAATAAATAAACTAACGATCAAGTAATTACATTTCTCATTTAGATATCGCATTATTTAAATTAATAACAATTATAATTGTATTATTATGTATTAACAGCTCCTCCTTTTCCTGCCACTATAATTTTAATACGGATTTTTCTTGCGCAGTATTCGATTTGTTTTGGTTGTTGCATCTAAATTGATTGATTTAATGCTTTTAGATGTTTGCTTTGTTATTATAGTTTGCTTTGTTATGCACGTGTTCCTCTACAATATGTGTCGACGCTTCTTGATGGTCCTCAAATACATTGTCGATGTTTGAATTTCGGATGTTAGGTGTAGAGGGTGCACTATTCGTATCATGTACTTTCTCTTCTTCTTGAGCCGATGCAATCAATTGCTCATATGTGTAGCACTCATTATCAACAAACAATTGGTTCCTTTTAATGTAGGCGATTAATTTTTTCTCTCTTGCAAATCGGAGGTGTTCTCGAAATATTTTATTTCTTTGTCTATCTTCATTTGTTAAGTCGTGATTTATATAGGGTGGAGCCCTTCAATTTATTAATGTTATGAAAAACTAAATTTTTTCTGCAGGTCCTTAAAAATTCTATTAAAATAGGTCGTTTCCCAACTTTTTTCTCTACACGATACACATTTGAAAAATCTTCGGGTTGAAGTTGAAGTTGCAGTTTTTCATTTAATAATTGCAGAGTATTTTTGTACAAGGATTCGTTATCATTATCAGGAATACCGAAAATTAATAAATTGTTTTTGCGATGGTGTCTCTCAAGATGATTAATTTGAGTTTTTAATTCCTGATTTTCTGTTTGGAGGCCTTTAATAATAGCATTTGATGAAGTTACGCTATTTTGTAATGGCTGGATAATGCTTTTTAAATCACTAATTTGTGGGTTTGTAACGTTTACAATCAAATCGTAGAATTGACTGTTTGTGATATTGTCAGGTATTTTCGACGTAGAGATCGATGCAATAATGTAAATAAATTAAAATTAAAAAAAAAATGTGCGTCAAATATACAGGTTAGATAACGAGGACACAATTTCTTCACACAAACCCCGCCTTTGGTAGTGACTGACTATTATAACAAACAAGAACTGGCGACGGATAAAACACATAAGAAACAAAGGTGGTAGTAGTAGATGGAATTTAATTAATATTTATTAACTGATAATTCGCACGAAAAAAAACGGAGGATTAAATGTACGAGAATGGAATTTTTCCACAGTAAATGAGGTTAATTTTTAAAATGTTAAAGTTATCGTAAAACCTGCAGCAGTATTACCACCTACTTGTACTCATAACGTAGATGACTTCGCGGCTACCGAACTGTATATTCGTCGATAATTACGATAGTGTTTTCTTGGAGCAATTGCACTTTTTCCCGGATACAGATTAGAACAACACACGATCACGTTTAATACTGAATGTTTTGAAGGGCTCGAAATAATAAGGACGAAATGTGGTTTTTGGACGAAAAAAATTATATTGAAAAAATTTCGAGGGCCAGAAAGTCTCACTTTCGGGTTTTTTGAGAGTGCTAAAACGATTTCCGAGAGTCTCCAAAAAGTCTCCTTTAGGGAATTTATGATGACTCAATACTCCCAAAAACGTCGCAAGAGGATTTCGACGTTTTTCGACCTTTTGCACCACTTGAAAATTGTTTGGCAATACATCATTTTGAAGGTAATAAAAATGCCAAAAGATACAGTTTTTGGATTTTCCGTCGCGAAAAAAAAACGTGCTGAAAATCACGTTACAAATATTGAAATGGCCGCCAGTTTTTTGCTATTTAGCCGAAAAATCTGAAAAAAATACCACAATGAGGGAGATTAATGCGAATCGAGTGAGTGAGTGAGAATACACGTTATTAGTGCTCCTGCTTATTATCATATTTTATCGAATCTTATTGGGCGTTTTTTGAAACAAATACGGCATGGGGATGCGGATGATACATAACTTACTGTAAGTAGAATTCGATTTGCTTCCTTATTTATGGAATTATCGATGTATTAAGAATTAGTTCGGGCGTTTAACCTGTGCCGATGGATAAAATCAATTCAATTCGCCTCAGTTTCTTATGCACTTTTTTGTCACATTCGTTTGCATTGAATATATTAATTTGCGTTGATACTATATTTATGGTCTCCTGTGTATAAACATTCTGTAACCTTTTCCGTGGCCCTCTTAATTTGTTTAGTGAGTCACCTTGATAGGCCCCTAGGTGTGTAGTGTGTCCCAGTATTTTTTTATCCTTAAATAGTAATCATAGTAATAAAATGGTGCAATTTTGTGTAATATGCAATAAAAATATTAATTCTCGTACTCCCTCGTTTAAATGTAGTAAATGTAATGACTGTAAGCATTCGTCGTGTGCTAATGCGGCTGAAAAAATTAATGATAATAAAGAAGAGTGGATTTGTTGCAAATGTGTACCTGATAAAATTGATCCAGTTATTACGCTATCAACACTAGAATCGACTATTGTTGCGCTTCTGAGTCAGCAGTTAGAAATATTTGAAAATCGTATTCTCTCTGCGTTACATGCTGAAATTGGTAGTTTATCAACCGAATTACAATCGATACGTGCAGAAAATCAAACATTAAAGGATAGACTTTCAATATTGGAACAGTCAGCGAATAATCGTAATTATTCTGAGGAAAATCTAATCCAAGAAATGGAGGAAAGGCAGCTTAGGTCACAAAATGTGCTCGTGTTTAATTTACCAGAGTCGATTGACTCCATTGAAGACAAAATAGTAAAGGATGAGCAAGCATTAAAATCTCTTATGGGTGATCAGGTTGCTTCATTTAAGCCACTCAAAATTATTAGATTCGGAAAACTGACAAATAAACCTAGGCCGATAAAGCTAGTATTTAATGACCGTAAATCAGCAGTTTGTTTACTTAAGGCTGTTCGATATATAGACACTGGTCATGTGAGATTCTCCAATGATAAAATTATACAACAGCGCGACTATTTAAAGGAATTAAAAGAAGAAGTAACCAGGCGTAGAGGCAACGGTGAAGACCTTTCGATTAAATACATTCATGGTTCTCCCTCAATTGTACCATCATATTCAACAAGGAGCCCAAAAAACTGAATATTTATTATTATAATGCTGGTGGTATACGTAGTAAAATTAATGTATTAAAGCTAAATTTGAATTTATGTGAATTTGATGTAATTGTTATAATTGAAACGTGGCTTGATGAATCGGTAAATGATAGTGAATTAGGTTTATTAGGTTACAATATATTTAGGAAAGATAGATCATCCGATACCAGTCATAAACAACGTGGTGGTGGTGTGTTGATTGCGGTTAAATTCAATATTGACTGTTCTAATGTTTATGTAAACTCTAATATTGAAGAGCTATATGTAAGAGTTCAATCAAATCATATTATCTCAGCTGTTTATATTCCACCTAAAACTGGAACTGATGCATATATCACTCATTGCAACTCAATCGAAACCGTTACCAATTATTTTAGTGATCACAAATTTGTTCTCCTTGGCGATTATAACTTGCTCTCAGCAGTCTGGAATATGGACGGCCCTACTATTTTTTCTGGTGATTGTGCTAATACTAGAATTGTGGCTGATGGTATGAGCTTTCATAATTTTAAACAATGTAATACATTCGCTAATAGTAGAGGAACCTATTTGGATCTCATTTTTTCGAATATTGACGATTTACATGTCTCTGTTTCGGATGATTTATTTAAGTCCACTATTCATCATACGCCATATTGCATTAATGTACCATATTCTACTTTCATAAACGATCTTCCATTTTCTCATCCTGTATTAGATTTTAAATCTGCTAACTATAATGCAATTAATAACTATTTGTTAAATATTAATTTCATGATGTTTGTTCATTTATTCTGTCCGAATTTATACCTATAAAATATATTAAATCATCATTATACCCAAAATGGTTTAATGCGGAATTAATTAAATTAATTAAAACTAAGAAGAAGGCGCACTATTATTATAAAGTCAGCGGCTCGTTAGCACACTATGAAAAATTTCAAAGTTTAAGATCTAGGTGTCGCATTCTTAGTGATAATTTATACAGACGCTACGTTAATAATGTTGAATGTAATATCAAGAATAATTCTAAAGCATTTTGGAATTTTGTCAACGACTCGCGTAAAATGGACGGATTTCCTAATTCTATGTATCTAAATAATAGTGTGAGTAATAACGGTAATGATTGTGTTAATCTATTTGCTGATTATTTTTCAGAGGTGTACTTAGATACTCCTGTCACCAACAATTATTCTCATGCAGGTAGTTCTGTTGATTTAAATTCATTTAAAATAAGTAAGTCTGATATTTTCAGAGCCATTTCTAACTTAAATGATTCTTGTGTACCTGGATATGATGGACTTTGTCAGTATTTTGTCAAAATGTGTGTTTATTCACTGTGTACTCCATTGTATATAATATTTACAAATTCTATAAACACTGGTGTTTTCCCAGATATCTGGAAACATAGCTTCATTGCTCCATATTTTAAGAGTGGCTCGAGAGAGGATGTTACGAACTACCGTGGCATCTGCCTGCAATCTGTAATTCCGAAATTGTTTGACAGTTTGATCGCAGATCAGCTTATCTGGGCAAGCAAAACTTTAATTTGTGCTGAACAACATGGCTTTACTGAGGGCAAATCTACTGTCACTAATTTAATCTGCTTTCAATATTTCATCTTACGAGCCTGGGAGACTGGCCGCCAAGCGGATGCAATATACACAGACTTTGCAAAAGCTTTCGATCGTGTCAATCATTGTAGCTTAATTAATAAACTGTATCATCTTGGGTTTGGGCCAGCTGTTACTAACTGGCTATATAGCTATTTGAGTGGGAGGCAGCAATTTGTAAAAATTAACAATTTTGTTTCTAAACCAATTAAAGTTTTATCTGGGGTACCTCAAGGATCGCACTGTGGCCCTATTTTATTTTTGTTATTTATTAATGACATTACTACGTATATTATGCACTGCAATGTTTTATTATTTGCCGACGATCTAAAATTATTTCGTATAGTATCCAGCCCATCTGATCAAATATTGATTCAAGAAGATCTTTGTAATTTATGCAATTGGTGTGATGACAATAATTTATTTATGAATATTAAAAAATGCTCCTATATACAATTTAATAAAAGTAAGGCTTTGACTGCTCGTTATTTAAGAATGGCTCCGAGTTAACAGAATTAAAATATGTTCGTGATCTCGGAGTCATCTTTGATTGTCAACTCTCATTTACCAAACATAGAGAGAGTATATGCCGTAAATCACTACAAGTTTTGGGATTTATTAATAGATTTGGGAAAGATTTCTCTCTTGATATTTTAAAAATTTTATATTGCTCATTGGTGAGATCGCAGCTTGAGTACGCTTCTAGTATTTGGTTTCCATACTACGAAAATTCTATTAATGAAATTGAACGGATCCAAAATAAGTTTTTACTGTGTATGTCTTATCGTATAGGATCAACTCGAGCAACTTATAGTCGCAGTAATATGCTTATTCATCTTAATTTGAGAACTTTGAAGGATAGGCGTATAATAACGGATTTGTGTATTCTCTATAAAATCATAAATGGTCAAATAAAGTGCGGTGATATACTTTCTCGAGTTAGCTTCAATGTACCGAACAGCACACGTAGTCGAGTACCATTTCGAGAAGATTTTCATCGCAGCAACTATGGTAGAAATGAACCTGTGAATAGGATGATGCGGTCATTTAATAATATTGTTAACTTGAACAAACATTATGGTTTAAATATATTTAATACATCATTTGACTTATTCAAAAAACGTTTGTATAATATTAATTTAGCTTAGTTTGTGTAAGGTAATTTTTAGTATTAATTATTATTTTGTTATGTTCACTTACTCACATATTATAATTTATAATAAAAGGTATACCGTTGATAACATAAATAAATAAATAAATAAATAATGTGTTTTCAAATGCCACAACCCGCATGTAAAAATATTATCTCTAGCTCGAGTTATCCCATAAATTCTGAAAACCCGTTTTTTGAGCTCGCGGCCGCTAGAGACGATCTAGCATGCTGAAAATTTAAGAGGCTTAATCTTTTTGATACCGAATCGAATGCTCCAAGTCCGGTTCACCATCTTATAGGGCTATGCCCTTTACAAATTTGTTTTGTACTCGTTTTAATTTCTCAATTTAATTTGAATAAAATGGTGACGAATTGCATGATGCATATTCCAATTGAGAACGAGCTATTGAGAAATATGGAAGCTTTATGGTATAAGCCGCCTAATCTCAAAATAAATACCAGCACTTTACGGCACACATGATCTCTATGAATGGAAAAGGTGAACTGACTGTCAAATATAACACCGAGGTCGCGAATGTAGCCAACATTAGATAGATTATAACCATTAACTGAATATTGACATAGAATAGTCCGACTTTTGCAAAAATTAATACAAAAACATTTATTGATATTTAGGTGTAAATTATTAGTTTCACATCACATATTTACATTGCAAAGATCCTTTTGTATAAGTCAATTATCAGAAACATTAGATACTGCATGATATATTTTAACATCATCAGCAATCAACAACACTTTACAGTGCTCAAACTCAATATAAGAAGGCATGTCATTAACATAAAGTAGAAATAAGATTGGGCCACAATGGGAGCCCTGTGGTACGTTATACGTAACATTAATAGACTTGGAAACAAAATTATTTATTTTAACAAATTGCTTTCTATCATATAAATAACTAAGAAACCATTTAATGACAGATGGACCAAAGCCAAGAGAAGTTAATTTGTTTATTAAAATAGAGTGACGTATATGATCTAAAGCATTTGCAAAGTCAGCATAGACAGCGTCAATAAATTAAAATATGGACAGAGTTTAGGTTCGTTGATTAAATTTTACAGTAGCAGTGTACATGCTAATGATATCATTGCCCTGGGACTGCCCTTACTTTTTCTAAATTTATGATAGGATAGTTTTTTTTTACATTTTATCCGAGCTTAGATTTTATCACATGTTTGAAAATATTCTTGATGGGATAATTGCGCGTTACCTGTAAAGGGGTTAGTGTTTTCTAAGCCTAAGAAAATTTGTTTCTTCGAGCGTTCTGTGTTGATACTGGTTGATACTGATTGCAAGGTCCCAAACATAGAAACATCTTTTGATCGATTTACTAAATTACTTGCCAGACCCTTGCGCGTATACGCATTTAAACAGCTGACAAAACATTTTAAGATAGAAACACTAATAATATCTACTGCATTATGATGCCTCTATGGTGTTTCTATTCCAATGGGTTCTTGGTTGGTTTAGAGCAGAGGTTCTTAACCTTTTAGTAGTCGCTGCCCCCTTAAAATCCGATTTTCAAACCGCCATAACTCGGCGTATTTTCAATCGCTTTTGATGAATCGCAACGCGATATTATTATCTAAATAGAATGTCGAAACAAAAAGTTCTTAAAATACAGGATGCGGCATTTATCTCGGACACCCAAAATATTATGGAAACGAAGATTCGGAGAAAAAAATGTTTCAAATAAAATGTATTTGACATAAAGGGGCTAAGCGTTGTCATTAGTATTTTTAATTACTGGTAGGTTTTCTAGGTTATTTCAAGGTCAACTTGTTATTTTTAAATAGAAACTTGTAATTTTTATTACGGAATATAAATCTATGAATTAGACTAAATAACTTTTACCTGAAACATTTTCTCTTCAGCGCTTACTTTTTTTATTTTAAATTTTTTATTTTATTTATTTATTTTTTTTAAACTTTTTTTAGTATTGGTAATTCGTTATGAAGAAAATGGCGGTATCTCTCACCGAGTTGGCCACAACTTTTCAGCTATGGAGTTTGACACCTCCACCATCGTCCGAATTATGACCATTCTGAACAAAATGTTATTTAGTCCCGCATTTAATTCAAACAAAAAACGTATCGTAATAAGGGATATCCAATAAACATTTTATAACTATTTGATTGCAAAAATTGGTGATAAAATACATTTTTGAGGTCTGCTAAGGATCCGCGCGGGACAGAAAAAATTTCAAGTGGCGTTTGACGCTAGATGTACTTGACTTCATTATACAGGTGTGTTCAGAAACACCTAATAAACAATTTAAAATAATTTATTTGCAGTAGTCTTCATAAATTGCGACGGAAATAATTTTTTAAATCAGCAACAGATTTTCTTTAAAAATTAAATATTGCAAAAAGTAAGCACCGGAGAAAAAATTTGTCCTAGATTTTGACGTCCTAATAAAAATTATAGGTTTCCATTTGAAAATCAAGGTTGACCTTGAAATTACCTTGAAAACCTTCTTATAATTGATGACATATATGCCTTCTGCATTAGCCCCTTCATGTCAAAAACCTTTGTTTTTGTCGGAATCTTCGTTTCCAAAATATTTCATGTGTCCAGGATAAATGCCGCACCCTGTATAAACAAACCAGAGTTAGCTAATTTACATTTTTCTGTCCCTATGGCATTCGAGAGAAATTGTGGGATTTCTTCTAATTGATTTAATAAAAATTGACGAAATTCTACTCGTCCGCCATTATCATCTGTGTGGAAGAATTGGGTAATTTTAATTTTGCGAGAATTGTGTATAGGATTGATGCGATAAATTAAATCTACTGACAATTTGTCTTGATGAAGTAGACCATTTTGATATTTTGTTCTTGGATTTATAAACGAACCATTTCAACGAGTATCTATATAGTTATAAACAAACTTTGACTTGGTTGATGCCTTTCTGGGTAATGCTGCAGATATATAATAAATATAATAAATATTTATCATGATAATATGTCCCGTTTTTTTTTTCTTCGAAACATTGGAATTAATAAGGAAAAATTATTTCATTAAGTAAATAATGATTTTTCCTTATTAATTTCAATGATTCAATGAAACCATGTTATCTTTTACCAGAAATAAAATAGTAGTAGTACTTTTTTAAACGCCATTTCTTCGAAAACAGCTGAATATCAACATGGGGTATGCTACATGAAAAATACTCAGAATTTTACGTAGAATCCATAAATGCAACAAAAATGGGGGTTCACATTTTTAAAAATTTTAACTTAGGGGTCGTATCTCAATTTTGGGACACCTGTACATTTGAATTTTATCTCAAAAAATGCGCGTTAAAAACTAATAATACACGAGTCCGAGCATTTTTCTGAAAGAAAATACCCTGTATTTTAATCGAATTGATTCCTTACTTTATGTACACAGTGTATAAGTTTGTAGTTGAAATTCATTTGGTTTGTTTCACGATTAGATTGATTTATTTTCAATTAGTTTCGGCTTAGTGCCATTTTCAAGAACGAACGGAATTTCTGGGTTGTTTAAATAAGGTGACGGTTGGTCAGGCAATAAAGGGCATTTAATATCTGGGAATTCCAAAGATCCTTGTTGTCGACTAAAAAAGTGATTAGAAATGATACAATGTTTAGCAAAGTTTGTTTATTATTTAATATATCATTGCCATGTTCCTTCATACGTGATTCAAATAATATACTAATAAGATTTAGTAAAATCATTGTCGTTTGTAATATTTATGAAGTAAAATAATAAATGCAGAAAGGTTCCAGTTTATACATACAGAATATTTGGAAACCCAAAATGTTTTTTGTCATTGTTTTGTCATCTTTAGATGTTTTTTAAATGAACATCAATTATTGTTTTCATATCATCGACAACTGCGGGCCGATTTTTGGAACGGACGTTGGTCTGATCAGAATAGTTGTAATTTACTGCTAAATTTCCTGTCCCATCACGTCTTTTACCAGTCGTGAGTGCCATACTCGCTGCGCTCTCAATTTGGCTATGTATCCCGAAAATATTTTACAGTTCAGTGTCTGCAATAATATAATTACGTAGGGATGGCGCAGAAAACCGTATTTCAAAACTAGAGGAAGAGTAATGTCCGCCAGCTACATTTGAGGAGTCGGCCGTCTTCTTGTTAACGTTGTGGAGTTTTGTGCAACACTTACGCGATATTATCGATGGATCGACTCATTTTTCCTTTCTGTAGTCCCTACCTTTCAAACTTGTTCAATAGAGCATAAATTGTTCCTGATAGGTTCATTATTTTGCAGAAGCAAGGTTACATTTATTCAAGTATTTTGGTGCATTGTGCAATCACCTGCAATTCCATTCCAATACTTAAAAAAACGAAATATTTGACAAAAAATGTAAAATTTAATGTATTATTTTTGTACATGTTGAGTAGATGTGTGATAAGAGATATTGATTAATTGAAATTAGCATAAGAATCCAAATCAGCTTTACGCTAGATTCAATAATTATTTGTTAATTCTGGCAATTATATTTTATGATTACTGAACACTGAATTCCAACGTAGGGAACAAAAGCTAGAAATAATTTGCAATCCCATTCGAGTGGAGGATTTGAATTACACAGTTATCTTTTTTTATGACGATGCATGGCATTAAATAATAAAACTAATTCAATTATTACTTACTACCTTTATACAATCCTAATTAAATTTCATACATCGCACGCACCACTGGATTGTCAAGAAAACAATTCAAGGTAATAAAATATAATAGCAATAAAATGCATTTCATATTATTTTCTATCAAGTAATAAAAAAAATTATATGAAAATATTTTACCATAAAATTCGAATCAATAGCACATCAAGGATTCGAGACGAATAAATGCAATTGCAAAGTTTCTCAGCGACAAGGACTGGTATACCTGCACCACCACTGCGATCCGAAAAAATCCAATAACCTCTCAATTATTAAAATTGATATAGTATCACGTTTCTAATGAACTTAGAAAGGTACCTTGGTGGTATATAAGGGAACCAGAATAATATCTTATCACATTGAAATAGGCCAGCAACAAGACAACATGTACGCAAAACTGGTAAGTACTCGTACAATTACAATCACTAATTGGAACAGATAATTTATTCTTACTTAAGTACCACTCTGACCTTTGTACGACCGTCATAAAATTAAATTGTTTTATTATACTAGAGATATGTGCAATTGAATCTATTTCAAATTATTAGTGCGTAACGAGAGATATACGAACTTGAATCAGCAATTTATTTATGTTATTCATCAATTTCTTTTCTATAGGTAGTATTAGCTTGCTTAGTGGCGGTTAGTTTGGCAAAATGGCATGGACCTCTTGCTGGTGGATTGCCCGCTGATTTATACCCAGCCGGTATTAGTCCACAAGCTTGCCCCAATTTCCCGAATTGCGATAACCCAGCCGTTGCTCTTACCTCTAACGTCCCTGCTCACGGTGCCGGAGGGTGGAATGGTGCCGGTGCCGGTGCCGGAGCTGGAGGATGGAATGGAGCGGGAGCCGGTGCTGGAGCCGGAGGGTGGAACGGTGGACACAACAATGGTGCCTGGAATGGAGCTGGAGCCGGAGGATGGAATGGAGCTGGAGCTGCAGGATGGAACGGAGCTGGAGCTGGAGCCGGAGGGTGGAATGGTGGACACAATAATGGTGGATGGAATGGTGGTCACCAATCTGCTTTAGATAGCGGAGAATACACCGGGGATGGTGATTACCGCGGAGAAGGTCTGGCTGAATCTGGAGCTTATGGAAATGGTACATATGATTGACTGATGTGAATTATGGTAACTAATTATTTATTATATTTTAGGTTATCATTAAGTGTTGGTGGTGTAACACTTGCAATTGGTCCTAGAAAAAATTGTTGAACAACCTATTTTGTTAGTTGGAATACTGTCAGCTGGCATAGAACATGTTGTCATCTTATGTGCACACCTGTGGAAATAAATTAATTTTCGTTCTGAATATGTTCTTTATTATTTAATTTCATTGGAACACCACTCTGAACTGTAATATTTAAGTTTATTATTGTGAAAATTTGAGGTAAGTATATAAGGCCAAGGTGAGTTTTAAACAAATTTAATCAACTAATGCATAACTTGTATACAGTATATTTTTTTATCGTGGGCCATAGGATTTTACGTATTTTTAGTTTTTCAATTTCGTATTGTTCTAAAAGGTTTAGTTGTTGTCCTTTGTTCAAATGAACAATACGAAATTGAAAAACTAATCAACACCAACACTTCAATCCACTGCTTAAACGACCAAATACAATCACACAATACACCACTATTCAAAACTCTAAGTCACCCATACAAATTATAAATTATGTTTACATACTATAACTCGCTTTTAATTCATATTCATACACACTATACACTAAACATTCACACCAACAAAACAATACTATATACACTGCCACACTCAATAACACAAAAACACTCGATAAAATACCACAACCACGCGGACAGAACCAATTAATTTACTATAATTCCAGGCACACACAATATAATTAATAACACACACATACACAACGACAGAACAACACCCACGTAAGTTACACATACTAATATCAACTTATTAAAATAACACAAATAATTAAAAAATCACTCCAATTAACAGGTTAAGATAATTAAAACAGAACCAAAAAACAGAACCTCATATCAAACACAACATGGAATATATCCAAAACCAAAACATATTTTACATTTATTAGACGTGTAAGTATATTCAGAATTTTGTATACATTTATTAGGATAACAACCCACACTACCAAATATATATATATATTTTTTTTTTTTTTCTAAATTACTAATGCCATAATATTTTTCAATATAAGACTATAAATGTACCCCTCTCACCCCCTGCGTTACAATTTTATATTTTTTATATTTTTATATTTTGTTTTTTAAACATGTATATATTTCGTATTTTTGTAGTTTTTCTGCTGAAGATGGATATTATCCGAAACTAGTTCAGAAAAATAAAATTTCAACTAAATACTGGGACGTACGTCATTTTATTATCATTTAAACATTACCCAGTAATCATGGATTACAACACCAACAATTATTTTTCTATTTGATGCGCTTAATTAGAATAACTTAAACATGTTTTATTCCATTGAAAAATTAAATTATTTAATATAAATAACTGAGCAAAAATAATCAAAGTACCTTAAATTTCTGAAATGTCAGATTCATTAGTGAGGCAAGTAATCAAACGAATTTTCTAATGGAATAAAACATGTTTAAGCTATTTTAATTAAGCGCATCATGTAGACAAATAATTGCTTCAAAATTATATGATAAAATATACAATAACACAAGGTATAATTTTTAGCTTGTAAAATCCTATGGCCCACGATACAAAAAATATACTGTATAAAGATTGTTAAGGTAAAAGTAACCAAAATAGAGGCTGTGTTCTTAAGGGCAAAATAAACCAATTTTTATTGAGCTTATCTTTGTGTAAAAGTTTTGAAGAAACGGGAATATTAAACGAATTACTTGCTTAACGTTAAATTACAAATTATCACCAAAATTATTATTTTTTCTATAGACAAGACAACCTCAAATTAAAAGTTTATTAAGCATCTATCTTGAGGTACTTATAATAGATATTTCCGTCAAAATTTCGAAATCAGAAATTTTCATAAAAACATTTTCCCGTATTT
The DNA here is from genome assembly GCA_910593695.2 of Ocypus olens. Lineage (NCBI taxonomy): Eukaryota > Metazoa > Arthropoda > Insecta > Coleoptera > Staphylinidae > Ocypus > Ocypus olens. The sequence goes on from OU343047.1 coordinate 30,363,110, forward strand.
TATACGAGGAAGTTAAAATACATTTCATGTTTTTTTTTTATTCTATTGATTTCTTCATAACGTCATGTTATTTGAGCTAATAGTACATCTTCACTCGTTCAAAATAAACCAATAATAAATCATAAATGTGATTATGTCTTTAATTAATTATAGCAATATACATCAGTCGCCCACAACAACAAGTATGATTTTCATTCGCGAAATGCACATCGGGCTTACATTTCGTTATTAAATGAATTCGCACATTTATTCTTGAATTCACTGCCAACGGTGATATCCCTCCGAACATGGTATTTTCTGTCTTTCAATTATTAGACAACAAATGTCATTGATGTCGGGCTATCACCGTCATCGAAAAAATGCACGAATTTATTAACCAATAATTAAACCGCCCTAGATACATTATGATTGATAATTTCTGACTCTTATGAAAAACCAATTAAATTAGCTCATTATACGTCATGTGTCAAAACTGAACAAATCAGGTATGGTTACACCATGTTTATGCATAAACAAACACATTTCTTTCAAACGTCAGATACCGTCAAATGGGGTTATATGGAACAAAATCTCTGAATATTTGCTTGTAACTTTTTTGTCTGAAAAATAAACACAGAATGACATTGATGACAGAGTTTTATGTTATGTAAAAAGAAAAATTGAATAACTTTTTCCATACCAGAAAAAAAAATAATTTGAGCAGTGTTCTATATTAACCTGCCGAGGGAAAATATGGAACATTGTTAGTTTTCTGGTATTATCTCGATTGAAACGACATTAAACCGTTTTAAACGCTGCAGGTATAATATGGAACAATTGCTTTCAGTAACTGAGGAAAAAAAATTAAAAAAATAAACAAATTCTCGGAGAAACAGGGGTAGGAAAACACCAATAGATTTTCATCAGATTTTATTTCCTAAGATTATCAAAAACAATTTGAAAAACTATTGATTTCACATTGTCATGTGAGAAAATACAAAACTTAACCAACGGGTCAACATTTTCTTAAATTTGGTCGAAAACATGCCTACCACGAGAAATAGCGGGGTTGCCCAAAACGAACCTTATTTGTTCAAACTTAATTTCTACAATGTCTTCTACTTGTGGAAAAATAAACGTGTTACTATTTTGACCATATTGCCTTAGACAGCTGATTTTGAATGTGTTGTCGTTGGTATTTTCCAGAACTTTTGCCACATAGTTTCTTTAAGCCTCTTTCTTTGATTCTTTATTGTAGACGAATGTGATTAAGATAAAAGTGTTGAGTACAATATTGTCAGTATTTCGTGGGACTTTATTTCCGGTTCCACGTCTGATGACTGACAGCCCAGAAGTGCTTTGGCCATCGTGCGCGAAGGATGACAGGGGTTCAAGATCGCTATCAAAATCATCATCTGGTTGATTTTCTGGCTCGTTTACTTCATTTTCTTCATCGGATTCGGACTATTGTACGTTAGGTTATGAATTTTGGATTCCTCTAAAGTTGTAATATTTTGAAGTAAAAGTAACCTAAAAATTTGTTGTCAGTTAGTGTGTACAGTTCTGTATTGAACTCTTTCGCGACGGTATAACATATTCGCAGAAATAAGTTGTACCTCAAAACCGGCAGACTTTGAGCATCAAATTCGAATCGAATATATTCCACAAAGAGTTTTGCGTCCAGTATTGCTTCCCTATTATTTCACAATGTGCAGTTTATCAATAATAAATTATTTTGTTCCCAAATTAAGAAAGTGCAGTGTTCTGTTTCGACACCGTCACGAAAGGGTTAAGATTCAAATTCTCAAAAAAACAAAATAAATTCTGGTAAGATAGCCTATGCTAGTCCACTCTAGTCTCAGTACACTTATTGGACCTTCTTTTCTGACTTGTTCTTGCAAAGGAAGTAGGTCTATTGTAGTAAAGCTTCCATTGCTGCAGTGAGAGTGCTATGTGCATCATGTGGATATCAAGACAGGCCAACCTTTGAAAATTTACAATTTGTCCATGTACTTGTTTCTTTATATGTTTTGTTTTGGTCCACCATATTAGTGAACCTTATGTAATAATAATATAGAGCCAGTACATAATTCTAGGTCTTGATATGCCAAAAAGTTTGCGGCATATCCAGAGTGCCGCTATTGCGTTAGCTGATTGCTTTTTCTAGATGCCCGTTCCATTAAATTTTCTATCCTATTTTCTATACTAAGCCCAGATATTTCACTTGGTCGGATAGCGCAATTCCTTGTCCTTTTACTTTGAGAGCTTTGATATTCAGTTTCCTGCGATTAGTGAAAGGTACAACCACAGTTTTATCCGCGTTGACATTGAAGCTTTCCACCATTTTACTATGGTGTTAAGGGCATCTTGTGCTAGGGACGATTTACCCCCTATGGCAACTGCCAGTCTTGTGTACTATAACCCTAAGGTCGTCTGATGGTCACCTACCACGATACACCAAAGCAAGGGCGACAGAACCTCGCCTCGCGGGCACCCTTGCGCCGTAGTTACCGTTTCTGATTCACTCCCTATACCTGCACTGATATTACGGTTTTCGAGTAGAACTTTGATCCATCTGATAGTGGCTATATTAATACTCTTCTTGATGGCTCCCTTTTCCACGGTCTTGAAGGCTGTGCTATCGAACGCCCCTTCAATGTCCACGAAAATGCCTAGTCCAATTTCCTTCTGTTGAAGCGATACCTCTATATGCCTGTTATGAGGCTGTGTAGAGCATTCAAAGTAAATTTTCCAGGTTGATAGGCAAATACCTATATACCTGATGTCGTTGACCACGATTTTCTTTATAATTTTTAGGAAGAATGAAGTGAGGCTTATTGGGCGGTAAGACTTAGCCTTGGGCCCGTCTTGGGGATAAATAACCGTAGCCTCTTTCCATTCCGTTGGTATGTAGCCCAGAGTAAAGTTGGCTTTGTATATTGCCTGCAGGTATAAGGCTAGTCTGTCTAATGTTTATAATAAGTTTCCAATTATTTTTGTATTTGGGGTTTTAGTTAAACTTTAAATAGTAGTGTTGATATAACGCATCCTTATGCCACGGCGGATCTCCATATCTTCCAGTATTTGGTTTCAACTTTTGTATAACCACTTTGGTCTCAATATAGGTTACTGAGTACCCTCACGTCATCTTGTTATTGCCAAGGTGTAGCTGCTGTAATTTATTTGGTTTCACTTTATTAATAGCTTTCTCAAAGTCAATTTAACATGCAAGCGTAAGTCTTCTTCGAATGTCATGTAGATTCCTGTGTGGATGATCTTGAAGTATGACGCATGAGAGTAATGGTTTAATAATAATCAGAGAATTCGTTTGGCTTTAGTTTTTGAAAGTCCAGTTTTAGTCCAAAGATAGACGATAATTCTCTTAAGGAATTTTTCGTAGATACTCGGAGTTTTTAAAAGGATATCAATTACAAGTTTGTAGCTATTTGGTTAGGACCGACATATTCACTGGATTTTATAGATTCAATGTTCGTAATATTTTATAAATAACGTTGTTCAATTCTAAAACCGGTTTAGGAGATCTTTTATAACTACAGAATTCTAAGATTTACGGTTTTCACCTCTTTAGTTCGTCTCTAACCACCTCAATTATGATACGTATATCGTGTCCTTGACTATATTACACTGCCTCACCCAGCTATTTCAGTCAACTTTTTGTGCATGTGAAAGCAATGTTTCTTTTCTAGTACTTAATTTTATTTCCACACATTGATCGGTAAGTTATTAAATTAATTGACAACTGTAGACCAATATCTCTAATTTCAGTTCAAACGAAGGATTATTGAATTTGCCGGGTTTTGTATTTTGTTTTTTTTGAATGGCGCTGTGCAGCCAATTTTGGGGACTTTTCCCATGCGCGACGGTTGATGTAAAAAATGAAGAAGTCCTCTTCCTTTTTCGAGAAGAGATAAAAACGAACGTGAGAGTGTGTCATATTACCAATTTAAAGTTAGCGGATTCTACCTTTGGGACACCCCGTCCTATCGATATGTTGTTGGGTGCTGAAGGTACTTTTGGATGGCCGATGCAAGGGCATGGATGGTTCAGCTCTAACTGCTCTTAACACCATCTTTGGCTGGGTGATTATGGAGAAAGTTAATCTTTCACAATCTCACTTCATTCGTTCTGTCTTACGTCGTCGCTCAACACTGTAGAAAAAACGTTGTCCCAATTCTGGGAAATAGAAAATGTTTCTCAAAGGGGAATCAATTCGCCAGAAGATGACTCAGCTGAAGATATTTTTGTTAGTACTTACACTCGTTTTCAGGTCGTTTTTTCGTATCGTTGCCATTTCGTATAGACAAACCCATTTTTCCTTCGTCGAAAATTATCGCTACAAATCGTTTCCTTTCGCTTGAACGTCATCTTAACCGCAACCCTACCTTTCGAACGCCGTATGGAGAGTTCATGAGAGATTACTTGAACACCAATCATATACAAAAGTTAACCTCATTTGTCGACCACTTCATCTCTCATCATTGTGTTATTAAACCTGATAGCATCACCACTAAACTTCGTGTCGTTTTGACGCATCGGCAAAGGCCGATCAGGGTATTAGTCTTAACGATACTCTCTTGTTGGTCCAAAGTTACAGAATGTCATATTTTCAATTTTTTTAAGGTTTACTTCCCGCAGTAGCAGTCACTGCTGACATAAAACAAATGTATCGTCAAATACTTGTTCATCCTGATCATCAAAAGTATCAGTTAATAGTGTGGTGTTTCTCTTCTGAAAGAAACCTAGAAATCTATCAACTTAAAACTGTTACTTATGGTGTTTCTTCTGCACCTTACTTAGCTTAGCGCACCATTTTAGAATTGGCGAAACTTGAAAAGGATAAGTTTCCTATCGCATCTCAGATTGTTTCAACTGAGATCTATGTCGATGATGTCGTCACAGGTTGTGCTTCGCTTGAGGAATCTGAAATCATGAAAACTCAACTTATTTCGTTGTTTCAAACTGGAGGCTTTAAACTTAGAAAATGGTCTAAAATGTGCCTGAATCCTGTGCCCTGCATCATTATCGCCGCTTTGTTAGGATAATTTAGAAAGTCATGATGTCAAAGGATTGCATTGGCAGCCCGATATCGATTGTTGTATTTTTAGGGTAAAACCACTAGTTCGAGGTTTACTAAACGAAACATCTTGTCTGAAGTCGCACGTATTTTCGACCCTATTGGATTTCTCGCGCCGCTTACATTCTTCGCTAAGCATCTAGTTCAGCAGCTCTGGACATTAAAGTTGGATTGGGATGAAACTCCTCCGGCTGACATTGTACTTCATTGACCTCAATTCAAATCCGAATTACCATATCTCGAGTCGCTTCGTATTGATCGTCGATTATGGAATAATAACGTAACGTCGTGTCAACTTCACGGTTTCTGTGATGCCTCAGAAGCAGGTTATGCGGCTATTGTTTATTTTCGTGTCATGTTTAATGAAACTATTTTCGTATCGTTTGTATCTGGAAAATCTAAGGTCGCACCCTTGAAGCAGATTTCCATTCCTCGTCTCGAACTATGCGTTGCTGTCTTGTTAGCCGAACTCATTGATACTCTCAAAGGCACATATCACAATAGATTGTCTATTCGTCAGTCATACGCATGGTCAAATTCAACCATAGCCTTATGTTGGATAAATTCTTCACCGCATCGCTGGAAAACGTTTGTGAGTAATCGAATGACTTATATCTAAGACAAGACACCAAACGTAATTTGGTCTCATGATCCAAGCCTCGAGAATCCAGCGGATTGTGCCTCTAGAGGTTTACTTCCTAGAGAACTCGCTGACCATGCATTATGGTGGACTGGGCCCGAGTGGCTACGTCGGTCAATAGAGTTTCCGCTCTCTCCATGTCCTCCTGATGTTTTTCCCGAAGTTCAAGCGGAGGAGAGAAAAACAACATTGGTCGTGGAAATATTTTCTGGAAGAATTTATGGAAAGGTTTTCATCTCTTCGGAAGTTAGCGCCCTTTATTGATGACAATGAAGTTATTAGGGTAGGCGGTCGTCTTAGAAATGCTGACATACCATAGGATCAAAAACATCCAATGTTATTGCCTCGTCGTTGTTGATTGACTGAACTAGTCATAGATCAAATTTATAAAGCTAATTTGCATGCCGGTCCTCAAATGGTCCAGTACCTCGTTCAACAGAATTTTTGGATTTTATCTTGTTGTCGGGCCGTCAAAGGGCATATTGCTCGTTGCTTTCGATCAAGACCAGTGTCAATCAACCCTCTCATGGGCGATCTCGCTGCGCCGAGGGTATCCCAGTTGAAACCATTTCTTCATGCAGGGGTAGATTATGCGGGGCCATTTACCATTTCAATTTCAAAATATCATCGGTGCAAAACAGCAAAGGCATACATCTGCATCTTTGTTTGTTTGTGCATGAAGGCTTTGCATCTTGAATTGATCTCAAGTTTATCGTCACAGGCCTTTATAGCAGATCTGCGGCGGCTTATTGCAACTTATACAGCGATTGCGGTACCAATTTCGTTGGTGCTAACAAACAGCTCCAATCATTGGCTGAGGAAGCGTCTGGCGTTTTAGGAATTGCATGGAAATTGAACCCCCCATCGAGTCCTCATTTTGGAGGCCTTTGGAAGGCTGGGGTTAAATCCGTTAAATCACATCTCGTTCGTGTTATTGGAGAGCAAATTCTTACCTGTGAAGAGTTTATGACGGTTCTCACACAGATTGAATCTGTCTTGAATTCTAGGCCGCCAAGTGCCATGAGCACAGATTCAAATGACCTACAGGCGTTAATCCCGGGACATTTTTTGACGTTGGAACCGTTAACCGCGCCTCCCGACGAAACCTGATCGTCGTTACCGTAACATCGACTATCACGTTGGCAGTTGTTGCAAAGATGCCACCAAGACTTTTGGAAGCGGTGGCAGATGGAGTATCTCCATTCGTTGCAGGAGCGGTATAAGTGGAATAAAGTTACCCCTTCTTTGCGAGAGGGTGATTTGGTTATCATTAAACAAGATTCTGCGCCTCCTCTACAGTGGCATTTGGGTAGAATAATTTCATTAATTCCAGGTTCCCTGTCGCTGCAGTGCGCACCTGCAGTGGGTTACTCCGGCGACCAATTCTTTAGTTATGCGTCTTACCAGGCATGAAGGAGGGTTAAGTGCTTCATGTTTGTTAAGTCTTATCACGTCGTGTTGCGTTTCGTTTGTTACATTGTTTTTAAATTTAGAAAATTCACTCATATTTTGGGGAATTTTGGAGGGTGGGATGTTCGGGATTCAAACGAAGGATCATTGAATTTGCCGCGTTTTGTATTTTGTTTTTTAAATCGCGCTGTGACTTTGCACATGCGTGACGGTTGATGTAAAAAAGAAAGAAGTCCTCTTCCTTTTTCGAAAAGAGATCGAAAACGAACGTGAGAGTGTGTTCATCGTATTCTTCCTGATCTGAATGTTGTTGTTCCCATCCTCGTCCTCGTACAGTATAAGTCCTCGTCCTCGTCTTCAGAGCCAGACTAGGAAGACCGCGTCAAAGAAGCCCGACCCGCGAGACTTAAAGTAAGAGTCCCATTTTTTGCTGCACGGCCCAAACCATCATTACGAAAAATGCAGTCCACTATTATAAGCCTTACACTGCACAGGTGGATTGTCATTACCAGTAATTGCTAAAATAATCGGAAAAATCATGAAAAATTAAATAACCAACTTCCTCGAACAACAACATTTATTCATTAAACAACAATTCGGATTTCGAGAGAATCGATCCACATCTCTGGCTAGCCAACCTTTTGTTAAAATGTTAGAATGTTTTGAAGAAGGCCAATATTCCTTAGCTTTCTCTCTAGATTTGAACAAAGCTTTTGCCTGCACACAGCATGTACTGTTGGTTCAAAAATTGCACAAATACAACATTAATTTGATAAGCGAGAACCTTATTGAGTTGTATCTACAAAACCAGGCAGAAGAAATGTATTCGTATTCTTTACTATTCTTTCTATAAGGGATGATATGCCACATATTAGGACCCTTGTTATTCTTAATATACATTCATGATTTCCCTCTGTACCTTGACAATTGTGATATTTTCCTGTTTGCGGATGTTACCACCATTGCAAAAAAAGCTTTGTCAATCAATGAAATTCAAAATAAAAACGAACTCTCGCTTGCTAAAGCAGAACACTGGTTTGAACAAATTCAATTGACAGTGCATTCATCTAAAACTGTCAGTATGGTTTTCACGTTGAGATAAACCGAAATCCTCGAACCAATAAATACTAAATTCTTGAGCATTCACTTACATAGCACCTTAAATTTTCGCACAGCAAGGGTCCGCTGGGCGAAAATTTCTTAAAGTTTGTCATCGAGTATTTACAGAATAAAAAGTCTAAGAAATACGTTTCTAGTCGGATAATTAAAACCGTTTACTAAGAATATTTCCATTGTACCTACAACAAGGAATATTAGTATGGAGTGATTCCACGTCTCGCCACAGACTTTTTGGATTACAACGTAAAACTGTGCTTATTATAAGAGGACCAAAAAACCGAAAAAATATTAATAATCCGCAAATTAGCCTAACTAAATCGCAAACAGGATAAAACTACTACGGCCCATTGTTATTTAATCAACTGTCCGCAGGTACACGCATCTTGCCATTTATGAAATTCAAAAGTACCGTTAAGAAATTTCTCGTTAGGTTGTTACCTTATAATTAAGATGATTTTCTGTCTAAGGAATAAACCGTTTAGCAACCTAAATATTTATTTATTCCTACCTTTACATTTTGTAATGTATTTAAATAGCAATGGTAACTTACTTCCTTCAAAGTAAGGAATACGTATTAATGCATATTAATGCATAAGTTTGTATGTATAACGTGTAATTTACGTATTTAGTATGCATCTGTATAAGTTCATATGGTTTCTGTACTGTTGGACGTTAATAATAAATTAATAAATATTGATCGTGATGAAATAGTACGCGGAGATAGAAGAGACGATCAGCTGCTTAGTTATGGCGAAACTTTTTATGTGAAGATGCAAAAAATAATCTACATAATTACAAAAGCTCTTTAGTGATTAGTGAGTCAACCCTCTCAGCTTATCATCTACGCTTGACGTTGGAGCAGCGAAAATGCATACTATATTACATAACTAGAGTTGTAAGAAGCAAATTAAGCGTAAGTGAAAGATATTGCGTACGAGCCGCGTAGCTGAATCTTGTCAGGGTGACGTTTAAATTTGTATTAAATTAGCCGGTAATGGCAATGTAGGACGACTACCGTTCGAACAATTTTTCGTCAAATAATATATTGTCCAATACATTGATTCAACAAATTTAAGGATACGGATCGTTGTACTCACTCTGAAGTGTTAATCTACTAAGATACCATTACGATGGAAGTACCAATAAGGCATAGTGAAGTTTATTGTGTCGGTTATTGTTTTAACCAATAAGTTATAATCTGACGTTTAAATGTCACTTTTGAAATTTAAAGACGAATGCAGAGGGACTCGGCGCACGTTAATTGTAATTGGCTATTAAGTATATAATATAGCGAGGTATATAAGTGGTAATAGTACATGTTATACATTTATGTACAACATTTAATATTTATATATGCTCTATATATTCATAATGGGTCGTTTACGATTGGTGAAAACAGTTCGGTAATTCATCAATTACACAGTGGGAGTAGGTAAAATGGTTTACTAGGTTTGGTAATGCCGTTGAAGGTGCAACGATAGTGGAGGCGGAAGTTTGAAACAGAACCCCCCCAACCCGCCTCATCATTAAACGAATTATTGACAAGTTTGAGGCGCATGTAACGATTTGTGAAATAAAGAAAGCTCGGGAAGACCACATACAGCTATTCATTTATTTATTTACTAGTTGGAAAAGTTTGTTATTTCTCCACAAAAGTCTGCTAGGCAATGTACATGTGAAGTGGAGATTAGCAGTACAGGTGTAAGCCAAAATAATCTGAAAGTTGCAAAGTGGAAAGTTTGCAGCGGCATGTGCAGCGATGTGAAAAAATGGACGCTCGGCATTTCTACAGGTGTCTAGTCACCAAAGGCGAACATTTTGAACATCTGCAGTAACCATGTGCCTAACTGAAGACCGTACTACATGTGTGATCAGTATTTAAATGTAAAACAAACACAATAAATAATTTTCATTCTTTAAAGGGTGAATACATTTCTTTTTTCACGATAGTGCCTTTTTCTTGATTTACTGATATTGTTGACAGAAATGGGAAGTTGATGATACCGCACTGTAAATATTTGTAATTTACTAGTGTTTGCGCCATTAGAGTGAGACTAGTAGCGAATACCCGGTTCTTCACCCTTCTTCAATATCAATATCGTCGATATTATTGTATTTATTTAATATTTATTATATCTGCTTAGAACAAGGTGTAATTGTAGTAAAATAGTGTACACAATATTAAAAAACATACATACAAAGTGATCTATCTCAGAGGTAACAAGCGAGATTGTTGAGTTATACGACATTTTTGAAAAAATCGCCGTGAGACATCGATTTTTGTTTCGATGGGGACAACTTTTAATTCATTTTTGCGCTACCGTTCTATATTGCTATGCTTACTGTGTGTGTATTTAGTCACGTTGGGATGGCTTTCCCGGACTAATTTCGGTTGCTAGGATACTCACAAAATAACAAGCCTGTTCTGAATCATGACAGTCCTAGTACCGTTATGGGCTAGATAAAAGAGCAGCGATTTTTAATTACAAAAGTCGTTTTGAACTATTTTTTAACTATTTTTATAACTATTTTAAATCGGTAGCGCAAAAAATACTATACAACACTCAGTTCGTTAAGTGCATTCAAACAGGTCTCGAAAATTAGAAATACTCGGATTTTTTAAATTTTCTCGACCTGTTAGAGAGCACTTACCGAACTTGTGTCGTAATATACTATTTCACCTTTCGAACCTTAACGTCCTAGCCACCTCTAACTTCACCCCCCGATTTTTAATAGGGAAAGTAGGGCGAGTGATATATCATTGATTTTTTTTTTATTCTGAATACGATATCATTTATTTCCGTTTTCATTGATTCCTGAGGGAACGGCAACACCGTTGCAATCGAAATTGCAATTTCACCTGTTTAATGCCACAAAAAAGTTAACAATCCAGTAAGGAATGTAATGATTTATTAACATAAAAGAACAAAACAGAACTAAAAAATAATAACAATAAACTTAAAATATGAATAACTACCTACAGAAGAAAATGTTCAAACTTGCTTCCGTTGGTTTCCATACAGAAATCAAGATTCTGTTCGAAACGTTGTCTTACATTAGAAGACATGTCTGGAGTTATCAAACGGCATTCATTCAATATTCAACCGCGCAAATCATCTAGCCGTTCTAGTGGCGTATTGCACACCTTGCTCTTAACGGGTGGAGACCACTCAGATATTGCTAAGAACAGCCCACAGAGTGCGCCATATTCGACCGCCTTTTCGTCATAAAGACTAACTAAGCACGTGTCTGCGTGCTTTATTAATCCAAGGCCAACTAATAACAATAACAGATGTTCCATTGATTCCAAGCATCCAGACGAGGAGACCAGGGGTGCTATTTTTGAATCGATCGACACGGTGTCGCATGAGAGATATCGGCAAATGTCGATCACTTTTCATAAATCGGTATTATTGAACCATGTCGTATGCGAGATATTTCGATCGACACGTCTCTACTGCCCTAAAGTAGTCGAGACGGTTATGTCGAATGGTTATCCTAACCTAAAACAAGGACAGTGAAGAGTTTATTAGTGTATTATAAAATTTATACACATGCAATATTATAACCATTTTTCATTTTTGTTAATAGTCAGTCGTTAGTTATCAGTAAGTTGCGTAACACTCGTAAATTTTATAGTATATCACTGTTTCCAATGACGAATATAGTTTTCATGAATGCAGTGTGTTATTGCGAAATTACTGTTTTGGGAGAAGGAAAACGTTTTTCCTAATTGGCTGTTACTGATTATTAGTTATTAGTTGATAAACTCTGCTTGATAATGTAATGTCTTATCTATCCTTAAAATAAACTTTAAAATCACAATCTTAAACCATTTAACCAAATAAAAGTTTAAGTAATGTCATCAATATCTTGTAATTAACTTACAATTGTGTATTCGAAATTGTTAGGATTCCGAGTTCACTAACAACCATAAGTAAATTCATTGGAAAATTTTCTATTCCGCAAATCCGGGTTCCCTTCCATAAAGGTAATTAAACATGTCCTCTGTTCACTAGATATATAATTTTTTGGATTCTGCCATTGTTTGCCCACAACTCGAATCTTATTTTGAAGAAGCAGAGTTGATGTTTACCGTTTATATGCTCTTTACGCACTAACTTTAAAATTCGAAAAATTCGCCAACCGAATGGAGTGGAATGGTGAAAATGAGCCGTCTGTCTGGCATCGAAATGTACATTTTTTCCCACAATTTCCCCCGTTTAACAATAAAAGCAAAGAGTCAAAAAGACCCAATAAACCCTCGTAAACCTGCGTTTTATAGATGCAATATCCATAAAAACAGCGAGAGAGCCTTTTTCCAAATGAGCAGACGCACCCCCATCAGAAATTATATAAATTCTGAACAAATACAAAAATTACTGATATTTAATTTATGTATGATATATTTTCATTTTCTAAAGTACCCAACATGATAAAAGTTTATATTGGCATCAATAAAATTGCTATGTTGCCAAACGACCCACACGACATGCTCGTGACGCGACCAGTTCATTTTCTCTACTCAAAGCAGGCTGCCGGGGTGGGTTTGCGGTTGTAATAATCATCATAAAAATGTCAGCACCCGACCATTACATTTTGCCGGCACGTGCGGAACCGTTTTTGTTGAGTTTTTGGTCTTCTGGGGTGCATGTAAACGACCCTTTTTGTAGGGCCACAAGAATGCAGAAGTAACTGAATTAGTTTATACATTATCATATTGAAAGTAGATAATACTTATAATACGAATGTTTCCAGGGGGAAAAATAACTTTAAAAATCTTAATTCCTGGCCGATCTAATTTGATTAGGGGTTTGATCGATACTTGTTCTCTAATTATCTTTAAATATTAATTAATATTATTGCATAAATGCAGAAGTGATTTCAATTTGTTGCAGATATTAATGAATAATAAGCGAAGGGTACAGCCCACTGGCTGTACCGCTGCCCGTCTTAGAAAGTCGAAAGATTGCAACCTATAATATATACACTCATAATGCTACGTATACCGCACAACAAAGAAATGAAAATCTTTCGTTATAAATGTTAAATTGTATTTAAATAAAAACATAATTGGTTATTGAAATTAAAAAATAACTCTTTTGTAGATATATTATAGTACATTATTATATATGTTTAATAAGAAGGTATATTTTGGCACGAGTGGGACGTGAGCACGAATCGCGGAGCGAGCAGAGATCCAATGAAACGAGTGCCCCACAATGCCTCTTATTAAAGTATAATATTGACTTACATGATGATCTTATCAATGTGGATTGGTCATTCTTGGAGTCATGTAGTTCGTCCAACGTTGCGGTTAATGAATTTTATAATCGTTTATACGTGATTCTAGACAAGCATGTTCCGTTATATAATGTAAAAAGTACTAACCGCTTCCCGCCATGGTTTACTGCTGAGATAAGAAGGAATATTAAATTGAAACGTCACTATCATCGGAAATTTAAATCTTCCAACTCATCCTTCTACCGCTCTGAATTTCAGAGAATGCGGACTCTAACCAAATCCCAGATTAACACTGCCCATGAGTCCTATATTTTAAATATTGAAAATAAGCTTAGAAGTGAACCCAAAGGCATTTGGAAGTTTGTACGTCAGCGTAAAGGCACTTCTAGAATTCCTAACCAAATGTAGTATGAGGACAAAACCTTATCCTCACCTCAAGATATTGTGAATGGTTTCGCTGATGCTTTCTCTAAAACCTACCTCCCGAAAAGTCTTTACACACCGAATGAATATTTCTCACTTAGTGAAACACTCTCTGTACCTAATATTACTGAGGATGAAGTAATTAAGAGTATTAATAAGTTAAAGAATTTGTCCATTTGTGGTGATGATAGGATTCCAAGCTTCCTTCTTAAAGATTGCAAATATATACTTGTCAAGCCCCTATGTATTATTTTTAATTTAGCTCTTCGTACAGCAACCTTTCCTGATCTATGGAAGACGGCGGTCATTAACCCAATTTTCAAAAAAGGCGACCCGACACATTTGCAAAATTATATGCCCGGTTTTGGCCTACGCTGATGACTTAAAGATTTATAACACAATTACTTGCCTTGATGATGCTGCCTATCTGCAACAAAACCTTAATACATTAGCACAATGGTGTGTTTCTAATAAACATTATATATAAAAATGGCGAACGATAATAAGTCGCCAGCGTTGTTCGTGTACAGGAAAGTGTGTAAATGTGGTTCCATAGCTAAAAGTGGTTCGAAATGCATAAATTGTGGCACAGTGTATCACGATGGATGCTTGCGAAGAGTGAAAAACCTTAATAAAGATGAAAACAACATCCTCATATGCTGCGAGGGAGATAACCAAACTTTGGATCCCACCACGCCGGCTCCGTCGCCGACTCCTTTATTGGAAGGTACGAATAGAGATCTGAAAATACAACATTTAAGCGAAGAAAATAATTTGCTTCGTGAATTGCTCAATGAAATTCGCGACAAAAATATTATTATGGGGGATTACATCAAAATTCTCAAAGAAAAAATAGCCAATGCAAATAATTTGGCAGTGAATATTTGTCCACGTTCTCAGGTTGGTAACATGTCGTCCGCCAGTATCAATCTGAATGTAGCAGAATCACCGGCGAACAATAATAAAAACAAAAATTGCACCAAAAATGGCGTGCACACTAAACGAAACGAAAACACTAAAAATACCGTGCGTGAAGAAGTTGTAATTGATAGGAACGCAACGACGTCGCCCAAGGATACGGATGACGGTTTCATCGCAGTCACTCGGAAGAAGCAAATTAAAAACAAAAATAAACCAATCATCGGGACCAGCGTGAGCTCCACATCATTATTAGCGGCTGAGCCCAAGAGGACATGGATATATGTTAATCGTGTATGCAAAGATATTACAATCGAACAGGTAAAACAGCACCTAGAAAATATCTTAAACCACTCAGATTTTACTTGTGAGAAGGAAGAACATTCATATACCAATGGCTTTAAGATTGGCTCGAAAATTCAAGATCAGCCTGTACTGATGGATCCATCCAGCTGGCCGGAGAGAATTACAGTTAACAGGTATTTTTTTCGCCCAAAAAGAAACGCAGCAATAGTGCTCACAACAGCGGAGAATTAAATGAACATTATTTTAAATGTATATTTTTTAATGTCCAATCAATTAAAAATAAATACAATGAAATTGATATTTTTCTGCAGTCACATAATGTTGATGCTTTCTGTGCATGTGAACACTGGCTAAATGACTTACAATGCAATAATTTAGTAATTAACGATATGTCAACTGTAACATCTTTTGCACGTACTTCGTCTAATCACGGAGGCACATTAATATTATCAAAACCCAGATATAATATAAAAATATTAAATGATATCAACAATTTATCGATTGAAAAGCACTGCGAGTTATCAGCAATCCATTTCATTGATTTTAATTGCACTATTATAGTTCGCCGTCTGGCAACTTCAACATATTTTGTGATAAAGTTTTGTCTATATTAGAACAAATTAACACCTCAATGAATGTGATATTTGGGGGTGATTTTAATGTTCTTTTTAATAATATTGACAGTAGGGTTACTGAACTTTGCGATATTTTTAATTCACATGGTCTGTATCGTCATGTTTATTTTCCTACCAGAGGTGGTAATATCCTAGATAATGTTTTCTCAAATTTCAGAGCAGAATCTGTAAAAACTTCACCTGTTACATTAAGTTCTGATCACACTGGAATTCATTTACAAGTCATGCTGAAATTAGGTAATATAGAAACAAAATTTAAAATAGTACGGCCCATCACACATTTAGGTAAATTTAACATGTTTAATCCACTAACGCATCAAAATTGGAGTTTTCTTAATAATGACAATAATTGTAATGATTTATTTAATGCATTCCATGAAACTTTCTTAGGCATTTTTGAAAATGCATTCCCTCAAAGGTGTGTAAATATTAATTCTGAACATAAACAACTTGCATTGGTTTAATAATGAACTGCGGCAGATGCGAGATCAATTACATTTTTTTTCACACAAAAAGTGAGCACCATAAATTAATGTACTCGTCTTTTAAAAAAGAATTTAATTCGGCTATACATCAAGCCAAAATAAAAGCAAATGATAATTTCATTAATACTGCTAGTAACCAGCAAAAGGCTAGATGGCAAATTATAAATCAATGTAAAACACAAAAATGTAATGTAAACTGTGATATATCTCCTGATACTTTTAACATTACTTTCATCAATTTAGTTAAGGACATAATTGCTTCCATTCCATCTCACGATATAGATTCTAGTCAGTATATCAATTGTGACAGTAGTTTTAGTTTTAAGGAAGTGTCATGCAGTGAAGTTAGAGATGTAATCAATAGCATCAAAAACGGAAATTGCAATGATATATATGGAATTTCTGTGAATATTGTTAAAAGCTGCAAGGAAGCTATTATCCCTCAAATTACTGCATTAATGAATGAATGTATTAGGACTTCCACCGTTCCGGATGCAATAAAAGTAGCTGCTGTAGTTCCTGTTTTTAAAAACGGTGACAGGTCAAGTGTGAATGACTATCGGCCCATATCATGCCTTCCTATATATTCAAAGATCTTGGAAAAAATACTATATAATCAAATTGTGCAATATATGGAGGATAACTCTCTTTTTAACTTCAATCAGTTTGGGTTTCGTGCAGGAGTTAGCACATCTGATGCACTTCTATTTTTAGTTAACACTATTTTGGATTCATTTGAGGGCACTGGTTTTGTCATGGCTTCCTTCCTTGACTTGAGCAAGGCGTTTGATTGTGTATCACATGAAATTCTCTTAAAAAAACTTGAGCACTATAACTTCAATCAACCAAGCCCACAGCTGATAAGGTCGTATCTTTCTGGACGCATTCAAATTACCAGGGTAAATGGTAAAACATCTAAACCTCTACGGGTTAAATTTGGGGTACCACAAGGTTTAATTTTGGGTCCTTTATTATTTCTTATTTACATTAATAACATGTATTCTAGAAGCCTGTTGTTAGGTCTCCCTTGCTTGTAAGATCGGTTCGCCCTTTACGGGGGTGCGACCGTAATAAAAGAGGCGCTCGTTCAACGAGCGCAAGCATTCGGCAAATAGTAGTTGCCACGGCAACTAGTAAAGAAATTAATTATACACGATTAAAACGACCAATACACAGTGTTTTTCTACCTATCGTCATTAATCCGAACCTACAACGAGCTCAACAAGATCGAACTCAAAACGAATGAACATGGTCCTTCGAACCGGATTGACGAAAAGTAAAAATAGTGTTGTTGTTGGAGAATTGTGAAAAGGAGTTTTCAAAAAACTTCGGAAAAGCAGAAGCCGAAATTCGTCGAAATACCGCCGATTCGCCAGCCCAGGCGTGAAAACCACGACGACGAAGCCACCAAGCACGCCGTTGCAGGACACGCCATTTGGAACTCCGTGGAGCCACTAATTGGATCCACAACTCAATTCGAAGGAGGACAAGGTCAGAAATCCTAATATATCCTATCCTTATATTTGATATCGTTGTCGATTTGCACATTTAATTGTTAATAATGACTGCTACGTTAGAGACGTTGAAACTAAAACGCGGAACCATTCGTGCCGCAGTCACACGGTTTGAGACGCATATTAATGGTCTTGATGAGAATAGAGTTATCGCGTTTGATTTAGAGTCATGCATTGTCAAATTCGAGCTATTACTCGACGAATTTATTAATATTCAAAATCAAATTAATAAAGCAGAGCCGCCTGCACCGCCAAATGATCCAATTGCGGATTTTGAAAACAATTTTTATCCTTTATTAGCTAAGGCAAAAGGATTGCTTGCAAAGGCGAAAGCAACATCAAAATATGAATCAACGGTGGAAGATATAAGACTTCATCAAATTGATATACCTACCTTTGATGGCCAATTTGATAAGTGGTTACCCTTTTATAGTGCATTTAAAACACTAATCCATGAGCGTCAATCGCTAAATAAAATACAAAAATTCGCGCATTTATTGTCGTGTTTAAAGGGGGACGCCGCCGAGGTTTTATCATCCTATGAGGTGAGCGAGGAGCATTACGATGCCGCGTGGAATCTCATAATTGACAATTTTGATAATAAGCGTAAAATCGCGCAAAGGCACATTCAAGCCATTTTTGATTTGCCAGTTGAATATTGCAACTCGGCTGAGGGATTACGTAAAATAGTACGGGGCATCGCGAAACACACGCGTGCATTAAAGGTTCTCGGACGGCCAACTGAAAATTGGGACGATCTTTTGAATTACTTGATTATTTCAAAAATTAACACGGAAACTGTACAGGAGTGGGATCGTACTCTTAATAAAACAGAGTTCCCCACATGTAAAGCATTATGCGACTTCATCTTAGCAAAATGTGATTCATTAGAGTCTACGCCTGCTTCAAAGTATGCACCGGAAGTAAAGAAACCTGTTCTTAATTCAAACAGTCAGGTTAACACCTATAATACCTGCGCCTGTTGCAAAGGTGGACATTCCCTTGTAAAATGTCATAAATTTAAGTCAATAAGCGTTGATGAGCGATTTTCTTTAGTTAAAGGGGCAGAATTATGCACGAACTGCTTAAAACGGGGAAACCACAGAAATTATGCGTGCACCGCACCACCCTGTGATGTGTGTAAAAGACGCCATCATACTTTGTTGCACAAATACGGAGTGCAAAATACAGGTAATAAAACAGCAGCACCGGTCGTCGGGTACACGAAAACCGATGCCGAACCGTCACGAATGTTTCTGCCCTCCGCAGTCGTAAATGTTTTAACAGCTGATGGTAATTTAATTAAGTGCCGTATTTTGCTTGATACCTGTTCCGAATTGAATTTAATCACAAACAGTTTTGCAAAAAGAATTAACGTAAATATAGAAACGGCGTTTACTGAAATCAAAGGGGTACATAGTGCTGGCACCGAATCTAATGCAACAGCAAGTGTAACGATCAAATCAAGAGTTAGTAAATATACTTCAATTGTCGATTGTTTCTTAGTACCAGAGATTACACAAGATATGCCGTCTAGTCCATTTAATAAGGACTTATTAAATATTCCAAAAAACCTGCGGTTAGCCGATCCGCAATTTCACGTGCCGGGACCAATTGATATGTTAGTGGGAGCTGAAATGTATTTCGAAGTCGTTGGGCTCGGGAAAATTATAACTAAGCCGAAGCTACCCGTTATACAAAAAACGAGCTTAGGTTGGATTGTTGGTGGCGGAGCGAAGGTAGTCAATAAACAGGCATTGTGTAATTTGAATAAAACTATCAATTTTGATTTACAAAAATTCTGGGAACTTGAACAAGTTAAGTCAGTACCCTTTAGAACAGCAGAAGACATCGAGTGTGAAAATCACTTTGTAAACACACATAAGCGCACGGAATCAGGCCGTTTTATCGTTAATTTACCATTTAAAGAGCCCCCTTCGGTGCTCGTAAATTCAAGACAATCCGCTCTTAAACGGTTTCGCAGCCTCGAAAACAAATTGGAGGTCAACCCCAAAATGCGAGAAAGTTATTGTTCCTTTATGAACGAATATCTCGAGTTAGGGCACATGGCACAAATTGATAATAAATCAAGTTCAACGGTTCCGTCCTATTATTTGCCTCACCATGGGGTACTCAAAAGTGAGAGCTTAACTACCAAATTGCGGGTCGTATTTGATGCGTCGGCCAAAACAGATGTTGGACCATCGTTGAATAAGATTCTAATGAAAGGGCCAGTTTTACAAGACGACCTTCTCGCTGTTTTATTGCGTTTCCGGACCGCCCGCTTTGTGATGTCTGCCGATGTAACAAAAATGTATCGGCAAGTGCTGGTAGATGAATCACAAACGAAATTCCAAAGAATTTTTTGGAGGGACAATCCTAATGAGCCCATAAGGCAATACGAGCTGAAAACCCTCACGTACGGTACTACACCGGCCTCATATCTCGCGATTCGCTGTTTAAATGAGCTAGCAAATCAAAACTCAGTCAGGTTCCCAAATGCGGCAGCCCGAATAAAAAGGGATTTTTATGTCGACGACCTCCTCACCGGTTTCTCCACCGAGGAGGAAGCGGCAGTGGTCAGTAAAGAGATTATTAAAATATTAGAAGAGGGTGGATTTGCACTAAACAAGTGGAACGCAAATAGTCCGAATTTAATCAATAATATTCGATCTGCCGATACCAATTTACTTTTGCTCAATAAACATGAGGACAATAAAACATTGGGTTTGTATTGGCAGTCCAATTTAGATATTTTGAAATACCGCGTACCTGCAATTAAAATTGTAAAGGTGGTTACCAAGCGTATAATTTTATCGACAACCGCTCAGATATTTGACCCGTTGGGTCTAATCAACCCAATAATTTTAATCGCGAAAATGTTGATACAGGATTTGTGGAGAGAAAGGGTAGACTGGGATGAGCCTGTATCGTGCTCTATTGAACAAAGGTGGCGGGAGTTTGTCAAAACCATTAACTTCATATCAATAATGGAAATCCCTCGTAATATAAGTACATGCTCTATCCCAGTCAGGATTGAAATGCATGGTTTTTGTGACGCTAGCGAGAACGCCTACGGGGCTTGCGTTTATTTGCGGGTTAAAAACGAACCCCAAAGTACCTTTCTTACACAATTATTGTGTGCAAAGTCACGGGTAGCACCAATAAAATTCGTAACCTTGCCGCGGTTAGAACTGTGTGGGGCATTATTACTGTGCCACTTAATGGATAAGATTAAGCACAGTGTCATAATACCCATCCAACAATTTCATTTCTATACCGATTCCACCATTGTATTGGGGTGGATTAGCTCCGGTAAAACTATTTGGAATACATTCGTGGCCAATCGTGTTACTGAGATTAATGAATTGAGCGATCCCGGCAATTGGCACCACGTCAAAACTTCCGAAAATCCGGCCGATGTTGTGTCAAGGGGAATGTTCGCAAATGACTTAAATAATTTATCACTATGGTGGAATGGGCCATCCTGGCTCAAAGACGACGATTGTAAATTTATTAAACCCGTCATTGATATTAATAGTTTGCCCGAAAGACGAGTAACGGCTAAGTGCATGGTTCAAACTCATGAAAATCGTTTTGATGTTTTCAAAAAATATTCGTCTGCTAGCAAATTAACTCGCATTATAGCATATTGCATTAGATTCAAACATAATTGTTTAAATAAAGAGAATAAATATATTGGTGAATTAAATACGGACGAATTACAATATTCTAGACATTCGCTCATA
Source organism: Ocypus olens (assembly GCA_910593695.2). Classification (NCBI taxonomy): domain Eukaryota; kingdom Metazoa; phylum Arthropoda; class Insecta; order Coleoptera; family Staphylinidae; genus Ocypus; species Ocypus olens. The sequence goes on from OU343047.1 coordinate 30,384,627, forward strand.
AAAGTAGTACAACGTGAGAGTTTCGCGAATGAGTTAAAGTTATTAAATAAAGGCCAGCACGTCAATAACAATTCAAAGTTAAAGACGTTAAATCCTTATTTACATGAGGGTATAATACGCGTCGGTGGACGATTAGATGAAGCGGAAATCTCTTTTGAGCAGCGGCGACCAATTGTTTTGCCTGGAAATCATTTATTCAGTGACTTAATTATCACAGAAGTACATGGAAATAATATGCACTCAGGTGTGCAGACAACGATTGCTATCTTAAGGCAAAACTATTGGTTACTTGCTGCCAAAAATAACGTGAAGCGTATTATACATAAATGTATTGTTTGTTTCAAAAACAAGCCCAGGTGCAAAGGGCAACTTATGGGCATTTTACCTGCACCGCGCGTACGCGTGGCTCGTCCCTTTTCTAGTTGTGGCGTCGACTTCTGCGGTCCATTTTTTATTAAAGAAGGATCTCGGAAATTTAAAGCAATAAAGGCATATGCTGCAGTCTTCATATGTTTTGCCACTAAGGCAATCCACATTGAAGTTGTCAGCAATTTAACCACCGAGGCCTTTCTTGCAGCAATGCGTAGGTTTGTGTCGCGACGCGGCAAGTGTAGTAATATTTATTCTGACAACGCTACTAACTTCGTAGGAACTAGCAGAGAATTACGCGAACTACATAATTTTTTAAGTGCTGAACACGTGCAAAACAAAATCAATTGTATATGTGCTAACGAAAAAATAACGTGGCATTTTATTCCTCCTCGGTCACCTCATTTTGGCGGTATTTGGGAAGCCGCCATAAAATCTGTCAAACATCACCTTAGTCGAGTAATGGGTGACACGAAACTGACGTATGAGGAGTTGAATACATTATTCGTGCAAATCGAAGCGATATTAAATTCCCGACCACTAACCCCCATGTCCCCAGATCCCAACGACCCTTCGTTTTTAACACCGGGCCACTTTCTAATTGGTGACGCACTGACGTCACTACCTAGCGAGGACTTGTCGGTTGTAAGGCAAAATAGACTATCGAGGTGGCAGCATTTGCAACAAATGCAACAGCATTTCTGGGCGAGATGGTCCGTGGAATACCTCTGCCAACTGCAGAGTCGAAACAAATGGATTCAGCAGGAGGTCGATCCTATCCAGGTAGGAGCCCTGGTCATCCTGAAGGAGGACAACCTGCCCCCGACCAGGTGGATCAGCGGCCGAATCCAGCTGCTTCATCCGGGGAAGGACGGGCTCGTGCGCGCAGTTTCAGTGCGAACCAACCATGGGTGCTATAAACGTGCAATTGCCAAGATTTGCGTATTACCCCTCGAAACTAACAATGAGTGCGATTAGTGCCGTTCTTAAGGCAACCCGACGGGTTGATTATGTTATACCTACTTATTTTTCTCTCTCTTTTCTCCTTTCTTTAATAATAATGTCTTAAGGTTTATAATGTTTATTGTAACGTATGTAATGTGCTCTGTATCTTCTGTTTAGTTCTTACAGTAAACATAGCTTGGTCATTTCAAGGGGGGCGGCATGTTAGGTCTCCCTTGCTTGTAAGATCGGTTCGCCCTTTACGGGGGTGCGACCGTAATAAAAGAGGCGCTCGTTCAACGAGCGCAAGCATTCGGCAAATAGTAGTTGCCACGGCAACTAGTAAAGAAATTAATTATACACGATTAAAACGACCAATACACAGTGTTTTTCTACCTATCGTCATTAATCCGAACCTACAACGAGCTCAACAAGATCGAACTCAAAACGAATGAACACCTGTGTTATACAATATGCAGATGATACGACCCTGTTAAGTGCGAATAAAGATCTGCATGCAGTATTAAGTGCAAATCAAAACGCTACTGTGCTGGCCTTGGAATGGTACACTGGAAACCGCCTTCATTTGAATCCAAGCAAAAGTGTCAATGTATTGTTTAACTTGAAAGGTGAATATAATATTGGCTCACCACATGCTAGTTTTTTGGGAATGTGGGTCGATAGTGAGTTAACATGGAATCATAATACTGAACAGCTTGCAAGAAAATTGTGCTGCAGTATTTACTTGTTCTATCCAACTAGACCAGAAAACGATATACATATACGTAAAATGCGCTTAACTAAATCTCAAACTGGAACTAGATATTGGGGCCCAAAATTCTTTAATAAATTACCAGTTGCTATCAAATATTTACCTCTTAAAATGTTTAAAGTGTTTATAAAAAGACTTCTTTTGGAAAAAGCCTATTTCAGCTATGACAAACTTTTAATCGATAGCGACATTTGATACATATGCAGTGATTTAACTTCTACTTGTTTTTAATATGTCTTACCTTATGTTGTTTCTGCAAATTGTTGATTTGTTCTAATATATTTTTAATTTTATTCGTCTGTCGTCGTCATAGTATGTCTGTTAGTAATTTTATTTTTACATCTATTTTAACATGTTCGTATTGTCATAACAAATTTAATTTTAATATGTTTGTAATAGTTTCTTAAATTCATATTTTATTTCTTCGTTGTTTATACACTTCATTTATAGTACCTATGTCTGTTAATAATTTTATTTTTACATCTATTTTAACATGTTTGTATTGTCTTAAATTTCATATTTTATTTTTTAGTTATTTAATTGAATTTATAGTATATACCACCTGACTTGTGTAAGCGATTAAGTAATCACACAAATATAGTATTATTATTATTATTATTATTATTATAAACTGACCTTAAATATCAGCATATGCTGTGTAGTTTCATATAGTCGCAAACGCTCTTCCATTTCAACTATAATATAGAAGGAACTGCTCTTGACATTAAAATGCAAATCAAGGATCTTGGAGTCCTATTTGACTGCCATCTAAACTTTAATGATCACATTAATAACTTATCTGCATCTGCCTTTAAGTTATTGGGTTTCTTAATGCGTACTTCGAAGTACTTCGTTGGTAATGCTGTATTGAAAACATTATTACTTGTTAGAAGTAAACTAGAATATGCCTCAATCATTTGGTATCCATACTATAACAGTCCATCCATTACGATTGAACGCGTGCAGAGACGCTTTTTGAAATTCCTTTCATTCAAAATGGATGGCACATATCCAAGTAGATCCTGTGATTATGATACCTTGTTGTGCAAACATAAAGTTACATCATTGGGTAGCCGCAGAGATAACTACAGTGCTTCATTTATGTTTAAATTGATTAATAATACGGTGGACTGTCCACAGTTGTTATCCCAAATCAACTTGTCTGTCCCTCGTCTATCCGCACGCCATTCTAGTACTTTTTACATTACAACTTCAAAAACGAACATTATGCGCAAATCGCCAGTTGTTCACATGAGTAAGAATGGCAATAAGTTCTTTAAGGATATTTTTATTGGTGCTCGTGTGAACTCTGGTTATTAGTTTATTAACTGGTTCAGTAATATACCAGTTATTAATTATTATTATTGTACTTATACCGGGTGACCCAGGGATCTGTAAAAGCCCCATAACTTATTTGCTATTTGAGATATCGACTTCTAGTTTTCTTGAACTGGTACTCACACTTATTCTACATGTTTTAAAAATATGTATGTTTTTGTACAGGGTGTCCCAATATACATAACAGAACAAAGTTATGTTTTTTTAAATAGAACACCCTATATTTTATACTTTATTTTCAACCCTCTTGAGAAGCTAATAAAACTAATATAAGATAGTATGGGTCTATTATGGACGACTGGTTAGTTATGGGCAAATTTGTGGCAAAAACAAGGACACATTGAAAAAATTGCAGAAGCGCTCCTAGCAAAGCTATCGTCATTTTTTATACACTGAAGAATTTTCCACGTCATGAAGAATAATACAAATCGGCTTTGGTTCTTTTTTGTTCATACTGCTATACAGGGTGTCAACATACGCAAAATATTGGATAACTATTCTTTTTCAAATGGAACACCCTATATATCTTGCCACCAGTGCATGTAATTTTTAATAAGCTTTCCAATGATGTACAATTTGTATAATGAAATATTAAGGATTCTTGAGATTTATCCATAAAAACATTTTTCTTTTGTCACCTCCTGCTCATTTTTGGATTTTCAGCCAAAACTATGCATTTTCTGAAAAAATAATAAGAGACGATCGACGTAGGTCTTTCGACTTTTCCAATTATGCGTGCATTGCCCGCCAGAGTACGCAAAATCTTGACCGTATATGCATTTTAGCGTTTTTCTCAAATTTTTTGTTAAATAATTGCACTATATTTCATTTTCCACGTCCTCTAGCATAAAACCAGGTAATTATAGAATTATTCAAAAGACCTACATCGATTGAAAAAATTCCGCCCTACAACTCTTAAAAGAAGCAATTTTTGCCCAAAATGCATAGTTTTCGCTAAAAATACAAAAAACCATTGAAAAACGAAAAAATTGATACATACATTTTCAATTTGCATTTTAGGGAAAACTATGCATTTTTGGCAAAAATTGCTTCTATTAAGAGTTGTAGAGCGGAACATTTTCAATCGATATGGGCCATTTTAATTTCTCTATACTTTCCCGTTTTTCCGCTAGAGGATGCGGAAAATAAAGTATAGTGCAATTTATTAATAAAAAATTTCAAAAGAAAACGCTAAAATGCATATACGGTCACGATTTTGCACGCTCTGGCGGGTAATGCACGCATTATCTTGAAAGTTGAAAGACCCACATCGATCGGAAATTTTTCGCTCTACAACTTTGGTCTCTTATAATTTTTCATGAAAATGTATAGTTTTGGCTGAAAATCCAAAAATCTGCGGAAGGTGGCAAAAGAAATATGTTTTTATTGATAAATCTCAAGAATCCTTAATATTTTGTTATACAAACTGTATATTATTGGAAAGCTTATTAAAAATGCCATAGATTGGTGGCAACTTATATAGGGTGTTCCATTTGAAAAAAAAATAGTTATCCATTTTTTTGCGTATGTTGACACCCTATATATCACTATGATTAAAAGAGAACCAAAGCCAATGTGTATTATTCTTTATGATATGGGAAATTTTCTAGTATAGATAATGATACTATCTTTGCTAGGGACGATTCTGCAATGTTTTTAATGTGTACATGTTTTTGCCACAAATTTGCCCATAACTAGCCAACCGTCCATAATAGACCCATACTATCTGATACTATTTTTATCAGCTTCTCAAGAGGGTTGAAAATAAAGTATAAAATATAGGGTGTTCCATTTAAAAAAACATAACTTTGTTCTGTTATGTATATTGGGACACCCTGTACAAAAACATACATATTTTTAAAATATGTAGAATAAGTGTGGGTACCAGTTCAAGAAAACTAGAAGTCCATATCTCAAATAGCAAACAAGTTCCGGAGCTTTTACAGATCCCTGGGTCACCCGGTATGTATTTAGTTTAGATTTCTCATTATTTTTCTTTGTTTTCCTTTTCCTCTATTTTTGTATTTTTGTATTTATTATTACATTATTGTTAATTTGCAATATATATGTATATATATTTATATCCCCCTGTAATGGTCTTCCCGTAGGTCAATAAATGAATATTATTATTATTATTATTATTATTATATGCTATTTTTTACTTTGGTTTTAGTTAAGGATTTATTCCTAAAATAAAGTTTTATCTGCTACATGTAGAAGCACTGATTTTTGTTTTGTTTTGAACGAATTTCAATAGTTAATTTTAAAAAGTAATAAATCTCGAATATTCCTTGCACACCTCCAGAGATAGGGTCTAAGTAAGTTGAAATCAATTTAAGCTTATAGTATGCTACGTACTTGCTTAAATGTTTATATAAAGGTTATGTTTACATAAGTTTCTCCTTTCCTGTGTAAGGCATCGACCGACGCCAATTAAAAATCACACCGAATTTCGCCGCGAATAAAACATACATTGTACCCTCACTGTTTCTTCCGTATTATTCCTTTTGCAAACAAAGTGATAATATAATACATTTTACATTTCGAGTATGTTGTCGTGAAACGTTACCAAGCGCTTGGCGAATTCATGCGTCCGTCCGTTCGATTGTCACCAAGTTGCTGGGTTTTCACTCGGGTAAAAAGTGAACATATTACTTTGTATATATACCACACCTTGATACACTACAACATGAATGAACATATTACGCCTCCTTAGTGGTACTGGTGGCGAACTCCCCAATATCCATTATCGAAGATTTTCAATATCTATCGCAATGGAAGGTTTCAATTATCCTATGAATTATCGTTAACGGTAATTTTACATTTTGATGTCGACACCTGTCACTGCCAATCGCGACCACTAAAATTCTACCATAAATAGATGAATAAATTGAAAAAACTGCAAAATAAAAAAAAATCTCATTGTTTTACTGTTTTTGATATAGCAATAAGTCGATTATTAATCCAAAGTAGAAAACATCAATTAAATAATGCCACGCCGTATATTGAATTATAAGATAATTTGCTTGTTATAAATAGTACAATTGAAGTGTATTTCATTGTTTTAACATTTCTTCACAATATCTAAGTCAAAAGCGAAGCAGCACCGAAGAGAATTAAATCTCGAAACGCGTCTGCAGATGGCAATTGATTTAGGGCCAGTATATTCATCTTTTGTTAAAATGTTCAGTTGAGTTACTGATAAGATTGTCATAAATAAACGTATATTCATCTTCCTGTAGTGGCAACGTTTCAGTAATTTACTAAGCAAATAAACTTACAGATCACTTTAAGTGGCTCCTAACGGATACAATTATAATCTGTAACTAAACGACTTGCGGATAGATCCGCGGGCGTCCGCAGAATTTTTTCCAGTGAGGGGCAACACTTTCACCAAATTTTCAAATGTAAAAATAAACAATGACGGAAATTGAAGATTTTATTAAATGGAATGACCCAATGTTTTGATTTAAATCTTGTAGATCCACTCATTCTTATTACAAAAATATTTCGGAATTAAGTATATGTTTAGAAAAAAAAAGTCCGGATATTTTTAAGTAAATAGCCATTACATGTGTTTGGGATTTATCTCGGCAACATATTAATATTAATATTTTATTTAGGATAATTACTATCTATTACATATTACCAGCCCAATACTCTTAATTTATGGTGTCAATAACAAACCATTCAGTCCGCAGATTCTGTCACGTGGTAAGATCACTCGGCGAGTAATTTACATTAACCTTGGCAGAGGTATTTAAATAACACTTTCTTTCCGTGTGTCACTATGTACTAAGCCAAACAAATTGTAATAAAACTTCATTAAAAACAAACATTGTTTATTAAAAAAAATCAGCTATTCATGAGAATATTAGTTTAATAAAAACGCTTTTGTCTTCTGCCATGGGTTGTTGAAGAGTCATTAAAAATTCTAGGGCGTCCGTCAACTAAAAATTAATATGTAGGTATAGTGCCAAATACTATTTAAAGTGTATAAGAAACTTACCACAATAATAATAAAGTCGATTACATCAGATTTTAAGAATACTCTCATTATTTCATATATGTAAGCACTCCTTAACCGACCAGTGTTATTCTGTTACTAACGTTTTCATGGTCGCGCCGACGACCGGTTATAGTTTTTTTTTTCTGTGTACATGTAGTAATTAAATAGCAGACATCGGGTGGAATTTAAGCATTTATTTGCAGTAAAATATCGGTTTAACTACTCTCCTTTTAAAACGGAGTCTCATTTTTTTAAGTAATATATCAGGGGCCTTGATTGTTCTAATACTTAAAAAAAAAAATTTTTCAATGCCTATATTAAGTTTTGTGGAAATATTTTGAAAAATATATGAATTTTACGATATAATTCTCTGCATGCATATAACTTTGTAATTAATTACTAATTACTAATACTATCCAAAAAATATAATATATATTTTGCTTAAAAATTAGTGATTTGAACAATATGTTTGTTTATCCGATTTGATGGTACACTTATTTATATAGGTATATATATACTTTCACGGATTATTTTCGGGGATAAATAAACAATATTATTTTTTTCTCGGATATAGCTGCTCTGATTAGAGCCTTTCCAAAATCTGGTGTTACACGGAGCAGTGAACATCTTAAATTTCAAGAGTCGGAAACTCATAATTATTCAGCGCCGCCTGACCATAATGTAAATATAGACACAGAAGCGGCCACGTAGTGATGATTTATGTTCAATTTGGTGATGCGGCTATGCGTAGATTTGTTATCGCGTTCTCTTGCGAGAAATCTGAATACTTTCTCACTTTGCGCAAACTTTACCCCCAGGTGGGACATTTTGGGTCTACACACATGTTTGTCGCAGTAAAAAAACGAGAATCAGGAGCATGAAAAAATCACAGAGCGTAGCGAGAGTTTTTAATAAGTGAAAACAAAACTGCATCTATATCTGAGAGAAAAAATAACATTGAGTATATTTTAGGGAGATTAATAAACGAGATAAATATAATATTATATCAGAGAAACGTTTGCTGTCAAGGGTGACGTTGCTAGATGTAAACTAATTTCTGTATTTTGATTGGTGGATTATAAGAGACATTTATTAATCTATTTGATGTTTTGCAGGATCGGATGATACTGACGACGTTCAAACTATGAAAGATGACAAAAAAATGACAAATTATACTCCAAATTATAATCATCTTTACCGTCAGTTTCCTCAAAAACTAATGAAATTTCGAAAGAAAAGTACTGTTTATAATTGTTAATTTCGGCATTCTCTACAATTATTATGAATATAAATATAATAGTTATTTAAGCAACAAGGAACGTAAGGACGTTTTAACATTTGAGGTAGGCGAATACGTCGCCTGCCGAAAATGTTAATTGTCATTACGTTCCGTGTTGCTTATTAATTTTTTTCCGCTACCGGAAATATAATACATAAAAAAGATAAGAATATATTCTAAAATACGGCTTGTAACATTTGGGATTCAAATATTTATAGTCACATATGCGTCCTATGGCCACCCAGCAACCGAGAAAACAATGTCGAATTTTGTTTGTTTGTGTCAATCCAGTGACAGTTTTTGCGGGCATGGATGCAAACGAAGCTGCGAATATTGCGTGTTAGAACCTGTTACCGACAAACTCGAAAAAAGGTATGTGCCCTGTTACGACTCTTTTAAGCAGTGGTTATGTAAAAAGGATGCCGTTGCTATAGGTATAGACGAAAATGTGTTGCTCGCCTATATGGTGGAGCGTTACGTTTCTGTTTATTATTTTCCTAGGTCCGTAAGTAAAAATTAAGTTCCGTCGCCAAGGACAACAAACACCACAAATGTGGTCAGCCACTTACGGTACCTGTAACCACAGAACACATACCTTTAGAAGTTAAACCTGCATGTTAAATTTCGGAAACACGATTTTTGGCGCCGCCTGGTGTCGGGGTGGCAAATTACTACGATTTCCGCCAAAATTTAAAAATGTTATACTCGCCTACACGATATATTTCAATTTAATAACACTAAAAATATAATCAATTATGTTTTTTGAGCACATAATTGATTATACTTTTAGATAGTACATAAATGAAGAAGTTACTGGTTTTGGTAAAAGAAAAAAGATTGGATTTCACAAAATAAAAATAAAAATAGGCCTACATGGAAAAATATATTTAACAGAATTAATTATATACATTATTATTAACAAAATTATCAAATATAAAAATATCACAACAATCGGGTATTAGGGTCTTGTCCAGGTGCAATGTTCCATCAGGTCTCTTCGTTCTTCTTAGGATATTTCTTTCAGGCGTCGTAACAGGTCAGTTGTTTGCTCGTATCCAGGATTCATGGCATTAAAATAGTTAAAAAAGTAAATTAGTGCAGTTATATTGTCTTACTTCTTGGTGTCGGAACAGCATTGCAATTTAATTTTTTGCGGAAATGGTTAACAAAATGTTTATGAATAAGAATAAAATGATCTTCACATGAATGAAAATTTAAACAATGAAGACTGTTCAATATCACAAATGGTTTTCCATGTTTTAAGATATTCTTCATTTTTGGGAAATTTATAGAAATGTTTATTTTTGTAGTCGGCATTAGTTATATCGGAAAAGAAAGAATTTTGACATTCTGGATATTTACAAGAATATTTAATATGGCCATTTGATGTTTCCATTACTAATAAATACAATTGACGAGTTTATAAGACAGAATATATAATAACTTACCTTCAAACATGAATTACCAGCACTCACATGCACTCACAGCACTATTGAAGTTAGTTAATAAAAATAGTGAGACTCATTAAGCGTTGCCGCATATACGAAGTATAAAATATACAATGCACATGATTATATTTAATAAACAGTAATATTATACTTTCATGAGTTATTATGACAAATATAAGCGATAATGAGTCAAATTATGTTTAAAACATAATTCTAATTATTAAAATTATCACTTTGTAGTGAAATTTTAAGATTATTAAAAACGGTAATCCCCATAATAAGATCTTTGATAAATCTGGCAACATCGAGGGAACCATCTTTACAAAAGCGGCAAATTTGAAATTCCCCCTCGCCCCACTGTCCTGGGGTGGCCCACATACTTTCGTGTTGCCGATATTCGTATCTCGGCTTCACACCCGTGCCTGTAACTATGTATGCAATGCTTATTTACGTTGTCGGTAGCGGAAAATATAATTATTATCATTTCACACCAGAAATGGCAAAAAATTTCAATTATTTTTTCGACAAAATAATTGAATGAAAAATATTTTCGATGTACCAACATTTTACCAATAGCTTTTCAGATCTTTGGGTTGTCAAATAGGGCTTATGTTCAAAGTTTCATGTTAGTTCCTGTGTTGGTTTTTGAGATACAATGCGCACATACACCGACACAGAGATATATATTTTTCAGAAATCGTTGAATTCAAAACGGATATTTGCAGCAAAGCTGAAAAGCAGTAATGAGGAGCTTGCCGGAAGCCTAAAAGGTCTAAGCACCAAGAACTATAAGGCTGAAATGAGCAATGCTGCATGAAAGAGTTTTAAGTTCCTCTTCAAGGGTGGCATGGAGCCAGCGGAAGCTCGAGTAAAGGCATTGGTGCCCTTCAAGAGCAACTGTGAAGCAGCTACCAAGAGATCTCGGATAATTGGGAGCACTCCGGCATGGCCAAACAGATAAAAAGGCAGAACGTGCCTATCGCCATTGGGGTCCTACGGCCAACTAATAGCCTAAAACATTTTGCAGAAAAACTCAAGTCCACGGAGTAGATTTATACCATACGTGAAGCCATTCAAGAAAAAATAATCGATAACAGAAACTCAGACCCAGGGACAAGAGGGAACAAAGTGGCGAAGGGCTACTTAAAGGGCTCTGTGGAAGATGCCAGCCAGATGATAATTTTTCCTCACTAGAGAAGACAGGGGCGGTAAAAGGACCTATACAATCGCTGCTGGGGGACACCTAAAGTGGAAAAATGCCAAAAACAAAGCATGCTTGTTGGGTGTAAACTCCTTCAATGGCACCACTCCAAAGCGGCATCAAGGGCACCTAGAGAGACCTAGACCTAGATTAACGAACGACAGGTAAGAGGTCTACCCAAAGATAATTGGAAATTGGTATACAAAACAGACTACGAAATAGTCAGTGCACAAGAGGAGATCTCCTTCTAGATATGTGCACTGGTGGAATAAGGATTCAAGTCGCATGTAGATGCAATTCAGGAAAACTTTCAACAGTGCAAAGAAAACAGACAACTGTGATGAGTAAAGACTGGCACTGTTCGAATACAATAAGGAGCTGAGGATTTTTCCTATACCTTTTCTACCCTCAAATCTCGCCTTCGATGATAAGCTGCAGAATATATTACTTCTGAATGCGCATGATATATATGCAGTTTTCCTTCTTTTTATTTCAATTAGTAGTTTTAGACTTTTGCCCACTAGGACTTCTTCGTTGGTAACTATCTTTGTCTACGAGATCTTAATACAACCACATCTCAAAGACTTTATTTTTCTTTATTGTTGCTGTTTTTAAAATTTTACCTTTCATAGCATAGAGAAGTACTGATCATATGTAACATTCAATAAACCGTACTAAAGGTTGAGATTTAATTTAAACCTTTATATGTATGGTAGAAGGGTACTAAAATTTCATTCAAAATTTTACGATAAAATATACATTAACACAAGGTATAATATTTAGCAAGTAAAATCCTATGGCCCACGATAAAAAAATATCCTGTAAATCTGAAGGAAAAAAAATGAAACACTTGAAATTCGTGAAATTTCGACCATTTTCAAACCGCCATAACTCGGCGTATTTTTAATCGATTTTGATAAATCTTTAAGGGCGGAAAACTTTGTGTCTTCCGCCCCCTTCTAGCACCTCTGTAAAAAAATGTTTTTTCAGGAAACCGTGTCCAACTTTGACGATGCCTACGGAGTTGGAAAATTTTTGTCGACTCGATCCACCATAAAGGCATTAAGACTTGATTAATTCCCTATGCAGGACTCAAAGAACGAAGTTCCTACGACGATTTGGCATAAAGTTATGGGTGTTTAAAAAAAGTGCAATTTGAGGTTTTTCGCACATAACTCAGTGACTTTTCAACCAAATTTGATGATTCTTTCGGGAAAAAATCCCATTTTGGCTCTACTTTAGGGGGTAAACTCAGATTGGAATGATCCCTTTTCGAACCCTTCAACCCCCGAACAAAAAAAAAACGTTTTTGTGCAAACAAAGTCCTGCTTTGGCAACGTGTACCGAGTTGGAAAAAATGTGTCGACTCGATCCACCAAAAGGGCATTAAAATGTGTTCAATTACCTGTGCAGGACTCAAATAACGAAGTTCCTATGGTGATTTGGCACAAAGTTATGGTTGTTTGAAAAAGAACGGGCATTTTGTGGTCTTTTTATTTTTTCGTTTGAAGGGGCGTAGAGACCTCTCTTTGAGTGTCGTAGAGTCCTCTTAAAGAGGACACGGTTTGCTTTCGATTTCTCAAAAGATCGTTGAAATCGGTTGGTAGAAGCCGAGCTATGGCCATTTGAAAATTACCTAAATTTTTACAAATCTCAAGTGTATCATTTTTTTCCGTTTTTGTTTTTATTGGGCGAATGGTGGTGAGTTAGGCTCACATTTTTTCCGACCCTACAAAGATCGTTAAAGTGAGCCTTTTTTGACCTAAAATAAAGTTTTTTGTTAATGGAGTTCTAAGGTACAAAATGCGATATTCATGATTTCGCGCAAACAATACATTTTCGTGCATACCTCAAAGAACATTTAAAGAAAATTTCATTCGTGAAAACGAAAACAATTTCGTCGAAAAACTTCGGACTTATGAGTCAAAAAAAACACAAATTCGCTTTTTAACACCCATAACTTTGTGTCAAATCGTCGTAGGAACTTTGTTCTTTGAGTCCTGCATAGGGAATTGATCAAAGTTTAATGCCTTTATGGTGGATCGAGTCGACAAAATTTTTCCAACTCCGTAGACATCGTCAAAGTTGGACTTGGGTTCCAGAAAAAAACTTTTTTTTCACAGTGGCGCTAGAGGAGTGCGGAAGGGGTTACACTTAAGTGTGACTTCAAAGCAGACACTTCAAAGTTTTTTGCCCTCAAAGATTTATTAAAATCAAACAAGTTTTGGCGGTTTGAAAATGGTCGAAATTTCACGAATTTCAAGTGTTTATTTTTTTCCACCAGTGTATATATTTTTTTTTTTAATCTGACTACTGGTATTCTGGAAGCCATGTTCCTAGATCCTTGAAAATGTATTTACTTCTTCTATAGACAGATCATTGTATGTCACTGAAGCGTCCCTCCTTATTGTTAATATCTATAATAATAACAATACATTTTGATGTTAAAGTTTGGATGTGACATCCATTGAGTTTGCTGTGATTATCTACTCTGTTAACTACTTCTTAAAGATCTTCTATATTTTCGGCGATCAGAATAGTCATCTGCATATCGAATATTATTTATCCAGGCGCCTTTGACAGTTGTGCCCCTACTTAGATCCGCCAGTGCTTCCTGCTTCCAGAAATATATTATCTGAATATAGATTAAATACGAGAGGTAACAGCATACATCCTTGCCTCACTTTTTTGCAGATCTGTACAGCATTGGTTGTTTGGTTTTCTATTTTCACTTAGCTGCTGTTTCCACTAGAGATTCTCTACCCTTCATGTCTATATGTTCGAAGTCCAAATTTTTTAAAGACTTTGATAAGTTTGCGAATTGTTTACGAGAATTTGTGTTGCTACGGTTGCTTCTTTTATGCCCAGCCTCTTTGGTTTATTATTTTGACCATTTCTATTGCATTCATATTATACTCGTATCTTATTGCCTAATCAAATTTGTCAATTTGACGTTAAAATAGCCAATCGCCGTTTGCTTCTACTGTTATATTTAACGACGGCAGCTTATGGCATCCTGACAACGGGAGCTTACCAGCTCAATCGATATTATTCAATTTAAATCGATTTAAATCAATATATCTACAAATGTGTCCCTTTCAAAGTCATTAAAAATGTCGCGTTTCGTTACAGAAAAGTGTAAGTCAATCAACATGTTTATTTTAATTTTGAAAGTTAAATTATCTTACCGAATGTACACTTCTGTGCAATAAAATTAAGCACAAGCCTTATGAGTATGTTTTACAATATTCTAGTTGTATAATTCGGGTCTGCAATATTTCCAATAAATGATAAAACACCATAACTTGAAAATAATACCTTTATTAAAAAGCCAAAACCAAAACTAAGTCCAAAAACTATCTTCTATTTTAGTTATAATTCGAATTTTTAAATTGTTGTTTTTAAATGACACGGCATTTTGACATTACGCAAATTGACAAATTTACATATTTTCGTAACCAGGAAGTCCGCTTTAAACTATAACATATTTTATGTGGTTAATTTTATTGCACAGAAGTGGACCTCCTGCAATGATAAATTCTTATAATTTCAACAAAACTACCCTCAAATGTAGCTTTGAGTAACACATTTTCGAAAAATTTTGCCAAAACTATCACGTAATTATCAGTGCCATTGATGCATTACTGCTGAAAAACACTTTCAAAGTGTGTCGCGATAATTTTATTAGCTAGGTAGAATATTGTGCAGTATTTTAGATTGTTACAAAGTTTTAATAATATTTACTTTATAAAATAACAATTACAATAAAATTCATTTTAGGAAATTAATAATATTAATAACTAATCAAATAAAAAATAAATTTTCTTATAAAAAATAATTAATAGGTAATATTTATTTAAAATACTCTAAACAGGCTTTAAAAATTATGTCCGTGACGTTTCATAAAATATAAGTGGTAATTATGAAAATTGGATGATATAAACGTTTAAATACAGCCACTTTAGTATAATTAAAGACCGAGTTATGTATTTGCTTGTAAGTTAATTAAAAATATCAAAATAATATATTTTTCAAACCTAGGTCTTCAGAAAGGTTAAGGAACTTGCACAACTGACGAACAATTTTTTAAATTTTGGTGTCGTTAAATATGTGTTTGAGAAGATATAAAAAAATATTGTGAAATTAATGTAAAACTTTAAATAAAGACAAACTCCATGTCTTCGAAATCACGATTTTGATATTTTAAATTTTACTCGTTAAATTTTATTTTTTAAACGCTCAATGTAGCCAATTTGGAATAAGTTAGGAAGAAAACTTTTTGTAAAAGGAATGTAAAATTTAAAAACCACGTATTTCCTATGCTTCCAAAATTTTAATTTTTGTTTTTTTAATTCAGTAACTACCGAAAATATAATTCAATTCTGAAGATTTAAACATTAAAATTGTTAAAATTGTATGTATTTTTCTTAGAGGTAACTCAAAACCTCCAAAAAAGTGCGGTTTTGATGCTTTAATGAAGAGGATGGTTCTGACCGTTACTATATAATTTAGATTCGCACTATCTACGAAAGTCGGCTTAAGTATAATTTTTTGACGAGCAAGGATTCCAGATTATAATTGATGGAATTCGAAACTTTTATTGGTGCCAGTTTAAAACTTTTTTAATAACTTGTGTGTGACCCAGAGGTGGCTCGTGGATCTTCGTAGAAGAGGCTAAGACGAAGATGCCGCTCGTGTTGCACTTATTACTCTTAAAGAGGAAGCACATATTTTGTTGCTGTTTTGTTCAATTTTTCTTCCGTAGCCTCCTCGCCGAGCTTCACGAGCCGCCGCTGGTGTGTCCACTCTGATCACCGCTGCCCTCGGTACCTCCAATCCATTCTTCCAATCGTTGACATTTCCTCTTTTGTGCATTCCCTAAAAACGATCGTGAAACCTAAACTTGTCGGAATTGCAACAACTAAATTAACTCCTTAATAATTTGCAATACATTAAAGTATCTTATATCATATTAATACTCAAAATGTTTTACCAGGTATTTAAGGAGAAATCAAACGTATAATAAGTTCTGAAATTAATCAAATGCTACAAATGAGACCTAGTTTTGTTTTATAGAGAATATGAAGCTTCCTATACGTTTAATTGATGTCATAGTACTCGCGCATAACTGTACCAATGAAATGAAAAAACATTTAATTCAATTTAATTAAAAAAAAAACGTGATGAGAAAAGGGCTCTTATCTTCTCAAACAAGAAATAAGAATATTTTCAGCAAAAAAAAATTATCAACTATTAAAATTTGTAAACGCGTCGTTAACTAATGTCAATTGATGCCAGTTTTTTTTATTATTAAGTTACTTTTAAAATAATGGGAAAATAAGCAACCACAAAACACTATAATCAATGATATTATTATTTTCAGTCAAAAGCTGATCAACTTTTGGGTATTGTTTTTTTACCCTATAGTTGGTTTTATTGTTTATTTATCTTAAGCTCTTTCAATAAAATTAATTACTTGAAAACAGACATAGTAGATTTTTTAAATGTTTTCAATTTTTTACTTCTGTTACCGGCGTTTTACTGAAAATGTAACGCGATTATTTTAATTTACATTCACTAAAACATCGGACTCCACTTGTTTAGATAATTTCCTTTTCATGATCATTTAATTCCAAATGAGTCAAGTTCGTACGCATTCATTTGATTCACTATTGTAAATATGTAATTCTGTAAATATGTTAGATTAAGTTGGATTAATATTTTATATCCCTCATTATCATACTCGAAACAAAGAAGACGTACGATTCGAAAAGATTTAAATCCCACCATAAACATAACGACACGAAGGGACGGATAACTATCGCAATGTTTACGACGTCGGACCATAAACGTCATAAACACTTTTGCACCCTGGACCAGATGCGTATTTTATTATACGCCACACAATGGGTAATTGGGAATCCATGCAAAACCCAGGAAGACAATTGGTTTGGCCTCACATCTGGAGACCAAACTTAGACGCAGGATGGCATACCAAGAAGGGTCACGGTTTCCAGGAAACCGAGCTGCGAAACCATCCTTTCAACGTCACCAAGAAACTACCTCTCTGCATTTTTTCCACAACCAAGGAAAATATCTCCGACCAATAACAGTCACCCTCAAGCTAGATGGCGGGAGGTGAAGATAATGGAGGTTGGAAAAAATCGTGGAAGACGAGGGCAGTTGACATCCGGTCATCATCTAGAACCTACTTCATCATTGTGGTGTTTATTCATTTTACATTAATAATTTTCATTCGTAAATCTAGTAGTCGCAGTCAATTTATTTTGTTAAATTATTTGTTGTTATTTTGTTATTCTGTACATTTTTATTGTTGCATTTTCTTTTCATTCTCATTTTTTATTGTCCATTCATTGTTTCTTTTCTTGTTTTTTTTTATTGTAATAAATTGTTGTTCATTGAATATTGAAGTCAATATCTAAACCGACCATAATTTAATTAGTAGTGAGTGCGTAATCGAGCTACCGAGAAGGAAGACACTGGTAAGTACCTTGTGCCATATTTTTGAGCTATCGGAGTGTTACGGTGGAACGTCCTTTGAGTGCATAAATCATGCTCTTAAATTAAATTAAAGCACAATTATCACAAGGAGCTTCTCCACCCATAAAACTTCCATAACATAATAACATGATTTTGTTTATTTATTTTAGAGCTGCAGTTACATGATAATTAAGTACACTTTAGTAATAAGACAAGGAGAGACTGTAGACTGATCTAGGGTTTTTTGCAGGATGGCTCTGTTCCTCATGAACTTCATTGTTGAAGAAGTTGAACTGCAACAATTAGAGGATGTATTTAAGGAACCACAAATAGAAGGGGAGACGGATATGATCCCAGTTTGGTAAGAAATCTTACAAGAGAATATCGATGAAGCTGATAAACAAGCACCAAAGGACTGTTATGATAACCGCCTGTGGCAAAAAAAACATAGCCACAGAAGGTTTACAATGGAAAAAATCGTACATTTGTGCAAGGTGGACCAAGGGAAAATAATTTAAGAGACTTTAAATTAAAATACTACGAAAGTAATGGGCTGAAGTCTCCAGTTGATAAATATCAAAAACGGACCCCAAAGAGAACACTCGGGGTAGATGACAAAAATAAATGCAATAAGTTTATTAGAAATTATGCCGAACAGACTACGCTATTAATGTCTGAATGTTTGGCCGCTCATTACAACGTTGTTAAACTGCTTCCATCCTTAGGTACTAAAATAAAAAAATATGCCAATTGTACCGCCAAGCCTGTG
This sequence comes from Ocypus olens, assembly GCA_910593695.2. Taxonomy (NCBI): domain Eukaryota; kingdom Metazoa; phylum Arthropoda; class Insecta; order Coleoptera; family Staphylinidae; genus Ocypus; species Ocypus olens. The sequence goes on from OU343047.1 coordinate 30,403,255, forward strand.
AGGCTACCAATGACAATATTATTTCACATGTTCTATTTACTGAGTCAGGAGTTTTTCTGATGTAGTAATTATGAAGCCGCGAGACATCTCACTCAAAGCTTAGAGGGTGCACAGAGCAAAATAAGCAAGATTTTTTTCTCAGTTGTCAGAAATACCTAACCTGTAGAAAAGGAACTTGAGGCATACAGAAAATAGATACCCAAGATAACTGGAAAATTGAATCAAGTGTAATACATTACAGTTTCGATTATGCACAGCAAGTGCACATTAGAGCCCTGCGCCGGCCATTTTAAAGGCCCGGCCCGGCCCGGAATCGTTCTTATTTTTTTTGCTATTATTTAATATACATAATAAAACAAAGGAATTATTCTCTTTGAAATATTTTTTATAATTAAATTAAATAATATCGACCTAAATTTCGAACAACTTTCACTTTCACAATTTTCGAATTCGATTTTTTTACGGCCCTGCTCGATAGTACAGCATTAAAGAAATGGGTCGGGCCGGGCCGAGGCGCGGCCCATGCAGGGTTCTAACCCACATAACCCTCGCAGGTGCGTCCGTTGTATTTCCTGATATCGGACAAGCTGGGAATATTTGGTGTCAAGAATGACACTGTTATGATGATGATGATAATGGTTTGTGGAGGGCGACTAAATGGTCGCAGCACTTAGACCATTCGTTGGTCCTTTGTGCCACCTCCTGAGCCCTACTCCTCAAGCCAACCCAAACTTCTTGTGAAGTCAAGTAGTTGGCCGTGTGGAGTGTTGCCCACCTGGCTACTCCTCTCCAAATACAGACCACCTGAGTTGTTTGAGTGACTCACATTCATACAGGATGTGTCTTAGGGTATCCTCTTCTTGCTCGCATTTCCGACATAGGGGATATTTTACAACCCCTATGTTATGGAGGTGTTTGTTTAGTTTGCAGTGCCCAGTAAGGGTACCTATTAGTAGCCGCAAACTACTTCTTGGTAATTCGACGTATTTCCTACTCAGCTTCGGTGTTGGTGAGTGGATGTATTTTTTGGTGATCACACACTTGTCAGTTTGTAGTCATTCCTTTTTGTGTTCTTCAAGGGAGTTTTATTTAAGTATTTGGGAGATAGTGAGTGGTGTCAGTGGCAAAGCCTTAGAGCCTTCTCTTTTCAGGGCAGCCCTTTTGGCTAGCCTATCGGCCCAGTCGTTCCCTTCATTATTTGAATGTCCCTTAATCCAGGATATTGTGACTATGTTGGTGGCGGCGAGTTTTTTTAGAGCTTGCTTGCACTCCAGTGTTATGCTGCTGGCCACCCTTGGTCTCGATAGCGCAGCTATGCTTGATTTGCTGTCAGTGAGGAACAAAATGGATTTGTTCGAGACTGCCAGTTCCGATAGTTTCCGAGCACCACGAAAAGTTCCGTTTGGATAATCTTCACATTCCTACCGCGATGCTGAGTCTGAGGTCAAGTTCCTGGCAGTAAATGCCTGCCCCTGCGCCTTCATGATTCTTAGCCTCGTTGGTATAAACTTTACATGAATGACACTGTAAAAACGAAAACAAAATTGTTAAAAAAATTACATCTTAAAGAGGGAACAGTTATTAGGGATGCAAAAAATAAAATTATTAGAAAGGAACAAAACTTTGTTTTATTAATTCTATAATGCTGATAATGTAAAGGACCAGTCTATGCTTCTCATTCTTCTCATAGAAAATATTTTCAATCCTTGAAAAGGCTTTCCAACATTCCGAAATATTACTGCAATGTCTATGCACTGATTTTTTTATGTCCTGTAGGCCATTTGCGTCTCGCAGACGTTTTGCAGAAGAATCACCACCTTTGTGTTCTTGCCAAATTATATATGAATCCCTCCACGTTTTGGGAATTGCATCTGCATTAATAATATAATAATTTTAGAATGCATGCTCGGCCATTAAGCCCACTAAACGTACGTGAGAAATAAATAAATTGAAATAAAATTATTTGTATCCGACGTTTATTTATTTTTTTATTTCTCAAGTACAAAGGTACTGGCCTTAAAAACAGTAGTAGTGTAACCTCCAATACAAATTCCTGTATTATTTTAATAGGTGCTTATCGGTACCCATTTTTTTTCACCTAGAAATATTTTAGCTTCACGCTTTCTATTGGCACCATTTTTTACGGGTGCTTGCAGGGTAATATTAGTTTTACTCCAATTAATAATATTCAAAGTACAAATATCCGCTATACCGAAATGGCTCCATTATGAATTATATGTTATTATTATAACATTAAATAATTAGGTATAAAATAGTACTTACGTTCGTCTACTTGATCCATCATTAAAAAGTACACTTTGTCTTTCACCCAAAAATAATTCGTAAGCTATCATTTAAAATTACTCTCGAAGTTGTGCGTTTAAAACACAAACTTTAATTGGCCATATCTTGGAAATGCTGCAACCCAATTATAATTACACCCTAATCCGATAATCCTCAGATATGCTTCTTAGAATTCATGATAATTAGGTAAACAATTCGTTCTGTCCCTCTGTGAGGCGCTGTAAATAGCGAAAGGCGCCAATGCATAGTCAGCTACATTTTTATTTTGGGCACTATGGGCAAGGAAAAAGATTACTTTTATTACACGCTGATAATTGTGTTGGGCAAAATAAGAATAATATTGTGATGGCATACCTATTGTAGAATATTACAAATATAAACTATGACGAATAAGGGTGGTCATACAAAATTTGGCGTTGATTCGGAGTCAAGGGTGCTAGATGTTGCCAGTATTGTAAAGAAATCAAATCCAACATGCCAACTAAAGCTAGCACAGATTGTGAGAGTGGACAAGTAATTCTTCCATTCGATGATTGAAGCTCGCATTTTAAAAACAAATATTGGAACAGCATTGCGCACATTACAAGTTATTACCAAGGAGGAACCAGGATTTGTCTACAAAAAATGACGGTTGACAGAACGTAGGTAAAACACCGGATGCCTACTGATATTTTCTGCCCAGAGAACTTTCTTACCGAATAACTCATGAAGAACTTATTTACAAAAGAAATAAAATGTGCCAAAAACAAGGATGTGTTTCGTCCTAATCTGGGTCAAGCTGACGAAGAAGAAAGATATAATACAACCTCGCCCGCCAAAACGTTCTCGGCGTAGACTTTTCTTGATAATTGGCCCAAAAAACGTTTCATGTTCCATCTGTAAAACATGTACAAACTGTTTGAAGTCATGAATTACTATATTGAAAACTTGTTGTGCTACTTTCTTGATGGAACCATATTTTCAAGTTGGGTAAAGTAAAACGCTTGTTTTGTTCCATAATTTTATTTTTAGTTGCCTGACACGTGTTTCGATCGGTTAGGATCATCTTCAAAGTTAAACTAATTTAATGTAATGAAATGTTACAATATACCGGGTGACCCAGGGATCTGTAAAAGCCCCATAACTTATTTGCTATTTGAGATATCGACTTCTGGTTTTCTTGAACTGGTACCCACACTTATTCTACATATTTTAAAAATATGTATGTTTTTGTACAGGGTGTCCCAATATACATAACAGAACAAAGTTATCTTTTTTTAAATGGAACACCCTATATTTTATACTTTATTTTCAACCTTTTTGAGAAGCTGATAAAAAGAAAACTAGAAGTCGATATATCAAATAGCAAATAAGTTATGGGGCTTTTACAGATCCCTGGGTCACCCGGTATATACACAGGTAAGGCATGACAATGGCGGGGTGAAATTACGGCGCTAATGATGTTGTCCGTGGTGATGATCTCATGTTGGTTATTTAATAAGTAATCTCCGTTGGTAATGGACCTTTTAATCTCTAATCCCTCTAATAGAGTCAGCTTACGGCTTTTCCGGCAAATATGTATTGGTTTGATCTCTCCCATGTGGTGTCCTGTGTCTATGCAATGGTCCGCTAATCCTGTGTTTGTTGATCCGTTGATTATGGCTTTTTTGTGTTCACGCAGCCTTATTTCAAAATTTCTTCCCGTTTGTCCTATGTATTTGCCCTCACAATTTTCACAGTTGATTATGTACACCCCTGACTTTTTAAGAATATCTTTTGTTTCTATTTTGTTATTAATTATTTTGTGGCCAAAATTTGTTCTGTTGACTTCTATTGCGTTTACGTTATGTGATTTTAGCTGTTTTCTAATTTTGTTACTAGTATTGTTTACAAATGGTATTGCTGCAAATATCTTTTTCGACGACTGGACTGTACAGTAGATGTTTTTTTTTTAAATCCCCTTCTTCCTTTTAATAATTTTGAAGAAGAAAATGAATTACTGTTGGCTAATCATTAATGATTATTTTAATTAATTAAAAGCAAATTTTTGACGGACTACGATGACCCAATTTTCGATTAAAGGAACTTACAATTCTTTGATATATTTTACATGGGAAAGTTATGGTCCCTTATATAAACTTGCAGTTTTTTAGACATCTTACACATTTTTTAATATAGCAATAAATAACAAAACTTGGGTCAATTTTCTTTATGGATTTGAAATATACACAAAAAAATCCATAAGATAGGGACATAATATTTTATAATTTAGGAAAACAATGTTGTCAAACTTTAAGTCTTAATATCTCAAACTCCAATTTCAAAATGCGATAACAGCCAAGTTTTGGAATACCCTGACGTTTGGGACGTAATTTTCTTCATAATATTGTTTTCATTTAGAAAATTTAAAAAAAAATCGGTTTTGATTCCGGAAAGAATAAGGGCCTTTTTCCGTTGGATGATCGCAAATATAAATGCAATCGGATATACCGTGTGTTCGTTTTAACATGGTATTAGACGTTTTTGTAGATTCCTGCTCGACATCTTATTTTACAGAAAAGCTAATGGTATCAAGAGAAAGTGAAAATTATTGCGCATCCAAAGACACTAATAACAAGATTTAAAAAAATATTTTTTGCCGTAAAATACTAATTTAAAATTTGATAGTTTTTAAAATATGAGTTGCTTTGCTTTTAAAATGCTATCGCATTTTGACGTTTAATATTATGTCAAGGTTTATTTACGAAAAAATGAATGATTATACTAACGAAGAAAGAGCTTTTATGGTAAAAACATATTATAGTGGTGATAGTTTACGTAGAGTTCGAGATTTGTTTGCCGTTAAGTTTAATACGAGACCTATACCATCTGCAAGTACTATACAAAAATATGTACAAAAATTTGAAGACTAGCAAATATTTCGCTAGAATCAGAATGTAGGAGTGGTGAGTATTATTATTATTATTTTGATTATTACTATTATTACTATTATTGAAGAGTTCTAAAATTACAATCATATCACAGGAAATCGGCAAACAGTTGACCACACAGAAGAGCATGTTTTGTCGATGATAAATGCAGACCCAACATACAGCCGGAGACAAATTTCTCTTGAAAGTAGTTTATGAAAGTCAAGGGTATGGCAGATATTAAAGAAATATAATTATCATCCCTATAAACCACCATGTCATCAAGAGATTTTTCATGTTGACGAAGAAAGCAGGAGTACATTTTGTTATGAAATGCAAGAGCGCGCTAACTTTCTATCGTCGATATGCTTCACAGACGAGTGTACTTTTACCCTTAATAATGAACCCAATGTTCAAAACACACGGCATTGGGCTCAGGAAAACCCTAGGTTAAATATTTCAACCAGAACTCAGTATCCTCAAAAACCTAATATCTGGGCTGGGATTTTTAATCATAATATTATTACGCTGTTTTTAATAAAAATCATATGAAGCCCTTATTACTTAATATTTATATGTTTTTAGCTTATAAATTGTCAAAAGCTTAAGAATTGAATACACATGTTAATTCCCTATGTTCGACTTTGAGAGTGGACACCCGGTATAGTTTGGAAACATAATATCTCCTCCACACTAATTAAAATTTATGGTATACATCCACTTCCATCTCATTCATAATTTTATTTTTATAGCGGTTCATGTGCGTTATTTGCATTTCAATATGAAAAAAGAATATTGAGCATCGCTAGCCTAGCATATAGGAAGTTATTGATATCACTGAAAATACTACAATTACTGCAAATGAACTACTAGATCATATATTGTGCTCATATTAGTATGAATTTAGGGGTAAGGATTTGATTAAGAAGTCCTGGAGAAATTTTGGAAATTAGATATTGAAAAAATTTATTAATGAAATTTGAAAAGATTCCAGTAAAACTTTACAAATGTCTTTTTAATGGTATATTCTATATAAATAATTCATTTCTACATGTGTGATTTGGTATTTATACAGTTTAATGACAGAATGGATAATTGGGGCAAGCGTGGGCACTAACGCCGGCAGGTAATACAACAGCGTGTCCGACATGTCCGTAGGCTCCAGCATATCCTCCATGGTAACCTAATCATATAACACTCCATCAATTAATAATATAATTAAATTTTATAAATTGTGATTACCTGCTCCAAATGCTCCAGATTCAGCAAGACCTTCGCCATGATAATCACCATCTCCGGTGTATGCGCCGCTATCCAAAGCGTTATGTCCATAAAGTCCGTAGACACCACCGTGAGCTCCGTAAACATCTCCCAACGCACCAGATTCAGCAAGTCCTTCGCCATGGTAATCACCATCGCCGGTATACGCACCGGCGTCTAAAGCTCCGTGGTATCCTCCATAGACTCCGGCGTAGTTGCCATAGTGATCACCGAAAGCACCAGATTCAGCGAGTCCTTCACCATGATAGTCACCATCTCCAGTGTAGGCTCCGCTGTCTAAGGCACCGTGCCATCCCCCATGCCATCCACCATGTCCATGCCAATGAGCACTGGCTGCTGCTACGATGAAAGCTACTACGGCCTAGAATAAGATGGTACAAATTTACTTCTAATTATTTTTCATTATTTAAAACTTAGAATAACTGCGACCTCTCGATAAATTGTGTTTATTTGAGATGCATTTTACTTTTTCTATTACGAAGTTTCCATTGTGATCGTGATAATGTTTTCAATTTTTATTTACCGGAAATATCCCGTTTGAGGTCCCTTGAGGCAATTTCAGCGATTTCTTAAGAAAAATATTACAATATCATTTGAATTAAAATAATATATTATGAAATTAACATGATGGCCATATCACCATTTTTTACTATAATTTAATGCAAAATATATTTGCGGGGAATTGAGATTTGTGATGTTGAAGATGCATATTCAATTTGCAAAAAAAATATATTGATTCATTCTGTTATGATACCAAATTGGCAACATTAAAACTCAATCATGGGTTCGACTACTCTGTGTTTTTGTCAAAATTTTTATTTTGGACGTTTCGGACGTGAAACATTAGTGATTTCTAAGATTTAAATTAATTGTACAAGACAATTTATTGATTCTATTTTGAGAGATAAAGCATCAAAATTCAACAAGTCGGGCAGTTCTGCAATTTTCAAAAACAATTTAGATTTTGGAGGGTATTACCGGTATCAAGGGGAAAATTAGTGTTTGGTATTTATTGCACACTTTACTGAATAATATAAATATAAATTGTAGAAGTCCACCATAGTGGACGTCCAGATATGTACATTGTTTTTTTTAGGAAATTGTATCCTCAAGAGGCACATCCAGTTTAGAAAGTAATAAATTAAATTAATCTTTCTAGTAAACGTTATTCACAATTAAAATTATGACTTAAAATAATTAATGAATATTAATATATAAATATAAGTTTTTATTTTTAAGTACCGAGTGCTTTCTCCAACAGCTTCTCGACAATATCCTCTATTTTGTGCGGAAATTGTCCACAGATATCAAGTAGTTTCTAAATAATTAAAATTTTAACATATTCCTGAAGTCAAAACCTCCTTCGAAAGGTAATTTTAATTCTTACATCAATTATGAATTTTCAAAACAACACTGCATCGATTAACCTCCAACTAGGCAAGTTTTGATTTAAATGCGAAGAAACGAGAAGAAAAAAAGTTATCCATTGAAAGTGTGCAAAATCTATTATTTTTACCTTAGTTGTAATAATTTACTAAAATGAAGCAAAATAACGGCATACAATTAAATTTAGGAAAGTTCGTCTTCATAAACCAAGATTAAAAATAAGGAATTTTTTTAAATTTAAATCAAGCTACAGTTTTTAAATAACTCTTAAACAGAATTTAAAAAAATACTATATAGCAATTGCCTAGATTTGTTAAATCTGACGTAAATTGCACGAGAAGGTTAATTTCAAAAATTAATGTTTATTTTGTTTTATTTAATTTTTTATTAAACTCACAATATTTGTTTCAAGTATTATTTTATATTTTATATTTTTCTCCGTAATTGGACCTGGTCTGTTGAGACATAAATTATTATTATTATTATTTTAACGACGTCAATGCAAACATAAAAATTTAAATATAAAACATGAACGCCTCGAAAAATACATTTAATTCTCAAGATATGGTCACATCTAAAACACATTGGTTTTTTAAATTACACCACAGGGGTTTTATGAAAATCAGTATTAAACAACTGATTATTTCTAGTATTTAAAAGGGATCTTTCTAACAGCTAAAGAGCATTTTACTTACCAGTTTTGCAAGCATGTTGACAATAAGTGATGACTACGCACAATGAAAATAGTTTTTAAATTCGCTATTTATATAAAGCAACCACGCCTTTCTTCCTCTAGAAATTATGCATTTGCATAGTTAGTGCAAGTGCGAGGTTACCGCCAGTGTATGCATTTTTAGCATATTTCCATTTAATCATTGCAAAAAACTCATGTGATCAACGTATGATTAACTTGAAATTTATGTGTATATGATTTACATACTCATATACTAAATGCGACAAGTTGATATTTCTACAATTTATAAATAATTTTGAATAAATTGTATATTTTTTATTTAACTTAGGATATAATAGAAGCAGTGGCGTACTTAGAGTTTTTACCACCTGGAGCGATCCTCAAATTGCCGCCCTTTCCAAGTCCATCAAAATCAATTAATACTTTCTGAATCTCAATTTCCTCAGCTACAGACGCTGATGGCTATTGTAAAATAAATCTTGATAATACTACCATGTTGGGAACACAGTTTTCCAACAGATATTTTTGAATAAATATTATAAGTTCAATAGGTCCTTGCTCATTTTTTCAACATTTTGCTTGTTCAATTATGTAGTATTTTTAAATATAAAATATATGACGCCATATGGCATCTGCGGGAAAGAAAGTTGAAAATTAAAAAGAAAAAAAATTGCCGAAAAGAGACATGCCTCTGACAAAACAAAACAAAATTAAAAACACCATTTTGTCAAAGAAGTTAAGAATACCAACATTTACTCTGACAAAAAGAAGTTAAAACTTAAATAATTGTATCTGTCGAAAAATATTATATGATAAAAAGTACGATATTAAGAAATCATACTGTCGAAAAAAGTTAAAAATAGTAAAATTTTACTCGTCAAAAGTATTGTCAATAGAAGTTAAAAATCCAAAAACAGCATTGAAAAATTATATCTGTTAAAATTGTTGAAAATTTGAAACATTCCTCGAAAGTGTTATTGCCCAAGGAAACCAAAAATTTTTATATATGAAAAAAAAACAAAATCTATTTGTCAAAAACAATTTAAAATTAGATAAAATATTTGTGAAAAGATCCGTATAAGTACTAAAAATGTGGTTATCAAAGAAAGTTGAAAATGTTAAAATTTTATTTTGTCGAAAAGCAATTAAATATTGCCGAATAACTTAAAAACAAACAAAAATATTTGCGAAAAGTTTACTTTGTCAAAATAATGTAAAGATCTAACAATTTTATCTGATAAAAAGGAGTTAACAATTGACGAACTATATTTGCTAAAAAAAGTTTAAAATAAAAAAAAAATATATGTATGGATGTTTTAAATTTTTGTTTTATAATTTTAATTAACTGACATTTAAAACATCAACATTATGAAAATAACAAATTTACTTCAAATTATAATCACCTTTACCGCCAATTTACTCGAAAATTAAAGAGATTTCGAAAAAAAGTTATTCTTTATAAGTTGTACATTTTAGCATTCTCTAAAATTATTATTAAAATTAATTACATGTAACTTTGCCGTTCCATAATTTTCAATATTTTTTTTTATCGAAAAACAATAATTTTATGAAACATGATTTCAAACAAAAGATGTTCATTTCTTTGCTGTCTTCAATATTTGTTTAATATTTTTCATTTAAAAAAATATTGGAAAAAAAACAAAAAATTGTTAAGGTAAACACCCACTTCCAGTGTACAAAATTTTATCCAAAATTTTCAGTTCTTCGGACTGTCAAATAATACTTATGTTTAGAGTTTCACGTTATTTGCTGAATTAGTTTTTGAGATACAAACAATTTTTTTCCAGAAATCTTTGAAATCGTCTCTAGGGCCCTTAAAACGGACATTTCCGTTAAAAAATTGAAAGTAAAAAAACCCTTGATGTTCTGGGGGGACAGTACCCCCAATATGTCCCCTTAAATACGCGCCTCGACACACCAGCAGGAACATTAATTAAGTAAAAAATTGCGAATCCATTCCACTACAGCAGCATGAAATCCTAAAGTAAATATGTATAACCCTGTAAATTGTGTCAATAAAATGTTCTTTAAAACCGTTAATAATAGATGTTTTATACGAAAGAAGGTTTGTTTTTATTTTTACACATTTAATTTAAGGTAAATAAGTTTATCAAGTAATTTTGGAAAAACTGATTGTTTTAAGTTACTACTATCACTGCGTTACGGCATTTGTGCCCCGCCACATTAGGCAAAATATAATTCCATCGAACTTTCCTACTGGCGGAGGTTGTAACTTCGTCGTACTTTGACGGAATTAAAAGTTTTTTGGTACCAATCGCAGATTAATATTAATCTGTGGTACCAATTAACTTAAATCGGTTTGCAGTAAAACAATAAAAAAAAAACTGTACGTGGTTTATATGACCCGTACGTGCTAATTTTATTTCTCTCAACTAATTTAAATAATGATACAAGTACGTTGGAAAAATAGGTCAAACAAATTTCTTTTGCGCTTTAGAATGTTTAGCATTTGGAATCTTATTGTAGGCACAAAGTTATCCATTGCTGGCTCATATTTAGTGTATTACCCTTATAACAGCCCGTAATATAGAACAGTTAAATAAAAACAGATTACAAAAATAAATATAGTAAGCATTTCTCTTTTTATAAATCTTAAAGTTTCGAAACACCTATATACCTATATAAAAAATTGGAGATTTTAATTTTAAATTAATCATTTTTATTTATTTAGTTATTTATGAATATTCAAATTTATTTATTAGTTGATCTAATTGTAATATGAAAATTATATTTTATGCAGAATGGTTGAACAATGTCTTGAATTGAATTGAAAATTTCTTGAACTGGACTAATTTCACTGTTTAATAAAAAAAAATGCTTCGCATAAAATCAGTGTTGCCAGGAATAATTTTTAATTTTCCCCAAATATTTCATAAAAACCCCCCAGAATACCCCTCGCATAAAATACCCACCCCAAAAAATACCCCATCGATTGAAGTTTTCCAAATTACATACCAAAACCTTAATTTACCCAAAAAACCCCTAATCTGACAACACTGGGATTAGAGAAGGCGCGCTGATAAGATTTCGGAATTTGCACAAAGAAAAGTTTTATAACTCCGTTTTTCCGAAAATATGTAGGTAGCACAAAAAGACCATTTAAAAAATTAGAAAAATATTTAATCGTGCTGTGGTATCCTCCAAATAATTAAAATAATTCTTTAATTTTTCGGAAATCATCGCTAATAAACTTAAAATACTTAAAATGGTTTGCATTTTTTTTTTCATAATTTCCAAACAGTTCCAGTTATACCGGGTGATCTGTTTCATTCCGGGCCAAAGTATTATATTTAACAATTACTAAAAAAACTAAATTGACTGCAAAAATTATTTTTTGATTTAAAAATTTTCGAAAAAACAATCAAAAATCGAATCGAAATATTTGAAAATTAAGTAATTCCTTAAACACAAATCGCGCAGTCTGTATTTTTACCTAAATATCAAAGTACATTAGTTTTATCTTAAAACAACCACTAAAATAAAAAATTTCGAATGAAATAAATTACCTAAAATTAATACAAAAATCAAATATAGGCCTAAAATATCAAAAATTCAGTCTGCAAAATCTAAATTATAAGGCAAAAAAATTAAAAACTTGGACCAAAAAACTCGAAAATATCGACCAAAAATTCGCTCATTAAAATCTACAATTAAACAACAAATTAATAATTAGGGTAACAGAACTAAAAACATTGGTAAAAAATTGAAAACTCTTGGGGAAAATAAAAATGCCGTCAAAAAAAAACAGAAAATTTTAACCAAATCGAAAAGTATGGTTTAGGTGCCAAAAATATCTAAAATATAGGCCAAAAAAACAAAAACTCTGGTCAGAACAATAAAAATTGCAGGCTTAAAATTGAAAATTAAAGCAAAAGCAAAATAATTTGCTATTTTCAGCCCCAAAACTTTTTTCCTTAAAGTAAATTGCCGAAACTCTAAACTCATTAATAATTTAAAAAAATCGCCCATAAAAACAATGATTCATTTAAAAAATACTCGAAAATACCGGCCAAAAGTTTACACACAAAAATCAAAAATTCAGGGTAAAAATCTAAAGTATTGACCAATCAAAAATTCGCTCGGTAAAATTTATAATCAAGGTAAAAAAAACTAAGAATATAGGCAAAAAATTTAGATCAAAAATCGTAAACTCTCGACAAAAATAAAAAATGCAGACCAGAAAAAAAATTAACTAAATATTCGAAAATTTTGGTTTATAGGTAAGAAACTCTAAAATTTGGAACAAAGAAATGAACAACACAGACCAAGCATCTGAAATATAAACAAACAATGAAATATCCTGATGTAAAAAAATAAAAAATGCTAAAAAATTGAAACTTTATCGCAAAATAAATTGCCGAAACTCAAAACTCGAAAGTAATTAAAAAAAATCCCACATAAAAACAATAACTTAGGTTAAAAAAATCTAAAATAAAGAACAAACAATCAAAAACTCGACAATACCCTCAAAACAAAAGAAATCGCACATAAAAATTAACAAGTGTGTAGACCAATCGAAAATTCGCTCATTAAAATTAATAAATAAGATAAGAAAACTAAAAAAATCGAAAAATGAGAAATGTAGAAAATTTCAACAAACTATTAAAAAAATTTTGACCAAAATCAAAAACTCTAAGAGTTAGAACAAATAAAGAAATCAAAAATGCAGACCAAACTACTAAACTATAAGCAAAAATAAAAATAAAATTTCTGGTCTAAAAAAATAAAAATATGAAAAATCAAGCAAAAGAAAAATAATTTGCCATTTTCAGTCCCAAAAATAACTCTGGCTCGAAATAAATTGCCAACCAGAAACGCGAAAATGTTTAAAAAAAGATAAAGGACAAAAAATCCAAAACTCGAAATTTCAGGTTGAAATATAGGGCAGAAAATCAAAAACTCGGGCCTAAAAAGAAACAAATGCCGACCAAAAAATCGAAAATTTTAACAAAGAAATCGAAAATTTAAACCAAAATGAAGAAAAATTATTCAGTTATACAGAAACTGCAGATCAAAAATATAAATCCAGGCCTTACGATAAAAAATGCAAACAGAAAGATTGAATAATAAATAATAAACGTAAATACAGTGAAAAATATACAAAATTAAAGCATTATAATTATAAAATTTATTAAAATGTATTATTCATTCATTTTTTAAATGAAGTACATCATCTCATTGAGGGGTAACAAAATTACGAAAACGGCAATAACAGAATTTCTATGACAACTTCCATAAATGATATTACAAGTTTTCCTCATTGCTGAGGAAAATGACTGACTTCTGTATGGTAATGATGATTTCTATACTCGGCGCACCGAATCGGTGATATCATGGGTTTGTGCGATTTTCGCGTGATGTTCGCTGACTGGTCAGCGCTAACGCATGTGAAGCGTGTGTCACGCAGCCGAAATTTTTAATCAGGCCCGTTGTATGCCATGTGTTCTCATTTTTCTGCCATATTTAAATGTAGTGATTACGTTCTATCCTTAAATCAGCCTTTTTCAATTACAATTCATTAGGAAGTGGTAAATACCTAGTATTTGTGGGTTAAAGTAGAAAGATTTATATTTCCGGCACAGAACTAAAATGTGGCAAGGCTGTGTGAATCAGGCTTTTTATAACGTCTCGACGAACTATCACGAGGACGCGAGGTGAACGCAACGTGATCATACCACCTGGTCGGCGCGCCGTATAGCAAATGTAATAACATGTTCATTAATTTCCCCAAAAATACCCCTCGTATAAAATACCCACCCCAAAAAAAATACTCCATTGATTGAAGTTCCCCAAAATACACCCCAAGACAATAATTTACCCCCTTTTCTGGGAAAAAAACCCAATCTGGCAACACTGCATAAAAAGGCAGATGATTCTTGAGTTTTGAATGCAGACAACAGAAATTTGTCATCACCTATAGTTTAGAGAAGCAGTAACATTTGAAAAAATATGTCTACAATCTACACAAATAACTATTTTTTATTATAATAGTAAGCGGATCTACAATATGATTTTATTTTGTAGTCTGATTAATAACAAGGAAAATTCATGAACTGTGAACACGTGAAAATCAAAGCGAACTTATAAATGCCGAGAATTTGATGTTGACAGTTCGCGACTTTATTTCAATCTTAAAATGGATAACTTCGAAGCACTGGAAGCAAACGTTCCGGAAAATTCTTATTTCAAATTCTAAAAAAATTGGAAGTGTTTTCCCCAAAATCACAAAAGACCTAGGGTTTTGAACGAAGAGAGGGATTTAAAGGAAATGGTGGTTTGTACTACTAAGGGCGTTTCCAACCCACTAGTCTAGGGAGGTAATTAAAAAAAAAGATAAATAAACTGGTGCTTCCGCTCTCGTACACCTGTTCCATGAAATCTCCCTATCGTTTTCCAACGTTTTAAAGCGTTGGAAAAATTTACCCATTATATTATTTGTTTGGAATATGGGATATCGGTAATTTTTAACAATAAAAATTGTTAAGCGAAAAATTCTTAGGGGGGGGGGGGTAATTACCCCCCTTTGAAACCGCCACTGTGTACTACTGTTAATGATTATCCACAATATTATCTTAAGCAAATTACTCACATAGTAGATTTAGGTGCTTTCACTGAAGAACAGGTTTACGAAAAAATGGTTATTGATCTAACTGCAGAATACACACAAACTTCATCCAGATGACCAATTTAGACGTATGGAATTTTGCGAAAAAGTGGTAAAGGGATTACAAACACGCGGTAGCGGCAGATAACCAAGCAGTCAACGTTAATGTCACAATTTATAAATTCAACAAAAAAAGTGGTAAAGGTGAATAGAATGCCTGCTGCTAAATGATAGTGTATGCAGCCTAATATTATCTAGTATATTAGACGAGTCAACTAAATTATGCATCAGTTTATTAAGAGACCTTACGCTCGCATTTTGCCGCCGGGATTCAAGTAACTCAACATTAAACATTAACTGAGTAACGATTTATGATCTAAGCCTTCCAGTTTAAAGCATTTAAATTATAAAAATCTGCTTTCAATATTTCAAGGACTTAACATTGGTGTTGATTTTGAGGAAACCACACTAAGGAGGCATATAGGCATAATTCAGAGTGGACCATCTATCGGTTGCTTTTTGAACTATCGATTATTTCGGCTTTAGCTCGAATGACTTTGCCAATGTGCCAAATATTTAGTAAAAGGTTTGCGGTTTACGAAATGGTTAAGTTTACGCTCGAAGAAAATTGGGAAGTATTGAAAACTTACTTCCAAAATGGTGAGTCTTCAACCGAAACTGCAAGAAAAATGCGCACAAAATTCGGGAAAAATATAGCGCCTTACAGGCAGTTTGTGGATAAATTTGTGAAGCGTGTGCGTGAAAGTGGCTCGTTAATGGACAAAGCAACGCGTTCCTGTGCTCGTGCAGTGCGCTCAATCGAAAATATTGCTGCTGTTGCCGAAAGTGTGAGTGACAATCCATCATCAACTCAACACCACTCGCAGGAATTGAACATTTCTCACACGTCCCTTCAAAGAATTTTGACGAAAGACCTCGGTTTGAAGCCGTACAAAATTCAATTGGTGCAAGAGCTGAAGCCGCACGACCATCCGATGCGATTTCGGTTCGCCCAATGGGCCGAAGAACGCTTGATGGAAGACGAGCATTTTTATCGAAAAATCATATTTTCAGATGAAGCTCATTTCCACCTCGGTGGTTATGTCAATAAGGAAAACTGCCGCATTTGGGGCTCAGAAAATCCACACGTAATCATGGAAAAGTCACTGCACCCACAACGAGTGACTGTTTGGTGCGGTATGTGGTCCGGCGGCATCATTGGTCCGGTTTTCTTCGAAAAGGAAACAGCTACCGCCATAACCGTCAATGGTGAGCGCTATCGCAGCATGTTGGAAACAAATTTCTTTCCCCGAATGGAAGAGGAAGACATCGGCGGCATTTGGTTTCAGCAGGATGGCGCCACGTGCCACACAGCCAACGGTACAGTCGAACTTTTGCACGGTACGTTCGAAAATCGCATAATTAGCCGAAACGGCGATGTCAACTGGCCGCCTCGCAGCTGCGATTTGACCCCGTTGGACTATTTTTTTGTGGGGAGCCGTCAAGGATAAGTGCTACGCCAACCATCCAGAGACGATTGACGACCTAAAGCACGAGATTAAAGTCTTCGTTGCAGCCATTGAGACCAAACCATCGAAAATGTCATGAAAAATTGGGTCGACAGAATAGGCTACTGCAAAGCCAGGCGGGGAAGCCATATGAATGAAGTGGTCTTCCACTATTAAACCGCAATTTTGGGGCTATTCAATAAAAAAAAAATCGAAAAATATCCACCCGTCTTTTTTTTTATAGCAATTTTAAAATGCAACTTTTTCGTGGGACACCCTATACATTGTCTTCAAAATAACTGGATGTTGAAAATTAGTTGAATTCCGACAAATAAAGCCAAGAGATTTGAAAGAATCTTTGACAATAACTTCAATATGATAGTTAAAAGAAAATTTATAATCATAATAAACACCGAGATCTTTAAAGACTGTAACTCTTTCCATTGAAATTTAGTTAATGAGGTAGTTTTAGAAAAAAATGATTTTCAAAACCGTCACGAAGCTACTTAACATTATAGGTATATATACTTTTTCCGCTAGAAATTGAAAATCTACCTTCGAGGGGACTTTATTGAAGCCCATTGTGCGCTCGGATTTTTATTAGGCTCATGAGAAGAGGCTGGCCTTCTGCGGACGTCTAGAGTTGGCTTCGCTAATTGCATATTTGCCCCCATTTCTATGTTACATGAACTAAAATCACTTATTAACTAATATTGGAAATAATACAGTAATTGTAATGGATAATGCAGCATACCACTCAAGGCAACTGAACAGAATTCCTACCCTGGCTTCTAAGAAAAATGATATAGCAGAGTTTTGCATTCAGAATAATCTAATTTTTTCCCCCAATTCGAAAAAAAAAAGATTTCTTGACAATTATCAAAGCACGAAATTTGAAAAAGGACTATGTAGTTGATAAGATGGCAGAAGAATTTGGCCATCAAGTGTTGCGACTTCCTCCTTACTACTGTATATTAAATCGAATTGAGCTTGTATGGTCAACAGTAAAAAGTAATTTGCGGAAAAATAATACAAATCCCAAAATGAGCGAAGAAACAATTAAAATGATCCAACAAGAATTTAACAACATTCCAACTACCACGTGAAAGAACTGCATCAGTCATGTTATTAAAATTGAAAACGATTATACGACGCTTCAAGAACCAACTGTATGTTTCAATATTAATCTTCAGTGAAACTGAAAGTGAAAGTGATGTTTCAAGTTGTGCGGAGTAATATTTGTTTCTTTATGTAATTTTTGTCATATTTATTTATTTATTGTAATACTGCACACTTTTATATGTATAATTAAAATTGTCTCTTCCCATTACCCCAATAAAAATCCGAGCGAAAATACAATGGGCTGCAATAAATTCCCTTCGAAGCTAGATATTCAATTTCAAGCGGAAAAAGTATACCTACATGATTTAACATATTGTAAATGCAGAAATTAAATGACATTGTTGAATGTTTAATGATTTTTTTTTAATACAATAGTATATTGTATAAACGATTTGCTCCACTCGCCTACGGCTCGTTCCGCAAACATCGTTCTCGTGATTAATAGCCATTATATGCGAGTTTTACACAATACTTTGTTCACGAAAATTAAAATCAAAATCAAAATAAAAAAAACAAAAACAAAATCAAAATCAAAATTAAAATCGAAATTAAAGTTGTAATTACAATAACAATTGAAAAAATAAAAATAAAATCAGTATTAAGCAGGGTAAACAAAATATACAATCGCGTTCTGTGAATTAAAGCGCGAATTAGCGTGTTTAATAACCATATTAAATGCGTGCTTAAGAAATTGAGTGTACTCCATTAATGTTGCCCATAGAATTAAATAATGCGCACATTATAACATTTTCATGAACAAAATAATATTAACCAAAAATTAAGTCATCAACCTGATAAAATGCACTAATATCTCCAAAAAATAGTTTGAATAAATATTTGTTATAGTATATTAAGGAAAACATATAAATTAAGTACATCATGTTGAGAACGAATAAATTGTTTTTTTTAATTTTGTTTTATTTAAAGTATTCTACATAAAATGGGTTTATTTACATTTTTATAAATAAATAACAACATATATGTCAACTGCAATTATTTTACTGCTATTAGTGACAGTAAGGATAATTTGGGCACGAATGCGCATCTACTCCTGCGGGCAATTGAACAGCATGGCCATGTTGGCCGTAAGCTCCAGCGTATCCATGATGACCATAAACTCCAGCATAGGCGGCAGCCCCGTGGTGACCTATTAAGTAAATATTATTTAGTAAATATATCTTAATAATAATTAATAATAATGTATTGAGAGCGGTTTCATTATCGGTTAATAAATTCGTGTAGTTTTCGAGAATTTATTGCCGGATGTCAGTTCGACTTAAATGACATTTGTTGTTTAATTATTGGCCGAGGCCGAAATTCAAGAACAAATCTGCGAATTTATTAGATAATGAAAAATAAGCCCGAGGTGCATTCGATTAGATTATTTCGTGAATGGATGTTATACTTTGACGTTTGTTTAATTAATTCAAGGTTAACACAACTCCATATGTGTTTATATTCGGGTTGTTACAGGCGGCGGCGCACAGTGGGATGGGTGACTAGCGCGACAAAAGTAAAAAAATTGATACCGGCAAAAGACGAAATAAACATTGGAAATGTTCTTCTACGTACATTCAAATGCAGAAAACAATGTGCATGATAACGATTGTCCTTTAAGTGATAATTAATTTTTTAGTTGTTTCTATTTGACGTTATAATTTTCATATTTCATTGTTAATTTTATTCTAAATTTGGATATATTTTGTGATATATCGCAAGTTACCGCAAGTTACCGCGAGTTACCGCAGTTTGAACATGCTGAGAATTATGTGAAAATGTCTCAAGAAAGATGATATGAAAGCCGTTTTTCCACAAAAACCGGTAATTTTTTTGAACATCACAAAATATAGCCAAATTTAGAATAAAATTAATGATGAAATAAAAAAAATATAATGACAAATAAAAACAACTAAAAATATACTTATCACTTAAAGGACAATCGTTATCATGTACTTATTCCACAAAAAAAAAACGCAATTGTTTATATGAACTGTTACTAACTGTTTTCTGCATTTGAATATCTATACACTCCTTCATACCGACGCGTAAGTATTCAGGCAAGATGAGTATAGTCATTGTTGATTTTCACAGCAAGTGCATCTGCGACAGTTGACTTAACTGTCATTATGATTGAAGAAGTGTTGTAGAAAGAGGTTTCTAACATTTATTTCGTCTTTTGCGAGTATCAATTTTTTTACTTTTGTCGCGCTAGAATAGTCATCGGTCCCACTGTGCGATGGGTGTTTATTGCGATCATTTCTGACTGCTATGAAATACCAATGAAATTAGCACACGTCATGTGTCAAAAATGAACCAATCAAGTAACCCGAAAAACGGCGGTGCAATTACCCTTAGCGGTAAGTGCACTGGATAATCAAAATCGCCATGGTTACACCATGTTTATGCATAAACGAACATCGCCGTTGGGCAGTTTCTAAGTAAGCCGCTTTCGGACCTAAATACCAAAATTATTTCGTATTAGTATTTATCACTGCTCTTGGTCAATTACACTTGATAATTAATCCCTAAAGAAATCATGGCTATTATGATTAATTATTGGTTTAGTTTGACCGAATGGAGAAGTACTATTGACTCAAACTATAACATGACGCTATTTTTTACATTACGAGAGAAAAGTTTGAGTCTGTGTTGCTAAAGGTACCTTAACGTAACTCGTTGCCAAGGTGTTATTGGCATGATAACACTATAGGATAAAATAAAATAATATACCTGGTCCGAAAGCTCCTGATTCGGCGAGACCTTCACCATGGTAATCACCATCTCCGGTATAAGCTCCGCTGTTGAAGCCATGGTGGTTGTAAGCATCATGGTGACCGTAGTAATGACCATCATTGTGGGCATGATGATCTCCTAAGGCTCCAGATTCAGCAATACCTTCACCGTGGTAGTCTCCGTCCCCGATGTAAGCACCACTGTTTAAAGCCTCATGATGGTATACACCATGATGTCCGTTATCACCATGCCATTGGCCATCATCTTGACCACCATAATTGTATCCACTGGCATAATGTCCATTAGCTCCAGATTCGGCAATTCCTTCACCATGGTAATCTCCATCTCCGGTATAGGCCCCACTGTTTAAGTCGTGATGGTTATAAACATCATGATGGCCGTGCCATTGTCCATCGTCTTGACCATGGGCTCCATTCCATGCAGCAGCATGTCCATGCCAAGTAGCGCTGGAAGCAACTACTGCGCAAGCTAACACTGCCTAAAAAGTATTATTAATTATTAATTTGATATTTTTAAATTATTGGCGGCTTATTAAATTTTGGAGAGGAGACAACGGAAAATAAAAATTGCACAGAACAGTGTTTCAATATTTGTTTCCTTAATATGAGTAATTAGTGAACTATAGGGACAGTGAGCAAATTGTAAGAATATAAATAACTTAAATGAGTAAAATCACCTTTAAGTAGAAATCATCATTACTTCAAAAGATCTAATTATTTTTCTGTTAGTTTTATTTAAACAACTTTATTAATTTATTGCATTTCTTAAATCCTTGAAATTAAAATGTATTATACCATACAGAGGAAAAATTCAGATGTTCAAATGTTACGTAGAAGGATCTTCATTGGAAAATCACAAGTTTTCAGTTATTTACAATGTAGAAGTTTTAAAATTTTCAATGTAATATTTAAGGTTATTTTCAGTAGTAATATCCCAAGGACATTGATAATACGAAATAATTTAATAAGTTTCCGAAAGCACGTTGCTTAATAACTTAATTAATTGTTAGTTAAAAGCAACGTGTTTGAGGAAACCTGAATAATTATGAGTATTTATCAATGTCTGAGGGATATTAGGTTCGAACATTTTTCGCAAGTAAATTATTCAACATTATTTATTAAAAATACAATTATTAGCAGTTAGGGGTTCTCCGTGGCCGAAGGGGTTGGCACCCGCTTTAGGTGCGAGGCGTCGGCGTCGTTGGTACTCGTGCATCTTCATTGCCGAACCGTGAACGTGACATTTCGATGTAATGATTCTAACCATATTGAAAGTATTTATTTTGCTTAGCAACGTCATAATAGCGCGGCGATAAGCTCCCATAAGGTGATTTCAGTGTAAGTTTATGTTGATTAATTATTTTTGCACACCTGACTGAGAATTAAGCGATTTAATTGGATGCTTATTTCAGCAGGAAATGTTCAAAGAAAACCAAGGAAACTTTAACTAAACTGGTTATGGTCAGTTTTTAATGGATTCACTTTACAACCTCTAGTAACAGGGTGATCCTGATGTATAGCTTTACATTATGCTCACTATAAGTGGTTTACATGGAGATGAGACCCGGTTTCATTGCTATTTTGCCTCACTGACGAAGTCCCTATTTTGTATTCAAAATTATTTACAAGAATTTTGAACAAAATCGGAATTCATTTTTTATTGCTGTTTGTTGCATGGTAATGATTAAACTATCTAAAAAACGAATTAACCAAAGTTTTCGTTGCATTTTTAATTATATAAACAGTTTAATAAGTAGATAATTCTATCATTGTCATTAATAAACATTCTTGGATTGACGGGAATCCTACTTTTCGAAATTTAATTTAGGAGTCTAAAGTGAAAATATTGTTGTATGAGGCTTCAAAGAAAATCGTAAACTGAACCTGAAGAATTCATTATGTGGTAAAAAAATTATTGTAACCATTATTAATTTAAGAGAACTTATATTATATTAGTGTTTTAATTATAGTCGTATTAACTGCTCATAAGGCTTCATGATAAAAACAGTTCATACATTAAGAATATAAAAAAAATCGAACTTTTTATAGAAATGGAATTATCCGTTATGATTATCAACGACATATATTTGCTACTATTTTATAATTATATTATTAATTATAACCTGTTTAACATATTCATCATTTTGATATAACATTTAATAGGTTTTTTTTACTGCTCCATATAAACATGTTATAAAATTAAATTATTCTAAAATTTATACATACCAATTTTACAAACATGTTGTTAGTATGTGAACACTTTGAATAATGATATTGGTTTCGATTTCGGGTATTTATATGAACCTGCCTCGCCTTTCTTCATTCAGAAATTGAAACGTTGGTCCCCAAGTGCGAGGTTATTGTCAATGGTAAAACCGATAATAGTTGATAAATTGATAAAAAGTCAGCCTTGCTATCAAATATTTAACAATTTTCTTGGAAATTGGAATTTTATTTGGAATCCACCACAAGTATTTAAGTGTTTAAAGAATTATTGATTACTTCCTATACCGGGTGTAACTAAATTCTGGTAGACCACAAATATCATTTGGATTTTTACATATATCTTCATAAAATTTAGTGTCAATATTCGGACTTTTGAGAAAAAATCAATTTCCGGTTTAACCGAAAATGACCTTAACTTTTCTATTTCAAATAGACCACCCTATATATTTGTAAATAATTTAATCTGTCTCTAAATTATCAGATATATCACAAGTGACCTTTTGGTAGTTAGTTTTTTATTTAAATTTAAATTAAATTTACCAAAAAATCAAATTTATATTAAATTTAAGCAAAAAACGAAAAGGTCACTTGTGATATATCTCTAAACTCATAATTTAGAGACGAATTATATTATGTAAAAAATATATAGGGTGTTCTATTTAAAATAGAAAAGGTAAGGTCATTTCCGGTTAAGGTGAGAGTATGAAAGAAAAACTTGTTCCCTCGGCCAATCATTTAGGCTTAACTTCCATGATTATACCTAAATTTTAATATGATCTATAGAAATATACTGAAGGAAAAAAAGAAACACTATCAAATTCGTGAAATTTCGACCATTTTCAAACCGCCATAACTCGGCGTATTTTCAATCGATTTTGATCAATTTTTGAGGCCGAATAACTTTGAAATGTCTTCTTTAAAGTCATGCATGCGAAATTAAGCGTAAGCCCTTCCGCCCCCTCTAGCGCCCCTATTAAAGAAAAGTAAAAATATGGGTAATTTTCAAATAGCCATAACTCGGCTTATATCCAACCGATTTCGACGATCTTTTGAGAAATCAAAAGCAAAATGTGTCTTCTTTTAGCAGGTTTATCTCCCTCCAAACGAAAAAATAAAAAGACCACAAAGTCCACACCCATATCGTCGTAGGAAGTTGGACGTTTTTTTTGCCCAAATACGTGTTTTTCTTGTTCGGGGGTTGAAGGGTTTGAAAAGGGATCATTCCAATCTGAGTTTACCCCCTTAAAGTAGGGCTAAAATAAGATTTTTTTCCAGAAAGAATCATTAAATTAGATTGAAAAGTCGATGAGTTATGTGCGAAAAAATCCACTTTTTTTCAAACACCCATAACTTAGTGCCAAATCGTCGTAGGAACTACGTTCTTCGAGTCCTGCATAGGGAGTTGATCAATTTTTAATGCCTTTATGGTGGATCAAAAGTAACCCTTCGGAGTCGTGGAACTTTGTGCATACCAAAACTGGTACCTCAAGAATACCTGCTCAAATGCATGATGGCAATACAACTTATAGCAAACCAGATAATATTGTAAATTCCTTCGCTACTGCGTTCTCTAATATTTATTCTATGACCACTAATGTTAATCATTCTCAATCATACTCAAATAGTAACTATTTTGATGTGTCGCAGGAAACTGATATCTTATCTGCTATTAAAAAGCTTAAAAATAATAATACGTCCGGTGACGATCAACTTCCTAGCTTTTTTATTAAAGACTGCAGATACATATTTGCTAAACCCTTATTGTTGATAATTAATCTAGCTGTTCGGACGGACACTTTTCCAGAATTGTGGAAACGTGCGCGATTGATTCCTGTATATAAAAAGGGTGACAAGTCCAGTATTAGTAATTATAGACCGTTAGCTATTTTATCAAATTTTGCTAAGATATTTGAACAAGTACTATATATGACACTGTATAACCATATATGATCTTCAATTTCTTTACATCAACATGGCTTTATGAAGGGTCGGTCCACAGTTACTAATCTTGCAATTGTCACCCAATATATTAGTGAGGAACTAGAAAAGCGAAATCAGACTGATGTAATATATACAGACTTTTCCCGAGCATTTGATTGCGTAAATCATACAATTTTATTAAATAAACTTGCAACGTTTGGGCTTGGTCAACGTACAGTGAACCTGTTTAAATCTTATCTCTCATCTCGAAGTAATTATGTATACTATAATGGACACAAGTCTTACGAATTCATTTCAACATCTGGGGTGCCTCAAGATTCTAATCTTGGTCCCCTCTTATTTGTGATCTTCATTAACGACCTTATTGATTCCTTAACTTGCAACGTTTTAGCGTATGCGGATGATTTAAAAATATTTTCCAATATTAGTAATCTGCATGATTCAATTAAATTGCAAGAAAATCTTGACCTTATAGATAGGTGGTGTCGTCATAATAAACTTAACTTAAATGCAAATAAATGTGTTACTGTCACTTATGATCACACTCGCATGCAATGTCGGAACTATCACTATAATATAAATGGCAAACCTTTGCAAAAACTTACTGAAGTTAAAGACTTGGGCGTACTCTTCGATAGTCAAGTCACTTTCAAACAACATATTCATTCGGTATGTACATCAGGTTCAAAGATGTTGGGATTTATTATGCGTACAAGTAAATATTTTAACAACTGTGACGTAATTAAGTGTCTGTACTATGCGTTTGTTCGTAGTCGTTTAGAATACGCCTCTTTAATTTGGAACCCTCACTATACAAATCTATCACTATTATTAGGGAAAGTACAACGCAGGTGCTTAAAATTTCTATCTTTTAAATCTGATGGGTCTTACCCAGAAAGAGGGATTTATTATGAACTTACTTTTACGACATGACATCGAGTCGTTATCGAAACGTAGAGAATTAACAAGCGCTAAGTACATGGACAAGCTAATTCATAACGCGGTAGATTGTCCGGATCTTCTGGCAAAAGTTAACTTTTATGTACCACGATTAGCATCACGGCAAAATCAAACATTTTACACTCCAACGTCTAGAACCATAACTCTGCAAAAATCACCTATCTTCAGCATGAGCAGAAATGCAAATAAGATGTTTCATGAAATTTTTGTATAATGGGGATTTCTTCCTAGTGATTATTATTTAATATTAATTGAATATTAATTTTAAAGTTATATACATATTTTGTAAGTTATATTGTCCAGTAATTGGTGTACACTGTTGGGCAATAAAGTTATTATTATTATTATTATTATTATCAAGTCGACAAACTCCATAGACATCGTCAAAGTTGGACAAGGTTTCCAGAAAAAACATTTTTTTTCACAGGGGTACTAGAGGGGGCGGAATGGGTTACGCTTAAGTTCGCATGCATGACTTTAAAGAAGACACTTTAAAGTTTTTCGCCCTCAAAGATTCATCAAAATCGATTTAAAATACGCCGAGTTATGTCGGTTTGAAAATGGTCGAAATTTCACGAATTTTAAGTGTTTCATTTTTTTTCCACCAGTGTAGTTTCTACTTTGAAAATATTGTGGACGTCAATTAACACTACACCGCCCTTTGATTAATGCCTTTTTATTAACTTTGCTTTGTGCAGTAGTATTAGTAAGTTAATATTGTTAGGCGATTTTATGCCTGTGATCTGACTGTCTGAGGAATAAAATGGTGAACAGTGAGACGTTGGAAACGTGAGACATTAAATTGGTGTAACTAATCTTGATTAATTGGCTAGACGATTTAGAGCTCGGTCTATCACAAATTATTAATATTAAGCAAATTAATCTAACAATAAGTGATTAATACATGCACCTTGTTCTGGTCACTAAGAATTTCTATAATACTGTATTACGATACAAGATCGGTAGGTGCGTTCATACAGTCGAGAAAATATTCTTTTTCTCTAATTTTTGAGACTGATTAGCACATACTGATAGAGTATCGTATACCATTTTCTGCACGATCATTTGAAATTAAATTTGAATATAATATTTGTTATTTATGATTGGGTCGGTGGAGAACATTCGAAGTCAGGGTTGCAATGGATTTTTGGAAACATTAAAGTTATGTGACAGATTTGACATATTATAATATATTGGATGTGGAAGAAGTGGATAGTGGCAAAATGGAGAAGAGGACATATGGGACAGAGTATAGTTTTTCCGCTTGAAATTGAAAATCTACCTTCGAAGGGACTTTATTGCAGCCCATTGTGCGCTCGAATTTTTATTTGGGTAATGGGAAGAGACTGGCCGTCCAGAGCTGGCTTCGCAGTACGTGCGAAAATAAGAAAGATACATTATCAAAAAAATACATATATTGTATCATATACACAATAAAATTCATTACATTCCTATTTTAATAATACATGTAAAAGAGTAATTTTAATTATTGTAGTAAAATGTAATAAGTATAATAACACTATTTTAGATGATTTTAGTTCATGTAACATGGAAATGGGGCCAAATATGCAATTAGCGAAGCCACTCTGGACGTCCGCAGACGGCCAGCCTCTTCTCATGACCGTAATAAAAATCCGAGCGCACAATGGGCTGCAATAAAGTCCCTTCGAAGGTAAATTTTCAATTTCAAGCGGAAAAAGTATAGAACATCATTTTACACAGGTGAAATCCGCTCTCAGCTTGCTGTCAAACTTATATGTATGTTCCTCAATATTGAGTACACTATTTTAATATAATTGCACCTAATAATTGTAAGCAGACGTAAAGATTAAATAAATATAATAATAACGAGAATATTGAAATTGAAGAAGGGGGATGAGCTTGGTATTCGCAACAACTCCCACTCAAATCGCGCAAACACTAAGAAATGACATATTTACTTACCGCATAAGTACCTTTTTGAATATTTTAGTATTGTATTTATCGTTGTTATGGTAAAAACAGAACAGTGTGGGATGGTCAACTTCCCATGTCTGTAAACAATATCGACAAATCAAGAAAAAGGCACGATCGTGCAAAAAACAAATAAACGGTTGTCAAGATCAAGAAGGCCAAGAAATTATAATTACTGAATTATTTCGACTAAAGATGGGTTAACAAAGCTGTACTTCTGATAGAATTTTCATCAATTTGATTTTATTTCGGACTAATTTGACTAACTAGCGGATCTTCAGCGGAGAAACATCACGAAGCTACTTAACATTACAGGTATATACCTGATTTAACATATTGTAAATGCAGAATATTAAACTATGACATTGTTGAATGTTTAATGATTTTTTTAATACTAAATAATATTAACCAAATGTTAAGTCAACAACCTGATAAAATGGACTAATATCTCCAAAAATTATTTTGAATAAATATTTGTTATATTATATGTAATAAAGGAAAACATATAAATTATAGTATATTACGACACAAGTTCGGTAAGTGCTCTCTAACAGGTCGAGAAAATTTTAAAAATACGAGGCCCGTAGGGTCGAGTATTTGTAATTTTCGAGACCTGTTTGAATGCACCTAACGAACCGAGTGTTGTATAGTATTTTTTGCGCTACCGATTTAAAATAGTTATAAAAACAGTAAAAAAATAGTTCAAAACGACTTTTATAATGAAAAATCGCTGCTCTTTTATCTAGCCCATAACGGTACTAGGACTGTCATGACTCAGAACAGGCTTGTTATTTTGTGAGTTTCCTAGCAACCGAAATTAGTCCGGGAAAGCCATTCGAACGTGACTAAATACACACACCGTAAGCATAGCAATATAGAACGGTAGCGTAAAAAGTATATTATCATAAGTTGAGAACGAATAAATTGTTTTTTTTAGGTTTGTTTTATTTAAAGTATTCTACATAAAATGGGTTTATTTACATTTTTATAAATAAATATATCAACATATGTGTCAACTGCAATTATTTTACTGCTATTAGTGACAGTAAGGATAATTTGGGCACGAATGGGCATCTACTCCAGCGGGCAATTGAACAGCATGGCCTTGTTGGCCATAAGCTCCAGCGTATCCATGATGACCATAAACTCCAGCATAGGCGGCAGCTCCATGGTGAGCTATTAAGTAAATATTATTAGGTAAATATATCTTAATAATAATAAAAAATAATGTATCAAGAGCGGTTTCATTGTCGGTTAATAAATTCGTGTAGTTTTCGAGAATTCATTGCCGGATGACAGTTCGACTTAAATGACATTTGTTAAACAACATTTATTGGCCGAGGCCGAAATTTAAGAACCAATCTGCGAATTTATTAGATAATGAAAAGTAAGTCCGAGGTGCATCCGATTAGATTATTTCGTGAATGAAAATTTTACTTTGACGTTTGTTTAATTAATCCAAGGTTAACATTATTTCATATGTGTTTATATTCGGGTTGTTACAGGCGTGGGACAGTTCTTACAAAAGTAAAAAAAATGATACCCGCAAAAGACGAAATAAGTGTTTTTTTTTTCTTTCTACGTACATATTCAAATGCAGAAAACATTTAGTAAATGTGCATATAAATAATTTAGATTTTTTTGTGCAATAAGTACATGATAACGATTGTCTTTTAAGTGATAATTACTTTTTTCTACGGCCATGTTATAATTTATTCATAACGATTCAGAAATTTGAATCATTATGACCATCATATTGATTAAAATTTTCATAATGCAACGAGCTACAAATAATTTCGAAAATTAAATAGCATCGCGTCAGCATTGGCCGATCAGTTGTCACTTTGACATAATAGTCGTAACCAGTCAAAATAATTTTCTTCAAAATTATAAAATGGGTGAGTCACGGCGACAGTGGGATTCAGTTAACACCACTTGATATACTGGAAAAGGCAAAAGAAGCCTGCGATAATTTACTTCCAACAAAATCCAGGAAGTACTATGAAAAAGCATATAAATTATTGACGGATTGGCAATATAAAACAATTTCTACAGTTGTACAGGAATTACTATTATTAATTTTGTTAATCCTGAAAAGAAAAATTCTATTTAATTGTCTATTTATGTTACTATTGCCAATATTTGTTAATTGCTTATCTATTATCTATTTAATAAACTAGTTTATACATTTTCATAAAAATATTTTTTCTTGCATTTTCTTTTACGATTTACCCGAAGAACACAGTAAAAATAAATAAAAATCTATATGGCCGTAGAAAAAGTAATGTATACAACTCCCACATTATGACTTATTAATGCATTCGTACTCATGCATTAATAAGTGTCATAATGTGGTCGTTGCATAATATACTATTTTAGTTGTTTCCTTTTGACGTTATAATTTTCTTATTTCATTGTTAATTTTGACTAAATTTGGATATATTCTGTGATATATCGCAAGTTACCGCAGTTCGAACATGCTGAGAATTATGTGAAAATGTCTCAAGAAAGATGATATGAAAGCCGGTATTCTGCAAAAACCGGTAATTTTTTTGTACATCACAAAATATATCCAAATTTATAATAAAATTAACGATGAAATAAAAAAATTATATTGACAAATAAAAACAACTAAAAAAATACTTATCACTTAAAGGACAATCGTTATCATGTACTTATTGTACAAAAAAAATCGCAATTGTTTATATGAACTTTTACTAACTGTTTTCTGCATTTGAATATGTATACGCTCCTTCATACCGACGCGTAAGTATTCAGGCGAGATGAGTATAGTCATTGTTGATTTTCACAGCAAGTGTATCTGCGACAGGTGACTTAACTGCCATTATGATTGAAGAAGTGTTGTAGAAAGAGGTTTCTCCACGACCACCATAGAATTTAAGCATTCTGAAATCCATTTTGATTATAGAACGTACACATTCTCACTCTTGTTATGGAACAAAACACTATGCGCTTATGCGTTTTGCATGTAATTCATTCCATAACAAGGGATAGAATGAATATTCTCACATCGTTTCGAATAAAACAATTAGCCTTGGATATCACAATTGTCAAAATACTATAAACATAACCACAAACGTGATAAAACGTAAGTTCTTTGTGTTCATTATTTTATTAGTCTATTTTATCTGGTCGAGGAGAAAGTATAGTCTGATACTCGGTAAGAATGGAAATTCAGATGCTCGTGGTTCCTCGCGCTCGCCTCACGGCTCGCGCTCGAAATATTCCACTCGCATCGAATTTCCATTCTAACCTTGTTACAGAATATACTATTCCAACATTTATTTCCTCTTTTGCGAGTATCATTTTTTTTTACTTTTGTCGCGCTAGAATAGTCATCGGTCCCACTGTGCGACGGGTGTTTATTGCAATAATTTCTGACTGTTATGAAATACTAATGAAATTAGCACACGTCATGTGTCAAAAATGAACCAATCAAGTAACCCGAAAAACGGCGGTGCAATTACCCTTAGCGGTAAGTGCACTGGATAATCAAAATCGCCATGGTTACACCATGTTTATGCATAAACGAACACCGCCGTTGGGCAGTTTCTAAGTAAGCCGCA
The DNA here is from genome assembly GCA_910593695.2 of Ocypus olens. Lineage (NCBI taxonomy): Eukaryota > Metazoa > Arthropoda > Insecta > Coleoptera > Staphylinidae > Ocypus > Ocypus olens. The sequence continues at coordinate 30,434,504 of OU343047.1, forward strand.
TTTGGACCTGAATACCAAAATTATTTCGTATTAGTAATTATCACTGCTCTTGGGAAATTACACTTGATAATTAATCCCTAAAGAAATAATCGCTATCATGATTAATTATTGGTTTAGTTTGACCGAATGGAGAAGTACTATTGACTCAAACTACGACATGACGCTATTTTTTACATTACGAGAAAAAAGTTTGAAATTCTTATTTCTGCATTGTTAAAGGTACCTTAACGTAACTCGCTGCTAAGGTGTTATTGGCATGATAACACTAAAGGATACAATAAAATAATATACCTGGTCCGAAAGCTCCTGATTCGGCGAGACCTTCACCATGGTAATCACCATCTCCGGTATAAGCTCCGCTGTTCAATCCATGGTGGTTGTAAGCATCATGGTGGCCGTAGTAATGGCCATCATTGTGGGCATGATGATCTCCTAAGGCTCCAGATTCAGCAATACCTTCACCGTGGTAGTCTCCATCCCCGATGTAAGCACCACTGTTTAATGCCTCATGATGGTATACACCATGATGTCCGTTATCACCATGCCATTGGCCATCATCTTGACCACCATAATTGTATCCACTGGCATAATGACCATTAGCTCCAGATTCGGCAATTCCTTCGCCATGGTAATCTCCATCTCCAGTATAGGCTCCACTGTTTAAGTCGTGATGGTTATAAACATCATGATGGCCGTGCCATTGTCCATCGTCTTGACCATGGGCTCCATTCCATGCAGCAGCATGTCCATGCCAAGTAGCGCTGGAAGCAACTACTGCGCAAGCTAACACTGCCTAAATAGTGTTAGGTAATTATTAATTTGATATTTTTAAATTATTGGCGACTTATTAAATTTTGGAGAGGAGACAACGAAAAACAAAAATTGTACAGAACAGTGTTTCAAAATTTGTTTCCTTAATATTAGTAATTGGTGAATTATAGGTACAGTGAGCAAATTGTAAGACTATAAATAACTTAAATTGTACAAACAGTTTAATAAGTAGATAATTCTATCAATGTCATTAATAATTGTAATTTCATGAACATTCTTGGATTGATGGGGACCCTACTTTTCGAAATTTAATTTAGGAGTCTAAAGTGAAAATATTGATGTTGTATGAGGCTTCAAAGAGAATCTTAAACTGAATCCAAAGAATTCATTATGTGGTAAAAGAATTATTGTAACCATTATTAATTTAAGAGAACTCATATTATATTAGTGTTTTAATTATAGTCGTATTAACTGCTTATAAGGCTTCATGATAAAAACAGTTCGTATATTAACAATATAAAAAAATCGAACTTTTTATAGAAATGGAATTATCCCTTATGATTATCAACGACATATATTTGCTACAATTTTTTAAATTATATTATTAATTATAACCTGTTTAACATATTCATAATTTTTCATATAACATTTAAAAGGTTTTTTTTACTGTTCCATATAAACATGACATACAATTAAATTATTCTAAAATTTATACATACCAATTTTACAAACATGTTGTTAGTATGTGAATACTTGGAATAATGATATTGGTTTCGATTTCGGATATTTATATGAACGTGCCTCGCCTTTCTTCATTCAGAAATTGCAACGTCGGTCCCCAAGTGCGAGGTTATTGTCAATGGTAAAACCGATAATAGTTGATAAATTGATTAAAAGTCAGCCTTGCTATTAAGTATTTAACAATTTTCTTAAATTTCATTTGGAATCCACCACAAGAATTTAAGTGGTTAAAGAATTAGTGATTACCTATACCGGGTGTAACTGAATTCTGGTTGACCTCAAATATCATTTGGATTTTTACATATATCTTCATAAAATTTAGCATAGAGTTTTTGGAGAATAAAGTGTGTCAATATGCGGACTTTTGAGAAAAAAATCCACTTTCGGTTTAACCGAAAATTACCTTAACTTTTCTATTTCAAATGGAACACCCTATATATTTTGACATAATTTAATCCGTTTCTTTATTATAAGTTTAGGGATATATCACAAGTGACCTTTTGATAGTTAGTTTTTTATTTAAATTTAAATTAAATTTACCAAAAAATCAAATTTATATTAAATAAATTAAATATTAAAGCAAACAACGAAAAGGTCACTTATGATACATCTATGAACTCAGAATTCAGAGACGAATTGAATTATGTAAAAATATACAGGGTATTCTATTTAAAATAGAAAAGTTTAGGTCATTTCCGGTTAAACCGAAAATATTGACATATTGACATACTTTATTTCTATACTAAACTTCATAAAGATATATGCAAAAATTGCAAATTATATTTGAGTTCTATCCTTCGCATTTTTACATATATCTTTATGAAATTTAATTTAGTGTTTTAAGGGCATAAAGCATACCGACATATGGATTTTCAATAAAAATTACACTTTCGGTTTAACCGAAAATTACCTTAACTTTTCTATTTCAAATGGAACACCCTATGTATTTTTACATAATTTAATTCATGTCTAAATTTTGAGTTCATAGATCATATCATAAGTGACCTTTTGGTCGTTTGTTTTTGTTTAAATTTAATTTAATTTAATTTAAATTTAAATAAAAAACTACCAAAAGGTCACTTGTTATATATCTCTTAACTCATAATTTAGAGACGAATTAAATTATATAAACATATATAGGGTTTTCTATTTAAGGTCATTTCCGGCTAAGGTAAGAAGTACGGAAGTTTGTTTTTGTTTAAATTTAATTTAATTTAATTTAAATTTAAATAAAAAACTACCAAAAGGTCACTTGTTATATATCTCTTAACTCATAATTTAGAGACGAATTAAATTATATAAAAATATATAGGGTTTTCTATTTAAGGTCATTTCCGGCTAAGGTAAGAAGTACGGAAGAAAAACTTGTTCCCTCGGTCAATCATTTAGTGAGATATCGCTTCACTTCTATGAGGTATATTCTAGTGATGGATAAGATCGATCAAAAAAGATCGAGTACTCGATCTTTGCAAATGATCGAGCCTCTCGATCTTTTCAAGTCGCTCGATCTTTTGATCGATCAACGCTGATCGATCATCGCCGCTCGATCATTTGACCGATCAACGCCTCTCGATCATTTGATCGATCAACGCCACTCGATCTTTTGATCGATCAACGCGGCTCGATCTTCTTACGCCGCTCGATCTTCACAAGCCGCTCAAGCAGATCGAGCTAAAGATCGAGCGGCTCGATACATCAACTGATCGATCGCCGATTGATCGATCTTTGAGATATTCGATCTTGCCCATCACTAGTATATTCCCTCAGCTAAATGAATGAATGAAATGATTTATCAATTTGTAATTCTCAACAGTAATATAACGAGTGCCTATGATTTTGCCGGCAATTATTAGCGGCAGGATCACGATTGCTTGTTGCGACGAAAATCGGCACGACTGCGAATCGGCACTTTGTAATTGATAAATTACCGTACGGTTTTCACCAATCGTAAGCGGCCCATTATAAATATACCGGGTGTCTCAGACCACCCGTACCAGCCTTTTATTTCGTCAACGCTTGGTCGAATGTGACTGGGACAAAAAAATGTATTACCAAAGTGAACCCAAGGAATCCATTGATTTATTATTTTACCGGAATAATCCGGAAGTACCCGGAACCGGAAGTAACTTTAAAATTTCAAATGGCAACATAGGTCGAGTATGGTATTAGTTGATAGGTCTTTTTAAAAGAAACAACTTTAATTAAAATGTTTTTTTTTAATACTTTGCATATTTACGAAAATAAACGAAAAAAACTAAATTGAAAATTAGTTATCCATTCAACACTCAATTTCCTCAAGTAGGCTTTGCTTTTTTGCTAAGTCAAAATCATTGACGTTCGTGAATATTTGAAGTAAAATAAATTATTATTATCAAAGTATTGAATGTGTCAACATGGTTTTTACAAACCTCGAAGGTTTTGATATGCTGATAATATTAGGTGAATGCGGCCAAAACTATCGTGCTGCTGAGCGATGCCCTCAACGAGCCAATCAGTCAATAAAATGCTTTTCGGCGCCTTGCAAAACGGGTTAAGACAACTGGTAAGCTACAGCCCAGCCACAACAAAGGTTGCAGACATTGCTCTGGACCCGAACATCTCGACTAGAAGAACGGAAATTGATGCTGGTCGCTCCACTGCTTGGAGACTTTTAAAAACAAACAAATTCCATCCATACCATATATCTCTACACCAGAAACTTGAAGAGCGGGATTTTCAAGATAGGTTTAATTTTTGTGAATGGTTGCCTCATAAAAATTATAATTTCCATCACAAAATTTTATGGGCAGATGAGGCGACATTCAAAAGCAACGGAGTTGTTAATTTACATAATGCTCACTACTGGAGTAATGAAAACCCTCATTGGTTAAGAGAAGTTGATAATCAGCACGTGTGGACCCTTAATGTTTGTTGTGGTATTTTAGGAAACCAAATAATTGGTCCGCATTTTTTCGATGGTTTATTAAACGGAGCTAAATACGCTGATTTTTTAGAAATTAATCTTATTGACTTTCTAGGAGACCTTCCTTATGCGACACGTTTAAGAGTCACGTTTAAGAGTCAAACTCGTCAAACCGTTGATCGCCTTTTCCCTAGTCGATGGATTGGAAGGCTAGGTCCATTTCCATGGCCACCTCGTTCTCCTGACATAACGCCTTCTGACTTATTCTAGTTGGGACGTATCAAAGACCTAATCTATAAAGAGCTTCCAACCACGAGGGATAATATGAAGGAGAGGACACGAAATGTCTGCCGTTCACTTAGTAAAGATGAGATACTACGGGCCCTCAACGACGTTCGAAATCAGCTACAAAGATGCATTGATCAAGAAGGAAGGCAATATGTACATACCATAAATAATTGAATAGTTGTTTTAGTTATCATTTTCTTAACTTCCAAACTCTTATTTGAATTGTTGAATAAAATGCTTTCAAACAATTGGTATCTTTTTAATTATCGTGCATATGCAAAATATTAAAAAAACAATTTAATAAAAGTTGTTTATTCTAAAAAGACCTATCAATTAATACCATACTCGACCTATGTTGCCATTTAAAATTTAAAAGTTACTTCCAGTTGCGGGTACTTTCGGCTTATTCCGGTAAAAAATAAATTCATCAAAAGATTCCTTGGGTTCACTTTGGTAATAAAATTTTGTCCCAGTCACATTCGACCAAGCGTTGTCGAAATAATAGGCTGGTACGGGTGGTCTGAGACACCCGGTAGCATATATAAATGTAAAATGTAATGCATAAGTTGTAATATTATTATAACTTATGTACCACGCTATATATTATTTACTTATTAGCCAATTACAATTAACGTTCGCTGAGTCCCCCTTCATTCGGCTGTTCATCTTTAAATTTCAAATGTGACAGTGACATTTAAATATCAGATTACAACTTATTGGTTAAAACTATAACCGACATAATAAACTCGCCATGCCTTATTATTACTTTCTTCGCAATGGTATCTTAGCAGATTAATACTTCAGAACGAGTACAACGATGTTAATTTGTTCAATCAATACATTATTCGACGAAAAATTGTTCGAACGGCAATTTGTTTGTTAAGTTAGTAGTCGTCCTACATTGCCATTACTGGGCAATTTTATATAAATTTAAACGTCACCCTGACAAGGTTCAGTTTCAATATGTCTTTATTTTAAGCGAATAAATGTAAGGTCGAAGGTAAAGTATAGTACACGACGCGGGTTGTAACGCAATTACACGGCTCGTAGGCAATGTCTTTCACTTGCGCGTAATTTGCTACTTACAACTCTAGTTATGTTATATACTATTACAATAATTATTGTTAAAACATATTAAATTTTGAATTTAGTTTTAAGACATTTTCTAATTTCTAAATTTAACATAACAACAACTGAGTGGGATAAAGGGCATTGTTTTATTTTCTGACTCTGTATTATGTAGTTAGAAAAAGTGCACATAATAATAATTATTATTGTTATATAACTGAACTAATACTAACGTAACTGAATACTTACATTGAGGTAATATCTATCCTGAAACTCCAATAAATAAATCAAGTTCGAGTCGATCCTTTGGAACGACACATTATGTATGTGCTGCACGTATATTCACGATTCTATCATTCCGCTCTAATGTTCATCTGATAAATGTCGGTGCAATTGAAAACAGACTCTGGATGCACTTGCGATGAATATTAATAATACGGAAGCATTGTGGTTTCGTAAGCTTAAATATCGCATGCAAATAATTTTCGAAATGAATCCTACATAATTGGATCAAAAGTGTGAACATGCTTCCGACAGGGATCGATGCATTTGCAAATAATTAATTTACATTAAATTAATTCTTCTTACTAAATAGAATCATTCATATATGTAAATACCACAGAGTGTAAATTAGTAAATCGCATAATCTAGTCTATTTTAACTACGTTTTTTAGTGAAGTAAGCCGACAAAATTGCAAACAAGTTGTACAGGGTGTCTGCTTAATCATTCGAAACATGAGAATCTCTATTATTACGAGAGGTTTGGTTAAATGAGACGAAATGTCTCCCATAAATACATTTTAGATAGTAGCAAATCAATCAACTTTTCTCAAAATAATTCAAACATTTGATTGCGGTAACGATGAACATATCGTTAGGTACAAATAACAATTACATAATAGTACATTATTATACAAGTTTAATAAGAGGGTATATTGTGGCACGAGTGGGATTGAATGTAACGAGTGCCCCACAATGCCTTTTATTAAACAAGAATAATATACTATTTTTTTCTACTTTGGTTTTAGTTAAGGAATTATTTCTAAAATAAAATATATACTTAAACCTAGTGAGTTTTATCTTTTAACATTTGGCAGCACTAAAAACATTTGATTCTTTCAAACGAATTTAATATTTGACATACATATTTCTACGGCGATTTCAATAGTTAATTTTAAAACATTTTAAATCAAGAATATTACTTACACACCTCCAAAAGGGTGCGTTAAACACATAAGTTGTAACCAATTTAAGCTTATAGACTAATGCAACGTACGCCGAAATGTTTACCGAAATTTAAGGTTATGTTTGCATTTGTTTCTCGTTCCTCGTGTCAGGCATCGATCGAATCAAGCGGCTCTTTTTCGCCGCGAATGAAACATGCATTATACTGTCGCTGTTTCTTCCGTGATATTCGTTTTGCAAACAAAGTGATAATACATATAATAAATTACAAGCTTGCCTCTGTGTATGTTGTGTTGCCTAAACGTCGTCACCGAGAGCCAAGCGAATTCATGCGTCCGGCCATTGTCACAGAGTTCCTACATTTTCCACGTGGATAAAAAGTGAACAATATGACGCCTCCGTTTTCTTTAACCTTAGTGGTACTGGTGGCGAACTCCCCAATATGCTTTCGAACATTCAGTGTGTAACGCATTTAACGGTTCCAATTATCCTATGAATGAACGGCAATTTTACATTTTGATGTCGACATATGTCACGTTTAAGTACTGCCAATCGCAACAACTAAAATGTTACTACAAATAATGAGCAAAACTGTAAAATAAAAAATCTCAATATTAAACTGATTTTGATATAACAAAAGGTCGATTGTTAAACCAAAGTAGAAAAAATGAGTTGTTGCCCTAATAAAAGGGTGGCTACAAGAATATTAAAAAAAATGGTGAAGTGGCCATCATGTTACTTTCTCCGATGGTATCATCATTTATGTTTACACTTTCATGGTTTATTTTCTATTTAAATCATATTTTAAATATACATCGAGCGTTTTGTAGACTCGCATGAAACTGACGTTTAAAACGTCAAAATTATGGAAGATGGAAAAATTATACTTCAAATTGAAAAACTCAGTTTACTTAAAAACTAAAGAGATTTCGAAAACAACTTATTCTTTATAAGTTGTTAATTTTGGCATTTTCTACAATTATTATTAACATTGCTGTAACTATTATCGTTTCATAATTATAAACCAAAAATGAAAAAAAAAAAATTCTCGAATAACAATGACTTTATGAAAAATGTTTTCGAACAACATTATCTCATTTCTTTATTGTCTTCAATATTTGTTTAAATGTTTTTGTGATATTTTTCATATTTAGAAATACCCACTTCCGGTGTACAAAATTTTACCAAAAGCTTTTCAGTTGTTCGGATTATCAAATAAGATGTATGTTCAAAGTTTCATATCAATTGCTCTATTAGTTTTTGAGATACAGCGCGCACAGACACACACACACAGACACATTTTTTTTCAGAAATTGTTGAAATGGCATCTAGGGACCCCAAAATGAATATTTCCGTAAAAAAAATTTTTGAAAAATAAATCACGATCACAATACTTTCTCGTACTTCGTAACGGAGAAAGTAAAAAATTAATTATTTTTTAAAATTATTTTCTGAAACTAGACCTATTTATGAAGACAGTATAGTATATTCTGTAACAAGGTTAGAATGGAAATTCGATGCGAGTGAAATATTTCGATCGCGAGCCGTGAGGCGAGCGCGAGGAACCACGAGCATCTGAATTTCCATTCTTACCGAGTATCAGACTATACTTTCTCCTCGACCAGATAAAATAGACTGATAAAATATTGAACACAAAGAACTTACGTTTTATTATCACGTTTGTGGTTATGTTTACAGTATTTTGACAATTGTGATATCCAAGGCTAATTGTTTTATTCGAAACGATGTGAGAATATTCATTCTATCCCTTGTTATGGAATGAATTACATGCAAAACGCATAAGCGCATAGTGTTTTGTTCCATAACAAGAGTGAGAATGTGTAAGTTCTATAATCAAAATTGATTTCAGAATGCTTAAATTTTATGGTGGTCGTGGAGAAATACTATTCCCACATTTTTATTCGCAGTGTAAGGGGTCGAGAATCATCCCCAAAGTGAGCTATGGCCGGGCGGAACTGCCGCGGCCCGCCCTTGGTTTTCGCTCTCCTAAAAAGTAGCATTTGTTTTATTGATGTTCCTTTTTCTTTAGTCCAATGAGAGATATCAAGTTATTTTATTTTAATTTGTTCATGGCGACGTTAAGATCATCGGGTGATAAGCGAGAATTTCAAACTATAACATAAATCAAGTTTTGGTCTTACAAGCATGTCAGGCTAGGCTCGATTTTTCAAACAGCTATAAAATCAGTTTAAAAAAAGAATAATAAAATTATCACCAGTTATTAAGATTAGCTATCAGCATAACCATACAAAATTGCAAGTCAGTTGGATGGACGGTTTCAGAGAAAAAGAAACATGTAAATGCATAATAATGCATGTAGTGACCCCCTTAAGTACGAACAATAATTGTAACATGAATTAATATATTTAGAATAAGGATAATACAATTTAAAATAAATTCTCAAGCAAATGACTATGCTGAACAATTAGCCCAGTCTATCATAAAAATTGTTATTTACATTCGCAAGTATCCTGGGATTCGTATTTCTGCAGGCGTCTGTTATCCGTTGTGTAAAATTTCCTGATATTTTCAAAATTATGAATTTTGTTTTTATAGTCGACCATAAAAAAGCCGCTGGAATTTAAGTCGAACCACCTTGCTGATCAAGCAATTTCACCTCCTCCGCTCCTACTTTTTTTGGAAATGTTCAACTTCAAATACACTACATGCTGGACACAGAATCATGCTCAACTACTTCTGTAATTAGATCTGCGATTTAGTTTTGTAATAGGTTTAAGTGTTTATTGTCATCCAACATGCCTTCAATAAAAATAGAACCAACGATTCTATTTTTTTAATCCCTGCCCAAAGTTTAACTGTTTGGCCATATTGAGCTCTTAAGTGTTCCATAATATAAGGATTTTCTTTGTCCCAATAACGATTGATTTGTTTGTTATGTTCAGACACCAAATAACAAGATTATTCATCTGTAAAACGGAAAATATGGGAAAATTCATTACAGTTTTTCATTCAAATCCCGCAAAATGTTGTTCTTGAATAGGGATCAACTGGTAACAGTTTTTAATGATTTTGATATGATTTATATGGCCGGTAACTATTATTATTAATAGTCTTACTGTTATTACATTCTGAAGCCACTTACACGTATGGTTGGATGTACTTCGATTTTAGCCAATACGTTTGTCACAGTTTCTTCAGATGTCGCTCTTCTGTACCTAACGATGTGCTCATGGTTCACGTAACTATTCTTCAAATATTTCTTGAATAACTTTCTCACTTATCACTTGGTGAAACATTTTGAAAATAATAAAAGATAAATCAAAAATTAACACTTGGTTTGTTTCACAAATTCGATGTTTATTTGCTCGACTATTTACCTGATTATAAATACATTTGTCGGTTTCTTTTATAAATCACTCTTGAAAATGCTGTAACGAGCGGTACAGAACGAGTTCGAATGCCGAGCAGAGCGGATGCACAGCAGAGCCACGAGCAAGGACGACGGACGCAAAGACGAACGAACACATAAATAATAGTATATTATTAAACGAGTGAGAAAGTTGGCCAACTTATTCACGAGTTTAATACTATACTTTTTCGCATCATATTAAATAATTACCTAAAGATTTTTCTGTTTGTATTAAATTATAAGGAATAACTTTTCTATTTGGAAATTGCGGCAGTTCGCTGACAAAAAACGAATCGTAACCATAGTAACAACTAAACTCTTAGACAATGAAACCGCTATTATTTGGTTGGACGTCACCGTTGGGCAATGAAACCGCTGTCATTTGATTGGACGTCACCTGTTGGGCAATAAAGCTGCTATCATTTGATTGGACACCTGTGGAGAAAATGATTCGGGCGAATAATGGACAATTTTCTCAATCAAAAACGATTTAACAACGTTTATATTATTTAATAAGATGCGAAAAAAGCTGTTTTCACAGCTATAGTTATCACGGCTACAAGCGATTAAAGTGGCCGACAACTACGTCGATCAACTCGCCCAGGCAAACCCTGAGACCACCACCGAGCGCCCCCGCGCGACTACGCCGCAGACTACCACTCCGAGCTGCAGAAATCATCAACGCTGCTGATACACAACAACAAACTCTCACTTCGCGACATCGAACTACAGGCCGAGATCCGGAAGAAGAACATAGAGATCGAAGAGTTTAAATGCCGCCTGGCCGCGATACCGTACCAGTGGCACTCACTATGCTTACGGAAAACAGATTCGTGTGTCTCCCAATAGACATCGACGAGGACCAGGCCTCCACCTCGAAGCAGACGGCCAAGAAGAGGGTCACGTCACCGGACGTGACAGGATCTGTCAAGGTAGCACTCCCAAGATCCCCACCAAACCTTCTCCGACGACCGCCCCGGCTGCGCCCTCCAACGCAGCCAGCACTCCCGCCGATCCCGCGACAAACACGCAGGCCCCACTTTCTGCTTGTTTGTGTGCCACAAGAAACCACCTCCAGTTGTTCTTCCTTCAGACGTCAAATGGAACACCATCAGGAATCTGATGGAACGACATTCCATCAGGTTCGCACACGCCAAATACGCATATTTTCCCAGAGACGCCATAGGACTTCCGCAACCTCACGAGGATCCTCGATCAAGAAGCTGTCCCGTACCACATGTACCAGCTTCAAGAGGAAAATACGTTCAAGGCGGTAATCCGCAACATCGCTCCGCAGATCACAGACGACCAGATCGCCGAGGATCTGGCAGCCCAGAAACTCCCCACGACATTCGTAAAGAGGATGCGCGAGGCGACCCTGTGAATGACGAGACTCAACCCCACTGGATGGTCTACGTACAGCACGAGGCTACCGAAGATGCACACCGCATCTTTAACGTCAAACAGGTCCTGGGTCTCTCCGTCAAGGTAGAGGCCAAACGGCACGATGGCAGCAAGCAGCAATGCTTCCGTTGCCAGAAGTTCGTGTACGTGCAGAGCCGCTGCACGATGCCTCCCCTATGCGTCAAGTATGCAGGAGCACCTGTCGCATCAATGCGAGCGGCCACGGAAAGAGCAGGCGACGTGCGAAAACTGCTCACTCGGCGAGCTACAGAGGATGCAACAGGAACATCGCCCGACAGGCGAAGAGAGTCCCTCCACCGCCGAAGACCCAAACGAGGAGCTACGCCGCTGCCGCGGGGGCTTCCACAACCTAGAAGACCACGCCACCGAAAGCCGCCCACCAGGGGCCAGACTTCAAGAAAGTCGGCAGCATCGTCGCCGAGCTGCTCCAGGCCCTCAGCACAGCGAAAGGCCCGTTGGATCACGCTACCATAGTCGCAGGAGTAATTCCGAAGATCGTTCTGGCGGTCATGGGAAAATAATTGTTTGACAATAGTAATTTCTATTTTTGTTTCAGGACCAGTCCGAACCCCAAGCACAACAATGAGTTCGGTGGAATATCTTCCGCCACCGTCTCCATCCGTCAAACAGAAGTACACCGAAGTCAGCAGATGAAATGACCACGGGTACTCCAATAGCGCGACAACGAGGACGAGTTTTAGCCGGTATGCCCTTCTGGCGAATCCAGCACTACCCCACTACGGGGGCGTCTATATAGCTATTATTACAACTAGGGAAATGTATTCATATTTCCCGTGTTGTAATCAATAGTAATTCTTTTCTGATTGAAAGAATATTGTTTTGTAAATGGGAAAATATTGGATTGTAAATGTTTGAATTTATCGGATTGGTAACGTTGCTAAGGGCCTTGTTTGTAAATATCATAGTTGACTGGTTTGATTTTTGCGTTGTTTCATAAATTGGTGAAATGTCAAACTATGTGTTAATGCAAGCGACGGAAGACCGTGAATGTTTGGTTCTGGTAAAATCCGAAGCTGTAAAATCCATTAAGGATACCTTTCTAAGAAATCGGAGGTGTTGTCCCGAGAGCAATTAAAACAATTCTTCCGAGAAGCTCCTAATGTTAATCCCTTCAGGATCCTAGTATAAATATATACATGGGCACCAAGCTTTTAAAATCTTTGAATAGTTGTGTCTTAGAAATCCGAAACAATTTTCAAATGATAGTAGATAAAACTAAACTCTTAACTACTCAAACACAATTTAGGGATGGATAGAGCCGAATAAAGAAGCCGAAAATTAGTTTGATGAAGTGAGAAACAATGTAATTTTACAAGGTAAAAATTCGTTTGTTGCAAACACATTCAATGTTATTTGTGACACATTAAATGCAGAATTAAATCGGCGAGTTCAAATTTATGACGAACAATTTCATCAATTTTCTACCAGAAAACGAGTATACCTGTATAGCTAGCATAATAAAGATTTATAAAAATGATATTGATATAGAAACATTTAAGGCTGAAATAGTACAATTCTTAGCATATGTTAAAGAAGAAAATATTGTAAGTGTAATTAATAAATTAGAAACAACCTTACGTAAGTGTAATTGATATGTACTCTACTGGACTAAGGGTTTAAGATCAATATTTCCCAAAATTAAAACAGTATTAAAAATATTTTTGACAATGCCTATATCAAATGGTAGTGGATAACGTTCCTTCTCTGCACTAAAAAAAGGCGGCAAAACCAATTAAGAAATAGTTTCAATCAGAACAAATTATCTAATTTGGCAATATTATTTATACAATATACCCCCCCCCCCTTTTTTAAGAAAGAAAACGATTTATCTTCCTTGGCCAAAGTAACTCGCGAAAATGTTTTTAAGAATAAATTAAAAATTCTTGATGAGCTTGAAACTACAGGTAGTGCCATAGATCCTTAGCTCTATATAACGAGCCGCCCCTGACCATGAACATTATGGATTTTTTTTATTTTTTGAGACTTTGAACGGCCGTAGCAGCTAAACGAAGAATCCAAATCGAACGCGCTTTTCAAATCTCTGCTCCTCGGGTGAAAATTAGTCGGATTCAATTAAAATTGGCGATTTTTAATTTCCGACGAAAACTTGGGAAAAAGTCTCAAGGGTCTTACTTTTGCCCCAAAAATTACATTTAAAATGATTTCCTGAAAAAACCACTCGTTCGATTCGGGGTTTCTATACATCACTGGAAAGATCCCTTCAAGACGCTTCAGAAAATGTACTAAGAACAAATGTCTATTTGAAGCGAAGAAAACGCAAAAATGGAAAAAATCGAAAAAAACAACTTTTTTTTTAAATCATCGTAGACCTTCATGTAATTTTTTTTTTATCAGAAGAACGAGATAAATCGATTGACGTTAAAAATATGTATCTAGGAAAAAATGCAAAAAAATTGGCAAAATTTTTGAAAAAAGTCGATCAGACGGCCGTGCCGGCTAAACAAAGAATCCAAATCGTACGCGGTTTTCAAATTTGTGCTCATTGGGTGCAAATTAGTCAGTTTCAATTAAATTTCGAATTTTTTAATTTTTGACGAAAACTTGAAAAACTACCAAGGGTCCATCTTCTTACTTTTGCCCAAAAATTGTATTTAAAATTATTTTCCAAAGAAACCACTGGTTTGATTCGGGGTTTCTATACATCACTAAAAAGATCCCTTCAGAAAATGTACTTGCCCAACCACAAATATCTATTTGAACTTTTTTAATAATCATAGTAGACCTTCATGCAATACCTTTTTTCATCAGAAGAACGAGCTAAATCGATGGTGAATGTGAATTTGTATCGTCAGTGTTTCCCTACTATGTTATTAAGTTTCTTGTGGCTAGATGTTGAAGGTCAGAATTATCTTGAAAATGTTTACGTCCACAAGACGGTGCAGGAAGAAATAATCCATAAATTTTTGCTTGAAACCTCGGCTGACTATACTAACAGGAAAACAGCCATAAATTAAATTTATAACTCAAGTGACAATAGCAACAGGGAGATTTTTTCCAGTTTCTAGAGGTCAGATGTTGAAGGTCAAAGTCATCTCGATGTTTTTCTTCAATAAGGCAAAATAAGAAAAAAAAAATGCTTCACAACTCAACTGAAAATATCAACGGGGGAAAGTGGCCAGATATTAAAGGTCAAAATCATCTCAAGGATGGGTTTCTTCAACAAGATGGCGCAAGAAGAAGAAAAATTGTTTTACAACTTAACTAAAAATATCAATAGAAAAAAATCGCTTCACAACATAGCTGACAATATCAACAGGAAGAAATCGATTTTTTTCCTAGTTTTTTCTAGTTTTATGTGGACAGGAGCGAAATCATCCGAAAAATATTTTTCTTCAACAAGACGCTACAAGAAAAAAATAAATGGGGAAAATTGCGTCCTAATTCAACTAACAATAACAATAGGGGTAAAATAGAATCTACGATTTTCTTATAGTTTCCTGTGGCAATATATTAAAGATCAAAACCATCTTTTACATGTTTTTTCAACAAGAAGAAGAAAAATGGCAAAAATCGCTTCACAATTCAACTGAGAATATCAACAGGTGGAAAGCAGAGTCCACGATTTCTTGCTAGTTTCTTGTGGCTGGATAATAAAGTCCAAAACCATCTCAAAGATGCTATTTTTTCAACAAGGCCGTGTGGGAAAAAAGAGCCAAAATTTCTTCAGTTGTACGATCTGCAGCATTTACGGATGAAATCTTAAGTGTTGATAGAGAATTCAGCGAACTAAAACGCGTGCAGCCATGATATTCTGTGGAGGTTATCACTTCTTGGTCGTCTTTTTTTGTAGAACCGAGCTCGAAAAAAGGTTTAATTTAAGGGATCACAAAAGGGGTGATGCCATTTAAAATTTTGGGGTTAGGGTGAATGGGGCCCAAGGGGTCACTCACCCGGTAAGCAAAATATAGTGGTTCTAGTTCCCCCTACCTGTATAACATTTGTACCAAATTGCGCTTTTCCAACTCCTTTATTTTCAGATATATTCGCATTGAAGGTTTTCAAATTGACACCCTGTATAGCTCGATGGGAAAAGTAGTCCCGAATACACACAGTTTGCAAAAAGTTTACATTGAGTCGAATTTTTATTTCTCACTCCTCGAATACTCCTAACTAGGCCGCTTACAACGGCCATTGTGTTCAGCGGATTTACAACCGCGATAACACAAACAATCAGTTTCGATATGTTTAACAATTATTTCGCATAAAACTGAACAGAAAATATACAAAATGCCTGTAAAAATGAATATTTTGATTCTGATTATTTAAGTTAACTAATAGAAATAAAGAATAAATTAAAAAAAAAAACACATGAGAATTCCCTATGTCTTCAAACAGGACATACGGTATATAAAAAATATAAATAATTCACTATGATACACTTGGTGATTGTTTGTACTTCAAGAATTAAATAATAAAATATTTCCCGGCAAAGTAGAATCACCCTGTATTAAAATGCATGCATGCACTAATTGCTCAATAAATTGACAAATTTGTGCTAACAAGGTTATTGACATGTTCATATTTTGGAATGCAATTTCACATATCATTGAAAGTAACCTCGCACTTGTGAAATGCTATTAATGCAATTTGTGAATGATGAAAGGTGCAGTTGTTTTATATAAACGACCAACTTGTAGATTATTGCATTATTCGAAGTACTCACAAACTGTCAACATGTTTATGAAACTGGTAAATAAAATGTTTTTTAAAAATGTAGCTACTCCAAAATGCTATAAATTTGTAGTATTCAAATGTATAATTCAATATTTTATTAGTAATTTTAATGCATAGTAATTACGGTACGTGTCACTTTCTCTGTTTTAGGTAATCTTAGCTTTCATTGTGGCCGCTACGAGTGCGTTTGGTCAGGAAGATGGAGAATGGCACGGACATCAAAATTCTTACAATCGCCACGACTTGAATAATGGTGCTTACACTGGTGATGGTGATTATCATGGTGAAGGCCTTACTGAATCTGGTGCAAATGGACAATCTGCCAGTGAATACCACTATGCTGGTAATAATGATGGCCAATGGTATGGAGATAATGGACACCATGGTGTCTACAACAATGAAGCATTGAACACCGGAGATGGAGAATACCACGGTGAAGGCCTTGCTGAATCTGGAGCTTTAGGAGATCAATATTCTCATAATGGTGGTCATTACTACGATCATCTGAATGCTTACAACCACCATGGTTTAAACAGTGGGGCTTATACCGGAGATGGTGACTACCATGGCGAAGGTCTTGCTGAATCTGGAGCTTTTGGACCAGGTAAATTATTTCAATTGGATGGATTAATGTCATATTTTAAATTAATCATTTATTGTGTAGTGCACCAAGGAGCTGCAGTCCATGCTGGTGCTTATGGTCATCAAGGATACGCTGGAGTTGGTCACGCTGTTCAATTGCCTGCTGGAGTCGATGCGCATGCGTGCCCTAACTACCCTTACTGTCATTAATGGCAGAGAATCATGAGAACTGACTAACATGTTGTATATAATTTATAGTAAATGTGATTACAATATTTGTACAAAGATAATTGATTATTAAACAGTATATAAACATTTTATCATTTATAATTCTTAGGGCAAAGCTTGGTTAGTCGCTGGCCTGGTATAAGACTGTAGTCCTTGGTTAGAATCCTACCTAGACGCGCTAGCAAATACATATTAAGATTTAAATATTTATTTATGGCTAATTACCAATTTACAATATTCTATAAAAAATAGAATACATGAATATTACATAACTAAATATTACTCTTAAAGGTATTCTGTTACATTTAATTTAAATGATAAATATAACTAATTAATAGCAAACTAACATAAAATTGTATCAGATTATACTCTAGGACTAACTTGAAACAAATAATCTCAAATAAATAGTTAATCCTAGGTGGTTTGTCAAATACAATTTGAATTTTTTTTTCTCTTTTTTTTCTCTTTGACGTTCACATCTTACTTGTACGATGTATCATATATTGTATCTTGTGGCCTACGTGAATAAAGTTAATATTATTATTTAAAAATCGACTTTGGTAAAATGGTCTAGTAGTCTATACCCATTCACTCTCCCCAATCCGTAATTCCAACAAACATCTTTTCTAAAAAAATGTATCTTCATAGAGAAACTCTGAAGCAAAGACCTCAAAATGCATTTTCTGATTTTGCAGTGCGTCGCGCCTCAGTGTCTGTTATAGTTATTGCAACTAATAATCATTGTGGTATGTTGTATTGTATTTTAAAGATTTGCGAAATACAACTACATTTTTTTATTGCATGCAGAATGTTTTTTTTAAGTAAGCAAAACATATAAAGCAATTTCACCATCAAGAGTTCTTGTGCACTTGGAACCAGGGCCGCATAGTGTACGGAATTACGAGAAAAATGGTTAAGGGGGAGAGGGGAAGTCAAAAATTAGGTTACTTAATTAAAAAAAAGAGGGATTCTTCTTCGCAATACGTTACAACTGCCAATTCGAATTGGATCATAATTTGAAACCATTACAGCGTAATTTGGCTCTATAGTCCACCGTTCACAACTAATGAATATCAAGCGAAAATCAACGTGTTTAATTATATTTTCAAATAATTCTGCTAAAACTATTCAAATAAATGATAATAGTACATTACGACTACACTTACGTGCAGCGATGAGTGCTCCAATGGAACGAGTGTCCCACAATGCCTCGTATTAAACATGTACAGTGAATTTAGAAAATAAATTTGCGAGACCACTGCAATCTGAATTCGCATGTTTTTCGAATCGTACGTCACAAAAATTGTGATTTTGGTTTTTACAACTATTAAAATATAGCCAATTATTATTCAATAACGTGTCAACAAACTTTTTAGTGAAATCATCGAATGACGCAAAATTTGAATTTTTTTCGTTCGAAGTCTCAAAATTCGTAAATATGATTTTTAAAATTGCACCATATAATGTGCTGTTAGATCCTGATCTAAAGGTTAAAATATGACCAATTTAGTTTTATTTACAAACGAGTGAAATCACGAAAATCACGAAATGTACATGTATTAACCCAATTTGTTTCAAACACGAACTAAATTGAATAATACTGTCCTATGTTCTTTTTAAATTTTTACAATTAGAAGCTAAATAAATTAGAAATTTATATAATTTATTATTATACTTATTATTTATTACTTAAATCGTGTATTCGGTTTTCCAACTGAAAACAAGATCATCTATTTCGTCACATATATACTTTCAATAATCACCTAAAGTTTTCAAATTCAATTTAGTTTAATTTTCAAGTTAGTCCTGTGGGTAGAAATAAACGATCTTAAACCAATGTTATTTAGCTAGTAGTACTAGTAATAACATGCAAATTTCTTTTGTATCATAATATCCGGCGTGGCACTAGCCAGGGAAGTAGTTGTTTCAATAAGTTATTTGTTTATAGTCTTAGTAAGACTTAATTTTGCTTACAGAGTTACAAACAGGTTGAATATTCATATATTCAGGCTATATTTCGTTTTATTGAATTTATTTTTTTAATGTTGTTAATTTTTGCAAAATTTTGACTCCCTAACATCAAAATTTGATTTTTTCAGTCCGTTTTGACTTTGACTTTTTCAAATGCGTTTATTTCCCAATTTTAGAATAATTCCGGTTTTGTATTAAATCATAAAGTAGAATCGATTCTAAGTATGTTTGTCGCAGCTGTATTTCATTTTCTCAGTTTAACTTAAATAATTGTGCAACCTCTAAATGTAACACGGCGTGTTAAAATGCGATTATTTTAAAATCTCGACCAATAGTGGTTACAGATTTGTATAGAATCATACAGTAGACTCAACTATGAGAAAATTTTAAAAGTGAATTTTTTTGGCAGTTTCTTCTTTTTTTTAACAACTTGAACTTGAAACATGTGCGAATTGAAAATATGACATGGTGTATTCAAATATGATTATTTCGAAATATCGAGAAGGGATTATTCAAAATTTGTATAGAATAATAAAATTAAATCAACCATAAGTCAATTTTGAAAGTTTGAAAATTGTGGCAGTTGTTTTTCTATTTTTATGACCCATTAAAAAATGGACAACGTGAAAATGTGATACGGTGTGTTCAAATGCGATTATTTCAAAATTTCAGGAAAAAATAATTACAATTTTGTATTAAATTACACAGTAGCAGCCATTTTAAGTATATTTTAAAAGTTTTAAGTTTGCGGTAGTTGTACTTATTTTTTTCTATTAACTTGAAAAATGTTACGGGGTGTATTCTGATTATTTTAAAATTTCGATAATGGCTGGTTACATATTTGTATAGAAAATCATACAGTCAACCATGGAAAATTTTTTATAGCATTTGTTTTTAATTTTTTTTTTAAACTTGAAAAATGTGCAAACTGAAAATGAGACATGGTGCATTCAAATGTGATCATTCCGAAATATCGAGATGGGATTAATACAAATTTGTATAGAATTATAAAGTAGAATCAACTATAAGTCCATTTTGAAAGTTTAAGGTTTGTGGCAGTTGTTTTTATTTATTGTTTTTGATTAACTTGACAATTGCGCAACCTCTAAATAAGACAAGGTCTGTTGAAATACGATTATTTTTAAGTAGTGGTAGTTATAGATTTGTATAGAATCATAAAGTTAAATCAATTCTTAGTCATTTTTTAAAGTTTTAAGTTTGTGGCAGTTGTTTTGAATTTTTTTCGATTAACTTGAAAATTTCGCAACATTTAATTATTGATAATTTTGCACACAACGCAATTCTGTAAATCATAAACATGTATTTCGCACCTAAAAAAAGTAAAAAATCACAACTCGCCTGAATATAGCTCCATTCTTAAGATCTAACGGAAATTTAGAAATTAAATCGTGTTTTTGAAATCATTAAATTAGATATTTTCATAGGGGCCGCGGTGGCCTAGTGGGTAGCGTTCCTGCTTCTGGGCCTCGTGGTCGTGGGTTCAAATCCCATCCGTGCGGTCACTTTTTCGGAGTGAAGAAGTGGCCGTGCGGGTCCATGGATGTCTAGTGTATGTCCCATTCATTATCAAATGAATTTATTACAAAGAATCGGTTGTGGCAGAATAGCCAAGTAGCTTACGCCAATTTCCCTAATATCATTCACTCTCCTTAACCCGAAATCCCATCAACCATCCTTCCTTAAAAAAAAAAAAAAATTAAAAAAAAAAAAGATATTTTCATGTTTAATAAAAAAAAAACTGTTAGTTTGTCCGTTATGGTCTTGCCAGAAAAATAGTTGTAACATTATTAAATGGCATTAACAAGTAACGGAGAGTAACTTAACTCTTAGTTATTTTTTCTAATATTTTGAAATAAGTAAATATTAAGGTTCAGTCATTGAACATTGTCGTTGAGTTGCATCTCTTAACAGAAATATCACTTATTGGGACTATCTATTTTTGAATGGGCTACCGAGACCCGTGCCAGAAAATGCTTTGACATTTTTACCCCAATAAATTCATTCATAGAATTGCGGGGAAATGAGGGTCGCCGACCGATATGTCTAGATTCCTCCCTATCGGTAAATTTGAAATTTCTCTTATTTTTAATTGTAAATTTGACACATTCATAAAAATACAAAGCGTACACAGTAAGTATGTTATATTTCTTAACATTTCTGCAGGAGTCAAACATTTTGGCACCATGCGAATTGCTCTCTTTTGAATTATAAAGATATCATGTACATATTTGGAGCAGCCCCAGTGAATAATACCGTATCTTATTATAGATTCTATTGAAGAATAATAAGCACTGATTATAACATGTGTACTTAGTGTATTACTTAAGGTGCGTAAAGCGTAGCATTGTTTGCTTGCTCTTTTCCCTAGATCTGTTAGATGACATTTCCAAGATAAGGTTCCATCTAAGTATATACCCAATAGTTTGATTTCTGTAGAGCAATCTATTGTTAGTGCATTATCTATCTTAATATTTTCCAACACGGTTTTTTCGCTGGTTTGATACAATATAAAATTTGTTTTTTGCGAGTTTAAAATCAATCTATTCCTTAAACACCACTCGTTAATTGAGTTTAGAGCTATTTTTATTTTGCTTTTTAGTGTTTCAATGTCCTGTGCTGACACCAATATGTTTGTGTCGTCAGCATAACTGGCGATAAAATATTTACAGCATTCTCCTAGAGTGAAAATGTCATTTAAAAATATTAAAAATAAAATTAGCCCCAAAACACTACCTTGAATAACACCTGTTTTAAGCATCATACTGCTTGATCTGTATGTAATACCATTTGCATTAATTTCAACAAATTGCTCTCTCTCTCTCTCTCTCTATCTGACAAATAAGACTTAAGCCACGAGTTAGTTATACCACGTACACTATAATTGTATAATTTGTCAAGTAAAATTTGATGATCTATGCAATCAAACGCACACGTAAAATACCACACGTCAACTGCCCCCCTTCTAAGTAATTCATAACTTGTTTAATGTAATTCAAAATAGCTGTATCTACTCCTTTGCCATGTTGATATCCATGTTGATTTTCTTTTAAAATTTTGTTTGTTGAAAAAACTAATTAACCTATCCACCACTAACATTTCTATCAGCTTGGAGAAAGCTGATAAAAGGGTTATCGGTCGATAATTTTCTAAACATTGGGGATCTCCTTTTTTATATAGTGGTTTTATTAAACCATATTTTAGTGCTTTAGGGAAAACTTCTGTTTCAAACAATTTATTGATGAGATAGCTAAGAGGCTCAGCAATAAATTTTATCGTGTGTTTTAATATATAATTTGAAATGTTATCGACTCCACAGCTCTTTTTGTTTGATAAACTGTGTGCTTTGGTTATGACTTCTTGCGGTGTTCAATAGAATTTACGTGTGGTGTGTTTGGTATATTTCTTAACAATGTTTCTGGTTTGCAATTGAATTGCATGTTAAACTTTTTCGCTAAACGTTGTGGATCTGACGTTTCAATGAGTGATTTTGTTTTTATTTGGTTAGAAGTAAGTTCCCGCACTGCTTCCCACATAGCCTTCGTTTTATTTTTTGCATTTAAAATTTTGTTTTCATAAAATTTTTGTCTAGTAACTTTTAACATTTTGTCATATTGCATTTTATATTTTTTAAAAAGACTTTTACATTCTGGGACACGTACCGACATTATGTTTAGAATAGATATTTTATTTTTCAGTTTTCTTAGTTGCCTTGTACGGTATGTAAATATTTTGGATTTAGTTTTCCTTTTTATCCGTGGAAAAACGTTATAAAACTAATTCAAATATACATTCAAAAAGGTCGACCATTTCTTATCAATATCTGGTTGTGAATCTAATATATTCCAATCCTCTTCATCTAGCCTATTGCAGAATTCGAGCAAATTCCCTTTATTTATAAGAAATGTACTATATGATGAATCACCTGACTTATATGTGAGTGATCAGAAATTCCAACATGAATTACTTTTGATTTGCATTTGTGAGAGCCATTTGTTATAAAATTATCTAAACAACTTCTGCTGTTCTCTGTTATCCGTGTGGGTTCTCTTATTAAAAGTTTGCAGCCATATGAATTGATCAGGTTTTTCATGTAAGATGAATTTCTCTCATGTTTTAAAATGTCTATATTGAAATCACCTGCGATAAAGAAAGGTAACTTGGTGTTATATAAAAATTCTAAAAGGACTGATAATTTCAAAAGAAATTCGTCTTTGTTGTAATCCGGAACACTTACTATTATTATAAAAGCCTTATCTATTTTGCACTTTGCCGCCGCACACTCAAAGACCGATTCCACTGACATATCGACAATGTCTCCCATCTCGGTTGCTTGAATGTTTTCATCTATGTACACTGCAGCTCCTCCTCTTGAAGTTTCTGCAGAATGCACTTATTAGTTTATAATTCTGAATCACTGATGATCCAATGCTAAGGTTATTTTCCCAATGTTCTGTTAAGCAAATGATTTTCACTTGTTTTAAATCACTTACGAGGTGTTCAATTTGATTTATTTTTGGTCTGAGAGAATGCATATTTTGATGAACTAATTTAATATGATTTTCACAGTTTCCATTTAGGGTTGGAGTAGACTCGTTCCTCCATATTGAAAATGTTCTTCCTCTGTTGACGATTTTTTCTTTGGAAAATAGTATTTATCCACAAAAGTGCCTTTCGGCCAATATTCTAGGGCACGAAAAATATCCTGATATTCAAAAGGCACACCGATTTTAAAAGCGCCCCCCATTGATTCCGATTTTAAATTTAATTTTTCACACAGGTAGTTTCCCTCTTTTGTTTCATTTAAACACTCCAGTATGTCTTCACTTGTAACTTCATCACCTAAATTTGCTATGAAAATCCAGGATTTTTTATCCACAACTTTAAGTTTTAGTTTCGCCGAATTACTCTGATTTTTTTTTTCGCCGGTTGCTATTTTTTTTCACTTTATTGGTGAAGCCCCGTTTTTTTGTACCTCCCACACACTAGGAACCTTTTCGATATAAATTATTTCATTCAATTTATTTGCAGTCTCAATTTCCAGAAATGCTGGGTTTGCTTGATTTGCGTTTGTTTCTCCTTTTTGTTTAACCGGTGCCTGAGTAGTATTGTTATATTTTGTATTGTATTGTATTATTTTTTGTGCGCCGGTGTCTGCTTTATTTGTGACCGTGGAAATATCTTGATTTATGTTTAAATATGATGTTGATTCCGCCATCTGTTTTATTTCCTAGGATTTACTTTGATTTTCCGCTGGTTTGTATCTTGAATCTGTTTTGTTTGGACCATTTAACCTCATTTCCAGTTGATGAATTTTATCCATTAGTATACCGGGTGTGGCACTTAAGACGCCTCGGACCATAGCTCCTTTACGATAAAAGCTATCGAAAAAAATCTAAGAACAAAGTGGTGCATAGTTACCGTCGCTATATTTTAAAAATATTTCTAATCATCAGTGGCGTGCCGTACTCCAGTGGCGTACCAAACTTATGTTTTTTTAAATGGAATGCCCTATTTTTTATTGCAGATTTGGAAAGTGCTCGACGAGTACTTATTTTTTTATCTAACATGTTATACCCTTCACTTTAGCGGTTTCGCTATTATAACCCCTTCTTTCAAAATTGCGCCCAATTTTTGAGATTTTTTTGTAGAGAAACTAATTGACGCCGGCGCCTAAATTTTGAATTGAGGTACAGGTTAAGACCTCGTATACCTTCACATAATTTTTTTTCGGGTAATTTATGGCAAAAAAATAATTTTTGATTGATCTTCGCATGTTGTCATTTTTTCCGAAAATTTCAAATGGCACCCCCCTAAAAAAATTACGGCGTTGTACAGCCAAAACTCTAAATTTTTCATTGGTGTAAAAAAAATTACACATTGCATAACACAATTTCGGAGAAAAAAGGAATTTCATCGCAAATGTCGGGAAACGTTTTCCGTTCCCAAGTGTGCCATGAGAAAACAAAAGATTGGTAATTGTCAAAGTAAATTATTAGACGTCAGTAGCAGCCATAAGTCATTTTTGATAAACGTTCTAAAAATGTTCCGAACTCAAGAGGAAATGGTTGACATCATATTTATTCTTGGAGAATGTAACAAGAATTGTTTCTTGGCATCACGAGTGTACGCTGCGAGATATCCGCACAGGGCACATCCAAATGAACGTGCGTTTCAAAAAGTGTTGGAGAGATTTACTACTACGGGAAGTGTGAAACAGCCAAGGAGAGTTAGAAAGAAGGCAGTTATTACCGAAAATAATGAACTGCGGTATATCACCAGAAGTTGCGGTTATGCCTCCAGCAGGAAGGTCGTCATTTCGAACATTTAGTTTAAGTTGTTAAATTTGCTTTATCTGCATTTTTCATATCATGTTGAATAAATAGGTACATACTATTATGTTGACCGTATTTGTGTATTTGTTTTGGTACTTTGACAATTACCAATCTTTTGTTTTCTCATGGCACACTTGGGAACGGAAAACGTTTCCCGACATTTGCGATGAAATTCCTTTTTTCTCCGAAATTTTGTTATGCAATGTGTAATTTTTTTTACACCAATGAAAAATTTAGAGTTTTGGCTGTACAACGCCGTAATTTTTTTAGGGGGGTGCCATTTGAAATTTTCGGAAAAAATGACAACATACAAAGATCAATCAAAAATTATTTTTTTTTCCATAAATTACCCGAAAAAAAATTATGTGAAGGTATACGAGGTCTTAACCTGTACCTCAATTCAAAATTTAGGCGCCGGCGTCAATTAGTTTCTCTACAAAAAAATCTCAAAAATGGGGCGCAATTTTGAAAGAAGGGGTTATAACAGCGAAACCGCTAAAGTGAAGGGTATAACATGTTAGATAAAAAAATAAGTATTCGTCGAGCACTTTCCAAATCTGCAATAAAAAATAGGGCATTCCATTTAAAAAAACATAAGTTTGGTACGCCACTGGAGTACGGCACGCCACTGGAGTACGGCACGCCACTGATGATTAGAAATATTTTTAAAATATAGCGACGGTAACTATGCACCACTTTGTTCTTAGATTTTTTTCGATAGCTTTTATCGTAAAGGAGCTATGGTCCGAGGCGTCTTAAGCGCCACACCCGGTATATTATTATATTTTAGCACATTGTTTTTGTCTTCCATTTCGGTGACGATAATACGTAACCACTTATTATCCATTTCGTACCCATTTGTGGATTCTTGCGACTCTTCTCCCTGCTTTTCATCCACTATACACGTGTGATTTGCTTGCGCATCTCTTTTCCCTTTCGGATAGCATCCCGGGTGGAAAAATGCACCACACTCAATACACTTCACCTTATACGTTATAATGTTCTTCTTACAATGCCTGTATGAGCACAACACGACTACAGATTTGTTAATATTTTCTACAGCTTCTTGACTGGACTTTTGCTCCGCCGCCATGTTGCTTCTATTCTATTTCAAAGTAAGTTGAAACTTAAATTTATGCTTAAGCTTATAGTATACTACGTACTTGCTTAAATGTTTATAGAAACTTTAGGTTATGTTTGCATTTGTTTCTCGTGTCAGGCATCGATCAACGCCAATTAAAATCCACAGCGAATAAAAACACATTGTACCCTCGCTGTTTCTTCCATACAATTCGTTCAGAAAACAAAGTGTTAATACAATAAATTACAAACTTTCGCCGTATGTTGCCGTAAAACGTCGCCGAGTGCTTGGTGAATCAATGGTCCGTCCGCTCGTTCAATTGTCACCGAGTTCCTACGTTTTCTCGCTGGTAATAGCATATTGTACAACACGTGTGGATATGACTGATATGAGAGTAGAATTAATTGCAATTTTATAAAGAAAGTTCAGTGGTTTTTGTAATTTTGGCCAAATTTTGATTGAACTAACTCAATCATTTGTGATAAGCACGAAACCGCTTGCTAAAGGTCCAACATTGCAGATTTGAAGAAAAATATAACGCACCTTTCCATATTTTCTGTCCAGTCGTGTTATCTTCAAAATTCTTAAAATAGTATGTTAGAAATTTTAAGACTTTAGAACGTTATGCTTAAAAAAATTGTACCTATTGATAAATAGATAATAAATGTTGAAATATGACTAAAATGAGAATTTTACTACCATATTTACTCTACAAATTCGATAAAATAATGAATTGTGAGGTGGGCTTCATTTGCATAACACTGTAAGTAATAAAAAGTTACTCTTTAAATTAAATCATTTTGTTTATTTTTGTCAAAATAGTGTGCGAAAAATTGAGCGAAATGTTTTTTCACTTAATGCGTGTTGTTTCGAACATGCATGTTTTGTGTATCAAAAGCTCGAGATCGAAGGTCGAGGGCGTTTGCTAAAAAAAATTGCATGAGGTTTTTTCCGAGTAAACGATCGCCAAAATCAGTATGACCGCAAAAATTTTATTTTTAAAGTCATAATGGGTTTGTCTGTTAAGAAGAAATATCCGACCAAAACATTGAGCGTCAAGGGTAGAATGAGAGCTCAAAGCAATAAGAAAAGTGTAATTTTAATAAGTGATGTGCAAGATCAACAAAAACTACTCCTTGCAAACGATCAATCTGCTCGATCTTCTCAATATGGTCAATCTACTCGAACTGATCAAGTCAATCAAGTTGATCTGCATGAGTTGATCGATCTGCGTAAGCTAATTGATTTTCTTGATAAGATCAATCAGTTTGAGCCGATCGGTCGATTAGTTTTTGAGATGCAGCGCCCACAGATGGGAGGCAGAAATTTTTAAAAACATCGATAAATATAAAAGATATTACAAGAATTCCATCAAAACGTAGAAAGTTACACCAATATTTTTTAATTAAAAATTATTAAGTATCCTTCCCACACAGTTGATTTTTATTATCAATAACACAAACCGTAGGCTTGTTATGCCATTTGTTTGTAGTACTGTTTCTGGAACTGATGGCACCAAATATAAGGAAAATGCACTCTGATTAAATTTCTCCCTCTCCCGCTTCCCTTTCTGCTATTACTGGCGGAAACGATATATAAGCTAAGCCTGTGAACTTTTTTTTAGAGATACAGGATAAAACATCTAATGTATTGACGTTATCCGCAAGAGATGCCCTTTAAATATAATTTGAATTGATTTTACATTATATATGATATAGAAAGAAACTATTTAATAAATAATGTCAGGTTTTTAAAGGTTATGAAAAACAAATACAAGTAAATATGGTATAAAAAATATTTTATTTACACATCTTATAAATAAATTGAAACAACATATTTGTCAGCTGTAATTAATTATTTATCTTAATGGCAGTATGGGTAGTTTGGGCAAGAGTGAGCATCAACTCCAGCGGGCAATTGAACAGCATGACCGTGGGCGCCGTAAGCTCCAGCGTAACCGTGATGACCGTAAACTCCAGCATAAGCAGAAGCTCCATGGTGGGCTATAAATAATGAATCATATTACTACATGTTCCAACAACTATCAGTTAATATAGTATACCTGGTCCGAAAGCGCCGGATTCAGCGAGACCTTCGCCATGGTAGTCACCATCTCCGGTGTAAGCTCCGCTGTTCAAGCCATGGTAGTTGTAGGCGTCGTGATGACCGTAGTATTGAGCGCCACTGTAGGCTTGGTGACCACCAAGAGCTCCAGATTCAGCAAGACCTTCACCGTGGTAGTCTCCATCTCCGGTGTAGGCACCGCTGTTCAGACCTGCATGAGCGTAGACACTATGGTGTCCGTTATCTCCGTGCCATTGGCCATCATCCTGAGCACCATAATTGTATCCGCCAGCATAATGTCCATTGGCACCAGATTCAGCAAGTCCTTCACCATGATAATCACCATCACCAGTGTAAGCACCGCTATTCAAACCATCATGACTGTAGGCGCCCTGGTTTCCTTGCCATTGCCCATCATCATGAGCATAGGCACCATTCCAGGCAGAATTTCCATGCCAAGTAGCGGCGGCAGCGGCGACAAGGCAAGCTAACACTGACTAAAAATTTGTTTATGAATAATTAATTACACCAATATTAACGGGGATACGTACCAGTTTTACAAACATGTTGTTTTGATAATGTTCTACACACTGATACTTAAAAATCTTTGGGTATTTATATAAGACAACCACGCCCTACCACACCGCATAATCTTAAATGTGATTGTATGTTTGGGAGGTTATTGTCAATGACCATGTAGCATGTGGACGTTTATTCTGTCCTTGTTACAGGGACGCACCATAATTTAGCACATATTATAGGAAATTCGACATTGCTGATCTAATTACTAAGTGATTATTGATATATTAATTTGTTTGGTATTTTTAACTACACAATACAATTAAGGCATGCGGAATAATTTTAATTATTTTTTTGTTGATAAAATGAGTTCTTCACATAATCTAAAAATAATAAAATAGTGAAAATAAATTGTATGATGAAACTGAATATACAGAAGGAATTTATAATCAAAATTATTTTAATGAATTAAATAAAAACGAAAATTAGCATAAATATATGAATTTTCAACCTATTCGTAACTTTGCAAAATGAAATCTCAAACACACTTTATAAGACATAATTTTACAGTTACCAAAATGTTAAATAAATAAATATTCAAGCTACCTTTAGTCTTTATTTAGTCTACTTTACAAATCACTCATTGAAAAAACTAATGCCACTCCGGATATTGAATGATACAAAAGAAAGGTGCATGTTATTATTAGTATTACTAAAATTATTCTATTTCATTTCTTTTCATTATTATCAAAAAAATGAGGAACGATTCCTTCCGATAAAATAAATGGTGCCAGAATGAACACAGGTCGATAGCCAGTTTCCAGACTAAATAAAGATTTGTTTTATATAGAATAAGCAATGACTTAATGTGTGATTTATTAATTTTATTTTACAAATTACAAAATCAATGCATAATAAATGTGAATAACAAAATAATATATACTTCAATTAAGAAATAATAATATTGATAGTATTATTATGCAACGGTATTCTAATTAGTGGTTGAATATTAAATTCTTTCAATTTTTTTTTACAAAATCTGTGATGTTGTTTCGATAACTTGAATTCCAAACTCAAGGTTGCTGTGAACAATTGCGACGCATAAATATTTTGGGCGTTATTTAATTATGACAAAAAATAACTGCCCGTTAGAAAAAGTGGGTCCTTGTATTAGAAAATAATAAACAGATCATTACATGCTCTATTAAATACGTCTAGAGATCCAATTGATATAAATACTGGGTGTATTGTTTACATTATGCATTATATTGTCAACATCAGTTAACTAATGAACTATTATATTATCCTATTAAGTATCTAATAATTATATAATTTGTTAAACACAGATTAATTAAAGATTAATTTCAAATTTTATTTTATAAATTCTTAGGATGTGGAAAATATTGATGTGCATTGTTTTCTTCAATTTTAAAGTATATACAATTTTTTCCAATATTTTCATATCTAACACGTTGGCCGCTTTGTTAGTCACCAGTGACTGACACTGAAGTATCCCAATGGGTCTACGTCAGTCACCGATGACTGGCAGTGAGTACCTACTTTATTAAACTTACTATTTAGCTACAAAATGCATCAAAATGAATCAAATAAGCATATTCTTACTCATTTTATAAAATAAAACTTAAAAACAAAGACAACTTTTTTTGACATTTTACAAAAAAACTTATTGGAAGCCAATGTATTAGGAAATCATTAGAATGATGACCCTGGTGCAGAATAGATTATCAGTAATTTTGGAAAACTTGAAATTAGATTTAAATGTTTTGTTTGTTTCTAGATAAAAAAGAGAAGCGTAAAGGTAAATCGTAACTTTGCTTTGTTTAAATGGTTATTGCATCTCAATAAAGAATGGATTTTAATTTAAGAATAGAGCAAATTTTTGTAGTTTAAAGTAATCCATGTAGGACTCGTTTCAAGATTTCAAAATTTATTTCGTTTATTAAAAGGAAGGATATGGATGGCATTTCGGGTTAAGAAGAGTGAATGATTAAAAAATTGCTCTTAGCTATAAAGCTATTGTAACCATGGGCCCGAACGGTAACATTAATAAAAGATATCACAAAGAGTGTGACTCGAACCCAAGGCGTCTCACACCGGTAACTTATTCTGAAGGAATGGTACCTTTTTATTTACATATTTGTATCATTATATTTGTGTGAAAAAAAAGCTCGATCTAACATTTTTGAAAAATTCATAATTTGGGGTCATTGGTTAAGCAGCACCATTTTGATTTTTTTTTTAATATTTCGCACAGTTATTTATACATGTTTATCGAGTTCAAAACCAATTTAAAAAATCTTGCCATGTGGCAGATATGTCCCTTCCCAGATGGAGCTTGAAACATGTACATATTTGTGATTACTAGCATTTGCGCAAAATGGTATAACTTTCTTTCCAATTAAGCAAATTTTATAATTTAAAAATATATTTACTCAAATTAAAGTGCTGATTATTTTTGTTCAACTTTGTTTCTGCATTTGGTGATTCTTTTCAAATTTAATGGTAGTCAAAGTTTACCATTGATTTTTGCATTTTTATTTTTCATTTTTCGGCCCTGTTTTTTACTGAGAAGGGGACAATACACTCAAATCAAATTTAGTTTGCAAGTCCTAAAGTAACAATAGATTTTACCTAAGGCAAAAAAAACCCTTCCTTTTTTTTCACTGTAGAAAATGGACAGTTTCAACAAAACTAGAATTTTTATAAAGCTGCATCTCCAGTGAGGATATCTTTAAATACGAAAACCTGTATACAGGGTTGGGATAAAGTATGGAACCAAGTAAATATCTTTAAAACAAAAAGGGCTAAATTTAAGAAACTTTGCAGGCAAGTATAATAACACATAACGCATCTGATACAATATTTTTTGTTACTATTGTACTTCGGGTTTCATCGGAACAACCCTCAACTTTTTTTAATTTAAAGGGGACACCCTGTATATTTTTGCAGATTTTAAAAGACCTTTTTATTTCGAATTCGTACATACTAAGTTTAGTGGAAATTATTTGTGAAAACGAGAAATAAAACACTTTACAATTGAAGGATAGGTAAATGTATTTACTTTAGACTTTTTAGATTTTGATCGACCCATGTCGGAGTTTTGCGAAAAACTGATGGACACTTGTAATGACGACGAAGATTTTACAGCTAATGTAGTTTTTCCGATGAGGCAACTTTTTGTTTAAATGTGGTCTAAATGTTGTCTTTTTATTTTTTTGTTTGGAGGGGCGTCAAATTTTTGAATTATTCTGATAACTGTTAATTGATTTGGTACTGGACGGGTTTCAAAATGTTTAGCAAGAGAATCGTCAAGAATTTCCGCCAGAACTCCATTTTGATAATTTTTTCCTTGAAAGTATAAATACTTATCTTGAATTTGATTAACTTTCGGCATTTCTAATAATTTAAGTTAACATGCACCGACAGTTTATAGCAACTACTATTTTAAGAATCTTAAATGCACATTATTGTTTCTGTTGCGACTTTGCGGTGCCGTTATCTAGTTTTCACGGCCGTCCTTGAAAGAATGCAGACCTGCCCCTTGAGTGTTGCACATCTGGGAAAGGGGCTGGCATTCTTTCAAGGAAAAAAGGGCCAGTTTCACACCCCTCGGGGTGCGGGTGTTGTACCCGTTTGAAAATATGTTTTTTGTATCATTCGTTATATATAGCTCGATGGGAGAAGTAGTCCCGAATAAACACAGATTGCAAAAAGTTTACATTGAGTCGAATTTTTATTTCTCACTCCTCGAAGACGCCTAACTAAGCCGCTTACAACGGCCGTTGTGTTCGGTGGATTTACAACCGCGATAACACAAACAATCAGTTTCGATATGTTGAACAGTTATTTCACATAAAACTGAACAGAAAATATAAAATGCCTGTAAAAATTATTATTTTGATTCTGATTATTTAAGTCAACTAATAGAAATAAAGAATAAATAAAAAAATACATGAGAATTCCCTATAATATATCTTCAAACGGGACATACGGTATATAAAAAAAAAAATAGATAATTCACTATGCCACACTTATTGATTATTTTTACTTCAAGAATCAAGTAATAAAATATTGACAGGCAATTTGGAATCACCCTGTAATAAAATGCACTTATTGTTAAATAAATTGATAAATTTGTGCTAACAAGGTTATTGACATATTAATATTTTGGAATGCAATTTCACATATCATTGAAAGTAACCTCGCACTTGTGAAATGCTATTAATGCAATTTGTGAATGATGAAAGGTGCAGTTGTTTTATATAAATGACCAAATTGTAGATTATTGCATTATTCGAAGTACTGTACAAACTGTCAACATGTTTATGAAACTGGTAAATAAATATAATTCAATATTTTATTAGTAATTTTAATGCATAGTAATTACGGTACGTGCCACTTTCTCTGTTGTAGGTAGTCTTAGCTTGCATTGTGGCCGCTACGAGTGCGTTTGGTCAGGAAGATGGACAATGGCACGGACATCAAAATTCTTACAATCACCACGACTTGAATAATGGTGCTTACACTGGTGATGGTGATTATCATGGTGAAGGCCTTGCTGAATCTGGTGCAAATGGACACTCTGCCAGTGAATACCACTATGCTGGTAATAATGATGGCCAATGGTATGGAGATAATGGACACCATGGTGTCTATCACCGTGAAGCAATGAACACCAGAGATGGAGAATACCACGGTGAAGGCCTTGCTGAATTTGGAGCTTTAGAAGATCAACATTCTCATAATGGTGGTCATTACTACGATCATCTGAATGCTTACAACCACCATGGTTTGAACAGTGGGGCTTATACCGGAGATGGTGAATACCATGGCGAAGGTCTTGCTGAATCTGGAACTTTTGGACCAGGTAAATTATTTCAATTGGATGAATTAATGTCATATTTTAAACTAATGATTTATTGTGTAGTGCACCAAGGAGCTGCAGTCCATGCTGGTGCTTATGGTAATCAAGGATACGCTGAAGTTGGTCACGCTGTTCAATTGCCTGCCGGAGTCGATGCTTATGCGTGCCCTAACTACCCTTATTGTCATTAATGGCAGAGAATCAGGAGAACTGACAAACATGTTGTTTTATATAATTTTTAGTAAATGTGATTACAATATTTGTACAAAGTTAATTGATTATTAAACAATATATAAACATTTTATCATTTTAAATTCTTAGGGCAAAGCTTGATTAGTCGGTGGCCTGGTATAAGACTATAGTCCTTCGAATTCTGGCTAGACGCGCTTGCAAATACATATTAAGATTTAAATATTTATTTATGGCTAATCACCATTTTACAAAATATTATAAAAAAATAGAATTCAAAGTTATACATGAATATTACATAATTAAATACTAAACATATTACTCTTAAAGGTATTCTGTTACATTTAATTTAAATGATAAATATAACTAATTAATAGCAAATTAAAATAAAATTTTATCAAAATATGTATACTCTAAGACTAACTTGAAACAAATAATCTCAAATTCATAGTTAATCCTAGGTGGTTTGTCAAATACAATTTGAAATTTAAAAAACTTTGGCAAAATGGCCTAGTAGTCTATACCAATTCACTCTCCCCAATTAATAATTCCAACGTCTTATCCAAAAAAATGTATTTCCAAAGAAACACTCTGATGCAAAGTTATTGCAACTAATAATCATTGTGACATGTTGTATTGTATTTTAAAAATTTGCGAAATACAACTATACCTTATGCGAGAAATAGGAAGAGCTATGGAATGCGCGTGGAATGTGCCGATGGTCGTTACCAGTGGCGCAGCATAAATTCAGTAATATTATCGTTTTAATTATTAATAAAATCTCTTTTTACTATTTTTTTGAATATCACAATATATAATTAAACTTAAAACATATTTAAATATGTTTATGGTTTAAATTATTTGTAAATAATGGGCATAAACGACAAACTTTATAATTCCCGTTTCGAAAGACGTCTACGTTCATGGAAAAGCGGAGCGATAACTTTTGGTTGAGTGGTACAGCGGTCGGGCCATGTGTTCAGCGAGATATGAACGAACCATCACAAAAAATATATTGGTCCACAGCTTATACCCTCGAACACACGGTAAACAGAGCGGCCCATTGAAAAAAACATGCCAAAAAAAAAATTATTTTCTATTTCATCGCTGCGCTCACCATTTTAAAGGCGCATACTATTTACATTCTTTAAATTCCATAGCTCTCTGTATATAACCGATAGACTTTACATATTTTTATTCCATGCAGGATGTTTTTTCAGGTAAGCAAAACATGTAAAGGAATTCTACCATCAAGAGTTCTTGTGTTTACTTTTTCCGCTTGAAATTGAAAATCTACCTTCGAAGGGACTTTATTGCAGCCCATTGTGCGCTCGGATTTTTATTAGGCTGGCTGTCTGCAGACGTCCAGAGTCGGCTTCGCTAATTGCATATTTGCCCCTATTTCTATGTTACATGAACTAAAATCATCTAAAATAGTGTTATTATACTTATTACATTTTACTACAATAATTAAAAGAAACTAGATATTATCCGAGTATCCGAGTCAGACTAGTTGATTTCCACAAATTTTGAACATATTCGCTGTCTGCTTTCTAATGCTCCTTTTGAATAATTTTTAATGATTAATGCCAATAGTGCAAGATTATAGATGGCTTTAGGTTATTAAAAGATAAAAATTCCTCAACTCATTCCTCTTTGTCACAGTACAAATATAATGCTCCCTTTAAATCCTTTTTAATGATTAATGCCATTAATACAAGATTATAGACGCCATTAGGTTAGTAATAGTTACAAATTGCTAAACTCCTTCCTCTTTGCAACAGTACAAATAAAATGCTCCCTTTAATTTTTTTTAATGATAGACGCCATTGGATAATTATGAGTTACAAATTTCCCCACTATTTAAGTTATAATAAGTTTAAGAAGTACATAAAGACAGCCTCAAATGGATTTGTGTCTCAATTGGTGTAATATTTTTCTTTCCAACGGTACAATTATTATCTTGTGAAAGGTTTAAGTGCACGATGGAAACGTCATTAAGTGAAACAGCAAAATTAAGAGAGGCTTCTCCGGAATGTATGTTGAATATTTCCATCAACAATCTACAGAGTCCCTTCAATCTATCAATGGAAACTCTTTTCAAATTAATTTTGACGAATTTCCAAATAACGGCGATCAAATGGATACATCGACAATAGAAGATGAAAATCAGACGTCAGCAAAACACATGTTTCTTTCAACGGATATTAAGAGAGTGGTGGTACACATGTATAACACTCTTATAAGCGAGAACCATCAATCTGCATTGCGGAGAATTTCGGTTCTAACTGGAATTCCATATTCAACAGTGTGGAAAATAGTCAGAAAAGGACCATTGGAACGGAGACGTCGAAGAAGTTCAAAATTTGTGAAAATAGATGATGCCACCGCTAAGAGGATTCAAAATACTATCTGCGACTCGTATAAATCAGGTAAAGTTCCAACAATTGAATTTATTTTGGAAAAGCTGGGAGATGAGTTTCCATACAAACGAACAACCCTGCATGAATATCTCCTCAGTCGAAGTTTTAGATACAAAACGCTAGACAAACGAATTGCAATAATGGAATCACTGAGTTAAGTGCAAAAAACCTCAAAATGCACTTTTTTCAAACACCCATATGTGTTTTCTGAAACAAAGAGACATAAACTACAAGTATTTCTTTACTCACTTGTTGCATAAATAACTTAACTAATCGCATATTTTTGCATATTTAACTTATTAGAATTAATTTTTTGTACTAAATATTAAGAGAGTTATAACTTTAAGTCTCGGTTGAAACAACCTGTACGTAAATGCGAGCACGTTTAGGAAACAGAAATACTCAAAATGTGTCTATCAAAAATTAAAAAATTAAGAAAACAACTTTTGTGAAGGGTGTCGTCGAGAATAATAATCTTTGGATTCCTTTTGATGTAATAAAATTTCCTTTTAAGTGAATTTTAGCAGTATCTATTTCAAGTGTGATATTATGAGTTACCTAATTATAGCAGGTAGTTGTATGTATGTTTAATCATAATAAAGAATCATGAAAGAATTGATCTGTTAATAGTATATTATTAAACGAGTGAGAAAGTTGGGCTTTTTAAAATGATTGACAGGAGTTCGAGTTAGGGAATCGAGGATGATGGGGACTTGGCTTAGCCAACTAGGGCATTCAGCCACAACCAATTTATAGTAATAATATTCATATTTAAATGAAATGGGGACAAACACTAGACACCCAGGGACCCGTACGGCCATTTTTCGAGTTGAAAAAGTGACCGTCCGGACAGGACTCGAACCAGCGCCAACGGGGTCCAGAGGCTAGACTTCTACCCACTAGACCAGTGATGGGGAAACTACGGCCCGCGGGCCAAGTCCGGCCCACGGAAAGGTTTAATCCGGCCCGTTTAAGAGTGCCGCCGTGAGGATGTTTGAACGCGTTCTTACTTCGTAATGTGACGACCCGCATAAAAACTACCTGCGGCGATATTCAAAACACAATAGTATTCTGGACAAATCCATCCGACCTAAACAGATGACTCATCTTCGCTCGAAACTTCCAGACACTCTCGCAGGTAGGTATAAATACAAGCGAGGCCGCTCGAAGATCAGTTAGTTAGCGACTTAGTCAGTCATCTGCAACGACCCGCTGTGACTCGAGTAATTGTTTGTGTTATCCCCCAAACTCCCAGTGCCTCAACAAACTCCCGCGTAAGAACATTAGTTAGCAGTAAGCTTTCGTCAATTGCGTTTCTGTGTGTTGTTCTCCGTAGTAGGTAACGTCTAAAATTGATGTTAAAAAAAGAAAAGTGGATTCAGAATGTCGAGTTTTTGAAGAAGAATGGACGTGGAAATATATCTTTACTTTATTTAAAGAAAAACCTGTGTGCTTACTTTGCAATGCAACTGTTGCAGTTTTAAAAGAATATAACATTCAACGCCATTTCAAGAGCAAACATGAAAACTACTCCTACTCATCGTTAAGTGAAGAGGTGAAAAAAATTAAATCGAAAGATTTAATAAAAAATTTATCAAGTCAACAACAAGTATTTCAAAGAGCTAATCATTCTCAAGGATGCGCTACGAAAGCCAGTTATGTGTTGGCTTATAATATTGCTAAATCTAATAAAGCATTTTCAGATGGTGAATTTATAAAGCAGTGCATGATAGATGTGTGCGATATTATGTGCCTTGACAAGAAAAAGGATTTTCAGTCACTGTCTCTCTCAAGAAGAACAATCACTGAGAGAATTGAAAATATTGATAAAAATCTAATTTCACAACTGACTACAAAAACTCAAAAATTTATTTTTTATTCAATTACTATGGATGAAAGTACAGATATCAGCGATATTGCGCAGTTACTCGTATTTGTAAGAGGAATCAACGCCCACTTTGAAATTACAGAAGAACTTGCAGGGCTGCAGTCAATGAAAGGAACAACGACTGGTGCCGATATATTTTGTGAATTTGAAAATTGCATCGATAAACTTCGATTACCTATTGACAAGCTATGTAATGTAACTACAGATGGTGCTCCTAATATGGTTGAAATCAATCAAGGATTTGTTGGGAAATGTAATTCTAAGTATCCGGAAAATTATGTTGTTTTTTTGCATTGCCTTATACATCAGGATGCTCTCTGTAAATCGGCTTTAGATATTGACCATATACTTAATATTGTTGTAAAACTAGTAAATATGATTCGTTCCAGAGGATTATTACATCACCAGTTTCAACAGTTTTTGGAGTCCGTACATGCTGAGCATTCCGATATCCTGTATTATTCAAAAGTTCGTTGGTTAAGTGCTGGAAAAGTATTTGAAAGAATTTGGGATTTAAAAGACGATATTGTGAATTTTCTTCTTGATAAAGACATTTATAATCAATTTGACGTCTTAGAAAACGAAACGTGGCTTTCTGATTTCGCTTTTTTCACAGATCTCCTCGTACACATGAATAAACTTAATCTCAAATTGCAAGGAAAAAATCAGTTTCTTCACGATATTTGGCAATACCTGAAAAGTTTCAAATTACAGTTATTATTATTTGCTAATCAGATCTCTAAATCTGATTTTTCTCATTTTCCAAGAATACAATCTTTAAAATTCACTATATCAAACAATAAGATTAAAAAATACGAAATTAATTTGAGAAAACTATCTACAGAATTTGAAAGGAGATTTCAGGACTTTAGAAAAATGGAACCAGAGTTTAGTATTTTTGCGACCCCATTCAATGTTAATTACGAAGAAGTTGATGCAAAATTTCAACTTGAGTTAATAGAACTGAACTGTAATACTCTCCTGAAACAAACTTTTCATACAGTACCATTACTAGAATTTTATAAAAAATGAAGTCCAGATAATTTCCCAAATCTAATTACTCATGCAATGAAGATAATGACAATGTTCGGTTCATCTTATATATGCGAACAAATCTTTTCAACAATGAAGCTTAGGAAAACTTCTTTAAGAAACAGAATTACAGATGAGCACCTTTCATCAGTTTTAAGAATTTCTGCTTCGCAAATGGAACCGGACTATGATGAAATTTTGATGAAACAGTCTCAATTTCATTTTTCTCATGCACCATCAACCAGTAATGACACCAGAAAATAAAGTGATAATACTTCACATCAAGAACTACACTAAATTCATTTTATATTTTGTGCTTATATTTTTGTTACCTTTTGCTTTTTTACTATTAAAATAATAAGTGTATGTAATAATATATGTATATGTTTATAGAACACATAAATTAGTTAACGATTAAGCATTATTCTTTGGCCCGCTACGATTGTCTAGTTATTACAAATGGCCCGTCTTAAAAAAAGTTTCCCCACCACTGCACTAGACCACCGCGGCCCCAGAGAAAGTTGGTCATTGTCACGAGGGTGAAGTTTGCAACTAGGTTTTGTATTAATTATTTAACCAATAAGAAAATGTCAATTTTTCAAGTAATTACTTAATATATTAAGGCACAAACTAACAAGTTCAAAAATTAGAAATAGGTGGTGCCTCCCATCTTTTTCAAATTTAAGAATTTTTAGAATAGTTAAGAATTTTGTTCGGTTTTCTAATTACGAAAATGTATGTTTGTAATGTAATCGTAAAAATAACCATCCGCTTTTAGTGACGGTAAGTTACCCAAATTTTGGTAACATTTATTATCCAAAACAGCTGTTTTTTTGGCGTGAATGTCCAACTAAAATTAAAATTCTAGTCACCTTTGATTTGCATACATAAATGCACCGTGATTTTCAATAGCATATCAATTTTATTACACTTTACAAAATATTTTATCTACGACCACTACTGTAAATGCCCATTATCGTACAATGCGCGTACTGCGTAAATACACCAAAACACCCACGTATGTTAGAGCCCGCTTGTAAATTAAAGGTACGTGTGTGTTTGCCATAACATACTAGTGAGTTTCGTTTACGAACTTTTGATTGGTTGAGAGTTTCGCGTTTGTTCGTTTTTATTAAATATAGTAGTCCGCGATTGTTAAACGTCACATCACGCACCCCGAAGCTGTCACTTCGCTATTCCGCACATTCTCTTATATAAATTAAGGTGAGAGTGGTCGTAGATAAAGTATACTACATAACGCGAGTTGTAAAGCAATTACGCGCTCGTGAAATTGCGTTACTCGCCGCTACGCGGCTCGTACGCAATTTTTTCACTTGCGCGTAATTTGCTATTTACAACTCTTGTTACGTAATATACTATTAGGAATACAGTATAAAAAACTGGATAAAATGCGGAATCAATTGCAAATGCCCCGTTAAAAAATGGTGATGTGGCCATCATGTTACTTTCTCCGACTTGATGGTATCATTTATATTTACGCTTCCATGGTTTATTTTCAATTTAAATCATGTTTTAAGTGTGCATCGAACGTTTCGTAGACTCGGATAAAACTGACGTTTAAAACGTCAAAATTATGAAAGATGGAAAAATGTACTTCAAATTAAAAAAACTCAGTTTACTCAAAAACTAAAGAGATTTCGAAAAAAACTTATTCTTCATAAATTGTTCATTTTGGCATTCTCTACAATTATTATTAACATAAGTTTGCTGTAACTATTAGCGTTTCATAATTGTATACCAAAAATGAAAAAAAAAGAAAATATTTTTTTTTCTCGAATAACAATGATTTTATGAAAAATGTTTTCAAACAAAATAATTGAATTTCTTTATTGTCTTCAATATTTCTTTAAATGTTTTTGTGATATTTTTCATATTTCAGAAAATATTGGCAAGAAACAAAAAACAGTTAAGGTAAACACCCACTTCCGGTGTAGGAAATTTTACTAAAAGCTTTTCAGTTCTTCGGATTATCAAATAAAACTTATGTTCAAAGTTTCATTTCAATTGGTCTATTAGTTTTTGAGATACAGCGCGCACAGACACACACACACACACACAAATTTTTCCAGAAATTGTTGAAATGGCATCTAGGGACCCCAAAACGGATATTTCCGTAAAAAAAATTTTTGAAAAAACAATCACGATCGCAATACTTTCTCGTACTTCGTAACGGAGAAAGTAAAAAAGTGAATTATGAAACCGATACTGATTTCTATGACTTCAATGTGCCCATTAATAAATGAATTGAAGCTTATATTTTCCTATGAATATTTTCTATTCATAACTGTACATTTAATGATATTTCCAACACTATTTTAAGAACAATAAGTAATTAACGCGCACTGTTAATTCAATTATAAGTATTATAATCTTTGTAATGATATCAGCTTTAATTTTCCTATTTCTTATTCATAATTGTACATTTTATTACCCCACTTTACTAGGATATCTGTTTGGAAGCTTGTCCAGACCTCGTCTCTAGCAGGTAGAAAAGGTTCGAATATGGCCATAAATTACAATTTCTATACCATTACGTCAAGAATAGAATCCCTAATCGTCGGTAGTAAACAACCCGCAAATTGTACCCCTTGTTCATGCCGATCTGGCCATTTTACTATGGTCGCCCTAAAATTAATTCTAAATTTTGATTAAGATCTCAAATTGAGTGATAGATAAAGCTGAGGGCAATTAAAAAGGGTTATAAAGCAACTTACTAGTAAATAATTAGCATTAAATCCTTCAAAGTGATCGACCACGTGTGAGCAACAAATTGATTAAGGTTATGTGCGGCGAATGTAAAAA
Organism: Ocypus olens; assembly: GCA_910593695.2. Classification (NCBI taxonomy): domain Eukaryota; kingdom Metazoa; phylum Arthropoda; class Insecta; order Coleoptera; family Staphylinidae; genus Ocypus; species Ocypus olens. The sequence continues at coordinate 30,477,029 of OU343047.1, forward strand.
TCGAAGAAGTAACATATTTCATAAGAAACTGATTTCTATTATTATGGAATCATATTATAAAACAATACATTACTTAAAATCTTGATTTAGTTCAATAAGTACAATAATAATTTCAAATATTTGTAATAGCTTAAAAAACTTCTGGAATGTCCACGTGGTATAACAGAAATTTATTGATATTGTAATAATGGTCTTAACCGCAAGTCTGTGGCTGGACTTCAAGGAACCTTCCGAAATATTTTATGATTTCATAAATATTGAAACAAGTACTTTTACATTTCTTCGAGATAGGTAGGGATCCTAATATAAATACTCATGCTGTTCTATCAGTATTATATTAAATCAATTCCACAAGAAATCAACATGTTCGTAAAACTGGTAAGTATTTATAACATTATTATATCTTCAATAATTACACAATATTATTAAATCTGTATCCAACTTGCTTTTAATTACAAAATATAAATATTATAAGCTGGAGATCGCAGATCACTCTTGATTAATGATTTCCCACTCTAATCAGTCTATCTTCTCCTCCACTGCTTAATAGTAGACGAACCTTGACTTTGTATATATATATATATATATATATATATATATATATATATATATATATATATATATATTATATATATATATATATATACCGGGTGACCCAGGGATCTGTAAAAGCCCCATAACTTATTTGCTATTTGAGATATCGACTTCTAGTTTTCTTGAACTGGTACCCACACTTATTCTACATATTTTAAAAATATGTATGTTTTTGTACAGGGTGTCCCAATATACATAACAGAACAAAGTTATGTTTTTTTAAATGGAACACCCTATATCTTATACTTTATTTTCAACCCTCTTGAGAAGCCGGTAAAAATAGTATAAGATACTATGGGTCTATTATGGACGGTTGGTTAGTTATGGGCAAATTTGTGGCAAAAACATGTACACATTAAAAACATCGCAGAAGCTTTCCTAGCAAAGATAGAATCATTATTTATACACTAGAAAATTTCCCACATCATAAAGAATAATACACATTGGCTTTGGTTCTCTTTTATGCATAGTGTTATACAGGGTGTCAACATACGCAAAACAATGGATAACTTTTTTTTTTCAAATGGAACACCCCATATAAGTTGCCACCAATCTATGGAATTTTTAATAAGCTTTCTAATGATATACAGTTTGTATAACAAAATATCAAGGATTCTTGAGATTTATCAATAAGAAGATATTTCTTTTGTCACCTTCTGCGGATTTTTAGATTTTCAACCAAAACTATGCATTTTCAGGAAAAATTAAAAGAGACCAAAGTTGTAGAGCGAAAAATTTCCGATATATATAGGTCTTTCAACTTTTAAGATAATGCGTGCATTGCCCGCCAGAGCGCGCAAAATCGTGACCGTATATGCATTTTAGCGTTTTCTTTTCAAATTTTTTATTAATAAATTGCACTATACTTTATTTTCCGCATCCTCTAGCGGAAAAACGGAAAATTATAGGGAAATTAAAATGGCGCATATCGATTGAAAATGTTCCGCTCTACAACTCTTAATAGAAGAAATTTTTGCCAAAAATGCATAGTTTTCCCTAAAAATGTAAATTGCAAATGTATGTATCAATTTTTGCGTTTTTCAATGGGTTTTTGCATTTTTAGCGAAAACTATGCATTTTGGGCAAAAATTGCTTCTTTTAAGAGTTGTAGAGCGGAATATTTTCAATCGATGTAGGTCATTTGAATAATTCTATAATTACCCGTTTTCCTGATAGAGGACGTCGAAAATAAAGTATAGTGCAATTAATTAACAAAAAATTTGAGAAAAACGCTAAAATGCATATACGGTCACGATTTTGTGCACTCTGACGGGCAATGTACGCATTATTGGAAAAGTCGAAAGACCTATGTCAATCGAAAATGTTCCGCTCTACAACTTTGGTCTCTTATTATTTTTTCAGAAAATGCATAGTTTTGGCTGAAAATCCAAAAATGAGCAGGAGGTGACAAAAGAAAAATGTTTTTATGGATAAATCTAAAAAATCCTTAATATTTCATTATACAAATTGTACATCATTAGAAAGCTTATTAAAAATTCCGTGCATTGGTGGAAATATATATAGGGTGTTCCATTTGAGAAAAAATAGTTATCCATTGTTTTGCGTATGTCGACACCCTGTATAGCAGTATGAACGAAAAAGAACCAAAGCCGATTTGTATTATTCTTCATGATGTGGAAAATTCTTTAGTGTATAAAAAATGATGCTAGCTTTGCTAGGAGCGCTTCTGCAATTTCTTCAATGTGTCCTTGTTTTTGCCACAAATTTGCCCATAACTAACCAATCGTCCATAATAGACCCATACTATCTTATACTATTTTTATCAGTTTCTCAAGAGGGTTGAAAATAAAGTATAAAATACAGGGTGTTCCATTTAAAAAAACATAACTTTGTTCTGTTATGTATATTGGGACACCCTGTACAAAAATATACATATTTTTAAAATATATAGAATGAGTGTGGGTACCAGTTTAAGAAAACTAGAAGTCGATATCTCAAATAGCAAATAAGTTATGGGGCTTTTACAGATCCCTGGGTCACCCGGTATATATATATATATATATATATATATATATATATATATATATATATATATATATTTGTTAGCATTTAAATATTTATTTTTCTCACAAGAAACAATAATTTATTAATAGAATTAGTAAACATTCAGATATATTCACGATTGAGTATTGATTTTGGTGAACGTATACTTAGGAATCAAAAAGTATGTTCAGAGCACGTATGAGTTTTAATTATGTTATAAATAAAATAAAACCCCCGGATATAAAATAACTGGCGCATTTTAACATATTTAAGGTAAAATGTGTAATATATATCTGTAATTTAGTTTACAGTAAGTGTAATTAACCAACGGCCGAGTGGCCAGTATAAAGTAATCAAATTTCCTGAGTAAAATGGTTTGCAGCCGTGTGAAAGTCATAATAACTCATAGGCGGAACGTCAAGGGTATAAAGAAGCTAAAATGATAGCTATTTAACAGGCTAACAATAATAACATTCATTTAAATATATACCGTTGTAATATTATTATTATTGTGTTTATCGTATCGTCATCTAATATGTTCATTTTATGCTAGACATTTATTAATAATTATTATCATAATAGCTCTATTATTTCATAATGCGTTAGTTACGAATCAACAAACTATTGTTTCATATGTGGGGCACCGCATACGACGCGGTCATTTTATAGAAAACCATGCAAGATTTGTTGAAATTAAAGGTAAGGTGAAATTTTATATTTGCCCCAGTGATTGACGTTGAACCATTAATAGTTATTTATGCAACAAGTGAGTAAAGTTGTACTTTTTTCACGAGTAGGAAAGATTGCCACACGAGCCGTTACGTCCGTAACTTTAAATAAATTTGATAAAACTCTAATCATTTTTTTTAAGTAATAAAACTTTTTTTAAATGAAAATAATAATCATCAAGTTTTCTTGATCGAAAGCGGTTAACGTTTATCGGCGGAACTAGAGGCATGTTGCGAAGCGTTCATAGACACACTTCGCGCAAACAATTTTATAGTAGCGTTAAAAAATGAACCGCTACGGTACTATTTTTCACGCAAAAGCGTATTTTATGGACCCAAATTAATGAAAAAAACTATACATTTATATTATTTAAAATAATTTCCATTGTTTACTTGAATGTTCGGTCAACCATAATTTCATATAAAAAAATATACAGGGTGATAAAAAATGTGGGAGAAAATCCTAATTTATAAAATTGAATAACTTCGTTTCTTCAAATGGCACACCCTGTATGTAGTAACATATTCTCACTTAGAATCCAATTCTCTTTCAGATTGGATTAGGGTTCCCTGTTCCTAATCTCAATAGATTTCTTCTTTTCGGCGATTTTCATAGCAAGAATTATTATTATAATCTGAAAAATTATTGGATTTTACGTGCGATTCTACCGCGTCGTATGAAGTGCCCCACCCTGTATATCATCAATGGACCCATAATTCGTTAGTTACGAATCAACAAACGTTAATAAGAACGTGCAGACATAACTAAATATTGTATTAATGCAACCGCTAATCTTATAATCAATCGCATGATTGATCATATTTTTACGCAATAAATTTGAAGGCAACAACCTTGAACTGCCTGATATACTGGGACAGGGGCGGCTCGTTATGTAGAGCTGAGAAGCCATGGCACCACCACTAGTTTTAAGCTCAGCAAGGATTTTTTTAATTATCCTAAATCCGAAGACTTTCCTTCACTGAATTTCAAAATAGTTGTACAAGAACACAAATTGTTCGCATTATGAAGTTGTTCAATTGCCCAGAGCTTAAAAAATTATAATAACATTTGCAACAAACGTGAAATTTTCCAGATTTGCTCAAATTTAATTCTGCTGTAAGATTCCTCTAAAATCAGAAGACTTTCCTTCACTGATTGTTAAAATAATTGCATGAGAAAACAAATTGTTCAATTGTTTAGAACAAAAAAAATATAAAAACAATTGCCACAAAAATTAAACTTTACAGATTTGGCTAAGATCAATTCTGCTTCAAGATACCATCAAAATCCAAACACTTTCCTTCACGAGATTTCGATTTATTTTAGCGAGAACACAACTGGCTGAAATTAAGAAGTTGTGCTTTTAATCAGAACTCAAAAATATATTTAATAAATTGCAACAAACTTGAAATTGTCTAGATTTGCTTAAGATGAATTCTACTTCAAGATTCTATGAAAATCAAAAAAACTGTCCTTCGTGAGATTTTAAAATATTCAAAAATTTTGTTAATGTAAAAAATAAAAGATATAAGAACAATTGCCACAAACGTGAAACTTTCCAGATTTGCTTAAGATCAATCCTGCTTTAAGAAACCATAAAAAAAAACAAAGACTTTTTTTCACGAGCTCTCAATTTATTTCCGTAAGAAAACAAGCGGTTGAAATTCTGAAGTTGTACGTTTTATCAGGACTCAAAAAATATATAAAAAAAATGCAACAAACTAGAAATTTTCTGGATTTGCTTAAGATCAATTATACTTTAAAATTCCATAAATTAAAAGACTATCCTTTACAAGATTTTAAAATATTTGCGCGAGAACACAAATTGTTGAAATTTTGAAGTTGTTTAATTGTCTAGAGCATAAAAAAGTATTAAAAAAATTGCCACAAACATAAAGTTTTCCTGAATATATATATATATATATATATATATATATATATATATACCGGGTGACCCAGCGATCTGTAAAAGCCCCATAACTTATTTGCTATTTGAGATATCGACTTCTAGTTTTCTTGAACTGGTACCCACACTTATTCTACATATTTTAAAAATATGTATGTTTTTGTACAGGGTGTCCCAATATACATAACTGAACAAAGTTATGTTTTTTTAAATGGAACACCCTATATTTTATACTTTATTTTCAACCCTCTTGAGAAGCTGATAAAAATAGTATAAGATACTATGGGTCTATTATGGACGGTTGGTTAGTTATGGGCAAATTTATGGCAAAAACATGTACACATTGAAAACATTGCAGAAGCGTTCCTAGCAAAGATAGCATTATTATTTATACACTAGAAAATTTCCCACATCATAAAGAAAAATACACATCGGCTTTGGTTCTCTTTTATTCATAGTGCTATACAGGGTGTCAACATACGCAAAACAATGGATAACTATTTTTTTTCAAATGGAACACCCTATATAAGTTGCCACCAATCTATGGCATTTTTAATAAGCTTTCTAATGATATACAGTTTGTATAACAAAATATTAAGGATTCTTGAGATTTATCAATAAAAACATATTTCTTTTGCCACCTTCTGCTGATTTTTGGATTTTCAGCCAAAACTATGCATTTTCAGGAAAAATTATAAGAGACCAAAGTTGTAGAGCGAAAAATTTCCGATTGATATAGGTGTTTCAACTTTTAAGATAATGCGTGCATTGCCTGCCAAAGCGCGCAAAATCGTGACCGTATATGCATTTTAGCGTCATCTTTTCAAATTTTTTATTAATAAATTGCACTTACTTTATTTTCCGCACCCTCTAGCGGAAAAACGGGAAATTATAGGGAAATTAAAATGGCCCATGTCGATTGACAATGTTCCACTCTACAATTCTTAATAGAAGCAATTTTTGCCAAAAATGGCTTTTTGCATTTTTAGCGGAAACTATGTATTTTGGGCAAAAATTGCTTCTTTTAAGAGTTGTAGAGCGGAATATTTTCAATCGATGTAGGTCATTTAAATAATTCTATAATTATCCGTTTTTCTGCTAGAGGGCGTGGAAAATAAAGTATAGTGCAATTCATTAACAAAAAAATTGAGAAAAACGCTAAAATGCATATACGGTCGCGATTTTGTGCACTCTGGCGGACAATACACGCATTATTGGAAAAGTTCAAAGACCCATGTCGATCGAAAATTTTCCGCTTTACAACTTTGGTCTCTTATAATTTTTTCAGAAAACGCATAGTTTTGGCTGAAAATCCAAAAATGAGCAGGAGGTGACAAAACAAAAATATTTTTATGGATAAATCTCAAGAATCCTTAATATTTCATTATACAAATTGTACATCATTGGAAAGCTTATTAAAAATTCCATGCATTGGTGGCAAGATATATAGGGTGTTCCATTTGAAAAAAATAGTTATCCAATATTTTGCGTATGTTGACACCCTGTATAGCAGTATGAACAAAAAAGAACCGAAGCCGATTTGTATTATTCTTCATAATGTGGAAAATTCTTTAGTGTATAAAAAATGACGCTAGCTTTGCTAGAAGCGCTTCTGCAATTTTTTCAAGTGTCCTTGTTTTTGCCACAAGTTTGCCCATAACTAACTAATCGTCCATAATAGACCTATACTATCTTATACTATTTTTATCAGCTTCTCAAGAGGGTTGAAAATAAAGTATAAAATATAGGGTGTTCCATTTAAAAAAACATAACTTTGATCTGTTATGTATATTGGGACACCCTGTACAAAAACATACATATTTTTAAAATATGCAGAATAAGTGTGGGTACCAGTTCAAGAAAACTAGAAGTCGATATCTCAAAAAGCAAATAAGTTATGGGGCTTTTACAGAACCCTGGGTCACCCGGTATATAGTGAAGTGTGAGGTGTAACGGGAGAAAGGTCCAGAATTTCGATATAGTCCGCAGGGAGCAATAAACCAGATGTAGTGTGTGCTCAGTCACTATATTTCGCTATAAGTAGCCAACGTTTCGCGTAAAACATTTACGCATCATCAGGGCCGTACAATTAATGTCTTCAAGTTTCTTTAAGTTGTTAAAGTTGATCTGATCCGGGAAGCGGCGAAGTTTGAAAGTGTTGTGAATGAAGTTGGGGATGAGGCCTCTTCGTCTGCATTCAAGTAGAAAAATCAGGCGGTTTCTGTTGACGGCGAGCTTCTTAACGGTGTTCATGTACGTTTGCGACGTAATCGTTCTGGCCCCATTCGGCTCCTCAAAGGAGCCCGCTCAAGGGCCGAACACTAGTTTTGTGGTAAACAGTAATTAATCTTTCTGCCGAGTGCCCCTGTCGTCACGACGGAACCATCTGGTCCCTTCGGTAAACACTTGAAAAGCCCCAGTTCTTACACTCCTATTACCGGAATATTGAATACATTTAATGCAGTATATTTACAATCACACAATAATTCATTATCGATATCCTCTGCTATTTTTTTATGTAACAGTAACAAATCTAATCGCAATAAAGAATAATAAGAGGTGAATTATATTTTGCTGCGTAACAATTAAATAAATTGAAGTTATATGTTATATATAATCAAATATAATCATTCTTTCATGTTCTTTATTACGATTATTACAATAGTTGCTCTTACGTAAAAACAATAGCTTATATAATAATAATAATAATAATAATACTTTATTCGTGTTTAATAAATGTCACAAAATGTAGTCATTTTCTAAATAATTGCATACAAACAAGATATAAATAGTATATTACGTAACAAGAGTTGTAAATAGCAAATTACGCGCAAGTGAAAAAATTGCGTACGAGCCGCGTAGCGGCGAGTAACGCAATTTCACGAGCGCGTAATTGCGTTACAACTCGAGTTATGTACTATACTTTATCTACGACCACACTTACCTTACTTTATATTTGATTACCCAGTCCATAAATATTCCTTAAACATTCTTATATCGCGAGGCTTAGGCGAGAGACAATTTTCGGCCGCTTATTTGATAGTTTTCGATGTCGCTGTTACTGGACATTATTTATCTTGCAAAGATTGAAAACAGTTTCATTAACAATGGTTACGTATGTAATTATTTGGTACGCACTTCTAGATATCATTACATTTGAATGAGAATGTACGGAATTGCGAAATGAAAGCTTCGGTACGCGATGTGACGTTTCACAATCATGGACTTCTATATTTAATAATAACGTAGTAACGCAACGCTCTCAACGAATCAACCAATAAAAATGGTGTGTTATGGTAACAAACACGTACCTTTCATTTACAAGCAGGCTGTAATATACGTGGGTGTTATGGTGTACTTACACAGTCCGCTAATTGTACAATCGGTGTGCCTCAGGGTTCACACATTGGACCTATATTATTTCTTATATTTATTGATGATATCTGCAACTGTTTCATAAATTCGAACTGTTTACTGTTTGCTGACGATCTTAAAGTCTATCGTTGCATTGATGACATTTCAGATTGTTTCGATTTGCAGATTGATTTGGATAATTTGGGTAGCTGGTGCGTCAGTAATCATTTATTTTTAAATATTGGTAAATGTAAATCGATAACTTTCAGCAAAAGAGCTGTTAATATTGGATGCACATATAACATCAATGATGTCAGTCTCGATACTGTATCAGTCATGCGTGACCTAGGAGTTTTATTAGATTCAAAATTATCCTTTGCATCTCATATATCTCAAATGTGTAATAAGGCAATTCGGTTACTTGGATTTTTATTGAGGCATTGTAAGCATTTCGACTGTGAAACGACTAAGATTATTTACTGCGCTTTGGTCAGATCTAATTTGGAGTATTGTTCTCAAATTTGGTCACCATATTATAAGAAGTACTCGTGTAAAATTGAATCTGTCCAGAAAAAATTTTGTTCTTTCATCTCGTTTAAAATGAATTTACCATTTAAGAACTATGATATGATCTGCAGTTATCTTAACATTGATAAACTGGAGTTGTGTAGAATTAAATTTGATCTTTGTCTACTGCACAAAATTGTTTCTGGACACATCAACACCGACTTACTTTCATGTTTAAATTTCTTTGTTCCGCAATCAACTAGATTATCCAGACAGAAACCAGTTTTTAGAATTCATATGGTTACTTCTAATTATAGTTATTATAATACTTTAATGCGCTGCACGAGATACGCCAACGCTCTTAATTGTTACGTTAACTTTGATTTATTTGGTAGTTCATATGTTTTGTTTAAAGTTTCTCTGGGTCGGATTCCACTTATTACTTTGTTATAGCGAATTATATTCGCTGGTGGAACTTTTCTTTTCTTTTCTTTTATATGTTTGTTAGTACTTAAATTTTTTTTTTCTTTTTTTCTTTAATTTTAGTTTTAGTTTTAGTTTTTAGTTATTAGTTTTAGCTCTTAAATTTTTAGATTTAGTTTTCATGTTATATAGTAAATTATGTTTCAATTACTCTTTTTTTTTATTTTATTGTATATGGAAATGCTTTGTAAAAAAGGTGTTAACCGTTGGATGAATAAATAAATAAATAAATAAATAATGGGCATTTACAGTAATGGTCGTAGAGAAATACATATAAATATACACGAAAACTGTAAGTTCAGTAATAAAGGTGAAAGGTCAAAGGTGTTAAAAATCTAATGCTAATGCAACTCATATGAAATTAGAAATAGAAAACAGTAAATTCACTTAAAAATAATATTTGAAAAAGTGTTTCATACCTAGCAACAAAAAAATAAATGCTAAAATCTATTCATTGACGTCACTGGTAGGTCTGCTTTCAAATAACAAACAACTTTTATTTTAATTATTTTTTGATCTGGTTCATAATTAAAAAGAATATAGCAATGCGATTTGTTGAAACCATATAGTCAGATATATCATCGGTAGTTGTTTTTTTTAATGGATCACCCTGTATATTTTTATATTTTCGAATAGATAGATAGATAATACGTAATAAGAAAACAACAGACGTTTAGCCAGAAATCAGGTGTTCCGACACATATGCCCAACCCTGTATGTATATAATTCATAAATTATTTTGCTAGCAACAGCATTTAATCATTCCAGATTTACACTTCTTTCTTATTTCAGTATTTTTTTTTATTTACGTCCATAAAATTACGTTCATAAAATTCATGTAAATAGATAATTTGTGTATATTGCACTTTAAATTAAGCCCCAATTATGTATCTAATGTTTATTTCATGGTCTATATTATCCGTTCTCATTTCACTTGAAATGTATTAATACTTTTATGTCTTAATTGCCATTTAAAACTTAAAAATACGTATAATATGAAATAAATATAAATTAAGTTTATTTCATGCATGTTAGTTTGGACCGGATATTGAGATTTTGCATTGCGACATTCGAATGAATTCCTTTCAAAATTTGAAGGGAGGGTCGAAAACAGGTAGAAAACTTGGGGGGTGAAAAACAGCTGCATACCATCTGCATAACAGCAACTTGTCTCTTTATTTCAAAATAGATTTTTATTATAGCTATTTAAATGAATAATTTTCTTAAGTATTTTGCGGTTTGGAACTACACTTGCGTTTTAGAGTTTTAATTTAAATGAAAGACACATGCTATTCTTTGTTCATTTACTTCTTTGATTTAGTCATTGTATAATTTAATTGAGCTCTGACTTTACCAGGCAGGAAAAAAACAATGATTAACCCTTTAATGGCATGAAGAATAATGCTTTTATTTTGAGTATTAAATTATCCTTCTGTGAGAATCACATGTAGCAACTTTTTAGTTTAATTGTATTCCGCTAAAAATAGAAAATCTAAGTTAAATTACAACGCCAATTATAACATATAAAACATTTACTTTTGAATGTTACAATAGATCAATAAAATTATATTTATTTATGTTCAGTAGTAATATTAAATATTATATAAATAATTTGGGCATATTTGAAGGCGCAAAATACACAAATGTCTACTTAAGTTTATGAGTGTAAATCTAGTTTAAGAACATACTATATTTTAGTCGTTTAACTGAGAATTCACACGCGCCGATATTCTTCCGACGTTTTTAAGCAGCTTGTCTTAATTCTAAAATGTTGTACCATGCTTTCTGAGCCTTCACGAGATCCTCAAAGTTTGAACATCCAGTCGTTAAATATGTATGAATAAAAACTCTTACAATGTTTTTTACCACATTTTATTTAATGTATGTTCAGAATATTTTTTTTCGAAACTACGACCAGTTCGTCCTAAATTCGCTAAAAAAAGATATTCTGAACATTTCCGCGCTTTTGGATTAAATGAAAACTCCAGTTCCTTCTCTAACCATTCTTTAGAATGCAAACATTCATTCCCCGAAATCCAAAATATGAAAATTTTACACAACTGTACAAAAGGTACAAAGCCTAACTTCTTGGAACCCGCCGAAATTTTCAGACTAAGCAATAATCCCCTCGTTAATCTGTTGAACGAGCAAACCGATTTAGTTTATTTACAGTATTTCAAAATTCTTTATTCTCTTAAGTATGTTTAATTAATTGTTTTGAGAGGCCCCATAATAATCTCTAAACGTTAAACACCAGTTTATTAAATATTCCGGTAATAGGAGTGAAAGAACTGGGGCTTGAGGAGGGACTGGTCGGTCCCTCCAAATGTAAATTTTGTTAAGAGAGACACCCTCTTCAAGCTGGAGAGAAATAATGGAAGAAAAGAAACCGCAATTTATGCGTGTTATTGGGGGTGTTTCAGTGGTTCGTCAGGATTGTTTACATGGGTCGTGCCCATAAATTATAAGAAGGATGAAGAGGCTGACCAGGTATATTTTCAGAAAGCATTTTGAACGGCAGTTCGTATTTATTGCGCAATCAGTTACAATCAATTTAATTTAATTTAAATAATGGGAATAATTCTGATTTATTTGAGGCTATTGTTCCAATTGACGATCTTGAAAAAACTATTTTAAAACGGATAAACTGATATTTATGGTGAAGAGTAGTGATGGGAATTATCAAGAAATCATTATCGAACTAGTGTATTATTAAAATATCTCGATATATTCGATTATTGTACACCGATGAACAGAAAGATTTTATTTGTATGTATCATGTTTTTTAAACGGAAATATATAAATTGTAAATTAGTAATTACAAAGTACAAAAACGGTAGATGTGATCAGAAAGGGGGTTAGATGTTATGAAATATTAAATAATTGTTCAGAATAAAGATTGGCACATCAATATAAAACAATCAGTTCGTATACCAGGAATTAACAAGTCACTCGTTTTGATTACTGATTTGAGTGCATGTTTATATGTGTGTGCGTTTGTTGCACAATTGACTTGTAACAGTCTTACAAATAGATTGACTGTCTCTTTTCGAATACTCCCACACAACTGATAAATGACAGAATTCAGAGATGATCAGTAACAAGAAACGTGTTATATTTAACGTGTTAAATGGAACCATTCATATTCAGCATAATAAAAATCAATGCGCTTACTCGTCAATCAGTAGTGGAAAAAACGATTATTACATCGATAAAATATCGATATAGTAATCGATTATTATATCGATGATTAAAATATCTCAGTCCAAATAATCGATTAGTAAAATTTCTCCAATATTCCCATCACTAGCATCACCGATGATTTTAAATTAAAACATGATCTAAATCAATTCATTTAAATCGCCACAGCCCTGATAGAAATACACGAACTGCACGTTAATACGGGAATTTACCTAGGTTATTTAGTGTATCAGAGGATATTTAAGCAATATATTTAATTTTTTTAAGTTGCATTATAATATATTTGAGTGAATTCGATTTGAAAATAAAAGAAACAGTCGGTTGTCATAGCAACAAAATAATAAGTGCCAACGAATATCCAACTTCATAGCTTGTTATATTATAACATACCAAAGAACTTTTATAAAAATCAATTTTAGATTCGGTAAATAAAATATTAATAAAGTCATTATGCGATACCGACCGCTTATTTTCAAGTCGAATTTCCTCGAAATTTTCTTATGCGACACTATCCAAAAAGTAAAAAAAAACTTGGTGGTTTTCCATTAAAAAAAATGTTTCATACCATAGCAACAAAACAATGCATGCTAAAAGCTATTTATTGTCCTCACTAGTAGGTGTTCTTTTAAATATCGAACAATTTTTGTTTGAATTGTTTTTTGATCTGGTTCATAATTAAAAAAATTTAGCAATGCGATATTATATTTGTTGAAACTATATGTAGAGTCAGAAAATAGTCAAAGTTATTTAAAACAAAGATTTTGATATATGTATATAATTCATAAATTATTTTATTTGCTACGACATTTAATCGATTGAAATATTATTTGCTCATTCCCGATTTACACTTCCTCCTTATTTCAGTAATTGTTTTAATGAAATTACGTTCATAAAATGGATATAAAATAAGCCCCAATTATGTATCTAATGTTCCTTTCATGGTTTATTTTATCCGTTCTCATTTCACCTTAAATGTGTTAATGCTTTTATGTGTTAATTGCAATTTGTAACTTGAAAATACGTGTAATATGAAATAAATGTGAATTAAGTTTATTTAATGAATGTTAGTTTGGACCGGATGTTGAGATGTTGCATTCATTCCAACGAATTCCTTTTAAAATTTAAAGGGATGGTCGAAAACAGGTAGAAAGCTCGGGGTGAATCATGCGAACATGTGGCTACCATAAGGCATCTAAATGCATAATTTTAGCAAAAGCTGCATTCTTCACCCCAAATAGGTACCTGCTTCAGACCCTCCCTTTAAAACTCAAAAGGAATTCGACGAAATAAAAGTAGGCCATCATACCAAAATCCGGTTAAAACTAATTAAACGAAACCATAATAACAGTACTAATAAAACTGACACTGTTTTAAAGTAACTTTAATTTTAATAAAATATTTGAAGCACCCGTAGAAAATCTAACCCTATTGACGCTTTCTGTACATAGATTATTTTAAATTTTATCATAAAATCACGAATTGACGAATTTCAACCGGATATTGGGATTGTGTGTAAATCATTTTTTACACTAGTAGGAATTACCACACTCGCCTTTGGCTCGCACTTGTAGAAAAAGTATTTCTTTACTCACTTATTGCATAAATAACCATTAACTAATCTCATATTGTTGCATATTTAACTTATTAGAAAATACTGACAGTCATTAGGGTCAATTCATTAGTGCAGTTTACATACTTAATCATCAGTAGTAATACAACAAGTGTATTAACAATTGGCGAAATACAAATTCATTCGATTTTGAGAAATAAATGATGTTTGGAAACGATTACAACGGCACGAGTGTAGTTTCCAAACATCACTTATTTCGAAAAAGAGAAAGAATTTGCGACAATATTATTTTTTTGTATTCTAAATATTAAGACAGTTACAACTTTAGATATTATCTGCTACTGTTTAATTGAAATAAAGGATCATGAAAGAATTGATATGTTGAAATTATTTAATTGTATGGGCAAAAGATTATAAAGACTTCACCTCTCATAATCCTTTATTACGGTTAGATTTATTATTATTTATTATTTATTGTTATGTGAATATAAATGTATGCTAAAAATTGTATAAAATATTCAGGTAATAAGCATGAAAAAACTGGGGCTTTTCAAATGTGTTTACTCAAGGAACCAGATGTATCTCCACGTGCGGAACGCCCGGCAGAAAGATTAATTACTGTTTACCACAAAACTAGTGTTCGACCCTTGAGCCGCCAAGTGCTGTCTGTTTCTTCCCCTTACCCTCCCAAATCTTAAGAATGAGATAAATACCCGAAAATTTTGGAGGAGACGGGGTGATCGCGCTTGAGGGGTCGCTCTTATGTGAAGGTAATAATGAAAGAATTGGGACACTCTAAATATTTACGCAAGGGAACAGATGGTTATACCCTGAGCGACCGGAACGCAGAGAGATTTACGACGTGTTTACTAATAAACATCTTCGATGACATGCCGATACTTAGGGGGTCGTCGCTTTGCCATGCCGATTGAGGCCAATTTGTACAGGTCCTATTAAAACGGCAAGAATATATATAGGGAATACGGCCCTGATGATGCGTAAATGTTTTACGCGAAACGTTGTCTACTTATAGCGAAATATAGTGACTGAGCACACACTACATCTGGTTTATTGCTCCCTGCGGACTATATCGAAATTCTGGACCTTTCTCCCGTTACACCTCACACTTCACTACATAGCAGCGTCCGTTACTTCTTGCCGTTTTATATATATATATATGTATATATATATATATATATATATATATATATATATATATATATATATATATATAAGAGCGATTGCTACAAACGTGAAAATTTCCAAATTTACTCAAAATCAATTCTACTACAAGATTCCTTAAAAATCTGGAAACTTTCCTGCACTAGATTTCAGAATAATTGCACTAGAACACAAATTGTTGTTCAATAGCCCAGAGCTCAAAGAAAATATAAAAATATTTGCCACAAACGTGAAAGTTTCCAGAATTACTGAAAATCCATTCTTCTACAAGAGCTCAAAAAAATATAAAAACAATTACCACAAACGTCAAACTTTCCAGATTTGCTTAAGATCAATTCTGCCCCAAGATTCCATAAAGATTCAAAAGAACTTCCTTCGCGAGATTTCGATTTATTTGCGAGAAAACACAACCGACTAAAATTCTGAATTTGTGGGTTTTACCAAAGCTCAAAAAATATTTACAAAATTGCAACAAACTTGAAGTTTTCTGGATTTGCTTAAAATCAATTCTCCTTTAAGATTCCATAAGAAACAAAATACTGTCCTTCGCGACATTTCGAAATATTTGCGTAGAACACAAATTCTTGAAATTCTGAAGTTGTTAATTTGTCTAGAGCTCAAAAAATATAAACACAATTGCCACAAATGTAAACATTTCCAGATTTACTTAAAATTTATTCTACTACAATATCTCTTAAAATCCAAACACTTTTCTTACCTAAATTTTAAAATATTTGCACGAGTACATAAACTGTTCAAATTCTAAAATGCATAGAGCTCAATTTTTTTTAAACAATTACCACAAACGAGATACTTTTCAGATTTGCTTAAGATCAGTTCTGCTTCAAGATTCCATAAAAATCAAAAGACTGTCGTTTGCGAGATTTCGAAATATTTGCTATAGAAGATAAATCGTTGAAATTCTGCAGTTGTTCAATTGCCTAGAGCCCAGAAAAACATAAAAACAATTGCCGCAAGCGCGAAAATTTCTAGATTTACTAAAAAATAATTCTACTACAAGATTCCTCAAAACTTTCCTTAGCTGAATTTCAAAATAATTGCACGAGAAAACAAATTGTTGAAATTCTGAAGTTGTTTAAATTTGCTAGAGTTTTCGTTTCTATTTGATTTATTTAATGCTTCTGTAAAGGTTTTCTTTTTCAATTATCGTTAGTTTTTTTCCTTAAAAAGAAGGCATTATATTGTAGGCTAAGTGGCTCTACCATCAAAATGTTCCACCAGCCGCCACTGTACTGGGACCTTATTTATATTAATGAAAATACAAAACGTAAACCCGTAACTTATTGTAGATTCATAACAGCTACAATTCCCTATAAACTTTTGTTTTAATTTATTCCCTTTGTCTCTAAATAAATTGGTAATTATTAGTTATTGTGATTAGTGTATTATAATAATATTTTGCATTAACAACTGGAACAATCATCTACAGTAACAATTTATCCCAGGTGTCGTGAGGCAATTAGATTAATTACTACTTACTGATTAACTTTATGAAGAAGTAGTATTAGTGGATCTTTTTTTATTACAGGCAATATTAGCTTGTTCAGTAGCGGTTACCTTCGCTGCCTGGCATGGGCCACTAGCTGGAGGAAAACCTGCAGATCTGTACCCAGCTGGAGTTAGCCCACATGCTTGTCCAAATTATCCTCATTGTGACAATCCTGCTGTAGCTGTCTCTGCTCATGGTGCTGTTTACGGCGGGCATGGAGGTTGGAATGGTGCTCAAGGAGGCGCCTGGAATGGAGCTGGTTATGCAGGCGCTTGGAACGGAGCTCACAATGATGGACAGTGGAAAGGAAACAACGGTGCATGGAGCGGTCACAATGGAGCTAATAATCATGCTTTATATACTGGTGAATATACTGGAGATGGAGACTATCGTGGTGAAGGTCTAGCTGAATCTGGTGCCTTTGGACCAGGTGAGAATAAATCATTTGCATTACTAAGTATTCTATATTTGTATTGCTTAGCATATTCTTTTATAATAGGCAAAGTATTATAAGTGCTGTATAATCAATCATTTCTTATTGTTCATGACTGTGTCAGTGTCTGATTTTTCGTATCTTTGATAACTTCAGCTAATAAATGTCAAACTATGGTCACTATTAATCAAATTTGAATGCAAATATGGTTTTTCTACTGCAGCACATAAAGAATTCATCATTGAATTTTTGGAAATTTTCGTAATGGAGTTTACAATAACGGATAATTGATACAAGTGCTGTTGCCCGTGTGGCCGAGTTTCGGAAAAAATAAGAGTGAATTTAGATTGAAAGAGGAATATGTAACCAAAAATATGAACAACTGAACTTATAGCAGACATACTTCTAAAATCTCAAGGGCTTATTTTATCTAAATAATTGTTGATCACATAGTATAATAATATTATACGGTGTATATCAACAAAAAAAAAAAAATTCGCAGTCGCCGATGAATTCAAATGCGCGTGTCTCTGATTAAATATTTGTAATTGTCATCCAGATAGCCATTATCAAAAACGTTGACCATTGTGCAAAAAAAGCTTTAATCGGCGTTCATAGACGACAGATTAATTTATTTTTGAAACATCATGTAGTATCAAAGTCGGCCTGTATGATAACACCATTGCATAATATTTTTGATTTTATATTTGTGCGAACTATCATTACAATTTTTCAAAACATTGCTTTGGCCAACATAAAGTCAATGAAAAGTTATTTCGAGCTTAAAATACTTGCCTATTTAAAGGTATAATGAACTGACTTAGATAGTATGACTAAGGATTTACCTAATTTGTATTATTTTTTACCTACTCCCACTTCGTAATTGATGAATTACCGAACTGTTTTCACCAATCGTAAGCGACTCATTACGAATATATAGAGCATATATAAATGTTAAATGTTGTACATAAATATGTAACATGTACTATTACTACTTATGTACCTCGTTATATTATACCGGGTGTGGCACTTAAGACGCCTCGGACCATAGCTCCTTTACGATAAAAGCTATCGACAAAAATCTAAGAACAAAGTGGTGCATAGTTACCGTCGCTATGTTTCAAAAATATTTCTAATCATCAGTGGCGTGCCGTACTCCAGTGGCGTACCAAACTTATGTTTTTTTAAATGGAATGCCCTATTTTTTATTGCAGATTTGGAAAGTGCTCGACGAGTACTTATTTTTTTATCTAACATGTTATACCCTTCACTTTAGCGGTTTCGCTGTTATAACCCCTTCTTTCAAAATTGCGCCCCATTTTTGAGATTTTTTTGTAGAGAAACTAATTGACGCCGGCGCCTAAATTTTGAATTGAGGTACAGGTTAAGACCTCGTATACCTTCACATAATTTTTTTTCGGGTAATTTATGGAAAAAAAATAATTTTTGATTGATCTTCGCATGTTGTCATTTTTTCCGAAAATTTCAAATGGCACCCCCCTAAAAAAATACGGCGTTGTACAGCCAAAACTCTAAATTTTTCAATGGTGTAAAAAAAATTACACATTGCATAACAAAATTTCGGAAAAAAAAGGAATTTCATCGCAAATGTCGGGAAACGTTTACCGTTCCCAAGTGTGCCATGAGAAAACAAAAGATTGGTAATTGTCAAAGTAAATTATTAGACGTCAGTAGCAGCCATAAGTCATTTTTGATAAACGTTCTAAAAATGTTCCGAACTCAAGAGGAAATGGTTGACATGATATTTATTCTTGGAGGATGTAACAAGAATTGTTTCTTGGCATCACGAGTGTACGCTGCGAGATATCCGCACAGGGAACATCCAAATGAACGTGCGTTTCAAAAAGTGTTGGAGAGATTTACTACTACGGGAAGTGTGAAACGGCCAAGGAGAGTTAGAAAGAAGGCAGTTATTACCGAAAATAATGAACTGCAGGTTCTGGAGGCAGTTATTGAAGATCCTCATACCAGTATCCGTGTTATTAGTAGGAATCACGATATTTCAACGCAATCCGTACATCATGTTCTTAAAAAGTACAAATTCCATCCATTTAAGATTCAACTGCACCAAGAATTGCAACCTCAAGATTTTCATGCGAGACAAGATTTCTGCATGTGGGCTATCAACAAAATTGAGCAGGAGGAATCATTTCTTATGCGCGTATTATTTTCTGATGAAGCAACGTTCCATAGAAAGGGGCATGTCAATCGCCACAACTACCATTATTACGCCGATGAAAACCCACAAGCCATGCGAATGATAAACCACCAGCAAAGATGGTCGCTGAATGTTTGGGGAGGCATACTTGGAGAACACCTTTTGCGTCCTTATTTCATCGAGGGGCACCTGAACGGCAACAGTTATTTGAGGTTCCTTCGCGACGACTTGGATGATCTCTTGGAAAATGTCCCTCTAGCCGCTCTTCGACAGATAGTTTTCCAGCACGATGCAGCTCCTGCACATAATAGCTGTGTCGTTCGGGAATTTTGTCGATGAAACGTTTCCGGACTCCTGGATTGGTCGTGGGGGTCCTGTGAGGTGGCCGCCAAGATCACCAGACCTCACTCCCCTTGACTTCTTCCTTTGGGGCCATATCAAAGACGAGGTTTACAGGACGGTACCAACTACTGTCGAGGATATAGGGAGAGAATCCGCGCGGCTTTCCGCGGTATATCACCAGAAGTCCTTAGGGCAGTGTCTAGAGCCTGTGAGTCGAAGTTGCGGTTATGCCTCCAGCAGGAAGGTCGTCATTTCGAACATTTAGTTTAAGTTGTTAAATTTTGTTTATCTGCATTTTTCATATCATGTTGAATAAATAGGTACATACTATTATGTTGACCGTATTTGTGTATTTGTTTTCTCATGGCACACTTGGGAACGGAAAATGTTTCCCGACATTTGCGATGAAATTCCTTTTTTCTCCGAAATTTTGTTATGCAATGTGTAATTTTTTTTACACCAATGAAAAATTTAGAGTTTTGGCTGTACAACGCCGTAATTTTTTTAGGGGGGTGCCATTTGAAATTTTCGGAAAAAATGACAACATGCGAAGATCAATCAAAAATTATTTTTTTTCCATAAATTACCCGAAAAAAAATTATGTGAAGGTATACGAGGTCTTAACCTGTACCTCAATCCAAAATTTAGGCGCCGACGTCAATTAGTTTCTCTACAAAAAAATCTCAAAAATGGGGCGCAATTTTGAAAGAAGGGGTTATACAGCGAAACCGCTAAAGTGAAGGGTATAACATGTTAGATAAAAAAATAAGTACTCGTCGAGCACTTTCCAAATCTGCAATAAAAAATAGGGCATTCCATTTAAAAAAACATAAGTTTGGTACGCCACTGGAGTACGGCACGCCACTGATGATTAGAAATATTTTTGAAACATAGCGACGGTAACTATGCACCACTTTGTTCTTAGATTTTTGTCGATAGCTTTTATCGTAAAGGAGCTACGGTCCGAGGCGTCTTAAGTGCCACACCCTGTATACTTATTAGCCAATTACAATTAACGTCCGTCGAGTCCCTCTGCATTCGTCTGTTCGTCGTTAAATATCAAAACTGACAGTGACATTTAAACGTCAGATTAAAACTTATTGGTTAAAACAGTAACCGACACAATAATTTTCAAGCCATGCCTTATTGGTACTTCCATCGCAATGGTATCTTAGTAGATTAACACTTCAGAGTGAGTACAACGATCCGTATCCTTAAATGTGTTCAATCAATGTATTGGACAATATATTATTCGACGGAAAATTGTTCGGTAATTCGTTTGTTTAGTTGGTAGTTGTCCTACCGGACATTACCCGCTAATTCAATACAAATTTAAACGTCACCCTGACAAGATTTAGTTTTAATATGTTTTTAGTTTAAGCGAATAAATGTAAGGTCGAAGGTAAAGTATAGTACACAACGCGAGTTGTAACGCAATTACGCGATCGTGAAATTACGTTACTCGCCGATACGGGGCTCGTACGCAATACCTTTCACTTGTGCGTAATTTGCTACTTACAACTCTAGTTATGTAATATACTATTATGGCTTAGTGATATATTACAATTACTTTAATACACACTTGAACATATTTTTCATTGTTAGTAAACTTATCTAGTGTATTAAGTATTACACGTTAAACTAATTATCAATTATTTTATATCCCACAGTTCATCATGACAATGGTGGATATCATGCAACTCCAGCCTATGCAGTTACTTATGGCCATCATGGTCATGCTGCCCAATATCCAGCTGGTGTAGATCCACATGCTTGCCCAAATTACCCTTACTGTCATTAATTGAGGACCGATTGTTAACTGATAAACTATTGTTGTTATTATTACTATTATACATATATAATTAATATTAATTCTTATGTTGCAAAGAGTTATTGTACAAATAAAGTATTTATGTTTGAGCAATTATTTTATGGTATAACGTAGCGTTTGTTCATATTCTGTAGATCATTGTCGTCTACTTTCCTAATTCAAAATCACTGTACAGAATAACTTTTCTCCACGACCATTTTAGAATTTAAGGATTCTGAAATCAATTTTGATCGTAGAACGAGCACTTTATCACTCTTGTTATGGAACAAAACACAATGCGCTTTTGCGTTTTGCATGTAATTCATTCCATAACAAGTACAATTAGCCTTGAATATCACAATTGTCAAAATACTATAAACATAACTACAACCGTAATAATAAAACGTAAGTTCTTTGTGTTCATCTATTTTATCTGGTCGAGGAGAAAGTATAGTCTGCTACTCGGTAAGAATGGAAATTCTGATGCTCGTGGTTCCTCGAGCTCGCCTCGCGGCTCGCGCTCTGAATATTCCACTCGCATCGAATTTCCATTCTAACCTTGTTACAGAATATACTATTAAATACATCAAGAGTTTCCAGTATAACGGAAACATAATTTGGAAATGCAGCGGCCCGGAAATTTGTTTGACAATATATTTTTCGCTTAATTAGAGTTGCCTTCGAATTTCCCGTGCCAAAAAGGCCAAATACACGTTCCCCGAAGTTTTAATAACACCTCGTGTGTTTTTCCCTAACCTCCATACAAGTCCCTAACTTATCCACGCGCAAAAATCGAGTCGCAGAATGGTGGCGAAATTTGCTTGCCGTGACCGGCTCCTTGTGGCCCGTCATTTGACGTTTGACGTTTAAAAGCCGTCGACAGACGCACTTATTTCCTGCACAGTAAAACGAGAGACTTTTCTTCAGATGTTGCCTGTGAAAGAAGCCCAATAACGGCTTCTGCGAAGTATTAACAACCCGGCGTAAGTTTTCTCCGAGCACCGTGTGTAATTTTCCCACGTAATTAAACCCGAGCAGCAATCGGAAAAATGATAGAAGAGGATTTGGAGGTTACGTATTATGTAAGTTTTATTTCAATTTAATCATTGAACGATAATAATATGAACATAATGACTTTAACATTTTTAATCGTAAAGAAAAATGTGTGTGATGCCAACAAAGTGAATTTTATTGAAAAGTTCATGAATGCCTGAATCAAAATTTATCACAAAATAATGACTTCCACCATCAACCATATCAGTAAAAAAATGTATTAAAGAGTTTTACTCGAAATAATTATACGGTCCGTCCGATTTAAATATTCATTGCATGTCACTTACGAAATCATGATCATTATGATTATAAATGAGAATATAAATTATTTGAAATAATACAACTCAAATCTGGGACGCTAATTGGCTAGCACTGAAAATACAACTCAAATCTGGGACGCTGATTGGCTGGCACTGAAAATACAACTGATCCTTGATAATGCAACTCGAATGTAGGATGCTGATTGGCTAGAGCTGATACAAACTAGACAGTGACAGTGGCTATCAACCGACGCATTCATTACACGAATTTATAAATTTCCGCTACGTTTATACAAAATGCGGCGTTTTTGAAACCGCCTGCTCTACAGTTATAAAAGAAGTGAAAAATTACGTTACGAACATACAAAACCAAAACAAATTTTATATGTAATTCGTTATATTCTCTAACCGAACATAACGCGTGGGGGAGATTAAAACCATTGCAATTTTATTTTGAAATACACTCGTTATAATCTCGGATGAAAATGCAACGACTGCGAAGCAGGATTATAACTCGTGATTTCATTGAAAAAAATTGCAATGGTATAATCTCCCCACTTGTTATATTATAACTGATTATACCACCCACACCGTCAAAATGTCTATTATAAATGTCAATTCTTGTTTTACTTGGGAATCATTTGAATGATCATTCGAATGATCACTCGAATTATCATTCTTGGGATACTTGGTACTTGGGTACTTGGGAACCTACGAAAATTTTACAATGCTACCTGCGATATGTTGATAGAATTAAATATATTGAAAATTATCGCATTGCAAGTTATTATTAATTTCTCCTGAACAATCCGCGAAAAAATTTGAATACATAATTTTTTTGCGGAATGTTTAGGGCAATAAAGCAGATTTCCTGACTTGGTTGGATTCACAGCCTCGCTCCCAAACTCGCTCGGCGGTGAAACTCCAGCCGCGTCCGTAAATCTGTCACTTTATTGCCTAGTTAAACAAATAACTATTATAACTGAAACACAGTGAATTATTCAGTTTAATTATGGATTGGCACGAATTAATAGTCTTAACCATCAAAATCGCATAAAACAATGAAAGATCGACCATCGTATGTTACGTTTTAAAAAGGGATAATTATGATGTACGTTTACAATGTACGGTGATAATTAAAGGGGTCTTATTATTAACTCTTTCACAGTTGCATATTATTTTTAAAAGCTTAACTAGTATGCTACAGAATTAGTACTTACGAATATTCACGCTTCCCGTAGATCGTAAAGTACAGATAAAGGATATGCCGGGTGTTTGATAAAAAACGGCCAACACCATAACTCAACTATTTATTGACTGATTTGAATAAACTAAAACACAAAGTCAATGGCCTTTTAAATACTATAAAATGACGTTTATTATATATTTTTTCAAAATCGACTTCATTGCCAAATAACAGTCAAATTTAAATTTTTAAATGGCAGGATATACTTTCTTATTTTTTAATATTAAACTTTGTTTTTCTGAATCCAATAATGCCCGATATGCTGATTTCAATTCAATATTTATGCCAGAAAAAATATATTTATAAATCTTGTTCACATGATTTTTTTGCAATAGAAGTAGTGAGCCTTGAAATAAAGTCGAATCGGCAAATGCCATTTATTGTAAGTAATGTCAACCATTTGTTATTAGTCCGGTTTTCTGACATAATTATGAACGATATCGAGTCAACAGACATGTTACAAGTTTATTTTCAATATAACAGAAATCTAAGAGTCACAGCACGGATGTATCATCTGCGGCTTCCAGAGCGACGAATACCGGAACCTTGTAAAGTTAGAAGCTAAGAAGGAAATTTGATATAAAGCGCACGACAATTTCGTGGACATGTAGAGTTCTACTTAGTGTTTATGATAATCCCAGAACATCTACAGGGCATATCGCAAGCGATATTGGTTAATCAAACATTACTGTCCATGCTTTACTTAAAAATAATACTTTTCAACGAAACTTTGGATAACCAATTAGTTGGACCAGATTTTATCGATGGAATCAAGAAAAGCACCGTCGGCTGCTGAAGGAAGATTTACAATTTTATCTTGAAGATTTGCCTCTTTTGTAACTCATTCGGGTTTATTTTCAACAGGATAATATTTCTAAAATAATTACTGGCTCATTCAATATTAAAGTTGTAACGTAGGTACAAAAGAACATTTGTCACTTTTTTCCAAGGTACGCTAATTATAATTTTTGAAAAATATAATTTTAAATAGAAGATTTCTATTAATTTTTTTCGACCAAAATTTGAATAAAAAACACTATATTGGGCATTAATGGATTCAGAAAAATAATGTCTAATGTAAAAAAATTAAAACATTATATGTTGCTATTTAAAAATTTTATATTGGCTATATTTGACAATGAAGTTATTATCGGAAAAAATCAGTATTGATGTCATTTTGTAGTATTTAAACGGCCATTAACTTTATTTTTTAGCTCATTCATATCGGTACACAAATAACAAAGGTATGGCGATGGGCGTTTTTATCGAACACCTGTAACAGGGTGTTGGCTGCCAATTGAGGAGTTTGCAGCAACAAGGATGTATCTGTATTTTTTACAAAAATGAGTTATGTGCGTTATTTTGCAAACAAAAATTACCTCTATCTTTTGGTGCAACAAACGAGTTTCTATCGGCTACATTTTTTACTGTGTTGTCGATTTTACACATACCTCGAATCTTATTTGGCGCAACAAGGCAGTATGTGTACCATATACATTGATGTTGCACCAAATGGCAAGGGCATTTCATTTGTAATGTACCATATAAACGTAACCTGCAATATTTTGTAAAGCACATGTTAATTCGCCTCTTACAAAATGAGTGATTTAGAAAGTGAGAAAGAACCATTTAGCAGTGGATCCAGTGACAATTATGAAACATCGTTAAGTGAGAACGGAAATAGTGACAACAGTAGTGCTTGTGTTGTAAAAAAAAGAAAATTTAGAAACGAACAAAACTGGAAGAGAAACATAAGAAAACGACTACTTGCAGAAGGAAAAAAACACACCCTAATAGACAAAAAAGTTAACACAGTGTACTTATTTTCAGATAATTGCGGTGCTCAAAATAAAAATAAAACTTTAGTCCAATATTTGTATACTCTGGTAAAAACAGGTCGCTTTGAGAAAATTGTACACAGCTTTCCAGAACCTGGACACAGTTTCCTACCTTGCGATAGGTGCTTTGGGATAGTTGAAAAGCACGTTCGTAAAATAGAAAGAATCTTTATACCTTCAGAGTATATTAAACATTATAAAAATAGTAGCCCTAAAAATTTTGTTGTGATTCCTGTTACACAAAATATTATTTTTAATTTTGTTGACACACTTGGAACTTTTTTCAAAAAGACTATCATCAATAAAGAAAAAGAAAAGTTTAAAATATCACAGTATAGGGTCTTTCAATATTCGAATGAACACAAAACCCAAATTAAATGCAGTTCAACAAGCAGCTTACTGATTTTTTCCGACTTCATTATTCAAAAGCAACCTAATGAGTGCCCTAAAATACAGAGAGAACTATAATATACTCATCCTCTAGCTCTTAAGAAGGCAAAATATAATAATGTTATGCATCTTGCCGACAGGTACGTCCCCAGAGCAGACATGGCTTATTACACCTCTCTGGTGTCGGAGCAAGATGGTCAAACATCAGTTGATCTAGACACTGATGTCACTTATGATAGCGAATTATATGTTTCTGATTAATTTTATATTTAAGTGTAAAATATGTTTGTAAAGTTTTGTGAACAATTTTCTTTGGTTTGAATAAAAAAAAAAAAAAAAATTTGTGCTTGTTTTTTTGGGACCGTAGGGGGCAATAAGGAGGTATCTGCATTATTTAAATAAATATAAAAGTTAATCGGCAAACTTTTTAAAAGTGTTTAGCACCTAAAAATAATTGATTCTCTTTGTTTTAGACTATTGTAAAAAAAAAAAATTAAAGTTAAAGTTAATAAAAAAAATATTTATATTTTACTGTCTCCTGTAAAACTTAAAAAAATACAGATACATCTTTGTTGCTGCAGAACCTTCAATTGTAACAGGGGGCCAGGCGGTGTGCCGATAGTAACGGGGAACACACCCTAGGCGAATAAAATAAAATATTCCCTAAATAATATGTGGCTTTCCCTGTTAAGGTAAGCGCCCACTGATCGACGCCGAACGAGCCGCACGCATCGCACGAATCGCAATTTTTTTCATAGATGCGCTCATTCACCGGTATCGTACTACACGACTTTTACTATCAGGTTCATCGGTGCGATCTGGGCGTCTGTCAGGAGCAGTTTATTCTTTTGACTTTTAAAGTTTTCCTAATCAAATTTGTGGATTTCTGAAATATTTTCCAATTTTGGGCAAAATTAGTGATAGTGAGGAAGAATTAATAATTGTTAGTTGCTTGTTAGTAGAAGAGGAGGAAACTATAAAAAAGTGTGGGTACACAATATATGCAAGAAACGATCAGGGTTTGGTGAATTCAACGCATTATTTCCTGAATATCGTCGTATATCATCAGTCCGCATCGCACGCGCCGAAGAAAATATTCTTTTCAAGAATGCTGGCCGCATTTACGGCAGTGCGAATCATGCGACTCGAGGCAGTGAGCGCACTGTCATTTAAAACAATGCGAAGGATACTTTCTTGCGATTCGTGCGATGCGTGCGGCTCGTTCGGCGCATATCAGTGGGCGCTTACCTTTAACCTCCGGCTTAGCTCAGATGATCCGCTAACTGAAATACAAACTCTACCACTGACTTTTATTGCTCTATGGCTACGGCCTAAGAGTTGAAGTTTTCCGTTTCCGGTTTCTTCACTGGGTTGGCACGTACATACTAGCACTTGTTTGGGTGTAATCATGTGAATAAAATTCTTTGAGTTAATAAAAACAAGACTTAAATTTATTACACAAAAAAAAGATTACACTCGCGAGATAAATTTAAAATAAAAAAAATCAATTTCTAAAAGACTCTAGAACGAAATATACAAATTTTACTAGAATTTAACACGACTCTTAAATAAAATTTACAATTCTAACAAAAAACAAAACACACTTCTCTCGTCTGTCGCTCGTCAGACGGTTTTGTTCAGGGAGAAGACGGTAGGGGTAGGTCTTCTCCTATTGGCTGACGCGTGGCGTTGGGGTGCATCAGCATCCGGGGCCGTGTCATCTGGCCAATACTACCTGCTTACCCCTCATCGACGGAAGGGGGGGGTGCAGACCCAAAGTGATGTCCTTCGCCCAGCATCCCTTCTAGCTTAGCAACGAGCCCGCGCATGTGTTCTGTACCGATTGAGGCTTAAGCGTATTTTCCCTAAATTACGCTTAACAATAGTCCAGGTGTCTTGGAAAAGCCGGCGTCGTAAAGACGGATTATGAAATTGTCACGTACACAAAGATGCGGGGCGTAACGGATACTGAGGTACCAAGAAAAATTCTAGTATACGGCTTACTGGGGCGTTTCATGAAGAAGATTTACTAATCTAACTAATCCTTATATAAAACTACATAGACTTAACAATTAAAATATAAAAAATATACAAAATTCGTTTTTATCAATCTTATAATAATAATAATAATAGTAATAAGTTTATTAAAATAAAATACAGCATACAATTTGATATTTTACATATAATAAACAACAATAGCCCACAAAAGACAAATATCTTGTGCGTGGGAGTTAGTACACATTAAATACTATGAAACTAAACAGAAGTAATTTAAAATAAATACAATGGAATGAAAAGCAAATACACCAAATGATACTTATTACAAATCTATAACGTAAACGCTTAGAATAATCCTTCAAAAATATTGTCACAATAAGCTTCGTGTTGATGTAATACATTTTTTTTCAAGTTCAAGTTATATTTTGTATTATTGTTTTCACAACACCACATAAAAAAAAAACATATATCGAAATTTGCCAACTCTGTACATTATGAAATATATTACACCATCAAACTGATTTCAATATTGCAAAATCTTGAGATGATAAGCCAAAAAGTGGATCTGGGCGTAGTCCAGACACGAAGAAATTGCAATAATTTAATTGATTGGCATTTATAATAAACTTAAAAGTGTAAAAATTAACCTGAATGATATTTAACGAAATATTCGAAATGAATACGCAATAGTAATTTATCCGAGAAAGTAGAATTTGGGGCAATAATTTTCACAATGGGTAATAAAATATATTTGACAGAGAATTATTAGTTTGTAAACAATACAATAATCAGATGTTTTATATTAAATAATTGTTATATAATAATAATAATAGTTGATATTATCGTGATATATTTAAATAAAATTAAGTTGAATAATTAAATTGTCTGAATTAATGCTATTAATATTTTTATCGTCATCTATTATGTTCATTTTATGTTATACATTTAATGATCATTATTGGAATCATAATACATATTACAATAACTCCATAATACCTTAGTTACGAATCAAAACGCTTTTCATCGTAACGATCAATAGTACCTTAGTTATAATATGAACCTGCAAATTTTATTTATTTATTTATTTATTTATTTACGGGAATTCCCTTTATACATTTTATATATATATATATATATATATATATATATATATACAAAAATTATAAAATAATTGCTTAAATCTAAACTTCATAAAATCATACATAATTGAATTTGGAAAAAAATATGTAGATGACGATAGTATAATAAAATTGAAAAGAAAATAATAGTGCAAAGATAATAATTAATCAATTCAAATTCAAATATAAAGCCTTTTTAAAACTGACAAAATAGGAATTGAATAATTGAAACCAAGGCAAGTGACATAAATTATTTGCAGAGCTCACCATTCTATGCAATGCGTTGTTGTTGGTAAAGTTGGTGCGTGTCAACTGCACTTTAAACAGAGGTCTATTTCTGGTGATAACTGTACTAGCTGGCACATAAAAATGAATCTTTTCTAGTAAATTACTACAGTCAATGGTATTATTTAAAATTTTATGTAAAAGTCCTAGATCGTTTACGGTTCTGCGTTTTTCTAACGAACATAAGTTTAAATCATATAGTACTTGATCATATTCACCTCTAACGTGTCTTTTCCCCATTTTGAATTGAGCACCTCTTAAAAATTTCAGTTGGATTCGTTCAATTTGTTTAATGTCTCCTAACAAATAAGGAGACCAAATAGGAGATGCATACTCCAAAGTTGGACGAAGGAGAGAACAATACAAAGTCTTAAGAGATAAGATTCCAAGAGGCAAAGATGACCGCCATATGTAACCCCATAATCTGCGACTCTTGCTACATAAATAGTTAATGTGATCCTTAAAACTTAATTTTGAATCAAAAATCCCTCCCAGGTCTTTTATGGAAGTGACACGTTGCAATTCGCAGTTATTAATCAGGTAATTGTTATTAATAATATATTTACTGCGAGAAAAAGATATAATTGAACACTTGCTTAAGTTTAGAAAAAGTCTATTATTGTCACACCAGTCTATTAAACCATTAATATCTCTCTGAATTTCAATGCAGTCACCTATGTTCTTTATCACCTTGTACAATTTAAGATCATCAGCGAATAACAAGAAATTACAATGTTTTATGTGTTTTGATATGTCATTAATGAATAGTAAGAACAAAATTGGGCCACAGTGGGACCCTTGCGGAACACCCGAAACTACAGAAATTTCATCCGATATAAAATTATTAACTCGCACATATGTACCCTTTTATTCAAAAATGACGATATCCACCGAATTATACCGTTATTCAGACCCAACTGACCCAATTTCTACAATAAAGTCCTATGATTTACACGATCAAACGCTTTGGAGAAATCAGTGTATATACTATCAACTTGATAATGATTCTCCAAAGCGTTTGACAAGTATGTTCGGTACTCCATTAAGTTACTTACAGTTGACCGCCCTGGCATAAATCCATGTTGCTCCACTGAAATTATGTTATTACACATTTTCGCGATTTTACCAGCAACAAAGCTGTCCAAAAGTTTGGGTAAGACGGACTGAATACAGACACCTCGGTAATTATCCACATTATCACGTGCCCCCGCTTTAAAAATGGGCGTAAAATAGCTAGATTTCCACAGGTCGGGTACAAATCCCGATTTCGGGGACTGAGAAAACAACCAGAATACTGGTTTAGCCAATGAACAAACGCAATTTCTTAAAATTATACTTGGTAAGCCATCTGGTCCAATTAAACACGATTCACGCAATCCCGCCAATGCATCAAAAGTCTCCTCCAAAGTAATATCCAACTCAAAATTTTGTATTAATCCTTTCCTATCCAGCAAAACATCGTCCGGCGCCTGAAGATCATCATCAGAATCTTTGACGTACACTAATGAAAAGTATTCCGCAAACACGTCTACTATTTCCTTGCCCGAGTTAGCACTCCTGTCATTATATTTCATTGTACTGGGAACTCCATTTTCCTTCTTGGTTTCTCTTACATACTTCCAGAAATGCTTGGGATTATTTCTAATGGAGTACTCAGTTTTATTTAAGTACTCTTTATACAAATTATTACTTAAAACTTTACATTCCATACGTATGTTACTAAAAGTTTTATAGTCTTCGTAGTTGTGTGATAATTTATATTTTTTATGGGAAGTTTTCTTT
The DNA here is from genome assembly GCA_910593695.2 of Ocypus olens. Classification (NCBI taxonomy): domain Eukaryota; kingdom Metazoa; phylum Arthropoda; class Insecta; order Coleoptera; family Staphylinidae; genus Ocypus; species Ocypus olens. Next base: position 30,508,803 of record OU343047.1, read on the forward strand.
CTTCTAATGCGATCGATTAAGTCCCCATTAAACCAACAAGGAAACGTTCTGTGTTTGCTTTTTATTATTTTTGAAGGTATAAATAGTTCCATGCCTTCCTTTATGACTGTGTAGAATTGGTCTACAATGTTATTTAAATCATCGTCGTTGCCATTTAAAATCAGATTCCAATTCACCAGGGAGTAATATGTATTCAAATTAATATAATCACCCTGATAAAACATATACATTTTTTCTTCAGTGTGTATTGTCTTGAATGGCACTATATTTATAATTTCAAAGTTATAAGCAACGTGGTGATGGCTTTAATTGGAAATGGCATCTAGGGCTTTCTGAACCCTTAGCGAAGGCAAATGAGTGAAAATTAAGTTAAGAAATACACCATTATTATTGGGGATGATATTGATTTGAGTTAAATTTAAAAATTCAAATGCTTCCAAAACAGTTTGAGCTTGTGTTGATGATTGATCAATGGGTGCTAAGCCATTGTTGCTACTTCCCCATTCTATATTGGGCAAATTATAATCCCCGCATATTAGAAAATAATGATTATTGAATTTAATACATAAATTCTCTTGCACAATGACGCATATATAAGTTATTATCAGAAGCAGGTGGGATATAAATACTGCCAACAACATAATTAGTATTTTCGAAAGTAACAGACACAAATACTTGTTCAATTGAAATTTCTTCTATTGTTATCGCACGTGACGTAATGTTTTTATTTATTGCTATCAGGACACCCCCTCCACCTTTTTTATTGCTAGTATTAGGATTACGATCGCATCGGAAGATGTTGAAACTCGACCACTTTAATTCACTATTTTTTACATCATCTACAAGCCATGTTTCCATTAAAATAATAACATCATAAACACTACAATTAACATTTAACATAATATCATTAATCTTAGTTTTCATGCCACCTACATTCTGATAATAAATATTTAAGAGTTTTTTGCATTGCGATTTTCAATGGGCCTAGATGAAGCTACATGCGGAAACAAATATGGAATGTTGTTACGATATTTGATGATCCAGTTAGCGTCACCATTATCCTTTTTAGCCTGAAGATCCTGGAATATTTCCTTCGCGTGCTGCCTTTGTTTGAAGGTTAAATCGGCTTTGAAGTGATTTTTCCGATTATTAATGAATTTATTAGATTGTAATATCTTTTTCGTCATTTCTTCATCATTTAGTGAAATTTTTATCGGTCTCTGGGAGTTTTCTTTAAATTTACCAATTCTCATAAACTTTTTTGGCTTGTTGTTAATGCCCAAATTAGTTAGTATTTTTTCAATATTTTTCCTATCTTCAGCCGTTGCAGCGTCAATTGACTCTGCTATCGGTTCCGTCTGATTGAACAAGAGTACATTGGTTTTCCGTCTATTCCTTTCTTCCATTTCAGATAGAACTTCTTCAAATTGCACATTATCTTGTGTAGAAGCCTCATTAAGAAAGTCCTTGGATCGAGCACCCTCAAGTTTGGCCAAACGACATTCAATGTCCACGAATCTTTTTTCTATAGAGAGTTTCAGGTCTGATATTATTTCCTTGATGTCGCCATTCAATTTACTGATTTGGTGATGTATTGCCGACAATGTTATAGGTGAACAATCATTTTCAGGATCATTTGGATGAGATGCGTTTGATTCACAATTACTACAATTCCATTTAGTATTATATTTTATGATAAACGACATTTCCGCTTCATCGAGCTTAGAGCATTTGATGTGAATATATTTCCCGCATTTATTACATTTTATGGATGGCGTATTGGGCGTAACTCCCTTATCACACACACCGCATTTGATTGGCATTCTTAAAACTTTTCGTGGATTATTAAATTGAATTTCAAATATATATTTTCTTTGAAATATACTTTTATTGAAATTAATTCACTAAAATTAATTTATTGTATTTTATTGAAATTAATTTGTTTTATTTTATTTTGCATAAGGGATACACAAAGACACTCTCTTCACACCACTCGGCCTATCGTGGTGACTAACAGACAAACAAATACAGGAAAAGTAGGCCACGGCAGGTTAAATAATTGAACAGAAGGTCGAGATGGGATTAATATAAAAATAAAATAAACTTCTAACAGAATTTAATGTAATGCCAACGATTTCGAAAAGAAACTGCTAACTTTTTGTGCAGTAAAAATACGCGGCCACACTCGATTAAAAAAAAATCCAACAGCATTAATAGTGTGATCCGGAGATTCAGTTAAAATAACAAATTGTGGGTGATTCAAGCAAAGTACAGATAATGTGTTTTCACAGTAACATACGCCCTTAGATTGCGTATTCACCAAATTTCATTAATTTTCACAAAGTATTTCCAAAGAAAAACAGCAAATTTGAGTAGGTGGTTGCACACTACACACTCAAAATTGAGGTTATTATTTTTATATGCCAGACATACATAATTTAGAGGGTTTTTAGAATAAGAGCATTTGTTTAGTTCCATATTTTTATTGACAGTTTCCTGACATGTGTTTCGAGTTCTGCAACCCATTCTCAATGAAGTACAATTAATTACTTTATCATATGTTCACTTTATGCTAAACATTTATTGATAATTATTAGGATTATAATAATACTATTATTTCTAATGCGTTAGTTACAAATGAACAAACTATTGTTTCATATACAGGGTCTGTTTTTTTTAACTCCGAACATATGATTGTTAATGACTGTTCTATGTCATAATAATCACCTCAACGCATTTGAATGTATTGACAATGTAGGCAACCAAGTACACAAAGGTCCCGTCGACCTGTCACAGTACAGGTCGAAAGCTTAAAATTATTACGAATAAAGTGAGGTTAATGAAACAAACAATGATAAATCGTAAGTAATTATAATAAATATTCAAAATGACCACCTTCACGTTCTAAGCAGTAGCGAAGTAGATTATAAAATCCTTGAATAGCATTTCTAATGTGTTGCGGATTTCTTCTTAATTCATCGCAAACAGTATTAAACGATCTTTTAACTCTGAAGTATTGTTTATAATAATGTTATTATAAACATTGCTTTTTAGATACCCCCACAATAAAAAGTCGTTTGGAGGCAAATCAGGCGACCGGGGTGGACAAGGTATTGGACCAAATCTACCCATCCAGCGATCAGGAAGTAATTCACTTAAATAATTATTAATGGCAGCTGTAGAATGTGGAGGCGCTCCATCCCTCTGATAACAAGGAGCAACAATATTTAGTGTATGAATTTTTGGTATTATACGAGTTCGCAGAAGATCTAAGTAAACATTACTGTTTAGATTTCTATTAATAAAAAAAGGACCAATAAGGGTATCATTAACTCTCGCACTGTATTGTGTGTGCGTCCCTTTTTGTAAGCGAGGATTATTGCACGCCCAAAATCTAAAAGGTGAAGGAATGGGTGTAAGGAATAGGTATCAATAAGGAATAAAGAATACTAACCTATAATTTTGTGGATTTAAGGAAAATGTAAATATTATTCTGTGTAAAATTTCTTGATCATTATTAATTAAATTGAATACGGTTTCACAGAATTCTGTTCGTTTGCCTTTGTCCTTATTTGATAGTTGCTGATGATTTGAAAACTTGTAAGCATTGTATTTAAATTCTTTTAATGTCTTGTAAACGGAAGCTGAACTTGTTTGAAACTGTGCTGCGATAACTCTTAACGATGGTATGGGGCTCTGCTCTACCTAACATAAAATGTTGAGTTTCATCTCTTCCGTAAAAATGTGATTTTCTTTAGCCCTTTTAATGTAAAAATTACTCACGCAGCCAGTATTGTCAAAATGATGGAAAATATTACAAATTGTTGAGATGGATGGAACTCTGTTTGGATACTTAACCGAAAACAAATCTCTAACACGTCGAATGCTGTTCCCACTCTTGTACCGATTAATTATCTGTATTCTTTCTTCGGTGGTGTAATACATTTTTATTAATAACACAATTTTGACAATTAAATAAAACTGAGTGTAAGTATGGTTGCCTACATTGCAATGCGTTGAGGTGATTATTATGACATAGAACATAGATATTAACAATCATATGTTCTGAGGTAAAAAAAGACCCTGTATATATCATCAATTGACATTAGTTACTTAAAATTCGTTAGTGACGAATCAACAAACGTGAATAGGATTTTGCAAATTTTGAGATTATTATTTTAAAATGTCAGACATAATTTATTCATTTGATTTACATAGCATCGTTGAAGATACGGTAGAGCTTTAAATATAACTGGAATATTTTCGATTTATAATTATCTTGGATGAAGCTCTAGACGTCCTCGATTATTATAAATCGTATAATATTCTTGTTATATTTTTAAACGAAATTTCCTTTTAAATAATAATCACCTACATAAAACAATTAACTAAAACATATAAATGTAAATAAGTAATTGTGGAGGCTTTCACTTCCTGATACATTTTGAATAATTCAAATAAAACGAATAACTTTGTTAGTATCACTTTATTAACTTGGAGTAGTTACTGTAGTTTCGACAATTTCAGCTTGTCATTTTCAAACTATGAATATTTACATTACGATTGTACATTTATATATACTATATATTTTTTATTTTTTTTATTTTTTATTTTTACAGAGCATTGAACAGGGGGGAGAATATTAGGTCGGTCTGGTCGTTGATGAGTGGGATGTCCGGATTACGCTTAACCTTGAAAACTTCGATGGACTCGAGTAAATCCATTTTTAATCCCTTCTCGGTAAAATGGATCACCTCGAGTACATCTTTTTCAAAGGAATGTTCATTTTCCCTAATGTGATTCGCGAACGTTGATTTGTTATTAATATTTTTATATGCGCTGATGTGTTCTTTTAGACGGGTGTTGAAATTGCGTCCCGACTGACCAATATATTCTCCTTGACAACTTGCACATTTTAACTTATATATACCAGATTTGGACATTTTATGAATGGGCGTTTTATTATTAAAGATAATATTACTTATTTTACTTGGGGACTTTAAAGCAACGCTAATATTGTGTTTTTCTAAAATGGATTTAATTTTATTTCGGTAAAATTACGCATAACATGTACAGAGTGAGCGAAATTCGATGTTTGTATAGGGGATCTCGATAATTATAATAGATAGAGAAAAACGGATGGTGCATCCTCGATCAAAAACTCGATGGTGAAGACTAAATTTATTTATCTTCTTTAGTTTTTGAGTTATAGCCATAAGGGCGATTTTTTCTATTTTTAATATATTGAAATATCTCAATTGTTTATCATTTGACAATAATGAAAGTTATAAGTTGTTGAGGCACCTTTTTGAAAAGAATAATATAATAAGCTTAATAGAATTCCGATATCTTCATTAATATGAAAATTATAATACAAAGTTGAAATAACTTGAGCAATGTACCATTTAATAAAAACCCCTGCCCTGACTTTGACAAATGTCATGTTATAGTGAAAATAATTTTGCTAGTTAGATATCAATTAAAATGTTCGCCCCTTATCCCAGACACTCGGTATCAGTGGCGGCTCGTGAAACATTTTGATGGTAGAGCCACTTAGCATATAATATACTTTTTGAGAAAAAAAAAACAACGATTATTGTTACAAAATTATTATTAAGAGAAAAGTAGCTTTCATATATAAAATTATATATTATTTAATAATAATATATATAATAATAAATATTTAATATTCAAACAGTTCGTAATTCTACAAAGTTAAGTCTTACAAAGGCTAACAAACAAATAACTAGAAAAAAAGTGTTTAGTGTTATCTATATCTATTCAATGGACTTTTCTAAAAGAATTTGACTTTGGTCACCCGTCATCTTCTGTAAACCAAAAAACAATTGAACAACGAATTCAATTCTTTGGTCCTATATACAGGGTGTTTCAGAGCTCTGGGAACGGTCAATCACGTGCTTATTTTTCAAAATTTCGAAAATATAAAAGTTGTGTAGAATAGTGAGCTGTACGCCATTTAAATGTTTAAATGTATACAGAGTGTCTCATAACAAAGTTACAGCCCGAACTTATGTTTTTTTTAATGGAACACCCTGTATATTTTAGCATTTTTGGATTCGTTGTTACTTGGAGATTAAAATGACTTAGGTTTCGGCGATTGAAACCGGGCCGTTTTCGTGTTATTCAGTTGTTTATACACAAATTTGAACAGAATTGTTAAAGTGCTGCCCTGAAACTAATAAATATAATTCATTCTAATTTAGTGGTAAAGTTTAGTTGAACTTTAGTCTTTAAAATTACTCTATCAACCAAAACATAAGTCAGCGTATTATACAGGGTGATAGCCATTCGCAAACTGCACAATTTCTATTTTTTTTCAAATGGAACACCCTATATATTATTTCATAATTTAAAAGTTCGTTAAGTAAGCTTATATATCTGAAGTCGATGGTTACTCTAATATTTCAAAATTCGTTGGTAATTTGCATGTTTTTATTATTAGTTTTAAAATCTTGGTACCAAAAAAACAGGTGACAATAATTACCACATGGATCTCAAAAATAGATTTTACCATTTAAGTTGTGATTTCAGTTCATAATTATGAATTTTTCCCAAGAGGAATTGGTTGACATGACGCGAAATTTTTTTAAAAACAATTGCCATCCACTTGAAACTTTCCAAAACAATTGACAACACATGTGATTCTACATTTCCGTAAAAATTGGAAATGCATTGTTTCTAAATTTTTGAATATTTCAATGTGAACGGAGATGAAATAAAAAAAAATGCAACAAATTCGTTGACGCGAAAAAAAAATATAAAAACAATTGCCATCGACTTGAAACTTTCCAAAACAACTGACAACACATGTGATTCTACATTTCCGTAAAAATAAAAAATGCATTGTTTCTAAATTTTAAAATATTTCAATGTGAACGAAGATGAAATTTAAAAATAAATATGCAATAAATTCGTCGACGCATAAAAAATATAAAAACAATTGCCATAGACTTGAAACTTTCCAAAACAAGTGACAACACATGTGATTCTACATTTCCGTAAAAAATAGAAATGCATTGTTCTAAATTTTAGAATATTTCATTGTGAACGCAGATAAAATTTAGAAAAAAAATGCAATAAATTCATAGACGCGAAAAAAAAACAATTGCCATCCACTTGAAACTTTACAAAATCACTCATTATTAATTCAAGAGTGATTTCGTATAAAATTCAAATACATTCTGTCGTTTGCTTTTGCGATTTTTCGTGTAAATTTATGAAAAATTATAATCTTTTTTTTTGACGCGAAAAAAATATAAAAACAGCTGTAAAATACTTAAAATTTTCTAAATTTACTTAAAATATAATAATCCTAATAATCTTCCAAAAACTCAAAAAAAATCACAGGTTTTCAAGATAACCGACCGAGAACAGCGCTTCAGATTTTTTTTTAATTTGCACGAGGAAACAAAATATAAAAACAACTGCAACACACTTGAAATTTTCAAAATTTACTTAAAATACACTAATCTTAGTAATCCTCCAAAAAAACTGAAAAAAACCCATCACTGGTTTTCAAGATTTTAAGTTTCACTTCTTCCGAGTGAAGAAAAAATTAAAAACAAGTGCAACACACTTGATACTCTCCAAATTTACTCAAAATATATTAATCATAATAATCCTGTAAAAACCCATAAGTTTTCAAGATAACTGACCGAGAACAGCCCTTAAGATTTTTAAAGTTTCACATCTTTGGAGTGAAAAAAAAATACAAAAATAACTGTAACACACTTGAAACTTTTTAAATTTACTCAAAATACATTAATCTTAATGATGCTCCAAAAAACTCAAAATACTCCATCACTGGTTTTCAAGATAACGACACAAAACACAATTCTGGAAGAATTTTTCAAATCTGCTAATTTGTTCAAGAGATAGGTTCTCAAATATATACATTGCCAATTTTCTCGTCTCGTGAAACTTTCGCAGGTATCGTTCTAACATTTAAAATGACAAATCAGCGTTTTTAGAATTAATAAAAAAATCTTGTTTCGTTTGAAATTAGAGGTAGTGCCATGGCTCCTTGGCTCTACATAACGAGCCGCCCCTGCTCAGTATAATAAAAATGTATTCAATTAAGAAATTTCGTTTTTATTTTGATAAAATGTTATTTCTTATTACTATTCTTAACTAAATGATTAATTCGTCAGTTACTTAAATATTACTTTATGCGAGTACTAATCAACATACATAATGTGCTAAAAAGGAAATTACAAATGCTATATTAAAGCTTTTATTAACAACACTGGTTAGAGGTGATTTAGTATAACTAGCTTAAATATTAGTTTTTATTAGATTTTAAAGTTGCTGGTAATTTGCATGCTACCTTACAAGAAATTACAGATACATCAAATAACACATTTTCAATGTATTAAATCAACACGGAACTAGCTAACACAATGTGGAAAAGTCTTATTTTAAGGTACTATCAATTGTAATTGATAATACCGGCCGTTATTCAGTGAAACAATTTTCGCAAAAGAATGCAAATTTTTATTTTTATTGCAGTACGCAATACACTTAAAGCGCATTTTCGAACAACCGTGTAAATTTATAGAAACGATTAATTTTCATCACTTCTTGTACGAACACGTGCCCTTGATTTTTTGCACGAATTAATATTGAAAATAAAAAACAATCCTTGCAAACGAATTTGACACATTCATACGTTTCTAAATAAAAAAAAAACATAACTACGTCTGCAAATTTTGATATAAACCTCATAATGAAAAAAAAATGTGACCGTGTATCAAGGACTGAGCTGACAATTTACAAGTACCAGTATGTACGGTTTACAATTATTTAAACATATTACTTTTACATTTCTTTGCAATAGGCGAGGTAGGGTGTGGTATCGCGTTATAAATAGTCTAATTTTGAATTTGCAGTCATTGTGCATTTGAATCGCATATCGACAACATGTTTGTAAAACTGGTAAGTTTCAAAAATTTTGAAACAATTATTTTTGTTATACAAACAAAGCAATAATGATTTATTTATTAGAGAAAATATAAATTCATAAAATGAAAGAAATAGTAGTAATAATAATATAATATATTTACTTAGTATATCAAAGACATATACATAATTATTTAACAAATTATGTGTTATTTCTTAAAAGTTAAATCGTCTATCGATCAGTGGTCTCTTGGCCTTCAGAAAGAAACATTTTTGATTGATAACTAAAAGTACGACAAATTATTTCCTTATTGAAAATTATGAAAAACAAGACTTATTTAATGATATTCTGAATGCCTTTTACCTCTATGGCCTACTATGTGTTGGGCAATACATTGGTTTGGTTTTGAATTCAGTACTAGAAGAATTTGCTAAAAAAACTATAAAACTAACACCCCCTTTAATAGGATGGGTGATTTTCAAATGAGAGTTCAAACCAACTAAAATCCCTCTCTTCTTTTACCCTTCCTGCAAAATCGGTACCAATGCACCGCCTAATAAAAAAAAGGATAGTAATGTTATTATTTTATAGCTATTAACATAAGGAGAATATTATGCAATGCATAATAATCGAGGTACGTCCAAGATTATTGTAAACCGGAAATATTTGAGTTACATTTAAAGCTCTATCGTATCATCGATGGTGCCGATGTTATTTAAATCAAATGAATAAATTATGTATAACATATAAAAATAATAACCTCAAAATTTGCACAAATTATAAGTAACTATTGTGATATATACGAAATAATGGTAAGTCGTTTCGTAACTAAAGTATTATGAGTAACTAACGCATTATGGAATAATGGTACTATTATAATCCTAATATTTATCAATAAATGTTTAGCATAGGGCAGAAAGAACGATATTCGATAGCCCAGACAGACTACCACATTTTTAAAATCTATATTCATTTTCTATTTTGTATTTGTATAAATGTATTATCTGAATAAAGATCTTGTATATATGTTTAGCATAAAATGAACATAATAGATGATTTATTGCTTTCATAAATATCTAAAATACATTTAGCTATGAAATACAATATATTTTGCGGCTCGAAAGTATTCCCATTCTCGTTCAGTCACTAATTCACTGTTCCCAGATAATTCACCGTTCGGAGAGATGTCTGCGGAAGAAAATTTGTCCAAAACTGTAACATATTTTGACTTGCTAAAATGAAGTTCTGCCACTCTTCTAGCAGGGTGTGACCTTTCAAGTATGCAACTAAGATTGCATTATTTTGAAGTATAACGTAACCTGTATAATTTGTTATCAGTTGATGCGTACAGCTCTGCATTTAAGATTAAAATGCCCAAAAAACAAAATAAATTTTGGTAAATAATAGTTTATGCATTTATTATCGCTTGTATTATGTATTAAAATTTGATTACATTTTAAGTATACAATTGTACTTCTTATAATTACAATTCTAGAAATAAATATTATAACTATGAAACGAAACATAATCTGATTATTTCAAATTTGCGACTTTGAAGCTTAGATGGAGTATATTAAATTTTGAAAAATCATATACGTAAGTCTAAAGATAACGCCAGATTTTTCTTAGATGGATCACTCTGTAGATGAAAATTTAAAAAGTATCTGCAGATGGATTTACACCAATGACCTTCAGTTTGTTAGACTGGCGCTCTGATTAAATCATCATAATTTTCTTATTAATTACCTTGTAAATATCCTACGCCTTGCATTGGTTGTGAAGGTGTTAGCATTCCATTCATAATTACTTGAACGAATTCAATCATATTATTTAATTTTATTTTTAGGCCGTATTCGCTTGCTTGGTGGCTGTTGGTTTGGCCAAATGGCACGGACCTCTTGCCGGTGGCCAACCAGCCGATTTGTATCCAGCCGGTGTCAGCCCACAGGCCTGCCCCAACTTCCCCAACTGCGATAACCCAGCAGTTGCTGCTAATCCATCTGCCGCAGCCCATGGCGCCTGGAACGGCGGTCATGCTGCCGGAGCCTGGAATGGTGGTGCTGGAGCCTGGAATGGCGGTCATGCTGGAGGTTGGAACGGAGCTGGAGCTGGTGGATGGAACGGTGCCCAAGCTGGCGCCTGGAACGGTGGTCATGCCGGAGCTTGGAACGGAGCCCCGGCCCATGCTGGAGCTCACGCTGCCGCCGTACCAGCTGGAGTCGACCCACACTCTTGCCCCAATTATCCATTCTGCCATTAAATTAAATTCAAGCCAGACTACCAGCTGACAAACATTGTTGTCGATTCGCCCTTTTCTGTGTTAATGTGTATAAAAAATAAAGTATTTATTTTTAATTTTTAAATACTCCTTTTCATTATAAAATAGCAAATTAGAAATGAGATTATTATTTATTGAACAAATAAACAGACATATATTAAGAATTAATAAACTATGTTTAAATATATTCAGAGATGCAAAACAATGTCTATAAATTATATATTAAAATTATGGTAAAGCAAAGGTGTTGGGTGCATTCACCCGCAGCGCTAGACCAGCAATTGTGAGAACTAAGCATCGTTAGAGAAAGTTCGAATTTGGTTAGATCTCTATTGCGATACAACACAATAGTGTTTCAGAATTACCGATTCTCTGAAGTAACGCTTTCAGTTACACACTGGGCCGATCCTGCGTACTAAAGTGTACCAAAGTGCGTACCATCTGGTGAATGCCGCCCTTAATATTTTATATAAAGTAGAAATAAAATCAAGACAAGAAACAAGTTTTTATTTAATATCTTCTTTAATGAAACAATATAAAAAACAATAAACGTGCGGACCACTAAATTCGCAATTTAAAACTTGGCTACGTAATTTTTAAGGTACGTATTATTGTTGCGCATTGCGTATGTTATGTTTATTTATATATTACTAATTTTAATTGCATTATTTCACGGTCACATAAAAAAGTAATAAAAAATTATAGTAGTATGAATATATTAAAAATTAGTGCGACATTTGCGGCCGGTTTAAATTATTTTACTAGAATAATCCTTGGCTTAAATACTTAAATAATTGTAATATTGGGTTTAAAGTACAAAGTAAATTATAATTAGAATGCGCCACAGTTAAATTTTATGCCTAGTCAATTGTACAGAATTTGGTATTCTACTTTTGTTTCTTTTTCTATGCTGCTGACAGTGCACAGTGGTTCCAGCAGCGGTCATAATTAGAAAATATTTATGTCAACATTATTGCATATAACTTTGCTTACTACTTGATAATAGTATATTATTAAACGAGTGACAAAGTTGGCCATTGCCACGAGGGTGAATTCACCCGGGTGGCAATGGCCAACTTGTTCACGAGTTTAATACTATACTTTTTCGGATCATATTAATTAATTAAAAATATGTTTCTGTTTATATAACGAATAATTTTTCTATTAGGAAATTGCGGCAGTTCGCTGACAAAAAACGAATCGTAACCATAGTAACAACTAAACTGTTGGGCAATGAAACAGCTATCATTTGATTGGACGTCACCTGTGGAGAAAATGATTCGGCCGAATAATGGACAACTTTCTCAATCAAAAACGATTTAACAACGATTATATTATTTAATAAGATGCGAAAAATACTCTTTCATGTAGGTATAAAAATGGAACCTGCAAAATAGAACAGTCTTTTGATTTTAGACATCCGAAGTGACATTTCGTCACTAGTGCACAATTATGTTATCAGGACGTCAGTAGCAACTTAATTATTTCTCTCTATTTTTCTTGATTTTTAGGATTGTTCTACTATGGAATTCCAAGAACAAGGTTTATACTCTATTTTCACTCAGTTTTAAACTACACATTTCGAAATATATAAGCTGTGTGACTTGCAAAAACAATATTAAAATTTTCGATTTTATTTAAACTTGTATACTTTTAACTACTTTCCCCCACGAACCCTCGTTGATAATATATCACAATTTGTTCCTTAGAGCCTATAGAACGTTAACTTATTTCATTTATCTGCAGCGAGTTGAAGCTACTCTTTTTACATAGCATTTATGTCACCTTAGCACAAATGCCGAAATTGTTGCCAAAATATTACTGCGTTATTCGAATTGTATTTAAATTTGTATATCGAGTTTTTTGAGGTCGCTGAATAAGAAACTGAAATTAAAAATTTTCAAAAACAAAATGGCGGATCAAGTATGGCAGACAAAAATTATAAAAATTATCCTTTTTTAATGAAATTTCGGATATAGGGTTTTTTAAGGTCGGTGAGTGAGAATCTTAACTATATCCACTATAAAAACGCCCTATATCGTAAATTATACAGGTAAAGTCCATTTACTTTTTCCTTAAATACTTTTTACAAATGTTCCTTTACGAGCAAATATTTGTTTGAGTTTTGGCTGTCTAAAACTGGGAGTGAGGCCACATGTTATGTACATTATGATGATGGAGTCCTTTCCCGACATCAAAAATGTAAATCTTAAAAATTTGCAAAGTCGTAACAGCTACATTTGCAAAAAAAACTGGTGGAATATTGGAAAAGACCTACCGTCAGAAGTTGAGGTTTACAGAAAAATATTTAAATTGGTCGAACGTCCTAGAAAAATGCGACCTCTTGAAAAACTGTGGCAGCACGCAACGTATGCAAGTTCCACAGGCTAAGCAATTATCATTAGAAGCTGGGCGACATAGAAAAGACTTTTCAGACTGCAGTAAACAGTCAAAACATAGAAGAATATCTGCATTGTCAAAGGTAGATGATTCTGCTGTTAATGAATTATTGGAAAACTCTTAATCCAACAAGCAGTTTATTTGTTACTGACGCTCACGGGTAATAACGGGACAACAAATGTTATTGTCTCGTTAAATTACTAGGTAACAAGGTACTCAAAAAACTATTTTTTTCGTCAACCGCCGTGAAAGTGACGGCTTTCCGACTTGACACCATTAATCGAAAATTGATAATTCCAGTACACCGAGAGGTTGCTAGGCTACGATGAAATAACAGTCCGGGAAAATTTTTGTCGGACAGTACGGGAATTTGCCATATGATATGAATATGAAAATGGGATGTAAACATGAGAATTTCTTAAATGGGAACTTCTTTAATGAAATAATATATTTACATATATGAATGAATGTAAGTAAAATAAAGGTATTCTTTTACTTCACTTACTTTCATTCATATAAATATTAATTGTACAATTGTTATTGTTAGTATTAAATAAATAAGGAACACTGTTATTATGGCCTTCATAAGCGGAACTAGTGTTTGCAAAATTATTATTAGTTTCGATGGTTATATTCGAAGTGTTAAGAACACTATTATTTCTATTATTGTCTTCTTGAGCGGAACTCGTGCTAGCAATAATATTGTTACTTTCGATAGTTATATTCGAAGTATTAAAAATTTTTTCAGCAATTTCCGTCTTTTGCGATACGGAATCTTCTACATAACCTTCCGCTACATTTGAAGATTTCCATCCTCCGTGCCTCTTTAAAGATAATAAGTCTGCACCATTATCAACTAAAATCGTGGCAGAAGATCTCCGGAAACAGTACCCAGTGTATTGTTTTGAATCCGGAAATTCAAGAAGCTAGCAATATTTTCTGACATACTCGCAAATTTGTGCACTCCAATAACTTGACGATAACCCTTCCCATTACGTACATTGAAAAAAAATCTCGGATTTGTGAAATCTTTCGGACGAATTGAAATATATTTTCGATAAATAGTTAAATAAGCGTTTACTACGAACGATCTGGGTTTACTAGTTTTGTTAAATGGAATTTTAATCAGCAGTTTGTCTCCCAAGTCATCAATATTGCTTACTTTCATATTTGCTAGCTCCTCCCGGCGACAGGCTCCAAAAATTCCAAAAATTAGCCCAACCTAAAATTTCTAATTAGTTATTTTTAATCAGCGACCTTGAAAAGCCCTATGTCCGAATTTTTATGAAAACATGACAATTTTTATAATTTTTGTCCGCCCTTTTGGATCCGCCATTTTGTTTTTCAAATTTTGAATTTCAAATTCTTAATCAGAAACGTCCGAAAATCTGATATACTAATTTTCATTCAATTCCGATAACGTCTTCATATTTTGGCAACATTTTCAGCATTTGAGATCACTGTGCAGTGTAAGGGGTCAATAAAACGACTTTGAAGTAGAAGTTTTGCAAATCACAGTAGTCTTTTGTAACAAATTAATATAATGTTCTTTTCCTATTTTACATAAATAATAAAGGGTTATTCCGTGCCAATCAACACAGAAAACGACCATTTTCATCCTCACAATCTCAGATTTTCTTGAAATTTCGTACAGTCATACTATTAGTATAGACTTGGGAAAATGTGAAATTTTACTGAGATAAGACAACTCGTTTTTGAATTACAAAGCTTTAAAGTTCTCATAGACGGGCCAAAAATAATAATTTCAAATTTTAATCTTATTATTTTTTTTTCAAAAAGTACATATTTTAAAATTTTCAAATTAATTCTATGAATAGTTATTATTGTTGTAAATCACAGGACAAAATATAAATTTGAGATGATAATGGCTTCTATCTTAAAAAAATTGACGACTAAGGGCCGGTATTATAAAGGTCATTTAAATTTAATCGACGATTAAATTTTAATTGACATTTCTCCTACATGTTTTTTGCATAGAACCAAACTTCATTTAAATTTTAATCTTCAGTTAAATTTAACTGACCTTTATAATACCGGCCCTAAATCTCAGCTTCATGAAATAGTAATTTTAATAAAATTCAAATAATAAATGAATTATTTATAGTAAAATTGATCATAATCAATAATTATTATTATGCTTGCTATTATTAATATTGTAATTATTGTTAATTTATAATTAATAATTAATCAAGTTACAAGCAATGCCCGAAAGTATTTTGTAACCAAGCATCTATTGATTGTTGCAAATGGAAGTGAGATACGTAAAATTTTGAAGAATCTTTTGCAGGAAATTGAATTGAAAAAGTACAATTCCGCCAGTGGGTTTTAGTTCACCGTTGTAATTGCCAGCTTTTCGAGAAAGACTCGGAAGAATTTATTGATGAATTCTGCAACAAGCTTTCCCCTTTGGTTAAACATGTCTTCATTGTAAAGCAGCAGGGATCGTTCCTTACAAGAAAATCAAATACAATCGGAAAGAAACGGAATTCGTTGTCACTTGTGATTTTTACACTACAAAATGAAAATGTGTTGAAAAAAAGTGCGTCAGCGTTAAATTTAGAAAAGTGAATTTACGTCTACTTACATGTGAAATAGTTAAAAATAATAGTTGCTACGTCCAAAGAGTACTTGAAGAGTCATGTTTGTTACTGTTGTTAATTAAAATTACGGTTAATGAATCGGATGTAACGTGATAAAACTGTGACACGATTACAAACACATTAAAAATGGCGTCATTGTCAATTGCTATTGACGTATCGGAAATCGATTACCAACCCTGTCTGGAAAAATTTAGTCTCCACAGTGTTGCAAAACCCGCCTAAGTAGTGCAGGTGGATACGAGACCATGTACGGTTCCAGTCAGGATTGCTTCGATTAACTTATCGTGAAAAGCCGATTCTTGAAGGGACTCTGGACTTTTAAAAACGTATATCTGGAAATAGTGATGAGTAGAGAGAGAATTTTATGCAAAATGCATATTTTTGCATACATTGCATATTTTGCATATTTACCCATATAATGCATATTTCGTCTTTCAATTTCGCATATTTTAACATATAATGGTAATATTTAACATTTTCTCTCACGGCATATTGCAACACGTGCAATTTAAGATTTTGGGCATGAACCAACATTTAGTCATTTAAGGAAATACCGGAAAAATGTTACCATGTTTTTGTCGGTTTACTTTGTCGCGAAAGCGGCATTGGATCAAGAGGTAAAATGAGAAATAAATAGTTTAGGGCACCCAGAGGATTCTCATATTCATTAAAAATTAAATTTGAAGAATTGAAGAAAACTAAATTTTCTCAAAATATTATTTGCAATTTTTATATAATTTAATATACTTCTTGGCATTAGCAGGAAAGTAGCTGTTTCAAAAAGTAATTTGTTATTTTTAGTCTTAATAAATCATTATTATAATGATTTAATTTATTAATTCATAATTAATAAGACTTAATTATCTACAACAAGTATGGCATTTTTCATTTCTTATTGTTTACATTAATAAATGTATGTGACTTTTTTACTTTCTCCGTTACGAAGTACCAGAAAGTATTGTGATCGTGAATTTTTTTTCAAAATTTTTTTTTACGGATTTTTTTTTGTGTCTGTGTGTGTGTGTGTGTGTGTATGTCTGTGTGTGTGTATGTGTGTGTGTCTGTCTGTGTTCGCTGTATCTCAAAAAGTAATAGAGCAATTGATATGAAACTTCGAACATACGTCTTATTTGATAATCCGAAGAACTGAAAAGCTTTTGGTAAAATTTCGTACACCGGAAGTGGGTGTTTACCTCAACTGTTTTTTGTTTTTTGCCAATATTTTCTTAAATATGAAAAATATCAGAAAAACATTTAAACAAACTTTGAAGACAACAAAGAAATAAACATCTTTTGCTTGAAAACATTTTTCATAAAATCATTTTTCTTCGAGAAAAAAAATTTATTATTATTTCTTAATTTTTCGTTTATAATTATAAAACGATAATAGTTACAGAAAATTTATGTGAATAATAATTGTAGAGAATGCCAAAATGGACAACTTATAAAGAATAAGTTTTTTTCAAAATCCCTTTAGTTTTTGAGTAAACTGAGTTTGTGAATTTGAAGTATAATTTTACCATCTTTCATAATTTTAACGTTTAAAACGTCAGTTTTATCCGAGTTTACACAACGCTCGACGTACATTTATAATATGATTTCAATTGGAAATAAACCATAAAAACGTGAATATAAATGGCTACGATACCAAGTCGGAGAAAGTAACATGATGGCCACATCACCATTTTTTTTAAATTTTTGGTTTATAATTATGAAACGATAATAGTTACAGCAAACTTATGTGAATAATAAGAGAATGCCAAAATGCCAAAATGAACAATTTCTAAAGAATAAGTTTTTTTCCGAAATCTCGTTAGTTTTTGAGTAAACCGAGTTTTTGAATTTGAAGTATAATTTTTCCGTCTTTCGTAATTTTGACGTTTTAAACGTCAGTTTCATCCGAGTTTACGCAACGCTCGATGTACATTTAAAATATGAATTGAAAATAAACAATGAAAACGTAAATATAAATGGCTATGATACCATCAAGTCGGAGAAAGTAACATGATCACCATTTTTTATTAAAAATGTATATAACCGAACTTAATGTTTTATTGACATATTTCAATTCATTGCTTGCACAATTCAACATAATAAAGCTTATTTGTTGTATATTTTCGGGGTATTATATGCACATAATTCAGCATTTAAATTTTATAGTTCTCTAGTCACGAGCAAAAAAAAATGTCATCACTTCGAAAATTTTGCAATTTATCTTGAAAACATGGTGAAGAGTAAGAAAATGGGTAAGGCTACGGCCACACGGGCGTGAATTCCCGTTGTTTATTTCGCGTTTTTTCACGCTGGCTGGAATTCCCGCTGTAGTATGCCACATTAGCGTCTTTTCACGCAAATCAAATCCCCTTCTGCCGTGGCCACACGAGTCCTTGGGAGGTTTGTGAAAAATGGACCGAATTTCTTTAAATATAAAATGCAGTTGTTCCACTGAGTACTGCTGTTGTTGTTTGCTATCCGTCGACGATGTCAAAGAAAATACTGGATGTATCCATTGTTGTTAACAGAAATCCAGCAATCCCTCTTCAAATCCCTGTTTTCATAAACTTTATGTTTTAACTCATAAAGACAAGGGTGCTTCTGCACTTCCATAATTATTGTTTCACTATCCAAAAATTCCATGACGAAATAAAAACCAGAAGATGGTAGGACAAATAGGTTACGGCGTGATTTTCCGCCCGTGTGGCCACTCCTTTCGCGTGAAATCTCGCAAGCCAATGGACCCAGGCGCATTTTCTGGCGGGTAACCTTGAAGACGTGCCCGCCAGCCGTCCTACCGGCCGGAATTCACGCAGCGTCTGGTCAGACAAACTTAAATTCATGTGGTGTCTTATTTCGGCGTTTTTTCCCGCTCAAACGCGGAGTGAATTCACGCCCGTGTGGCCGTAGCCTAATGTGTACCCCGTACTTCTCAAATTTTATGACTCAAAATGAGTCAAGACATTTACTCAGGAGTCAATTGACTCTCTACTCATTTCTAAGAGTCGACTCTTTTAATCGACTCACTTACTAGATACTCATGTGTAATTTAGATTTATTTCACTGGTTCAAATATGTGTATTGATAACCAGTGGTGTATTGGAGGGGGAACGTGGAGGAACGCCGTTCCCCCACCTTTTTTCAGAAACGGAACGCGTTTGTGTTTGTTAGTATTTTGTATAGTAAGAATAAAAAAAAAAGCTTACAAGGAAAACAATAGTTTGCTTAAAAGAACATGATCTCCGAAAAACTTTTAGCAAGCTGCTTGTGGAAAGTCGTGGATTATTTTTTTTACTCTCACCATGCGTTCCCTTACTTCTTTGCTCTGGCCATGCGTTCCCTTACTTCTTATTTTACCAATACACCACTGTTGATAACTGAAAACACCATGTTTTCGATTTTGTATTCTGGCTCTTGAATGTTGTTTGCGTATGTTTTCGTTTATGTAGTTCGATTTATTATTGTCAATATGGAATACATTCAAATTACAAATAACGATTGTCGCAATTTCTTTCTCTTTTACGAATTAAATAATGCTGCTTTAAGATACCAAGCAACATAATTTATTTCTAAAAATCGAATGAGTTTGCATTTCGACAATCATTATTACACTTGTTGTATTACTAGAGATAATTTGTTTGTCACCAAGTTTGTGAGTTGATTTGATATCTGCTGGTATAACTTGTTTGATCTGATTAGTCTCAACGACGGCTATATAACTGCACTCTTTATATTTTAGTGCCGAGTCATTAATATCTACGATATCAATGTTCAATCGTAAACCTCTTATATTAATCGTTCGTTATTATAGCTACCATTTTATTATGCATTTATCCAATTAGTTTTTCACTTTGTAATGGACTTAAATTAGAATTTAAATAACAAGATCTTGATACGCTAATTGCAACAATTTAAGATTTATGCGGCTGAAGTTTGAAGATTAAAGTAAGATTAATTAATAAATTTGACACAACCTCGCTTGTTGCAGGTGCAATAAATAATTGCAATAAAGACGAAAGATAGCGTGAAAATATGTATATTCAACCTGTTCGTGACTCTGCAAAATTAAGTCTTTCTAAGACCATAAACAAATAACTTATTGAAACAACTACTTCCATGGCTAGTGCCACGGCGGATATTGAATGATACAAAAGAAATTTGCATGTTTTTACTAGTACTACTAGATAAATGACATTGGTTTAATATCGTTTATTTCTACGTACAGGATTAACTTGAAAATTATTCTTTAATTTATTTAAAATGAAAGCTTTAATATTTACAGTTTAATAATAATACAACTCACACCTCTGTTTTATTTTCCAATATTAGACTGATTTTGAAAACATGAAATTCGGTTATAGTTCTTCCATTTTTGTATTAATGTAACTGTTCCCTTTTAGTTTTCCATTTTCGTCGTTCGATAACTCAGTAATATGTCTTGTCCTGTTTCTTGATCCTGTTATCTTAAGCGAGTAACTCCTACCGTTTTATATTTTTCTAGTAGTAGTGGCAATTTGCCGAATAGCCACATCGATTACGAGATCCTGTAGCCGTGTAGATTTGCGTATTTTCGTGAGTGTGTGAAACTGGTCTTGTTACTCCAGAGGGCCGCCCCCGTCAATCTGAAGCGCCATGAATTGTAACCCAATGGTGAATGGTACCGATCACTCATCTAACTCAGACCCGGGCCAACCTTGCTTGACTCAAACAATCGCTGGTCCGGCGCTGTGTTTGTATTTTATCTAAATCTTTAATATTTTTCTAAAATAAAAAAGTCGGGTTAAAATTTCCACATTGTTAAAAATAAAAACGCAAGTTTCTTAAGAAGAGCATTTTGTAAATTTCATTTTTATACTTTTCTATAACTGCGCCTATTTTCATATAATAATAGCTCATTGTAATTACCATATGAGCGGTGTTATAACTTTGCAGAAATTTATTTTTTAAAGATGGTGGCATTGAAATTTTAAACATCAAATATTTCAAATTTCAAATGTTTCAAACGTTCGAAAAAAAAAACTAATCAATCACTATGAAATACCAAACTATTGTTTGGCAAAAAAGCATAAAATATAAAATAAAAAAAAAAAACTTAAAACGCTCGCTTTATAAGATGCTTCATAATACTTCTTCTTTAGGAGTTGTACTTGAGCGATGAAACGTCTCCTATAAAAATTGTGTTTTAATGTCTTACTAATATTTGTATTTTTTTCCAATTATTTCTAGCTGAAAATTCGAAATATTTCGGGTATTTCAGACCCTGGGGCCGGGAGGTGAGTAACTTTTAAATCTTAAATAGGAACTCCTGTTTTTTATTGCAGATTTTAACTCTACGCTAAAAATTTTTGGTTTTTATACGAAAATATTTATACACTGGTGGAAAAAATTAAACAATTGAAATTCATGAAATTTCGACTATTTTTAAACCGGCAAAACGCGGCGAATTTTCAATCGATTTTGATGAATCTTTGAGCGCGAAAAACTTTGAAGTGTCTTATTTAAAGTCATGAATGCGAACTTAAGCGTAACCCCTTCCGCCCCCCTCTAGCGCGCCTGTAAAAAAAGGTTTTTTTTTCTGGAAACCATGTCCAACTTTGACGATGACTACGGAGTTGGAAATTTTTTTTCGACTCGATCCACCATAAAGGCATTAAACTTTCATCGATTCCCTTTGCAGGACTCAAAGAATGAAGTTTCTACGATGATTTGGCACCAAGCTATGGGTGTTTGAAAAAAGTGCGTTTTGAGTTTTTTCGCACATAACTCAGTGACTTTTCAATCAAATTTGATGATTCTTTCGGGAAAAAATCCCATTTTGACTCTACTTTATGGGGCTAAACTCATCATCCCTTTTCGAACCCTTGAATCCCCGAACATAAAAAAACACGTTTTTGGGCAAAAAAGTTCAACTTTGACAACGTCTACCGAGTTGGAAAAAATGTGTCGACTCGATCCACCAAAAGGGTATTGAAATGTGTTTAATTACCTGCGCAGGACTCAAATGGCGAAGTTCCTACGACGATTTGGCACAATGTTATGGGTGTAAAAAAATTATTTTAGGTCAAAAAAGGCTCAATTTAACGATCTCTGTAGGGTCGGAAAAAATGTGGGCCTAACTCACCACCATTCGTCCATTAAAAACATACAAATTACACTGATGGAAAAAAAAATAAACACATGAGATTTGTAACAATTAATGTAATTTTCAAAAGGCCATAACTCGGCTTCTATCCAACCGATTTTGACGGTCTTCTAAGAAATCAAAAGAAAAATGTGTCCTCTTTGAGAGGGTTTATTCCCCGCACAAAGAAAGGGCCCTACGCCCCTCCAAACGAGAAAATACAAAAAAACACAAAATGCACTTTTTTTCAAACACCCATAACTTAGTGCCAAATCGACGTAGGAACTACGTTTTTTTCGTCCTGCGCATTTAATTGAACACATTTTAATGCCCTTTTGGTGGATCGAGTCGATACATTTTTTCCAACTCGGTACACGTTGCCAAAGTAGGACGTTTTTTGCCCAAAAACGTGTTTTTTTTAGAGCCTAATGAGATTTTTTCCCGAAATAATCATCAAATTTGGTTAAAAAGTCACTGAGTGCGAAAAATCTCAAAATGCACTTTTTCAAACACCCATAACTTGGTGCCAAATAGTCGTAGGAACTTCGTTCTTTGAGTCCTGCACAGGGAATTGATCAAATCTTAATGCCTTTATGGTGGATCAAGTCGACAGAATTTTTCCAAGTTCGCATGTATGACATTAAAGAAAACACTTCAAAGGTTTTTGCCTTCAAAGATTCATCAAAATCGATTAAAAATACGCCGAGTTATGGCGGTTTGAAAATGGTTGAAATTTCACGACTTTCGAGTGTTTCATTCTTTTTTACTTTCTCCGTTAAGAAGTACGAGAAAGTATTGTGATAGTGATTTTTTTTTCAAATTTTTTTTTACGGAAATATCCCTAGATGCCATTTCAACAATTTCTGGAAAAAAAAAATGTGTCTGTGTGTGTGTGTGTGTGTCTGTGTGTGTGTGTGTGTGTCTGTGCGCGCTGTATCTCAAAAACGAATAGACCAATTGATATGAAACTTTGAACATAAGTTTTATTTAATAATGCGAAGAACTGGAAAGCTTTTGGTAAAATTTCGTACACCGGAAGTGGGTGTTTACCTTAACTGTTTTTTGTTTTTTGCCAATATTTTCTTAAATATGAAAAATATCACAAAAACATTTAAACAAATATTGAAGACAATAAAGAAATGCGATTATTTTGTTTGAAAACATTTTTCATAAAATCATTGTTATTCGAGAAAAAAATTTATTAATTTTATTTTTTATTTTTGGTATACAATTATGAAACAATAATATTTACAGCAAATTTAAGTTAATAATAATTGTAGAGAATACCAAAATGAACAATTTACGAAGAATAAGTTTTTTTCGAAATCTCTTTAGTTTTTGAGTAAACTGAGTTTTTGAATTTGAAGTACATTTTTTCATCTTTCATAATTTTGACGTTTTAAACGTCAGTTTTATCCGAGTCTACGAAACGTTCGATGCACACTTAAAATATGATTTAAATTGAAAATAAACCATGGAAACGTAAATATAAATGATACCATCAAGTCGGAGAAAGTAACATGATGGCCACATCGCCATTTTTTCCTTTAGTATACAGTGCGCGCCTAAAGTATGGAATATATTCAATAAAACCGAAATTAAATATTATTGGAAAAAATGCTCGAACAGGTCGATTTGCATGAAAATCGATTTTAATTCGTCATTTGTTTTTTAGTTATGACGTCTTCCATTTTGTTTTTAAATGACAACTTCCTATTTTTGTTTTTAATTTTGAGAGATCTTTTTATTGTCGAACTGGCAGTATAAAAATTTTGCCATCTTACATAAGAATTTTTTCGAATAAATGACAATTGAAGGTGAGAACTTGATATTTATGCCCGGTTGCACGGACTTAAGTTAAGGAGTGGTTAAGTTAAGGAGGCAGTAAGCTAAGGATCCGGTAAGGAAGAGTTAAGTACTGATTCGCTTGCACCACGACTCTGACAGCGTTCCTGTAAGGAACGGCAAAGGGACGGTGTGACCATAGATAATGCATGAAATCTAGGGAAATCCACTAGACGCCGCATTCATGTTAGTGGAAACATGGGGGAATTTATTGAGATAGTTTGTAAATTGCATATACTTATTAGAACCATAGAAAAATAGATCTAATACATATGGTAAATTGTAACATCATGAGCAGAGCCTGGCCAATGTCTTACAACATTTAAAACGTGCTTGGACATTTAATGAAAAATATCCTTTTCCATTGCGAAACACTTCTCCATCTTCGCCACCATGAGATTAAATTTTAATGTGTTCCGTCAATGGCTCCAATTACTTTTGAAAATGAAACACATCTGAAGAAGTCATTTTGAAGTGTTTTCCTCGCTTCACCATCAGGAATGCTAATATAGTCAGGGTATAATTTAGCTATTACAAAATACACTCTTGTGATAATCGTCGAAGCAGTTGATATGCGGATTCCAGCAAAGCTGCCCATGCTAATCAAGCCCGATAGCCACCCCCTGGGTGCGCGCCTGCCGTGGAAATCCGAGTTCGATTATTTAAAAAATATCGTCGTTTTCAAAAAATTTCGTCATTTATCTTAAAAATGTAAACGACTACAAGTGTAAAGTTGTCTGTCTTTTTTATTACGCTGCTTACTTCAAGCGTTCCTTACGACGCACACAGGTCGAAATGCTGAATCTAGCTGAACATTTCGCTATAAAGCGTCTTAGTCTAATTAAAATTGTTCGTAGTCAAAGAAAATAGTTTATTATAAATATATGCTATTCAATATTAAATAATTCTTCACTTCTACCCTCCAGCATCCCCCATTTAATTTTTATTCTAGCCAAAAAATTGTTCAAACAAATCTAGAAGATAATTTCACCATTAGCATTTTTGTTATACAATTTATATGTAAAAATAGTAACTGAAATATAAACACTTGGAAAAAATTGGAAACTTAAAATTTTAGAAAACAAAAATTATATTACATCATGTTTTTTTAATTATAAAATTATTCACAATTCTTCCAGATTGTCGAAGACTGAACCGCGTGGCAAATGCTAGTTCCTCCTGGGAGTAATTTTCCACCAGTGGCTTAATTTTCCGTTTTTTTGAGACATCCGTCAATTTAGTAAAAGATTTATACGAACCTCTGGATTTACCACTTATCCTGGTTGAGGTTCATTTGGTAAACTCTCAGTAGAGAACACTTCCATTTCCTTTAGCCACTTTGAATATTTATTTTCAAAATTTGAAAATGCTCTATTAGAAGTTTGCCATTTCATTGTCAATTTTGACGTAAAATGTGTTATTTTTTGTTTCAAGGAATGTAAATTTTCAGTGTCCGATTCAATATCAATCTTCATAATGTCCATCACAAAGAAAGAAACAGCTTTATTTTTTTCTTCTTGCGTTTGGTGAGCGCGCGAAATGTCGAATAAAGTTCTCCGGGAAACGGTTACGCTGCCTAAAAAAATCACTGCTTGTAAACGGGCAAAAACAAGCATGTAATATTACTTGTACATTAAACTAATTAGTTAATATGTATACCAAAAAAAAATCATTGTGGATATCGGCGGTATAATAAACTTTAACCTTATTAAAATATAATGTTGTAAAATATTACAGTAGGATTCTCTACTAAATTTAAATCATTGTATCTATGTGTTGACTAAATTTAAACAAAGAATAATTAAAACTATGTTGTATACATACCAGTAGGATATATATCCATCGTTAATTTAAATTTTGCACTAAACACAAATGTAAAAAAAAAAGTTAAACGTACACGTTTGGAGCGCGTGTAATTCACAACTAAACGACGTAAACGAAGCGTGCACTTAGGGTACCGATAACTACTGGGAAAAGGGTCGGAGGGTTTTATTGCTTTACCTGCGTACCCTCTGGACATTGTACTACTCATATTTAAAGAAAAAAATGGATTTCTAAACAGTTGATTTTCTGCGAAATGTTCAGCTAGATTTAACGTTTCGTCCACTGTGCGACGCGACGCCAACTCTCGGCGGCTTAAAGTTAAGGAATCCTTAACCTCCAAATTGCTACTTAAAGTAACGGTGCAAACCAAACAGCCATTTTTAAGAAATCCTTAGTATTTAAGAATTCCGTAACTTACGGTGCAAGCGGGCATTAGAGTTTTTGCAAAATGACGTAATTCCAGTATTTTTTTGCAAACAAATATAATCTTGACCTTCCATGTAATACAATATGGTGTCAGCAAGACGGTGCACCCCCCCCCACTATGAGCGTTTTATACGAATAGGTGGATTGGCAGGCAAGGATCGATTGAATAGCCCGCGAGAGAAATGAATGCCCAGAATTAGTCAGGAAAATGTTCAAGAAAAATTTCTACATAACCGAAAAAAAATGCGCCTAGTGCTGGGATGCGCCGTCTTGCTGAAACCATGAAACCATATTGTATTATACGAAAGGTCTAGATCATTTTTGTTCGGAAAAATTGCTACAATTAAGCGCTGGAACAAGATCATTTTGTAAAAACTTGTAATATTGGGTTCTCACCTTCAATTGTCATTTACTCGAAAAAATTCTTATGTAAGATAGCAACATTTTTGTAAGGCCGGTTCGACAATGAAACGATCTCTCAAAATCAAGAACAAAAATAGGGGGTTGTCATTTAAAAACAAAATGACTGACTTCGTTACTCGAAAACAAATGACAACTGAAAATCGATTTTCATGCAAATATGTGTATTTTTATAAAAGAAAATCGACCAGTTCGATGATTTTTTTCTAAAAAAAAATATTTCGGTTTTACTAAACATATTCCATACATTAGGCGCGCACTGTATAATATATCTATAATCGGCAAACACGAATTAAATGAATTAAATTTATTTCTCGCATCAAATGGCAGAGTATGACATTTTTTTTCAGAGTCATTATTTAAATGAGGTGTTGATTAAAGTCACTCGTAAATTTTGTGTCGTTACTAAGTTCTTGTATGCGATATCTGGGATAAAGATAAGCATTCTTTGCAAAAAAAATCGTAGAACGAATAAAAATTAATTTGATTTTCTAATTCTTCCGATTTTTTTATTGTGGTGATGTGTGAATGTTTGTAACATTAAAACGGGTTTTTGTTTATTTATTTTTTGCTAATCGAAAAAATATTTTCGGATAAAAACCTAATATTTTTAAAACCCAAATCTGCAATAAAAAATGGTAATGTGGCCATCATGTTACTTTCTCCGACTTGATGGTATCATTTATATTTACGCTTTCATGGTTTATTTTTAATTTAAATCATATTTTAAATGTACATCGAAAGTTTTGTAGACTCGGATGAAACTGACGTTTAAGAAATTATGTAAAATTGAAAAATTTTACTTCAGATTCAAAAACTCAGTTTACTCAAAAACTAAAGACATTTAGAAAAAGACTTATTCTTTATAAGTTGTTCATTTTGGCATTATCTACAATTATTATTAACATAAATTTGCTGTAACTATTATTGTTTCATAATTATAAACCAAAAATGAAAAAAAATAACAATGATTTTATGAAAAATATTTTCAAACCAAAGATGTTTATTTCTTTATTGTCTTCAATATTTGTTTAAATGTCTTTATGATATTTTTCATATTTAAGAAAATATTTGAAAAAAAACAAAAAAACAGTTTAGGTAAACACCCACTTTCGGTGTACGAAATTTTACCAAAAGCTTTTCAGTTCTTCAGATTATTAAATAAGACTTATGTTCAAAGTTTGGTATCGATTGCTTAATTAGTTTTTGAGATACACCCGATATGCATTTGTGCATGGTTGTATCTCAATGGAAATATTTGTATCGCCAACGTTGTTTTGGTATTCTATAACTCAAATCAAAAATAATAAAAATTCATAATTTATTGTTTTGAAAGAACACATATTGTGCATTGATTGTTGTTTTTGTGAAATTTTATCTCAATGCTTTATATTATTTTCCAAATTCTTTGCGCGTCTCTGTTCCACAATGTGAAAACCAATACTTAAAAAATAGTAGTTGCCTTGAAACTGTCATATATAAAAAAAACAGTGTACGTTTGAAAGAATAACGTTTGAATATGAAATAGTTCACGAATTTACCCTCACGAATTTATATTTTAACGATTTTCTTTCGTTCAGAAGTTTGACAACTTTAAAAACAAACATGTTATAACTTGCTTTAAAATTCGGTTGTAATGAAAAGAAACCAAAGTGATTTTTAAAGATTGCCATGTTTTTAAATTGATTTTAAATTTGTATAATTTATTCTTTTTTTACTCATAAACGATATTTTTCAAAATTCGCATAATAACAAAATATATTATATATGCTCTATTCTGAAATTAATTAACCGTATCTCAAAAACATTTTCATTTATTATTGTCTACACCCTAACAGCACAATTGTAGATTAATATAAATTTATTAGAAGACATATGTAGCTGCAGTATTCACTAAGTACAAATAAACAATTTATTAAAATAAAAATCAAGTAACTGAATAAATAATTAATTTATCCTGAGAGTATTATTGTGATTAATTTGATTAATAGCGCAATAGAAGATCAATATTGTGTTTTAATGATGATATTTATTGCAACCTGATTAATTATTTCTTGGACTTAACAAAATATTAGGTGAATTACAAGTAAAATATTTATGTAAATTTGAATGCAATATAAATGATAATAAACATGAAATAACTCATTAAAAATGCGCAATCACCTGACGGACTTCCTAACCGCCCAAATTCCTTTAGAGTAAAGGCCGTGAATCAAGGACCCGTCTCTGTTCTGCATCGTGTAGATTTGAGATCTGTAACAAACCACACAATTATTAAAATGAACACTTTTACATTTTACATAATTCGCGTGGTAGGGTCCAATAATTTCGTATAAATACTTCGCATCCAAATTGAAAACCATTGTGTACTCTCGTGCAGCAAATAGAACAACATGTTTGTAAAACTGGTGCGTTTCAAACGTCAAGATGTTTTGTGACTTAGAATTAATATTGTTTATATTTTAGGCAGTATTAGCTTGCTCTGTGGCCGTTTGTTTGGCCACTTGGCATGGACCACTTGCTGGTGGCAAGCCAGCTGATCTTTACCCAGCTGGAGTGAGCCCACAAGCTTGCCCCAATTTCCCCCATTGTGACAACCCAGCCGTAGCCGCCAATCCATCTGCCCCAGCACATGGTGCTTACAGTGGTGCCGGAGCCTGGAATGGCGCTCAAGCCGGAGCTTGGAATGGCGCTAATGCCGGAGCTTGGAATGGTGCCCAGGCTGGCGCTTGGAACGGTGGTCATGCTGGATCCTGGAATGGTGCTCAGGCTGGAGCTTACAACGGCGCCCACAACAACGGACAATGGAATGGCGATAACGGTGCCTGGAACGGACACCAAAACTCTTTAGACAGTGGAGCTTACACCGGGGATGGAGATTACCGTGGTGAAGGTCTTGCTGAGTCTGGAGCTTTCGGGCCTGGTTAGTTATTGTACTTACATATTATCTGTTTATATTAATTCCTTGAGATAACCTTTACTTGTTGCAACAATTTAATTTTTCGTCTTTATTAAATTTAATTCCTTTATTTTCAGCGCACCACGATAACTCTGGTTATGCCGGTGCTCATGCTTACTCTGGTGGTTATGCACAGCACGGACATGCTGCTCAAGTACCAGCTGGAGTAGACCCACATTCCTGCCCAAACTACCCCTACTGCCACTAGTCAAGCCAGACTCTCAGCTGACAAACATTATTGTTATGTAAGAACATGATCTATTTGTAAATACGTTTATAGTTATATGAAAGATATTTATAAAATACAAAAACATTACATTTATTTTCATAGAATAACGTGGTTTTATTTATTTATTTTAATATTATCAATCAAAAATAATATTGAATTGAAGTGTTCTCATATTTTTGTATATTTTTTTTAGTTTATGTGTATGTTTGAGTCTGCCTTTGTGCGCTGCATCTCAATAACTACATACAGACATAAGTCTTATTTAACAATCCGAAGAATTGCAAAGCTTTTGCTAAAATTTCGTATACCGGAAGGGGGTGTTTACCTTAACCGTTTTCTGTGTCTTTCCGATAATGTTTTAAATTCGAAAGGTATTACAAAAACGTTTAAACAAATATTGAAGATTACAAAGAAATTAATCTTGTGTTTAATTTTTTTTTTCATTTAATGATTGTTAAAAAAATAATGGAAAATTATTTTTGGTCTTTAATTATGAAATGATAATGGTTACATAAAATTTATATGAATAATATTTCTAGAGAATACTCAAATGAATAACGAATACGTTTTTTTCTAATTCACATTAGTATTTGAGTAAATTGACGTAAAAACACCATTAGGATTTACAATAGTACAATTTATTATTTTCAGTGTTGTAAAAACTTCTTCACGGTTTTGGGTTTTACCCAAACTTTTCTTGAATTTTCCATAAAACCTTGTCGCTTAAACAATATAATTCAATTGATATATCCGAATTTACTAAAAGTATAATTTTGTAGTTGTAAAACAATAGTAATAATTTTGGTGGCAAATTTTTGGTCATAAAAATTACGTTGTACAAATTTTGGTGACACGATTGAAATATATAGAGCTATTCAGCAGAGTTGGCGGTCGGGGTGTCTTGTCCGTCCGAATCAAGTTGTGTCCGTTGCAATTTTCCACCATAGGCGTGCGCAAAAACGCCAAATATAAAAGTAAAACCGGAAATATCACAAATTAAAAAAAAAATAGAAGTTCATACCACATAAAATTACTTGATTTATAGCGGATATAATTGGCAACACGTTTTATAAAGGGATTCATATTCTTCGGCCAATTTTGAACAGGAATAAATAACCGGATTAGTTGGCCTAATTGTTCTTTAATAATGATACTATGACCGAGAAGTAACGAAAATCCTAACAAATAACCCCTGGAGCTTGTTAATGTATTTAGTACATTAGGCCGAAAGGGACGCAAATTAATCTTCGCAATGGATTATAAATTCAGAAAACCCTAGTAAATCTGGGAATTCCCTTATTAAAAATTTACCTGTTTCCCTTGTATATATGTTCACTAAATAATGTAATTTACATTCGTTTTGATAACTGCAATCAATACAACACCGAAACATTAGTACTCCGAGACGTCTAAAAATGCCGAAGTGTTTAAACTCTAAATGTGACAGTTTAGTTTTAAACTTATTAGAATATTTTGAAAAGGAAATAAAATAAAATGAATGTCACAAATTTGTTATGCTTTCATATCAGTTATTTCATATTTCATTAATATTATTGTATTAGAATAAGTATTTTTTAATGTTGTATTAATATCCATTTCCACATTTGCTAAAACGTATGAAATAAATTCATTAATACTATACTTTTTCGCATTATATTAAATAATTAACTAAAGATTTTTCTGTTTGTATTAAATTATAACGAATAATTTTTCTATTAATCGTAACCATAGTAACAACTAAACTGTTGGGCAACGAAACCGCTATCATTTAATTGGACGTCACCTGCGGTGAAAACGATTCGGCCGAATAATGGACAAGTTTCTCAATCAAAAACGATTTAACAACGTCTATATTATTTAATAAGATGCGAAAAAGAGCATTACTACGCAGCTCCCCGTTGTTATTTGTAGTGTTTCGTACATTTTTGATATTTGAACTGAGAGATGTAAGTAATAGTTATTTATTATACGAGTGTGGAATGTACGATATTAGTCACGCAAGAAAAAGGTTAAAGTTTAAAAATGAATGACTAAATCAGAGCCCTGCATGGGTCCGGCTTTGACGCATCGGGTCGTATTTTTCAAACTCCGGGCCGGGCTTTCCGATGGATAATTTAGACCGGGC
Organism: Ocypus olens; assembly: GCA_910593695.2. NCBI lineage: Eukaryota > Metazoa > Arthropoda > Insecta > Coleoptera > Staphylinidae > Ocypus > Ocypus olens. The sequence goes on from OU343047.1 coordinate 30,540,965, forward strand.
CGGGCCGGGCTTGGATAAAGGCTCTAGCCGATTAAGATACTAAAATCGGCGTTTGACGGATTCTTTCTCCAAATCATATCAAAATAGTCCCCCTAGTAAGACAGAAATGTTACTATATCTTTGAACCTCTTCTCGCTCCAGGGGCGGAGATATTAAGCCACTTACGGGAAACCAATTCAAATTAATTTTTTCGATTGTAATGACTGAACAATTTATCAATAATTGTTTATTGATAGATGGTGTGATGGTGCATCTTTGGTATTTTTCAAAAAAAAGTGGTACCATTACTTCATGAGTAATGGCGCTTAGAAATTTTATAAGTAACGTTACTATATTTTCCTAAAGAGGGACCACTTCAAGAAATTCATGAAAAATCCATCTTGTAGAGTTGTATAACATATAATTTTCTTAGATTTTAGTATAGGGTGGAACAATGTCAAAAAATTCAAAATCATTTACCATTGTATTCAATGTAAACACATTAGAAACATTTTTTAGATGCCATTTTTTCAACATGGACATGAACTACGATGTCAATATTAATAAATCAAAAACTAATATTGTGAATACACCTTTTCTAATGTTTTTACTTTTTTAATACCCTGTGATTCATTTTAATTAATCCACTGGAACATCTCAACAAATATGCATCGTACAAAACCATTTTTTGAACAAAAGTTTAATGGTTTCGAGGGGGCATCCGATACTATGAAATTTTCTTCATAATTTTGGTACAGATCTATCGAGGGATTTTAACGTAATCCCGTGCGATGTGAAGAGTTTTGTCTTCCAAATCAGCCCCAGTTGGATTAACTCGAAATAACTCAAAACTTAAATTAATTTATAATGTTATTTACATTATTTGTAAATAAATATGAAGAAGATTCTCCGTATATAGCTAAATCAAAAGTGTGAACATGCCTCCGACAGGGATCGAACCTGCAATCTCCAGTTCGATAACTTTTCTATTTCAAATGAAACACCCTATATATTTTTTTACGTAATTTAATTCGTCTCTAAATTCTGAGTTTAGTAATATATCATAAGTGACCTTTTGGTTGTTAGTTTTTTAGTTTAAATTTGAATTAAATCTTAGCAAAAAACTAGTATTTTAGCAGATTAATACTTGGAAACGAGCAAAACGATGGGTGTCCTTAAAGTTGTTCAATCAATGTGTTGGACAATATATTATTCCACGGAAAATTGTTCGAACGGTAATTCGTTTGTTTGGTTAGTGGTGCTCCTACATTGCCATTACCGGCTAGTTTAAAGTAAATTTAAACGTCACCCTGACAAGATTTTGTTTCAATATGTCTGTAGTTTAAGCGAATAAAGTCGAAGGTAAAGTATAGTACATAATGCAAGTTGTAACGCAATTACGCGCTCGTGAAATTACGTTACTTGCCACTACGCGGCTCGTACGCAACGTACGTACTTGCGCGTAATTTGCTATTTACAACTCTAGTTATATAATATACTATTTGATCGTAGAATATGTATAATTGGCGTAGTCTACATTACATCCGACATTTCTTGTTACGTAATTAAACTTTACTTTTTAGCACTTAAAATCGTATTACCTCACCAATATTTTATAATTGATTTTAATATGCCCAAAATTTCAAAACCTAATGGTACGGTTTATGCTTTCAATAATATTTTAACGTCAAGTAGAGGCAAACAACGCAACTCAATTAGAAACAATTTTGGCAAACCTCTGGACTTGGTTATTAGCAATGATAAATTGAAGTTATCGGTCCAAGAATCCGATTTATCATTAGTACAAGAAGACTCCTACCATGCTTTTTATGCGTTATTATTGATGAAATTTGAACCAAAACTCCAACCAAATTCAGGCTCTTTCTCTGTTCTGAAATGTGCATTATAATTTTAAAATCGCTTGTTTTTATCTCCCTTTACAAAGCCTGATATTGATTGGTCAGTGATAATATTCTTGATTTGCATGTTCCAAAGCATAAATCTGTTTTATCAATGTATCCGTACGGTTCACACGTCCAATTAAAGTTAGTTTAAAAATATTATGACGTAGATGCATTAAAACGAAAAATCCCTTTTACTTTGATGAGTATAGGCGTTTGCGAAGACTAGTTAAGCGTTTTATTAAAGTGGCATTAATGACTATGCATATAAATAATATTCAGCAAGATATGAAAACAAAACCCTCATAACTATGGTTTTACCGGAATCGTTTAAAGAAAAAAAGGATTCGAGGCAAAATGCGGAATGAAAATTCCGAATTTAACAATCGACAAGAAATTGCGAATGTGTGAGCCTAATTATTTCTTCCGCTACCGACAACGTAAATAAGCATTGCATCCATGGTTACAGGTACCGTAAGTGGCTGATAACATTCGTGGTTTTTGTTGTCCTTGGCGACGGAACTTAATTTTTACTTACGGACCTAGGAAAATAATAAACAGAAACGTAACGCTCCAACATATAGGCGAGCAACACATTTTCGTCTGTACCTATAGCATCGGCATCCTTTTACATAACCACTGCTTAAAAGAGTCTTGACAGGACACGTACCTTTTTCGATTTTATAGGTAACAGGTTCTAACACGCAATATTCGCAGCTTCGTTTGCATCCATGCCCGCAAAAACTGTCACTGGATTGACACAAACAAACAAAATGCGACATTGTTTTCTCGGTTGCTGGGTTGCCAGAAGACGCATAGGTGATATTTTTTTTTCTGATTGAAACAATATCGAGTAATATTGCCTTGGTTACGATATGTCATAACACACTTATATTTCCCTAGGGAAGTATGAAGCGCTCATTTTTCCCTAGAGAAATATAAAAAGCTTTCATTTTTTAATAAAAACAACAAAAATAACAAGAAAAATCATTTATGAACTGAAAAAGTTTTTACATTTGTAACGCTACTTTTCCGAAGAAAAATAAAAATTGAATCTTCTTTGCAATTTGTCGATGAGACTGCAGTTGTAACCGTTTCCCTGCTAAGAGCATTATGCTCAGCTGCAATTTTGATTTCCCAAAAACCACAGATTGTGATGACTGAACTACATGCGCTGCCATCATCGACACACCAGGAACCGTAACCGATGCTGCAGATGGCTCTCCCTCCACACCAGCTATCATCTTTGCTACCTTATTTTTCTTCGACATACTATCAGCCAAATACCCTTCCGCAACAAACGAACTTTTCCAACCACCGTGTCTCTTTAGCGTGGTCATTGAGGCTCCCGCATCACCCACCAAAGTCGCGAATGTTCGACGTCCACAATGGCCTGTATACGCTTTAGGATTATCCAAACCCAACCATTCCACAACCTTACTTGGAATCTTTCCAAAGGTATTTTTGCCGATAGGCTGAAGAGTATACTTCTTATTTCGATACGTCACGAAGAACCTAAGAATGCCTACCGGACGCAACGCCGAATATTCTCTCACCAAACGAGCAGCACCCAGATCTTTATCAATAATTATAAATTTTCTATTTATATTATTCTTCGTCTTTGAAATGCTGATCAAGATCACTGACCCGCGATCTTCAATATCCGAAGAGAGCATATCCACCAACTCGTTCGTTCTGCAGGCGCCAAAGATTTCCATAATTAAACGACCTTCAAAATTAGGAATGTAACAATCTGTTTAACAGAGGAAAATTACAATGATATTTTCTACCTTAAACATCAGAAAAATGTCATTAGGAGCTTCTTGTAAGAATTTTTTAACTGCTTTTGGGACAACACCTGAGATTTCTTAGGAACATATCCTTTATTTTTATTTTTTATGAACGCCTCCACTTCATCGAACATTTTAAAATCAATTTTTTCTTTTAAATGCAACATTGACCTTAGCATCGATAATTTTGGCTACAACATATTTGGTGAATATTTCTGCGACTACGGATATAATAAACTAGTCATACGTCAAAAAATAACAAAAATCGTAGGAACATACCAAATCTTAAAAAAAACCCAGTAAAATTTTTGCTCCTCCAGTCCTGAAAGTCTTCATACACTTTGGTGTACACAGCTTTGGATCTTACCGGAACCAAACATTCACGGGCTTTCGCAGCTTGCTTTAACACATAGTTAGACACTTCACTAATTTATGAAACGACGCAAAAGTCAAACCAGGCAACCATTATATTTACAAACAATGCCCTTAGAAATGTTACAATCCAATGTTTTCCCATTTTCAGAACAATTAATTGCCCTCGAAAGAGAGTTGGACGCTCCCTGGTGGAGAAAGTCAGAGCTCAAGTAAACGAGTACTCGTGTTTACGTTTTACATGGTTTAGCATTGCTGCCGCTTGTAATAATGAGCATTTTTCGTGTGTATCGTGAACAAAGAATAAATTTAATACAAATTGTTGCGTCTTCGGATGTCATTCGAAGAAAGGAAAGGAGAAGGCCGGTTTTGTTAACCTAACCAACAAACATTGTGTGGTTTACAGGTTACAAATAAACCTGCTCTACAGTTACATTTCAATTTAATTATGGACACCATTTCTGCTAATTTAGGGTGGCCTTTAATTGTATGGGATTTCCCCGTAAATGACTTATTTGCAAACAAAGTTCTAATATGTTGGCAGGTATGGCATCTGTATTCAATCAGAAAAAAAAACTATTGATTACAACACTGGAGATATGAATACATTTCCCTTGGATGTCTATATATCCCTCGGGCTCCGCCCTCAGGATGTAACTAGCCAACCTCGGGAAATATATTATTCATATTTCCCGAGTTGTAATAATAGCAATTAATCCCAAATGTTGCAAGCCGTATTTTAGAATATTTTCTGATCTTTTTTAAATATAATATTTTCGGTAGCGGAAAAAATAATGAGCAACATGGAACGTAATGACAATTAACATTTTTGGCAGGCGACGAGCCTCGGCTCGTATTCGCCTACCTCAAATGTTAATACGTCCTTACGTTCCTTGTTGCTTAAATACCTATTTTCTAAATCATTCCTAAGCGCATAATTATCATAATTACTTGATTAACCTGACAATTCTGTTCCTTATGTCATTCTAATCACAGACGAAAATGAGTTAATTAAAATAATGTCATCTTTGAAAAATAATTTACCTGCTGATGATGATAGAATACGTTTTCTCCACGACCACCATAGAAATTAAGCATTCTGAAATCAATTTTGATTATAGAACGTACACATTCTCACTCTTGTTATGGAACAAAACACTATGCGCTTATGCGTTTTGCATGTAATTCATTCCATAACAAGGGATAGAATGAATATTCTCACATCGTTTCGAATAAAACAATTAGCCTTGGATATCACAATTGTCAAAATACCATAAACATAACGTGATAAAACGTAAGTTCTTTGTGTTCATTATTTTATTAGTCTATTTTATCTGGTCGAGGAGAAAGTATAGTCTGATACTCGGTAAGAATGGAAATTCAGATGCTCGTGGTTCCTCGCACTCGCCTCACGGCTCGCGCTCGAAATATTCCACTCGCATCGAATTTCCATTCTAACCTTGTTACAGAATATACTATTCTGGTACGTGACTGTAGAATGGTGTTTCGAATAATTTTTAATTTATCAAATACTACTGGTACTTTCCCGTTAATTTCAAACGAATTGAAATCATTGATTATAGATTGGTTTAAATTTTGTGCAACTTTACATTTTCCAGGCTTCCTCAGGGTGCTCATCTGGGGCTCTTACTTTTTAATATTTACATCAACGATTTGTTAAATAATGTATGCAGTTAAATGCTGGCATATGCGGATGATATCAAGATTTACAGAGAGATTTTATCCGATGTGGATATGCAAGCACTATAGTGTGACTTTAGTTTTACAATATGCTCTATGGTATAGAAATAATGGATTGCATTTGAATGTTGATAAATGTAAGTGTTGTTTGTACAAGGTGTGATATTAATAATAATTGTTATTATTATGCTGGTACAGGGCACTCTCTAATATAGAGTGTGGCGACCTTGGCATATTACTTTGTTTTTCCCTTAAATTTTCTTTGTTTGATATATGTTTAAAATATTTAAAGTCACTTGATTTTTGTACTGATAAATATTTCAAAGATTTGTTACTTAAGAGACTCTGTTATGCATTTGTTAGGAGTAAATTGGAGTATGCATCTCTAATATGGTATCCTATATAAGCCTCACATAATGTCTATTGATCGCATTGAAATATGATTTTTGAAAATCCCATCCGTCCTGGGGATCTTTCCCTACAGACGGCGTTTTTCCCGACTCGACTTGAATTGAAAGAAAAGTATTCGTCCGGTAACCATAAAATTGAAGATAGTTGCAGTTCTTTATTGATATAATATTTCAAAACGAATCGTTTGTTAAAAGTCTATCTCAGTTCTGAAATATAAGCACTCAAAGTGGACGATGCCGTTTTGATGGGGGCAATTTGTCAACATTGTAGAGCCGAATTGAATATAGAACAAAAAGTGTGAAACATGTTTATTTATTAGTATGCCCTTTAGAGATTGATGTCTTGTATTATTTTGTTCATTCACCCCTTTTTTACATAAATTACAACATGTTTTGTAAAACCATATTTTTTCAATTTGTTATAAAAAGAATATAATTTTTAAAAATAAATTTTGGCATTTTGAGGGCTGCGGAAAAGAAATAAAGAAAGCCAAATCTTTTGAAAATTTACGAATTTCGGCCTAAAACTTTTCACAGATATTTTTTTAATGTATATACAACTAATTTATTATAAAAGAAAAAAACGACTTCTTTAACCATCTATAGGGAAAGCTGGATGGATTGCATCCGATAAGAGGTTGGAGTCATACTGATGTACATGTCTTTGTCTGACCCACAAAGAGGCGAGATCTCTTGTATTCGAACTTCACAGAAAAGTTAATTAACTGCAGCTTTTTATTGGACAATAGTATATTATTAAACGAGTGAGAAAGTTGGCCATTGCCACGAGGGTAAAGTTTGCAACACGAGCCGTAGGCGAGTGTTGCAATTTACCCGAGTGGCAATGGCCAACTTGTTCACGAGTTTAATACTATACTTTTTCGCATCATATTAAATAATTAAAAATATTTTTCTGTTTGTATTAAATTATAAATAATAATATTATTAAATATTATAAAAACGTTGTTAAATCGTTTTTGATTGAGAAAGTTGTCCATCATTCGGCCGAATCATTTTCTCCACAGGTGACGTCCAATCAAATGATAGCGTTTTCATTGCCCAACAGGTGACGTCCAATCAAATGATAGCAGTTTCATTGCCCAACAGTTTAGTTGTTACTATGGTTACGATTCGTTTTTGTCAGCGGACTGCCGCAATTTCCAAATAGAAAAATTATTTGTTATAATTTAAAACAAACAGAAAACTCTTTAGGTAATTATTTAATATGATGCGAAAAAGTATAGTATTAAACTCGTGAACAAGTTGGCCATTGCCACTCGGGTAAATTGCAACACTCGCCTACGGCTCGTGTTGCAAACTTCACCCTCGTGGCAATGGCCAACTTTCTCACTCATTTAATAATATACTATTACTCTACTGGAATTCACGTTCAAAGATCTTTTAAAACAGGAGGCATATCTATTGATATTAATTATTTTTCATAAATGATTATAACTAGTACATTTGATATCATAAGAACGTTAACCAAGAGTTGTATTCCGTCAGTAAATAGATACACTTCTAACTGTTAAAAAACAAAGCTGCAACAAAGTGTTTCCGTGAATATTTGCGATTTCCTTAATTAGACCATTTGCATAATTCATAATGTTACGTCATTTTTTTTAAGAAACCACAATATATCCAAATCAGTTTCCCGTGAAAGTACTTGCATTCCTCATAAATATAGATAAACTAAAATAATGGGCATAATCGTAAAAATTCCTAAAAGTAAAGGTCACGAATCGAGAGCGTTGTCTGTTTCATGACCATATTAAGTGCACTTGAAATCTGAAATCGTAATTAAAAGGAACATTATATTTTACACTAATAGTGCAATTGTGTCATGTGTTACTTTTAATATGGTATCTTTATGTAATATTTAAATTAGCATAAGTTACAAGCTTTCATCCTTAAAAACTTTCGATATTGTAGGGATTAATACGAAAAATGCGTTTTTTAAAAACACATTTTTTGGCATCCTCCAACACATTTAATAGTTATAGTCTTTGGAATATTAAAAATAATCTTGATTTTTCAATAAATAATCCAATTCATGATTTTTTCAAAGAACTACTAATAATCTAAATATTAAACATTCTAAAATAACGACATATTTTGGAATTTGTAATGTTGTTAAAGTTAATAGAATAAATAGTGCCCTTAATTTCTAACACCAAAAATCCGTCATTTTCAAACACTGAAATCCAAAATACTTTGTGCTTTATGACCCGACTAATCTGGAAGTTTTATTTTGAAAGTGACCTAATTTAAACGATTAATAAGATGAATATCTAGTTGAAATTTATACAATAAAACATAGCTAGCTAAAAATAAACTATTTGTTGTTATTAATTCTATTACCTCTCTTAAGTTCGTTATTTATTTTTATAAGAGCTTTGCTTTAAAATTATAGTACAATGCCATTATTACTGCAGTAGTTTTAATAATAAATTATATTCTGCTGAAGTAGAGTTATTTTAAAATATAATGGTAGTAGGTTTTACAATAATCATAATAACGCTGATATTACTTTATTTTTGAGATTTTTTCAAGCCACACAAAGTGATTTCAGAAGTTTACGCTCTGTTCAATTTAAAAAAAACGGTATTTGTTAATTTTTGCGAATCATAAGATGCTAACTGTAAAAAGTTAAAAAAATATATCCATGAAAAAATATAACATTTTTATTCAGAAATATTTTGGAATACAACTAAATGTCAATGTTTTAGAGTAACAATAATGTAGTTTAACATTGTGAGTCTAATATATTATTATTATTCATTGAAGTTTTACAAAACATTCAATTTTTATTATTAAGTACCACATTTAAAGTTGAAATCGCCTCTAGAGACCACTAAACGGATATTTCCGTAAATATTTTTTTTTAATATCACGATTACAATACTTTCCCTTACTTCGTAACGGAGAAAGTCAAATAGCAGTTCTAATCCCTTCCCCAGGAATTTGCTTAACTAAAAGATTTTAATCAATTGATTCCAGGGAATCCTTGCGAATATAAATCGGCCCCTATATGGGTGCAACTAGAAACTTTTGAAAATTCACTAATATTTGTGTTACCAAATATATACTTTTATTGGTCATTTTTCAGTCAACTTCATATTGTGGTTCTTGTATTTACGGTGTTATCGCAAAGCAAAACAATTCAACATAAAAAGTGTATTTCATCCGCTATAGTTTAGAGCTCATAATTATTTATATCATTTAAAACTCCGTCAGGTGACAACAGGTTAACCCATGTCGCTTTATAAAAAGTGCAAATTCCAATTTTTTCTTCAAATTCCAGCATGAATTCATCAAGGTTGTAGAATGTCGTTTTTAATTTCTACCAGCGGTTGTTAAATAGTCGAGGCTGAATTAAATAATATATTTATTAAAGGAGACACCTTTTCTCAAGATAAATGATCTTCCTTGTGAAATTTACTGCGAGGCTACTTCAACACAACACTTACCATACATATATTAGTACATAACTACTCACAACAGTAGCAACACCAATACAGAGTGATCCATTTTCAATGTTTTCTTAGAGTAACTCGGAAACTTCTACAGTTATAAAAAAAATATAATGTGGTTGCCTTGTACCTTCTTATTAGATTTATTGAAACAATAGAATATTTTGCACATTCATCGAAGTTTTTTAAAAAACTAGTAAGTATTCTACAAAAAACGTATTCCTTTTAAGTCATCCATTTTGGAATTCTCTACAATTTTTGTTATTGCAAAATTACCGTAACTATACTGGAGGAAAAAAAATGAAACACTTGAAATTCGTGAAATTTTGACCATTTTCAAACCGCCATAACTCGGCGTATTTTCAATCGATTTTGATGAATCTTTGAGGGCAAAAAATTTTGAAGTGTCTTCTTCAAAATCATGCATGCGAACTTAAGCGTAACCCCTCTAGCACCCCTGTAAAAAAAAAGTTTTTTTCAGGAAACCATGTCCAACTTTGACGATGTCTGCGGAGTTGGAAAATGTTTTTCGACTCGATCCACCATAAAGGCATTAAAATTTGATCAGTCCCCTATGCAGGACTAGAAGAACAAAGTTCCTACGACGATTTGGCACCAAGTTATGGGTGTTTGAAAAAAGTGCATTTTGAGGTTTTTCGCACATAACTCATTTGGCCTTACTTTAATGGGGTAAACTCAGATTAGAATTATCCTTTTTCGAACCCTTCAACCCCCGGCCAAGAAAAACACGTTTTTGGGCAAAAAAAACGTCCAACTTTGGCAACGTGTACCGAGTTGGGTAAAATGTGTCGCCTCGATCCACCAAAAGGGCATTGAAATGTGTTCAATTACCAGGGCTAAAAAACGAAGTTCCTACAGCGAAAGTTATGGGTTAAGGTGCATTTTGTGGTCTTTTTATTTTTTCCTTAGGAGGCACGTAGAGTGGGGGGATAAACCCTCTCAAAGAGGACACATTTTGCTTTTAATTTCTCGAAAGATCGTCGAAATCGGTTGGATAGAAGTCGAGTTATGGCCATTCGAAAATTACCTAAATTTTCACAAATTTCAAGTGTTTCATTTTTTTCCGTCAGTGCAATTTGTTTGTTTTTATTGGATGAATGGCAAAATGGACGAATGGTGGGGTTAGTTAGGCCCACATTTTCCGACCCTACAGAAATCGTTAAAGTGCGTCTTTTTTGACCTAAAATAAACTTTTTTGTTAATGAAGTTCTAAGGTACAAAATGCGAAATTCGTGAAAACAATTTCGTCGAAAAACTTCAGACTTATGAGTAAAAAAAACACAAAATTCGCTTTTTTCAAACACCCATGACTTGGTGCCAAATTGTCGTAAGAACTTCGTTCTTTGAGTCCTGCATAGGGAATTGATCACATTTTAATGCCTTTATAGTGGATCGAGTGAACAAAATTTTTCCAACGGAAAGGGGTTACTTTAAGTTTCGCATGCATGCTTTAAAGAAGACACTTCAAAGTTTTTTGCCCTAAAAGATTCATCAAAATCTATTGAAAATACACCGAGTTATGGCGGTTTGAAAATGGTCGAAATTTCACGAATTTAAAGTGTTAAATTTTTTTTTCTTCAGTATATAATCATTTCATAATTATAAACCAAAAAGAACAATATTTTTTATTTTTTTCTCGAAAATCAAAGAGTTTGTGCTATACATTTATCAACCTGTACAGTTTTTCCATATAAAGATTTAGAAACAAACAAAAAACGGTTCCTGTTATCCAAATGGATGATTTTTTAGATTATAAGTTTAATTTAAGTTTAATTAATAACACCAATAAATATTATTATTGTTATTATTTTTTTTTTATAGAAACTTTACCTAAACCGTTTTAGTTCCTCAGATTGTCAAATGAAGCTTAAGTTTAAAGTTAAATTTAAAAATCTCTATTGGTTTCAGTCAGGACCGCGCCAAGGTATGTCGCCGCCGGGGTGTGAGGCAAAAATTGCCGCCCTCTTTCAATGTGAAGAGGGGGTAGACAAAATTAACACCATTGATCGGCGCATCTCAAAATTATTTAGAAAGAAAGAATTTCGATATAAACAAAGAGATACGTTCATGGATTTCGCGCTTGCATCCGCACGAAAAGAATAAACAATCATCTCCTATTTCACGAACGTACGTGTTACGGAAAAAAAGTATTTTTCGCGGATTGATGTGAAATGTAAGATATTTTGGACTGCTTTTAGGCCGTGAAATATCACTTTTGCGGACTAGGCTTTAAAAATGCTTATTTATGCCTAGGTTGTAAAAGTAATGAGCCAATCAGGTGAGACTACGTTATGCTATTTCGCCAATCAGATGAGACACCGCGTCGACCAATAAAAGCAGCCCGGAAATTTGTTTGACATTACAATGTATTTTTCGCTTAATTGAGAGTTGCCTTCGAATTTCCCGTACCAAAAAGACCAAAAACAGGTTCCCCGAAGTTTTAATAACACCGCGTGTGATTTCCCTGATCTCCATGCGAGTCCCTAACTTATCCACGCACAAAAATCGAGTCGCCAAACGGTGGTGAAATTTGGTTACCGTGACCTTCTCCTAGTGGCCCGGCATTTGACGTTTAAACGTCATCGACCGGCGCACTTATTTCCTGGCTAAGTAGAACGAGAGACTTTCCTTCAGATGTTGCCTGTGAAAGAAGCCCAATAACGGCTTCTGCGAAGTATTAACAACCCCGCGTAAGTTTTTTTCCGAGCACCGTGTGTTTACCTAACTTTCCCACGTAATTGAACCCGAGCAGCAATCGGAAAAATTATCGAAAAGGATTTGGAGGTTACGTGTTATATAAGTTTTATTTCAATTTAATCACTTAACGATAATAATATGAACATTATGATTTTAATACTTTTAATCGTAAAGAAATGTGTGTGATATCACAATGTATCACAAAGTAGTGGCTTCCACCATCAACCATATCAGTAAAGAAATGTATTGAAGAGTTTTACTCGAAATAATTATACGCTCCGTCCGATTTAAATATTGATTGCATGTCACTTACGAAATCATGATCATTATGATTATAAATTATTACACCAGACACACCGTTAAAATGCGGACACCACAATATTTATTTTAAATGTCAATTTTTGTTTTACAAAGCTACCTGCGATATGTTGATAGAATTAAATATATTGAAAATTATTGCATCGCAAGTTATTACTAATTTCTCCTGAACAATCCGCAAAAAAATTATGTGTTTAACTCGGCAATAAAGCAGATTTCCTTACTTGGCTGGATTCACAGCCTCGCTCGGAAGTTCGCTCGGCGGTGAAACTCCAGCCGCGTCCGTAAATCTGGCACTTTATTACCTTGTTAAACAAATAACTATTTAGGTGGATTTATTTTTTTACGAGCGCCAATTTTAAATAAATAGTTTGAAAATTGTAAAAATCAATAAGATTTGGTGGGCGCCAAGGTAAAAGGCCTGCTGCCCCCAAGACCTGCCGCCCGGGTGCTGGGCACCCCTAACACCATCGCTTGGCGCGGCCCTGGTTTCAGTTATACAGCGCCCAGAGTCATAATAATCTGATTTATTTAAAAAAACAACTGCCTTGTCTCAGCAACCGTAAGAGTTGGGAAACATAATGTTAACTTGCTATCTATGTAGTAATGTCCAAAGATACCAGTGCTGTCATATTTTATATGGGGTTTAATTTAATTGTATTAAGAGAACACCCTTTATAATTCTACATCATCAATTCGCACTTTAAATTGCCTTTATACAGGGCTTTTATTTTAACACTGAACATACTATTATTAAAGCCTATGTTCAATAGTAAAATAATCACATCAACGCATGGAATTTAATTGATATTCTATGCAACCAAGTACACAAAGGTGACAGTGACACAGCTTAACGCATTACGAATAAAGTTAGGTTACTTTTAATGTCATATAAACGGGAGCTGAACTTTTTTGAAACTCTGCTGCAATATCTCTTAAAGATGATATGGAGTTCTGTTCTATGTAACATAAAATATTGAGTTTCATCTTATCCGTTAAAATGTGACTTGTTTTAGCCCTTTTACTATGAAAATTACTCACTCGGGTGGATGTTCCGATGGATGGAAGTTATCTGCTTGGGTATGCAACCGAAAACAAATCTCAAACACCTCGAGTGCTTTTTCCGCTCTTATACTAATTAATTATTTGTATTCTTTCTTCGGTGGTATAATATATTTTATACAAAATCGTGTGTAACAAGCGAATTACTATGGGCAAGTAATGTTGTTTATTACCGCCTAGTGAGAGAATAACTCGGACTCACGGAACACATAGATCCTTCGTAGGATTTTTGAAATATTTCAAATTGACACCACGCACATCAAAATTTCTTGTCAAAATTTTATAAACATTATTTCAATATTTAATGCAATTACAGACGATTGTGGAATTCCTCAGTAGTCCCTTAAGAAAATTACCCGTTCGCTCTACGTAAACTTTTTCTTGCGGGACTAATTACGTACATTCCACATTCCTATAATAAATAACTATTTCTGTACCTGAGAAGCAGAAGGATGTATGTCCATTTGTAGTAAAAATAAGGTAAAGATGTATGTACACATAAATAGGACCAATTTTTACGTTGCATAGTGAATTATGTCCAGAAAAAATTCTTTAATGCTAAAAACCAGTTTTTATTGTAAGCAGCGCTACACTCTATCAGCTTTTTGCGTTTCCTCAACATTTTAGTTTTGGGACATACACACTACTGCTTCTCAGGTACAGATTTATTAATAACACAATTTTGACAATTAAATAAAACTGAGTTGACGTAGGCGTCCACATTTTCGCATTGTAAGTATCGGACGCATCACATCAAACAGATCGTAGTATTCTCGCATCGTACGGATCGCACAAATTTACCCGTCGCCAATGCCGATGCCGATGCTCCGAGGGGCAACTTTTGCGATGCGTGCAGATGACGTGATACGGAATGCCGATCAGTGGAAGGACTCCGGGCGCTCGCTCGCCATTTACCTTTGATTATCACACAGCAAGCCTTTCTTCTGGTCCTATAGTCTTGAGATTTCAGAACGTCAACAAGTGCAGTAAATTTAGCTTGAGACATACGAAAATATCGAAAGAATTTGGCGTCATCGTTAAGCAAATCAGGAAATAGTGTGTTATATTCTCCATGTTGCGATCTCTTCTTAAATATACTGGTTTAAATGAAAAATGCAACACCAAGAAAAACAGCCAAAATTTATTTAATTTTTCTACAATTGATGGCTTTCGGTATAAAAAGTAACTCTTTCAAATTTCAATAAAAAACTCCTTCGTCAAACCTCTTCTTAGGATGATTTTATATACGAAAAATAGCAATATCAAATGGTGTTTTTATAAACATGGAACAATTTGGATTAGTTTTCTCGTGATAATAGTGCCAAGAACATCATTTAAAATGCCCAGAGTTCGTAACCGTCGGAATTTTGTACAACTAAGTGATTTCGAGCGAGGTCGTATTTTATTTATTTATTTATTTATTTATTACGGACCCAACAGACACAAGGTCCAATTACAGGGTACAACCTCTATAACTATAATATATATGTATATAACTTAATAATAACAATATAATACATTTAGATACAATTTAGTGAATACAATTAAATAATCACTAAACACTAATAATTAAATTAAAATTAAACTAGAGAAAATTCATTGTAAATAAAAGAAAATAAAAGAAAAATTATTGACGTGCTGCAATACATGAAAGAACATCCTTTTTAAAATTAACAAATGAGGTATTGAAAATGTCAACAGCATAAGAATATTCATTGCAGATACGACTGAGACGAATTATTGGAGAGTGAAAGTAGTGGAGTGTGTTTGTTAGCGGATACATAAAGCATTTAGGGTATCTTGTTTGCAATCTAGGAATATGAAATTGTAGTCTAGCTAACGTTTGAGGATCATCAACTATGTAATGAACACACTTAAATAAATAACACATTGATACATAGCTATGTAGATTTGTTATAGACAAATAATTGAATTCCATCAGCAATTCATGATAGCTAATATCAAATCGATATGATCGATACTTCACGAAGTATAAATACCTCAAAAATTTCCTGTGTACACTCTCCAATAAGTTCAGGTATTTTGTATATAAAGGTGACCAGATAATTGAACAATACATTAATTAAGATACAATATAGGCGTTAAATACAGTTTTTAGTACATCAATAGATTGGAAACATTTGCAATTACGTATTATAAATCCAAGCATGCGAAAACATTCCTTTGATATAATTAAGATGTGCATGTTAAATGTAAGTTGGTTATCAAAATGTACACCGAGATCTTTCATTACGCTGACTCGAGTTATTGTACTCCCATTAATGTTGTAGTCAACCTGTATTAATTGTGATTTGCGTGAGTAAGTCATAACACTACATTTTTTTATATTAAGATCAAGGCCGTTATTACAACACCAAGCATGGATCACATCAATATCGTTATTATTGGCATGAGAGAGGGTGGTCTTTCGTTTAGAGAAATTGGCAATAGAATGGAACGTGACGCAACCACAGTAATGAGGTACTGGCGAATATGGTCTGAGGAAGGTTTTCATGGATGTCGGAGAAGATCTGGTCCACAGCGAGGAACGACAGACCGCGAAGAACGCAGGTTGAGACTTTTGGCGATAAGAGAAAGATTATCCACTACGCGGGCCATTGGAAACACTTGGAGGGATACATTAAATGTTAGAATTTCAATGGCATCGATATATCATCGAATACGGAGTTTTGGAATGCGTAGTTATCGTCCTTTTTGTTGCCTTCCCCTGACTCCACGTCATGGAGCTTCTTGGTTGGAATAGTGTAGATAACGGGTGAATTGGAGACAAGAATGGCAACAAATTGTGTTCACTGACGAATTCAGATTTTGTTTGTGGGCCAACGATGGATGTAGACGTGTCAGACGTTTCCGCGGGGAATGCAGAAATATGGACTTCGCGCTTCCTCGGCATACTGCTCTCACGCAGGGGGTGATGATTTGGGGTGCCATCACGTATGGTTCTAGGTCCCCTCTAGTTTTTATTCATGGCACCCTAAATGCTTGGCGCTACGTACAGACTATTCTAGAGCCCGTTGCACTGCCGTACTTACAAGGGTTGCAAAACCCTATCTTTCAGCAAGATAATGCTCGCCCACATACAGCAAGGGTAACAATAGAGTGTTTAGAAGAAGCTAATGCTGTAGTGCTTCCATGGCCTTCTCGTTCACCAGACCTTTCGCCCATCGAACATGTTTGGGATATGATAGGCGTCAGACTAGGAAATTTACCCCGTGCCCCAGACACTTTGGACGAACTTCGTTTGCGGATTCAGGAAGCTTCTGCTAACAAACAAGCAATTATAACAAATTCTTCCTCTTCGTTTTCCTCCACTGCCTTGCACATTCCACCTCTCACTACCTCTCACTACAAAAATCCGAATATGAAAGTGGCGTCGGCAATCCGGTTGCTGGTAGTTGCGTCGGCAAATCCGATCGCTGCTGATACTGTGGACGCATTGTAAAAAAATCATCCTTTTGATTTGATGCGTCCAATACTTACGATGCGAAAATGTGGACGCCTACCTTTGAACATCGGCAATAACAATCATAGATTTAAAATAAAAGCCCTGTATATTATATACAAGTTGTTTTTTTCAATATCGTGAAAATCTTTAAGGAGCGATTTGTTGCCAAAAAAATTAGGGAAGCTTTTTCTACATAAACTTATTTCCAAAAACATCTTCTGTCGGAGTTACGCTGCTTCAAAGGAGTAGCTCAAAATTCAATTTTTATTTTATTTCTTAAATTCATAGAAATTTAAGATTGAAATTTGGAATGTAACTTTACGTTATTGAAGGATTTCCTAGATCAATATTATGAATCATCGATGTTTCCAAATATGAATCATCACAGTATGTACTTGGGCTGCACGACATATACTTTTTTTTACCTAATAAATTTACATTTTGAGAAAAAATGCAAGAGGCAGAAAAGGTTCAAAATGTGTCATCGTTTATAATTTTTTTTCATATTTCAAAATAATTAACTTCGCAACAAGATTCAATGAAAAATAATGCAGTGACCACCATGTTACTTTCTCCGATTTTGATGGTATTATAGTTATTTATGGTTTATTTTCAATTTAAATATTTTGAATGTACATCGAGAATTTTGCAGTATTGGATGATATTGACGTTTGACACGGCAAGATTATGAAAGTTATTTTCACCAACTGCTATTTTGTAATCGTTACTGTGAAATAATAACAGTTACCGTTATTGAAAAATCCCACTAATTGTGATTTTTCTCAATAGTTATTTTATAATTTCATTATGTTAACTGAACTTAAGTTAGTATTAATTCATGACATGCATAGATTTGTGCAGAGTATAAATACGAGGCGCGATAAGCTTTTCCAGTTATATAAGATAAGTGTTCCAAAGACAGTTTTTAAATTATAAAAAAATAACGTATAGGAGGCAAAAATATCAGTATTACTATTAGAAGCTTCTAAGAATGAAGCAGACAACCTCAAAATGGTACCATAAATTTATATTTGAAGAATCACAAAGAATAAACTTCCATTTGGAAAAAGTTAACGAGGGGTAGGGGAAATTAAAATTTGACGTTTTGGTGAGATTTCTGGAAAAATCATCAACAGTTATGAGCTTGCAATAATTTTTATTCAAAATCGGGTGTAATAAGCAAATTACAAGGCGAAATTAAAGGAAAGAATGATGATCATGACCCACTAGTGAGAAAAATACTCGGACTCACGGAATAATTAGGCACTTCGTAAGTTTTTTAAAATAATTCAAATCGAAACAGTTTGTTGATAACCAAAAAACAAAATGTCACTATTACAACCATCCCACAGCTCCCTTGGAATATATTCTTCTCAAAATTTTATATATATAAAATAATCGCTCTTCGAGGCTCCGGGTAAACTTTCGTGAGTGACTAATATCGTACGTTCCACACTCGTATATTAAATCATTATTACACACGCTGTATATCTACAGCAACCGAAATACGAAGTGAAACAACTATTCCCCGCGAAGATGAACATAACCCTGATTCATATCAAGAAGTTCCCTGTCCACAAGAGATACTGTTTAATAATAACTAATAAACGTATTCGACAATGAAGAAAATTGTCCAACACATGCCGCAAGTAACTACTTAAAAAAAACATAATTTAATTGAGGAGGAAACAAAATATGCTTAAGCATAAATGTATTTGATGCGTTTTAAATGAGAACCGACCCAAAAAATGTGAATAAAATAGCCTTGGGTTTGGAATTTAATTGAAACATTATAGATTCAATATAAATAAAAGAAAGTATAACACTTAACCAATTCGATTAATTAGGATACCATTGCACAATAAAACTAAATATTATGATTTCTTAAGTGAAATAAATGTTAATTCAAATTTACATTTAGCTTGCACAAATATTTTAATTTATAAAAAAAAAAATTAAAGAATGACGAGCAAGGTCGTATTGTATTATTACAATTTCTATTTATCATTTATTTTACTAATATTTGATGGCGATCTTCTTTTCTTAAAAAAATATTGCGTACTATATTTTTATTGAGTAATTAAAAATACGAGGTACTTTGTTTAAGCTAGTTATTAATTAATTAATCACTTGGTGATTAGATCATGTGCGAATAACTATCTTTAATGCAGAATCATGGTTCGTCCCTGTAATAAGGACTGAATAAATGTCCACAGGTGATAGATACATGGTCATTGTCAATAACCTCCCAAATTTACAATCACATTTAAAATTATAGAGTGTGGTAGGGCGTGGTTGCCTTATATAAATACGCAAAGAGTCACCAGTGTTAGTGTGTAGAATATTATCAAAACAACATGTTTGTAAAACTGGTATGTATACCGCCAAAATATTGCTATAATTTATTATTCATAAACAAATTTTTAGTCAGTGTTAGCTTGCCTTGTCGCCGCTGCTGCCGCTACTTGGCATGGACATGCTGCCTGGAATGGTGCCTATGCTCATGATGATGGGCAATGGCAGGGAAACCATGGCGCCTACAGTCATGATGGTTTGAATAGCGGTGCTTACACTGGAGATGGTGATTATCACGGTGAAGGACTTGCGGAATCTGGTGCCAATGGACATTATGCTGGCGGATACAACTATGGTGCTCAGGATGATGGCCAATGGCACGGAGATAACGGACACCATAGTGTCTACGCTCATGCAGGTCTGAACAGCGGTGCCTACACCGGAGATGGAGACTACCACGGTGAAGGTCTTGCTGAATCTGGAGCTCTTGGTGGTCACCACGCCTACAGTGGCGCTCAATACTACGGTCATCACGACGCCTACAACTACCATGGCTTGAACAGCGGAGCTTACACCGGAGATGGTGACTACCATGGCGAAGGTCTCGCTGAATCCGGCGCCTTAGGATCAGGTATACTATATTAAATGATTGATGTAGAAATAATAATATAATAAATTATTTATAGTACACCATGGAGCTGTTGCCTATGCTGGAGTTTACGGTCATCACGGTTACGCTGGAACTTACGGCCAACACGGTCATGCTGTTCAATTGCCCGCTGGAGTAGATGCTCACTCTTGCCCAAACTACCCATACTGTCATTAGAATGTATAATCAATTACAGCTGACAAATACGTTGTTTCAATTTATTTATAAGATGTGTAAATAAAATATTTTTTGTACCCTATTTTGTGTATGGTTTTCCTGACCCCCAAAACATAGCATTAATAAATAAACAGTTAATTATCAGTGACTGTTTATATAAATATAAAATATCTGTGAGAGTGAAAATCCCTAACGACATTTATTTATTTACAGACCGACTTTTCAAAATTTTCATTCCGTGTTCGCAAATATTGTTAATCAAACGTTTAAAATTTAAAATAAAACTAAGGATTACATTGTCCAGAGAACTAATTGACGGCACAACACGTTAAAAACAGGCTATACTTTGAAAGTTATTATTATTATTTATAAATCTAGCAAACTAGGTATTTTTAGAAAGGCAAAAAAGGACTTTAAATTTCTATTGAAATATACTTGGTCTTTCATTAAAAAAAAGTTTCTTTACGTTTAGCGAAGGTCTTCTTACTTCATAAAAATAGCATTTAAATACTTAAAAAAACCTAATCATCTAAATAAGTAACATTTATATTATTAAAATAATTTATATTATTAAAAAAGGTTATTCCCAATTTGTTTATTAAAAAACGTTCCGATAATTTTAAAATATCAACTAGATATGGGATCATTCGAATAATGATAATCGATTTATTCGATTTTGAAAATAATAACAATAAATAATCATTCGACTGATTGGTACTCAATTATTCATTCGAATGAGCATTAGAATGATTGATTTACCACAGAATATAGCGAGTTGACGTGGCAAAACATTTTTTTTTATTCTGGTAAGTAATCCTATACCCCCGTTGGGTAGATTAATTAATTGCGCTTCATATGCTACCATACAATTATTATTTAACGCAGTTTTACCATCTGTATTGGTGGGTTTATACGACGTTTAACGTTTAAGGTTTAAGGATGAACGTTTAGTGTTTAACGTTTAAGGGAAAGATGCCGCTTACACGAAAATTAAGAATTAAGAATTTTAGATAAATGCGCTTGCGCGTCGATGTTGCCAGGTTTTTTATCACAAATTTTAGGAAAACATTGTTTTGCAACTAATCAATATAAAAAAACAATAAAAGTATTGTTTACAATATTCAATTCTTCATTTTTATCGCTAACAATTCCGTCAAATTACTTAAATCGCGTGTTTTAACAAATGATTTAGAATGAATATGTAAATCTGGCATCATTGTACTTATCAGCTGTGTTTGTGGAAACGATTAATTTACCACAATTTAAGAACACTGATGGAATGCTTCAATATAGATAGATGCCAAAAGTCATCAAAACTGTCCATTTTTAATCTTTTGTTGTTTACAAACACAAGCCGTGAACATAACCTCCTACAATTTACCGCGTGCCAAACATTCGTTGTTTAAAAAGCTGTCAGCGCTAAAATTATGCGCATATCGATTTGTGTTTAACGATTTTAAGGGTAGTAACAGTAGAAAGTAGCCTACCATTAAACATAAACGTTAAACGTTAAAATCCTTAAAATTTCGTATGAACGCATAAGCACTAATACGTTAGTTCTACTTTGCTTAAACACTAATCCTTAAACGTTAAACGTCGTATAAACCCAGCATATAAAGCTTTAAACGTAATTAAATTTATTTTATCTACGACCATTACTGTAAATGCCCATTATCGTACAATGCGCGTACTGCGTAAATACACCAAAACACCCACGTATGTTAGAGCCCGCTTGTAAATTAAAGGTACGTGTGTGTTTGCCATAACATACTAGTGAGTTTCGTTTACGAACTTTTGATTGGTTGAGAGTTGCGCGTTTGTTCGTTTTTATTAAATATAGTAGTCCGCGATTGTTAAACGTCACATCACGCACCCCGAAGCTGTCACTTCGCTATTCCGCACATTCTCATTCAAATGCAATGATATCCAGAAGTAAGTACCAAATAATGAGGTATGTAACCATTGTTAATGAAACTCTTTTCAATTCTTGCAAGATAAATAATGTCCAGTAACAGCAACAACGAAAATGATTAAATAAGCGGCCAACAAGTTTCTCCCTGCTACGCCTCGCGATACAAAAATGTTTAAGGAACATTTATGGACTGGAGAATCAAATATAAATTAAGGTGAGAGTGGTCGTAGATAAAGTATACTACATAACGCGAGTTGTAAAGCAATTACGCGCTCGTGAAATTGTGTTACTCGCCGCTACGCGGCTCGTACGCAATTTTTTCACTTGCGCGTAATTTGCTATTTACAACTCTTGTTACGTAATATACTATAAAATAATCGTGTTACATGTGCTTTTTAATTGAGTGTACGTTAGTAGAATCTCCGTTGTCTATTTGACGTTTACATCGCTGTCAATTTATTTGCTTATACAAAGTCCGACAGAAAATGTATATACTCTTTGTCAGACTGTATCGGGGTATTGATATTGTCAATTGATTTGAATTTCGAGTATGTTGTAGTATGATCTTTCGCTCGACAGATACCAGTACTCATCAAGAGAGTGAGAAAATAAAATGGCTGAAGCACGCTTGACGTTCGGGGAGCGAAAATGCATTTCAAAGTGGTTTACTAGGTTTGGTAATGCACTCTCACAGATATTTTATATGTATATAAACAGTCTGATATATTATAGTTTATTTATTATTACTATGTTTTTGAGGCCAGAAAAACCATATACAAAGTAGGGTACAAAAAATATTTTATTTACACATCTTATAAATAAATTGAAACAACGTATTTGTCAACTGTTATTGATGATACATCTTAATGGCAGTATGGGTAGTTTGGGCAAGAGTGGGCATCAACTCCAGCGGGCAATTGAACAGCATGACCGTGATGGCCGTAAGTTCCAGCGTAACCGTGATGACCGTAAACTCCAGCATAAGCAACGGCTCCATGGTGTACTATAAATAATTTAATATATTAATATTTCAACATCAATAACTTAATATATTGTTTATGCTTGAGGCTTCTACTTCGTTATACATTTTAAATATTATAATAAAACGCTTATAACTTTGTTTTGTATAACTTATATATTTAGTTTTGTGACTCAAGTTTCGGTAATACAATTACCATTTTTAAACAAGTGTTTTAAATCGGTTTTTAAAATGGAATGGGAATGGTAATTGAATTACCGAAACTTAAGTCACAAAAATGAATATATAAGTTATACAAAACAAAGTTAAAAGTGTTTTATTATAAAATTTAATATAGTATACCTGATCCTAAGGCGCCGGATTCAGCGAGACCTTCGCCATGGTAGTCACCATCTCCGGTGTAAGCTCCACTGTTCAAAGAATGGTGGTTGTAAGCATCATGGTGTCCGTAATTGTGACCATCATTGTGGGCATAATGGCCTCCCAACGCACCAGATTCAGCGAGACCTTCGCCGTGGTAGTCTCCATCTCCGGTGTAGGCACCGCTGTTCAGACCTGCATACGCGTAGGCACTATGGTGTCCGTTATCTCCGTGCCATTGGCCATCATCCTGCGCACCATAATTGTATCCGCCAGCATAATGTCCATTGGCACCAGATTCAGCAAGCCCTTCACCGTGATAATCACCATCTCCAGTGTAGGCACCACTATTCAAACCATCATGACTGTAGGCGCCATAGTTCCCCTGCCATTGCCCATCATCATGAGCATAGGCACCATTCCAGGCAGCAGGTCCATGCCAAGTAGCGGCAGCAGCGGCGACAAGGCAAGCTAACACTGACTAAAAATATGTTTATGAATAATAAATTATGCCAATATTTTGGCGGTATACGTACCAGTTTTACAAACATGTTGTTTTGATAATATTCTACACACTAATACAGGTGACTCTTTGCGTATTTATATAAGGCAACCACGCCCTACCACACTCAATAATTTTAAATGTGATTGTATATTTGGGAGGTTATTGTCAATGACCATGTATGTATCACCTGTGAACATTTATGCAGCACCATAATTATGCATTAAAGATACTTATTCGCACATGATCTATTCGCAAAATGATTATTATTACTCAATTTTAATTACTCAATCAAATAAAATAAAATATTTTTTTAAGAAAATAAGATTTATACAATCAAATATTAATAAACTAAATGATAAATAGAAATTATAGGTCAGAAGGACCAATGGTCGATAGCCCAGACAGACTAACACATTTTTGTACATCCAGTTGGATAAGCATTAAGAAAAAGTGACGCCTTTATAAGACTGTATTAACTCAATTGAACGAATTAAAAATAGTACATCATTATACAAGTTTAATAAGAAGGTCCATTTGGCATGATTGCTCTAATGGAACGAGTGGCCCCATAACAAACAAATAAAATTCTTTTTTTTGTTTGAAAATATTTTTTATAAAATTGTTTTTCGAAAAATAGTTATTTGTTTAACAGAGCAATAAAGTGAGATTTACCGACACGGCTGGAGTTTCACCGCCCATTGAACTTGCGAGCGAAGCTGTGAATCCAACCTAGTTAGGAAATCTGCTTTATTGCCGTGTTAAACACATATTTTTTCGCGGATTGTTATGGAGAAATTAATATTAACTTGCAATGCGATGATTTTCAATATATTTAATTCTATCAACATATCGCTGGTATCTTTGTAAAAATTTCGTAGGTACCCAAGTAAAACAAAAATTGACATTTATAATAGACATTGTGGTGTCCGCATTGTGGTGTGTGTCGTGTAATCATTTATAATCATAATGATCATGATTTCGTAACTGACATGCAATGAATATTTAAATCGGATGGACCGTATAATTATTTCGAGTAAAACTCTTCAAAACATTTCATTACTGAAATGGTTGATGGTGGAAGCCATTACTTTGTGATACAGGAATTCAGGAACTTTTCAATAAAATGTACTTTTCTTTACTATTAAAAATACTAAATTCATTATGTTCATACTATTATTGTTAAATGATTCAATTGAAATAAAACTTACATACTTACACCTCCAAATCGTTTTCGATCATTTTTCCGATTGCTGCTCGGGTTCAATTACGTGGGAAAATTAGGCAAACACACGGTGTTAGGAGAAAACTTATGCGGGGTTGTTAATACTTCGCAGAAGCCGTTATTGGGCTTCTTTCACAGGCAACATCTGAGGGAAAGTCTGTGCCAGGAAAATAAATGCGCCGGTCGAAGGCGTTTAAACGTAAATTTCCGGGCCACTAAGAGCCGGTTACGGCAAGCAAATTTCGCCACCGTTCCGCGACTCGATTTTTGTGCGTGGATAAGTCAGAGACTTGTATGGTGGTAGGGGAAACACGCGCGATGTTATTAAAACTTCGGGGAACCTGTTTTTGGCCTTTTTGGCGCGGGAAATTCGAAGGCAACTCTCAATTAAGCAAAAAATACATTGTAATGTCAAACAAATTGCCGGGCGGCTTCTATTGGTCGACGCGGCGTCTCACCTGATTGGCAAAATATCGTGACGTATGCCGTGAAGTCTCACTTGATTGGCTCATTACTTTTTGGCCTACACATAAATAAGCATTTTTAAAGCCTAGTCCGCAAAAGTGATTTTTCACGGCCTAAAAGCAATCCGAAAAATCTTCCATTTCATATCAATCTGCGAAATATATATTTTCAAACAAAAGATGTTCATTTATTAGTTGTCTTTGATATTTTTTAAATGTTTCTGTAATATTTTTCAAAACTAAGAAATAATTAGAAAAACAAAAAAGAAAAATACGCACTTCCGGTGTACGAAATTTTACCAAAAGCTTTTCAGTTCTCGGGATACACCGCGCACTTTGGCTTTCACC
Source organism: Ocypus olens (assembly GCA_910593695.2). Classification (NCBI taxonomy): domain Eukaryota; kingdom Metazoa; phylum Arthropoda; class Insecta; order Coleoptera; family Staphylinidae; genus Ocypus; species Ocypus olens. The sequence goes on from OU343047.1 coordinate 30,567,066, forward strand.
TGACCTTACGTAAATGTCAAATGTCAAAACAAGTTCACTAGGTCACCACTGCAAGTTTCCCTTCAATCTGTTCATCTTTTATCTGAAACATGTTTTGAATCATTGATAGTTTCCGAGAAAATCGATGCAGCGGAAAAAAACTGTGCATAGACATGCATTGAGCCCATATGTTCAGCACGTTATAAGCTACAACGTATGTGAAATTTAGCCGATTTAACCGGGACAAAAAAATCTTATATAATTAGTGCAGGGTCCTTTATCCTTATAGTATGCTTGCTTCAATGTTCATAAAAACTTAGAGGTTATGTTTACAGCTCACACCAAATTGATCTGTTATGTCGGGTAGATGTATCGCATATTAATCGCTATTCGCGATCCGTATATGTGCAATATCGAACATTTTTTAGGATGTAACGCATTGGAGCGTTCTAATTACTCTATGAATTATTGTTAACCGCAATTTTACATTTTGATATAGACACCCGTCATGTTATAAGTACTGCCAAACAAGAAAAATTTTACTAAATTGTTTTTGATGTAACATACGTCCATTATTAAACCAAAGTAGGAAAAATGCATTTTTATGATATTAGTTGTTTATGACATTTTATCATATAAATTATTTCTTAAAAATGAAAGGGTTTAACAAAAGATGTGCACTTACGTATTATCTTTATCATTTAAGTGTAGATTTTTTGTAAAATTTGTCATATTAAAAATTGTTTTGGAAAAAAACAAAAAACGGTTTTCGGAATTTCAACAAAAGTTATTCAGAACTTTATACTAAGAAAGTCAAAATTACCGATGATTAACTGTTTTTATGTTTTCTATATAAATGGTAGCAGTCTAGACAATAATTTAATAAGGTTCTCGGCATAATTTAATATAAAAATGAATTTGTCATTTTAATTATTCGTTTGCACTACAAAATATAATATAACTAAATTACGCATGATTTTGCAAGTTACAATAATTAAATCATTTTTTCCGCCTACCTGTTCTCGACGTTCATTTATCGTGTCTAAATTGCAGGATAAAAGTCCCATTTAGAATCCCGTGATGTCAATTGTTACAGAAATGTTCCGATAGATGGCGACATACTTGTCAAACTAATGTCAGTGCGCGATACATACAAATCACCTATGTTCTGCAATCGTTTATAAATAAATTTACAATTATGGATGTTAACAGTAACGATGATAGCAGTGATGTGCGCACACCACCAGAGCTAAAGGAAATTGCCGCTGCCGCTTCAAATAATTTATTGCCCGTGAAATCCAGAAGTGTGCTTCACAATTTATTTATTTTACCATATTATCGGCAGGCGGAAAAATAGCGAATGTCCCGCAGGCAGAAATGCTTTAGCAGCCCTTAGTTTCTGGCGCCCTCGCTCGCTACGCTCGGTCATGCGCCAAACACCGCGGGCTGTTAAAGCTTATTTTTTGCCCTTGATGCACAATATACTATTTCCTACCGCTCCTGAAAACAGATATATCGTCGCAATACCTTTGCGTTGAAAGTTGTCAATTGTATATTTGTCACTTTTGAGTTTTCAAAATAAGTTTTGAAAGTGAAATCCTCAAACTTCAAAAAAGGTGTCAAAATCATTCAAATAAAATGGGTAGTGACGAAGAACAATTAATTATATATTAATCGATTTTAAAATAGTAATAGGCAAATTTAGATTAGAAATTAAGAATGTTTTGACACTAACAACCCTAGTAGCACAATATGTGTCAGAATTATTTTCGAAATATTGATTTTACATTTTTATGTTTCGGAAATATTAAAAAGCCAAAGTAAATATTCATTTAATATGTCTATGGATATATTGAAATGAAATTATTTTATAAACATGTTGTATATATTTCAATCCATATATTTAGTAAGTAACATTTTATAAATATATCCAAAGAAATATATGGATGACAGAAAAAGGCAATACTGTACTGTCTCTGTCAATTCTGCCACCGATTGAACTGTTTGACACGTAGACGACTGTGCTAGTGGCTATTTCGTTATATATTCCTGTCTATTCTCTCAACCAGTATATAATTTATTTGCAAACTCCAAAGTGTGATATTTGACCGTAAGTATAGTTGTACCAAGCACTCGAGACGTGTTGCGCGTGACCATCTTAAATTCGTTTACGTTCTCTCGCGTTCTCCGAATATTTTCTCACTCTCCGCAAACTTCACCTCCACACATCTCGAGTGCTCGGTAATACTGTACATGCGTTTGGGATTCGCACCACAACCACATATATCATGATGTTTCCCCAACATTATTTTACAAATATTGCAAAAATATATACATAGTAATATTTCTTTAATATTTTACAGAAATATTGCTAAAACATATAAAAATCTGTCATAATCAATATCACAGAAATATGTGTTTTTCAGTATTTAAGAAATATTTTGTGCTACTAGGGAATACGCACATATTTAATACGCTGTAAATGCGGGTAAATTCGAGAAAAATTATGATTGAAATTTACTTAAGAAAATGTTTGGTCGTAGAAAAAGCAGTGTTGAACGCGTTTTGAAAGCTACATTGCATGCTCGTACCTTGCATTTATTGGTACTCGCATGCAAAACGAAGCTTTCAAAACTTGCCAAACAATCTACCGTATCACCACATTATTTGGAGAAAAAAGTAAAAAGATACAATCAAGAAAATTAACGATTTTAATTAACCGTGAAAATATTTGTAATGTCATAATGCTCATGAATATGTTAAAAAGAATGAATAAATTTACCAATCACCAGTCGTACTTCCTCGCTGCCCAAATTCTTCAATAGTAAAGGCCATGAATAATGAGCGAATCGTTTTTGTGACCGCATTTTCGTCACTTGTAACATATATTCATTGATAAATTAAATACATTTACATTTACCCTAGTTAGCGAAGAAGGGACTAATAAAATCCTATAAATACTTACGATTCAAATTCTCTGTACCATCGTGCAATAAATAGGACAATATGTTTGTAAAACTGGTACGTTCTGGATTACTTATTTGTAGTAATTTATAATTTACCAAATTTTTCTCGTTATAGGCAGTGTTAGCTTACTGAGTGGCCATGCTTGGCATGGACCACTCGCTGGAGGCAAACCAGCTGAACTTGACCCAGCTGGAGTAAGCCCACAAGCTTGCCCCAATTCCCCCATTGTGACAACCCAGCAGTAGCTGCCAACCCATCTGCACCAGCTCATAGTGCTTACCATGGTGCCGGAACCTACAATGGTGCACACAACAACGCACAATGGAATAGTGGCAACAGTGCCTGGAATGGACACCAAAATTCGTTGGATAGCGGTGCTTATACTGGAGATGGTGATTATCACGGCGAAGGTCTTGCCGAATCTGGTGCATTTGGCCAAGGTTGGTTACTGAAATTTAATGTTTTCTGTTTATATTTATTCCTTTATTTTCAGTACATCACGATAACTCTGGTTATGCCGGTGCCAATAGTTATGCCGATTCTCACGGATGTCATGATCAAGTTCCAGCTGGAGTAGATGCTCAATCTTGTCCAAACTACCCATTCTGCCACTAGTCAAGCCAGACTAGCAGCTGATAAATATTGTAGTTAAATAATGCAGGGTTTACGATGTAAACAAGTTTATTATTATATGACATATATTTCTAAAATACAAAAATGTATATATTTTTATATTATTGTTTTTTCTAATTATTTGGATTTTCCTTCTCAATTTGCCCCTTTTTTTAGAGCGGCCTGAGCGGTGGAAACACAATATGATTTAAAATATAACGGGGGCCAAAAAAAATGCAAGGTGTGCGGTGCAATCACGCAGCGTCGCACTAAAATGAGCGGAGTTTCAGAACGAAAATTCCAATCATTCAAAAATAATTTACTTTTATACAGATAGAAATATCATAGCTTGAGGTCTCGGGACCTCACTGAATTATATTTTTTTCTATGAGGCTATATTAAGGACATGGTGTTCTGCATAACGCATCACCTGTTTTTTTTTTATTTAAAAAGATTGGTACCTGGATTTTAAAACTAATAATAAATACATGCAAATCACCAACGAATTTTGAAATAATAGGGTAACTATCAACTTTAGATATACGAACTCTTATAGGAAACGAAAGCTTACTTAATGAAGTTTCAAATTATGAAATAATATATAGGGTGTGCCATTTGAAAAAATAGAAATTGTGCAGTTTGCGAATGGCTATCACCCTGTATAATACGCTGAGTTATGTTTTGGTTGATAGAGTTGATAGAGTAATAAGACTAAAGTTCAACTAAACTTTACCACTAAATTGGAATAAATTATCTTTATTAGTTTCTGGGGAGCTCTTTAACAATTTTGTTCAAATTTTTGTATAAACACGAAAACAGCCCGGTTTCAATCGCCGAAACCTAAGTTATTTTAATCTCCAAGTAACGAGGAATCAAAAAATGCTAAAATATACAGGGTGATCCGTTTAAAAAAATATAAGTTTGGTCTGTAACTTTGTTATGAGACACCCTGTATAAATTTAAATATTTTTAGGGCATGCAGCTCAGTGTTCTGCACAACTTTTGTATGAAATATTTTTCAAAATTTTGACAAATAAGCACGTGATTGACCGTTCCTAGAGCTCTGAACACTTCCATGGAATAAGGTAGGTGATCATTTGAAAACGCGATACTCTTGTTGTTTAAGTTCGAAAACATTAAATCACCTACGGCATGAACTAGGTTGCCTACCATGAATTCCCACATTTGAATTTAATATTAATTAGATAATGCAAAAATTTGAAAATTAAATTATGTTTAGTAGACGTTCAAATGGCTATAGCCAAGATATAATGAACAACTGGAACAACTGGAATTTTACTGTTAAGTTTCTTTAATCGACGTGTTTTGAAAAAAAAAATGGTTTCTAAAGGTGCATTATGACGGTGCTAGTGTTTGTGAAGTCGGTGAACTGTTCGGGGAATTATATCCGGAGAAACCTGTGCCTAGTCTTAGGACTAAACAAAAACTAAGCAACAATCACAATTGTAATGGATCTGTTCTCAAATCACGCCGATTCTGTTTGAGTGAAATATTTAATTTCAATGAACTAAAACATAATTAGCGAATGACACATGCAGGGCCGTGCGTAGAGAAAACTGCGCCCGGGGCGAAATTAAAATTGGCGCCCCCTATCCCCAAAAAAAAAAATTGTTGCGGAAAGTGTTACTTATATTGCTGCCAAACAAATAAATAAAAAATAAAAATCAGAATTCAGGAAAAAACACGTTTATTCAAAAGTAATAAATAAAACATTATATAATAAAAACATAAATTAACATAATTAACTGAATTACATATTAATAAAAGGAACAATAAAAGATGCAAAACGAAAAATTTTATTTTAGATCAGAACGAAAATAAAAAATGTTAATAAAATGCAAAAAAAATTATTTTAGATTTGAGGACAAAGTTGTGTAAAAAAAGATTTAAAAATATGTTATAACTAACACAACTTTATCTTCCTCGCCTTCAAAGTGGCAAACTCATCGATAAATTTTTCTAAATCTAATGATTGAACCACTTCACGTTCAATTGAAATTAAACTTAAATTGGCCAGCCTATCCTGAGCCATTGAATATCTTAAATAATTTTTTACCAGTTTAAGTTTACTGAAGGACCTTTCTGCTGAGGCAGCTGTCACGGGAAATTCTAAATGCAGTTTCCATATTCTTATAACTTGCAGTTAAGTCAAAGCGATGAATTAATTGGAGGATTTCCAAGTGTTCCATATTTTTAAAGTTCTCATCCAAAGACTGAAACAATTTTTTTGCACTTAAAATCTCACACACAAAATCCCCACCGTTCAAATCAGCTTCATATTTAATTGCAAGGTCCATAATATATTTCTTGAGGCTATCTTCATTGAGCGAAGTAATGTTTGATCCACAGAGGAAATCGAAATCTTGTGACACCTGTCGAAGTTTTTCAAATCTCCAGTTCAGTTGCTCAATAACTGTGTCAATAGCCTGGATATAAATTGATCGAAACTTTTCAGATTCGCTTAAATCAGCTGAAGCTTCATAATCAAATTGTTTACGAACCTTACGCCTCCTTTTTTCTGTAAATACAGGTTCGACATCCACAAGTTTAGCCAGGTCTACACTTTTTTCATAAAATGTCTCAAACTTTTCTTTCCTAATTTTAGCTATTGTGTTTCTAAGCTGTGCAATTAGCCTACAAGCTATAGTAACAGTAATACTCTTCTTCTGTAGTAAAATATTTAAGTTGTCTATTTCTTCTAATATGCTGTTCCACATTACTAAACTACAGATAAAGTAAAAATCTTTTATTTGATGTATAAAGTTTTTTGCACCTGAATATGTTTCCTCATTTTTTTTAATCTGTATAAGATCTTCCAATGCTTGCAAAATATTTTGCAATTGTTTATAGACCGCAGATACTGCTCGTTTTTTGGAGGACCAGCGAGTGTCGCAATGTTTCTTTAAAGAGACGGGCAAATGAGATTTGAGCAAATCCCATCTATCTGGCGAAGATGAGAAGAAAACAAATAAATTTTGGACAATTCCAAAAAATGTTACCATTTTTGGCGATACGCTGGCAGCGTGAACTCCAACTAGATTTAAGGAATGAGCCGAACATGGTACAAAATATGCAAATTCGTTTACTTGTAGAATTCTAGATTGCACCCCTTTGTATTTCCCAGCCATATTCGCACCATTATCGTAGCACTGGGCTCTACAGTTCTTAATATCGAGATTGTCAGACTGCAGTTTGTCCAAAATTTCTTGAGCCAATCCTTCGCCTGTTTTTTGTTTTGATTCAATAAAATCTATAAATCTTTCCTCGATGGAACAAATTCCCTGTTGAATCTTAACATATCTCACAATTTGTGTCATCTGCTCTTTATGGGCTGTATCAGGTGTACAATCAAATGAAATCGAATAATATTTAGCCTTATAAATTTCACTGAAAATTATTTTTCTTACTTCACCTGCATGTTGATTTATTACTTCATTTTGAATGTTGTTCGAAAAGTAGGAAATCTTTTTTCCTGGATGTCTTACGGCTTCCACATGGTTGCGTATTTCTGGATCATGTTTGGCGATTAAATTGATAATTTTTAAAAAAACACCGCAGTCGTTACTGTCTATATCATTTGATGATCCTCTCAAGGGCAAATTGTTCTCAGCACAAAAAAGAATTGCGTTTATTACCGCCTTTAATATATGCCGCCATTTATTTTTTTCAATTTGGATATTTTGTTGTATTTTAGAGTCGATGCATGACTGTGTTTTTAATCGCCTCTCAAATCCTTTCCAACTGATGTATGCATTTCTGTGGTCCTGGGAGTTTTCATGATCAGAAATTTTGGGATTTAACTTTTTCCAGTTAGAAAATCCACAATCTGGATCAGCTAACTTTGGTGTCCGATAGTTAAATTTCCCAAATAACAAACATGCAAAGCAAAACAATGATTCTTTGTCTTTGCTAAATATTAGCCAATCTCGTCTTACGGATTCTCCATTTGGCATGATTTTGAAAAACCATTTTGAAGAAAATTGTCGCCCTTCATTATCTACCGATTTGGAATAATCTGCCTCTTCGTCTTGTTTAGGACCCATATCTACAAGCGCGGAGATCAATGAATTACTATATGGACGCACCCACGTGGCTGGATCAGCAGGATTAAATAATTTTGTTTCTTTCCCTATTTTATTATCCCAATTATTTGTGTTTAATACCGCACACTCCTCCAAATCAAGGGTTAAATTTTCTTCTTCAGTTTCCGGTGTTGCCTCATTATTAACATCTTGTTGATGTTCATCAGGTTCATCTACCTCCTCAGGAACACTGTTAGTTGCTGAACAACACCCGACATCTGGATTATCCTTCTCTATCCATTTTTGCCATGTCCTGGCAAGTTGTTTTCGTTCTTCTTCTCGCTTTTGTCTGAGTTTTCGATACTCGGCTCCCGATTTCTTTGGCATGTTCTAAATTTGAGATTTAACAGAAATAAAATTTGTTTCACTGTTCAAATTATATTTATTTCTAACAAATAAATTGATTATTACATTTTATCTATTCTCTAAAAAATGGATTTCTAAAAGATAATTTATTTGTGAGAAATAAATATTTGTTTAGGTGCAGCCCCCTCGCACTTTGACTTTAATTAATGCCACTTCTTTTACTTGACCCTATCATCACGATATATTTTTTCTCGTCTGATAGGTATTAAATCATCGGAATCACTACCGTACTTCTCATATAAATGAAACAATAAAAAAGTGAATTATATTAATCTGTGGCGACCATCTGGCCACACACTTTTATTATATCGAATTTTAACGTTCACTTCTTTAAGTCTGAAAATGGTTTTACGGCCCAAATACTTTTAGGACCTAGAGACGCCTTGTCTCAACACATCTGCCATACCATAAACCCGCTTACTGTTCATAAGGAATAGTATAAAGAGGCCGGCTTGGTACGGTCAGTCATTCATGCTATTCGCCGGCAGTCATACGGTTCACACTCTGCGATACGCTTTCTTCGACTCAATCAAATTAAGTTCTACCTTCGCTCCCGCGTTCCTGCCAGAAACATCTCACATGAACTCCGTATTCGGTATATCAAGAAATATACCAATAGGACAGTTCGATTCAGTAATACTCAGTGCTAGGCAGTGCTTCCTTCGATACGACTCTGTTCCTTCGGAACCTTGCATTGTACTTCGAATCATTATTACAACAATAAATATATATTATACGTTAAAACTTTTGTATAATTTATCATACCATAACCTAGCACATATCCCCACAAATCCAATCATAATATACAATAAAAAATTATTCAATCATTAAACGAAAGTGGAAAAATATACTTACATTAATAGTTTCTGTTTTCACTTTGTCACACAACTAACACGTCTGCTTAATTTTAGGTTCAAAAACTATTTAAAGTTTAAAAAGCAAGCGATTTCTTGGGGGAGGCATCTCAATAAAAATTTAAATTATTCTGGGACTTTCCAAGTCTCAGCAAATTGTATGGCAGGCCCATAAATAATGTAAGCATTGAGTAATAAATATCTGCCGTCCCGTAGTGACGAATCTCACACGACCCCAATAATAGTAATTATAAAATTATAAAACGTAATATTCGTGCTCGACACTCAAATGTGAATATAGCCGACGGTAAGTCGGCTCGCCACCATTAAGAAGTTGGGACTTCCCCGGAATCTGCATCCGTTGTGAGGTTGGGACTTCCCTGGATTCAGCCTATTCTTACAATCCCACAAAACGCAATCTAAGAAATTGCAGTAATTTTACATAATTATTCTAATTCTAAAATTGTCTAGAGTTTCGGAGATTATATCGATTCCTTGACTTGTATGAGTTAAAAAAATAGGCTACGGAAATCTGGAAAATATGAAGTCAGATTGACGACCAGCCGGCCTGGCCGCGCATAGCTAGGAATAGCCAACCGGGCAATCAGTTCAGATAAAAAATGTCACAGCATCTGGATTATAGGTATATCTTGTCGACGGAGTGTTAATTTACGATATTTTCACAAAAGAACATTTCTAAGAATATTATATTACATTTTAGTATGTGACAAGGGAGCCATTAGAAATAATTTAGTTTTATTTATTTATTCCCCGTTAGTATGTAATCAAGAAATTTAAGGTAAAATAAGAAGAAATATTAGGTATGCTGACGTGTGATAAATAATAAAAATACTTTGATTAACACTTTTATAAATTTTCCGCCATTCCGATGTAATAGCGATTTTGGCGCCCCTAATTTTAGCGCCCGGGGCGGGCGCCCTCTTCGCCCCCCCCCCCCCCCCCCCCTTCGCACGGCCCTGGACACATGCGTTATGACTGCAGCTACCAATACAATGTACAATGTACAAGGTAAATCGGCGAAGAGCTTCAGTTACATCACACCACTTATAATGCTTTAAAAAAGTATACATCGAACAAGTATGAATAGTAAAATGTAATTATAATGTTGCCATAATAAAACTTCAAAATCGGATATTTGTCTTTAATTGTATAATGATAAGGATGAGGCATTTTATTACGGTGTTTAATTATAAGGTGTGAGCCACAGAATTTTGTTTCAGAGTTGGCCATGCTTGAGAGAGAGACACATAGCAGTCATGTCTGAGATTGATTCATTTTTTAAAATCTTATTCAATTGAACAAATCTAGTATCATGAGGTAATAATATGCGATATACCTCATTTATCTCACAGCCAACACTGAAACAAAATTTTGTGGCTCACACGATATATTAAAATTGACCATAATCTACATGTTTTGTTTGTTCACTGTTTCTTCTCTCCGGCAGCACATTGATTACAAATATAATTTTAATTTGGTAGATTTTACTTCTGTGTTTTTTCTCCTAAATAATCAGACGCAGCAAAATGCATAAATGTGGTTTTACATGTTAAATTTATATGTTCGCTCCTGATCTCAAACAATCGGTAGAATACTTTATTGGTAACCTAACATACTATGATTTCTTAATGTATGATAATGGGAGAAAACTCATAATTGTATGCATAAATAATGATCCCAAATCTCAACACAAACTCGTGGCTACTCTCTGTATACATTCAATAATTGTTACAGTATAATCTATTTTATGGTTACCATCATTTTGTTTTAATAATAGTCGACCTTTAGTTGTCGTCAATTTTTTTAAAACGATATTATTCTAATTGATATTTCAACGAGCAAAATATAATTACCATAAGCAATATGTACAATTAGAATGAAAAATGGTTTATAGCAAAACGTTATGTATCCGCAGGCAAATGCCGGTTTAAAATTACAGTAAATGAATAATTATATTACTGCAATATTTTTTCTAATAATAAAAGGTAATCAAGAATTTTAACGATTAATGGTAAACAATATGTGTAACGTCGCATTTGCTTATTAATATGTAAAAATAAACGAAAATGCGCATTCACCTGCAGTACTTCCTACCCGCCCAAATTCCGCAATAGTAAAGGCCATGAATAAAGAGCAAATTGATTTTCTGACCGTATTTTGTATACTTGAAATATATAATCAGTATTGTGATGAATACTTTTACATTTTACGCAATTGGCAGGGTAGGGTTCATAAAATTGGTATAAATACTTTAGATCCAAAATCTAAATCATTGTGCTATCGTGCAGTAAATAGAATAACATGTTTGTAAAACTGGTGCGTTTTGGATTGCTTTTTTTTGGTTTATAATTAATTGAATCTGTTTAAATTGTAGGCAGTATTAGCTTGCTCTGTGGCCGTTACTTTGGCTGCTTGGCATGGACCACTTGCTGGTGGACAACCAGCGGACCTTTACCCTGCTGGAGTAAGCCCACAAGCTTGCCCCAATTTCCCCCATTGTGACAATCCAGCTGTAGCTGCTAACCCATCTGCGCCAGCTCACAGTGCTTACCATGGAGCCGGAGCCTGGAATGGTGCTCATGCTGGAGCTTGGAATGGAGCACAGGCCGGTCCCTGGAACGGTGGTCATGCCGGTTCCTGGAATGGAGCTTATAACGGTGCCCATAACAACGGACAATGGAATGGTGATAACGGCGCATGGAATGGTCATCAAAATGCCTTAGCTAGTGGTGCTTACACAGGGGATGGTGATTATCGCGGCGAAGGTCTTGCCGAATCTGGTGCCTTCGGGCAAGGTTAGTTACGACCACGTTTTATTGTTTGTTTGTATTCATTTATTTATTTTCAGCACATCACGATAACTCTGGTTATGCCGGTGCCCATGCTTACGCAGGCGTTCACGGGCATGCTGCTCAAGTGCCAGCTGGTGTAGATGCTCATTCTTGTCCAAACTACCCGTTCTGTCACTAGTCAAGCCAGACTCTCAGCTGACAAAAATGTTACCTAATTAGCGTATTTTCTTGTCAATATATTAATAGTTATATAAGATATAAAAATAATATACATATTTTCATAGTATTCTAATGTTTGATAAATTATTTGGTACCATATGCTTATATGAAAATTTCTGGACATATATTTGTCATTTCATTTTGCATTAAAGGTTTTAGACACACAAAGCATTCGTCGGAAATTTAATAATATTATTACGTCTTCATATTTTATTTTTTTGACAATGCGTAACTATTAGTACTCATCTTAAGTTTAACATGAGGTTTTATTTTCTTTTTACTAGGAAATTTTAAAAGTTAGGACTTGAAAGATGATAAATTTTAATAAAAACGATTCACTTTGTTGGTATCACTTTATTAACTCTTAGTGACTATAGTTTCGATAATTTTAGCTTGTCATTATAAAACTATGAATGACATCTCTTAAAAAACGAAATATGTTAAAAATTGAAAAGCAAACACAGGAGAAATGTCATTCATATATGTATTTACAATAATTCAAACATTCACTGTTGAATCATATCTATTTTTTTTTTCGCCTAATCACATCGAATTATCAATAAGAGAAGACGTTCTGTTCCTAAAAGAACCAAAGTAAAATTAAGTGTGCAATTCATATTCCCAGCTCTTACACACTGTTTTGTAAAATTTGTGAACATTTCAAAGCATTTTTTATTGGCACTGCGATCTTTCACACACTACACTTCAAATGTATATTTTATTACATGCATACTCATTAACTACGTTCACATCATTTATGATGAAATATGGCTACACCGTCTTCATAAATATATAGTTTTCTTATAATTTTTTCCAAATCATGGAGCTAACACATTATTAACCATCACTCTAGAATACATTCAGTGCATATTCAATAAAGATATGCTGCCTAGCTTTTAAATATTCTAACAGTTATGTGTTCTATTTCTAATTCTTGCAATTGATTTTTGACAGCCGTTAAAAATATCTTTGCCTTTCTATAATTGAACTTTTTAACTAGTTTGCTTATTTGATCCTTCACTTCAATTACTACTATCTTTTGCTTTTCAACAAGTGAAATGACATCAGATAGGAACTGAACTGCCCAATCAGAAAATACATGAATATAATTGAAGGTAGATTTACAAAAATAGACTGTAGGACATTTGTAAATGAAAAGAAAATACGACTTTAATGCAGGGAAAATGACAATAGCTCTCTGAATTGCAGCTGTAGAAGATATCCGTCTGGCATTGTTATTACGCAAATCTGAAAATGAAGCGACTTATTCATATGTACTGGACAATTAATATCAATTAAATTGCTGCCAGTCGGCGACGGCTCGCGGGGTGACTCATAGTGCGGCCGAGGTAGTAGAGGTAGTAGAGGTGGTAATACAGATACCTATCTGCGTTACCCCCTCTACTACCTCGGACGTACCAAGAGTCACTCAACGAGCCGGCATTGCTGCCAGTGCATTTTTAAGTGCACATTATTCTTTCTGTTTCCTTTTTCTGACAATTTTCATACTTGCATTATTTTATGAAATAGCAATAACCTACTTTAAGATACAATAGTAGTAGAGGAAACGCGACAGTTTTTTTCTGAAAAGCCATAATTTTATGAAAAATATTTTCAAACAAAAGATCTTTGTTGTCTTCAATATTTGTTTAAATGTTTTTATATTTCTCATATTTAAACAATTATTAGAAAACAACAAAAAAACAGTTAAGGTAAACACCCACTTCAGTGTACGAAATTTTACATAATGCTTTTCAGTTCATGTTAATTGAAGCTTTTTAGCTCTTCGTATTGTCAAATAAGACGTTTACATTTCGTGATTGTGAATAAAATAGTATACATACCTCGCGGGAACACAATTCCAGACTCGCGCAATTGCAAACCTTGACGCAATCCATGCCCTCGGCTGTAATGATGTTTTTCCCGACTCGGTATGTAATGTACTATTAATCAATATGCTGTGGGTAAAGTCAAACGCTTTCGACAAGTCCATAAAATGGGTTATATGTGACATATTTTCCAGACAGAAATAATAATAAAAAATCGATTTTTACATTTTCAGTAAGTAGAATATTTGAAGACTATTCCCTGAAAAGTTGGCATAAGTCCGATTAAAATTGAGGGAGTTACGGGCGTTCAAATTACGCTCCTTTCGACCGTGCACATCACAGTTTCAATTTTATACACGTTTTTCAAAACCGCATTTTTAAACTCGGTGACTACGATATCTCAAAAACCACTACACTGATTTTTTTCAACCTTGGTTCATTCATTTGAGATATAATGGACGACTAGCGATTGAAAGAAGGAATATTTTTCGATTCTAGTTGACGAAAAACGAGCGATATTTTTATGAAAAAATTAAACTCTAAGCTTTTACGTCCGCCATTTTGTCACAGATAAATATTTCAATAAACAGTTCATTCAATAACCAGATATTAAATAAATCCTTTTTTGTTATTGATTTTAAATGATCCAATTCGGAGTAGCAGTGGTCACCGCGAAATCGGATTTTTTGAACTGCCGGGTCAGTCAACTTAGCCCCCCACATTCAAAATTGAACAAAATAAAAATTGCATTAGAAGTGCTAGTGCTAGCACAGGCTAGCACCCTAATTTTAAAGCTAGCACAAGAAAGGTAACTTGACGCTAGCCCCCCCACTTTCAATTTCGTATATTTTGATGCATTGGTTAGATTCCTAAGAGCTAGCACAGCATTGCACAACTAATTTTAGAGCTAGCACACCTAAAACCACCCCACAATTAAATAAATAAAAAAAATTGTCAGCCCCCACACTTTTACTTTTTTCATTTATTATTAGTGTAATCGATAGCCTGTGTCAAGCACTCCCAAGATCTATAAAAAATTTACCTAAAAAAAAAATATTACATACTTACAGCGCATTTTATAAAACTGAAGGAGCTTTTGGTTCCAGTATGCGTTTTCTCAAATATCGTATATTATTTTAAAGGAAAATGCACATATTTGTTAAGATATTGTGATACATCATAACAAAATTAATATTGTAAAATAAACGAAACAAATAAAATTATTGTTCTAAAAGCTAAGGTGGCAAATTAACGAAAAAAACCTAATTCAAAATTTAATATTAAAATCATTATTCATATTTGCTTATAAGTTAAAAATGTACAATTTTTGTCCCAGGGTGTGGACTAAAAATGATACCTTGCATGCTTAAATTGAGTAGAAAATTGAAATATTATTAATTTGAGATTTCTACACAGAAAGTCAAGAGCTCGCGGACCATCCGGACACCCGTTATTCGGTATAATAGACTCAGCTGACTCAAATAACTTTAAAGTTAAAAGTAATTAGTACTCGTATCACATTCTAATAATAATAGCCAATGACTGTGGAAAGCAACTGATGGCCTGTCAGAGCTAGCACACCTCAGCCGGACAATCAGTGACCACTTAAATATTTTTTATCAGAAATCCGAAAACTCTAGATCCAAAAATGATAAGTAATTGTTTATAAAAAATACTAATAAAAATAGCCAATGACAGTAAAAAGCTACTGTGTGCATGCCAGAGCTAGCACACCTCAGCCGGACAATCAGTGACCACTTGAATATTTTATATCAGAAATCCGAAAACTCTCTAGATCCAAAAGTGATAAGTAATTGTTTATAAAAATTTCTAATAAAAATACACAATGACAGTGGAAAGCAACTGCGTGCATGTCAGAGCTAGCACACCTCAACCGGACAACCAGTGACCACTTGAATATTTTATATCTGAAATCCGAAAACTCTTTGGATAAAAAACTGATAAGTAATTGTTTATAAAAATTACTAATAAAAATACACAATTACAGTGGAAAGCAACTTTGAGCATGTCAGAGCTAGCACACCTAAGCCGGACAATCAGTGACCACTTGAATATTTTATATCCGAAATCCGAAAACTCTCCGGATAAAAAACTGATAAGTAATTATTTATAAAAATTACTAATAAAAATACACAATGACAGTGGAAAGCAACTGCGTGCATGTCAGAGCTAGCACACCTCAGCCGGATAACCAGTGACCACTTGAATATTTTATATCAGAAATCCGAAAATTCTTAGGATCCAAAAATGATAAGTAATTGTTTATAAAAAATACTAATAAAAATAGCCAATGACAGTAAAAAGCTACTGTGTGCATGTCAGAGCTAGCACACCTCAGCCGGACAATCAGTCACCACTTGAATATTTTATATCAGAAATCCGAAAACTCTCTAGATCCAAAAGTGATAAGTAATTGTTTATAAAAATTACTAATAAAAATACACAATGACAGTGGAAAGCAACTGCGTGCATGTCAGAGCTAGCACACCTCAGCCGGACAACCAGTGACCACTTGAATATTTTATATCAGAAATCCGAAAACTCTCTAGATCCAAAAATGATAAGTAATTGTTTATAAAAAATACTAATAAAAATAGCCAATGACAGTAAAAAGCTACTGTGTGCATGTCAGAGCTAGCACACCTCAGCCGGACAATCAGTCACCACTTGAATATTTTATATCAGAAATCCGAAAACTCTCTAGATCCAAAAGTGATAAGTAATTGTTTATAAAAATTACTAATAAAAATACACAATGACAGTGGAAAGCAACTGCGTGCATGTCAGAGCTAGCACACCTCAGCCGGACAACCAGTGACCACTTGAATATTTTATATCAGAAATCCGAAAACTCTCTGGATCCAAAAGTGATAAGTAATTGTTTATAAAAATTTCTAATAAAAATACACAATGACAGTGGAAAGCAACTGCGTGCATGTCAGAGCTAGCACACCTCAGCCGGACAACCAGTGACCACTTGAATATTTTATATCTGAAATCCGAAAACTCTTTGGATAAAAAACTGATAAGTAATTGTTTATAAAAATTACTAATAAAAATACACAATGACAGTGGAAAGCAACTGCGTGCATATCAGAGCTAGCACACCTCAGCCGGACAACCAGTGACCACTTGAATATTTTATATCAGAAATCCGAAAACTCTCTGGATCCAAAAGTGATAAGTAATTGTTTATAAAAATTTCTAATAAAAATACACAATGACAGTGGAAAGCAACTGCGTGCATGTCAGAGCTAGCACACCTCAGCCGGACAACCAGTGACCACTTGAATATTTTATATCAGAAATCCGAAAACTCTCTAGATCCAAAAGTGATAAGTAATTGTTTATAAAAATTACTAATAAAAATACACAATGACAGTGGAAAGCAACTGCGTGCATGTCAGAGCTAGCACACCTCAGCCGGACAACCAGTGACCACTTGAATATTTTATATCAGAAATCCGAAAACTCTCTGGATCCAAAAGTGATAAGTAATTGTTTATAAAAATTTCTAATAAAAATACACAATGACAGTGGAAAGCAACTGCGTGCATGTCAGATCTAGCACACCTCAGCCGGACAACCAGTGACCACTTGAATATTTTATATCTGAAATCCGAAAACTCTTTGGATAAAAAACTGATAAGTAATTGTTTATAAAAATTACTAATAAAAATACACAATGACAGTGGAAAGCAACTGCGTGCATGTCAGAGCTAGCACACCTCAGCCGGACAACCAGTGACCACTTGAATATTTTATATCAGAAATCCGAAAACTCTCTGGATCCAAAAGTGATAAGTAATTGTTTATAAAAATTTCTAATAAAAATACACAATGACAGTGGAAAGCAACTGCGTGCATGTCAGATCTAGCACACCTCAGCCGGACAACCAGTGACCACTTGAATATTTTATATCTGAAATCCGAAAACTCTTTGGATAAAAAACTGATAAGTAATTGTTTATAAAAATTACTAATAAAAATACACAATGACAGTGGAAAGCAACTGCGTGCATGTCAGAGCTAGCACACCTCAGCCGGACAACCAGTGACCACTTGAATATTTTATATCAGAAATCTGAAAACTCTCTAGATCCAAAAGTGATAAGTAATTGTTTATAAAAATTACTAATAAAAATACACAATGACAGTGGAAAGCAACTGCGTGCATGTCAGAGCTAGCACACCTCAGCCGGACAACCAGTGACCACTTGAATATTTTATATCAGAAATCTGAAAACTCTCTAGATCCAAAAGTGATAAGTAATTGTTTATAAAAATTACTAATAAAAATACACAATGACAGTGGAAAGCAACTGCGTGCATGTCAGAGCTAGCACACCTCAGCCGGACAACCAGTGACCACTTGAATATTTTATATCAGAAATCCGAAAATTCTTAGGATCCAAAAATGATAAGTAATTGTTTATAAAAAATACTAATAAAAATAGCCAATGACAGTAAAAAGCTACTGTGTGCATGTCAGATCTAGCACACCTCAGCCGGACAACCAGTGACCACTTGAATATTTTATATCTGAAATCCGAAAACTCTTTGGATAAAAAACTGATAAGTAATTGTTTATAAAAATTACTAATAAAAATACACAATGACAGTGGAAAGCAACTGCGTGCATGTCAGAGCTAGCACACCTCAGCCGGACAACCAGTGACCACTTGAATATTTTATATCAGAAATCTGAAAACTCTCTAGATCCAAAAGTGATAAGTAATTGTTTATAAAAATTACTAATAAAAATACACAATGACAGTGGAAAGCAACTGCGTGCATGTCAGAGCTAGCACACCTCAGCCGGACAACCAGTGACCACTTGAATATTTTATATCTGAAATCCGAAAACTCTTTGGATAAAATACTGATAAGTAATTGTTTATAAAAATTACTAATAAAAATACACAATGACAGTGGAAAGCAACTGCGTGCATGTCAGAGCTAGCACACCTCAGCCGGATAACCAGTGACCACTTGAATATTTTATATCAGAAATCCGAAAACTCTCTAGATCCAAAAGTGATAAGTAATTGTTTATAAAAATTACTAATAAAAATACACAATGACAGTGGAAAGCAACTGCGTGCATGTCAGATCTAGCACACCTCAGCCGGACAACCAGTGACCACTTGAATATTTTATATCTGAAATCCGAAAACTCTTTGGATAAAAAACTGATAAGTAATTGTTTATAAAAATTACTAATAAAAATACACAATGACAGTGGAAAGCAACTGCGTGCATGTCAGAGCTAGCACACCTCAGCCGGATAACCAGTGACCACTTGAATATTTTATATCAGAAATCCGAAAACTCTCTAGATCCAAAAGTGATAAGTAATTGTTTATAAAAATTACTAATAAAAATACACAATGACAGTGGAAAGCAACTGCGTGCATGTCAGATCTAGCACACCTCAGCCGGACAACCAGTGACCACTTGAATATTTTATATCAGAAATCCGAAAACTCTCTAGATCCAAAAATGATAAGTAATTGTTTATAAAAAATACTAATAAAAATAGCCAATGACAGTAAAAAGCTACTGTGTGCATGTCAGAGCTAGCACACCTCAGCCGGACAATCAGTCACCACTTGAATATTTTATATCAGAAATCCGAAAACTCTCTAGATCCAAAAGTGATAAGTAATTGTTTATAAAAATTACTAATAAAAATACACAATGACAGTGGAAAGCAACTGCGTGCATGTCAGAGCTAGCACACCTCAGCCGGACAACCAGTGACCACTTGAATATTTTATATCAGAAATCCGAAAACTCTCTGGATCCAAAAGTGATAAGTAATTGTTTATAAAAATTTCTAATAAAAATACACAATGACAGTGGAAAGCAACTGCGTGCATGTCAGATCTAGCACACCTCAGCCGGACAACCAGTGACCACTTGAATATTTTATATCAGAAATCCGAAAATTCTTAGGATCCAAAAATGATAAGTAATTGTTTATAAAAAATACTAATAAAAATAGCCAATGACAGTAAAAAGCTACTGTGTGCATGTCAGATCTAGCACACCTCAGCCGGACAACCAGTGACCACTTGAATATTTTATATCTGAAATCCGAAAACTCTTTGGATAAAAAACTGATAAGTAATTGTTTATAAAAATTACTAATAAAAATACACAATGACAGTGGAAAGCAACTGCGTGCATGTCAGAGCTAGCACACCTCAGCCGGACAACCAGTGACCACTTGAATATTTTATATCAGAAATCTGAAAACTCTCTAGATCCAAAAGTGATAAGTAATTGTTTATAAAAATTACTAATAAAAATACACAATGACAGTGGAAAGCAACTGCGTGCATGTCAGAGCTAGCACACCTCAGCCGGACAACCAGTGACCACTTGAATATTTTATATCTGAAATCCGAAAACTCTTTGGATAAAATACTGATAAGTAATTGTTTATAAAAATTACTAATAAAAATACACAATGACAGTGGAAAGCAACTGCGTGCATGTCAGAGCTAGCACACCTCAGCCGGATAACCAGTGACCACTTGAATATTTTATATCAGAAATCCGAAAACTCTCTAGATCCAAAAGTGATAAGTAATTGTTTATAAAAATTACTAATAAAAATACACAATGACAGTGGAAAGCAACTGCGTGCATGTCAGATCTAGCACACCTCAGCCGGACAACCAGTGACCACTTGAATATTTTATATCTGAAATCCGAAAACTCTTTGGATAAAAAACTGATAAGTAATTGTTTATAAAAATTACTAATAAAAATACACAATGACAGTGGAAAGCAACTGCGTGCATGTCAGAGCTAGCACACCTCAGCCGGATAACCAGTGACCACTTGAATATTTTATATCAGAAATCCGAAAACTCTCTAGATCCAAAAGTGATAAGTAATTGTTTATAAAAATTACTAATAAAAATACACAATGACAGTGGAAAGCAACTGCGTGCATGTCAGATCTAGCACACCTCAGCCGGACAACCAGTGACCACTTGAATATTTTATATCAGAAATCCGAAAACTCTCTAGATCCAAAAATGATAAGTAATTGTTTATAAAAAATACTAATAAAAATAGCCAATGACAGTAAAAAGCTACTGTGTGCATGTCAGAGCTAGCACACCTCAGCCGGACAATCAGTCACCACTTGAATATTTTATATCAGAAATCCGAAAACTCTCTAGATCCAAAAGTGATAAGTAATTGTTTATAAAAATTACTAATAAAAATACACAATGACAGTGGAAAGCAACTGCGTGCATGTCAGAGCTAGCACACCTCAGCCGGACAACCAGTGACCACTTGAATATTTTATATCAGAAATCCGAAAACTCTCTGGATCCAAAAGTGATAAGTAATTGTTTATAAAAATTTCTAATAAAAATACACAATGACAGTGGAAAGCAACTGCGTGCATGTCAGATCTAGCACACCTCAGCCGGACAACCAGTGACCACTTGAATATTTTATATCTGAAATCCGAAAACTCTTTGGATAAAAAACTGATAAGTAATTGTTTATAAAAATTACTAATAAAAATACACAATGACAGTGGAAAGCAACTGCGTGCATGTCAGAGCTAGCACACCTCAGCCGGACAACCAGTGACCACTTGAATATTTTATATCAGAAATCTGAAAACTCTCTAGATCCAAAAGTGATAAGTAATTGTTTATAAAAATTACTAATAAAAATACACAATGACAGTGGAAAGCAACTGCGTGCATGTCAGAGCTAGCACACCTCAGCCGGATAACCAGTGACCACTTGAATATTTTATATCAGAAATCCGAAAACTCTCTAGATCCAAAAGTGATAAGTAATTGTTTATAAAAATTACTAATAAAAATACACAATGACAGTGGAAAGCAACTGCGTGCATGTCAGATCTAGCACACCTCAGCCGGACAACCAGTGACCACTTGAATATTTTATATCTGAAATCCGAAAACTCTTTGGATAAAAAACTGATAAGTAATTGTTTATAAAAATTACTAATAAAAATACACAATGACAGTGGAAAGCAACTGCGTGCATGTCAGAGCTAGCACACCTCAGCCGGACAACCAGTGACCACTTGAATATTTTATATCAGAAATCTGAAAACTCTCTAGATCCAAAAGTGATAAGTAATTGTTTATAAAAATTACTAATAAAAATACACAATGACAGTGGAAAGCAACTGCGTGCATGTCAGATCTAGCACACCTCAGCCGGACAACCAGTGACCACTTGAATATTTTATATCTGAAATCCGAAAACTCTTTGGATAAAAAACTGATAAGTAATTGTTTATAAAAATTACTAATAAAAATACACAATGACAGTGGAAAGCAACTGCGTGCATGTCAGAGCTAGCACACCTCAGCCGGACAACCAGTGACCACTTGAATATTTTATATCAGAAATCTGAAAACTCTCTAGATCCAAAAGTGATAAGTAATTGTTTATAAAAATTACTAATAAAAATACACAATGACAGTGGAAAGCAACTGCGTGCATGTCAGAGCTAGCACACCTCAGCCGGACAACCAGTGACCACTTGAATATTTTATATCTGAAATCCGAAAACTCTTTGGATAAAATACTGATAAGTAATTGTTTATAAAAATTACTAATAAAAATACACAATGACAGTGGAAAGCAACTGCGTGCATGTCAGAGCTAGCACACCTCAGCCGGATAACCAGTGACCACTTGAATATTTTATATCAGAAATCCGAAAACTCTCTAGATCCAAAAGTGATAAGTAATTGTTTATAAAAATTACTAATAAAAATACACAATGACAGTGGAAAGCAACTGCGTGCATGTCAGATCTAGCACACCTCAGCCGGACAACCAGTGACCACTTGAATATTTTATATCTGAAATCCGAAAACTCTTTGGATAAAAAACTGATAAGTAATTGTTTATAAAAATTACTAATAAAAATACACAATGACAGTGGAAAGCAACTGCGTGCATGTCAGAGCTAGCACACCTCAGCCGGATAACCAGTGACCACTTGAATATTTTATATCAGAAATCCGAAAACTCTCTAGATCCAAAAGTGATAAGTAATTGTTTATAAAAATTACTAATAAAAATACACAATGACAGTGGAAAGCAACTGCGTGCATGTCAGATCTAGCACACCTCAGCCGGACAACCAGTGACCACTTGAATATTTTATATCAGAAATCCGAAAACTCTCTAGATCCAAAAATGATAAGTAATTGTTTATAAAAAATACTAATAAAAATAGCCAATGACAGTAAAAAGCTACTGTGTGCATGTCAGAGCTAGCACACCTCAGCCGGACAATCAGTCACCACTTGAATATTTTATATCAGAAATCCGAAAACTCTCTAGATCCAAAAGTGATAAGTAATTGTTTATAAAAATTACTAATAAAAATACACAATGACAGTGGAAAGCAACTGCGTGCATGTCAGAGCTAGCACACCTCAGCCGGACAACCAGTGACCACTTGAATATTTTATATCAGAAATCCGAAAACTCTCTGGATCCAAAAGTGATAAGTAATTGTTTATAAAAATTTCTAATAAAAATACACAATGACAGTGGAAAGCAACTGCGTGCATGTCAGATCTAGCACACCTCAGCCGGACAACCAGTGACCACTTGAATATTTTATATCTGAAATCCGAAAACTCTTTGGATAAAAAACTGATAAGTAATTGTTTATAAAAATTACTAATAAAAATACACAATGACAGTGGAAAGCAACTGCGTGCATGTCAGAGCTAGCACACCTCAGCCGGACAACCAGTGACCACTTGAATATTTTATATCAGAAATCTGAAAACTCTCTAGATCCAAAAGTGATAAGTAATTGTTTATAAAAATTACTAATAAAAATACACAATGACAGTGGAAAGCAACTGCGTGCATGTCAGAGCTAGCACACCTCAGCCGGACAACCAGTGACCACTTGAATATTTTATATCTGAAATCCGAAAACTCTTTGGATAAAATACTGATAAGTAATTGTTTATAAAAATTACTAATAAAAATACACAATGACAGTGGAAAGCAACTGCGTGCATGTCAGAGCTAGCACACCTCAGCCGGACAACCAGTGACCACTTGAATATTTTATATCAGAAATCCGAAAACTCTCTAGATCCAAAAGTGATAAGTAATTGTTTATAAAAATTACTAATAAAAATACACAATGACAGTGGAAAGCAACTGCGTGCATGTCAGATCTAGCACACCTCAGCCGGACAACCAGTGACCACTTGAATATTTTATATCAGAAATCCGAAAACTCTCTAGATCCAAAAATGATAAGTAATTGTTTATAAAAAATACTAATAAAAATAGCCAATGACAGTAAAAAGCTACTGTGTGCATGTCAGAGCTAGCACACCTCAGCCGGACAATCAGTCACCACTTGAATATTTTATATCAGAAATCCGAAAACTCTCTAGATCCAAAAGTGATAAGTAATTGTTTATAAAAATTACTAATAAAAATACACAATGACAGTGGAAAGCAACTGCGTGCATGTCAGAGCTAGCACACCTCAGCCGGACAACCAGTGACCACTTGAATATTTTATATCAGAAATCCGAAAACTCTCTGGATCC
Source organism: Ocypus olens (assembly GCA_910593695.2). Classification (NCBI taxonomy): domain Eukaryota; kingdom Metazoa; phylum Arthropoda; class Insecta; order Coleoptera; family Staphylinidae; genus Ocypus; species Ocypus olens. The sequence continues at coordinate 30,591,442 of OU343047.1, forward strand.
AAAAGTGATAAGTAATTGTTTATAAAAATTTCTAATAAAAATACACAATGACAGTGGAAAGCAACTGCGTGCATGTCAGAGCTAGCACACCTCAGCCGGACAACCAGTGACCACTTGAATATTTTATATCAGAAATCCGAAAACTCTCTGGATCCAAAAGTGATAAGTAATTGTTTATAAAAATTTCTAATAAAAATACACAATGACAGTGGAAAGCAACTGCGTGCATGTCAGAGCTAGCACACCTCAGCCGGACAACCAGTGACCACTTGAATATTTTATATCTGAAATCCGAAAACTCTTTGGATAAAAAACTGATAAGTAATTGTTTATAAAAATTACTAATAAAAATACACAATGACAGTGGAAAGCAACTGCGTGCATGTCAGAGCTAGCACACCTCAGCCGGACAACCAGTGACCACTTGAATATTTTATATCAGAAATCCGAAAATTCTTAGGATCCAAAAATGATAAGTAATTGTTTATAAAAAATACTAATAAAAATACACAATAATAGTGGAAAGCAACTGCGTGCATGTCAGAGCTAGCACACCTCAGCCGGACAACCAGTGACCACTTGAATATTTTATATCAGAAATCCGAAAACTCTCTGGATCCAAAAGTGATAAGTAATTGTTTATAAAAATTTCTAATAAAAATACACAATGACAGTGGAAAGCAACTGCGTGCATGTCAGATCTAGCACACCTCAGCCGGACAACCAGTGACCACTTGAATATTTTATATCTGAAATCCGAAAACTCTTTGGATAAAAAACTGATAAGTAATTGTTTATAAAAATTACTAATAAAAATACACAATGACAGTGGAAAGCAACTGCGTGCATGTCAGAGCTAGCACACCTCAGCCGGACAACCAGTGACCACTTGAATATTTTATATCAGAAATCCGAAAACTCTCTGGATCCAAAAGTGATAAGTAATTGTTTATAAAAATTACTAATAAAAATACACAATGACAGTGGAAAGCAACTGCGTGCATGTCAGAGCTAGCACACCTCAGCCGGACAACCAGTGACCACTTGAATATTTTATATCAGAAATCCGAAAACTCTCTGGATCCAAAAGTGATAAGTAATTGTTTATAAAAATTTCTAATAAAAATACACAATGACAGTGGAAAGCAACTGCGTGCATGTCAGATCTAGCACACCTCAGCCGGACAACCAGTGACCACTTGAATATTTTATATCTGAAATCCGAAAACTCTTTGGATAAAAAACTGATAAGTAATTGTTTATAAAAATTACTAATAAAAATACACAATGACAGTGGAAAGCAACTGCGTGCATGTCAGAGCTAGCACACCTCAGCCGGACAACCAGTGACCACTTGAATATTTTATATCAGAAATCCGAAAACTCTCTGGATCCAAAAGTGATAAGTAATTGTTTATAAAAATTACTAATAAAAATACACAATGACAGTGGAAAGCAACTGCGTGCATGTCAGAGCTAGCACACCTCAGCCGGACAACCAGTGACCACTTGAATATTTTATATCAGAAATCCGAAAACTCTCTGGATCCAAAAGTGATAAGTAATTGTTTATAAAAATTTCTAATAAAAATACACAATGACAGTGGAAAGCAACTGCGTGCATGTCAGATCTAGCACACCTCAGCCGGACAACCAGTGACCACTTGAATATTTTATATCTGAAATCCGAAAACTCTTTGGATAAAAAACTGATAAGTAATTGTTTATAAAAATTACTAATAAAAATACACAATGACAGTGGAAAGCAACTGCGTGCATGTCAGAGCTAGCACACCTCAGCCGGACAACCAGTGACCACTTGAATATTTTATATCAGAAATCCGAAAACTCTCTGGATCCAAAAGTGATAAGTAATTGTTTATAAAAATTACTAATAAAAATACACAATGACAGTGGAAAGCAACTGCGTGCATGTCAGAGCTAGCACACCTCAGCCGGACAACCAGTGACCACTTGAATATTTTATATCTGAAATCCGAAAACTCTCTGGATCCAAAAGTGATAAGTAATTGTTTATAAAAATTTCTAATAAAAATACACAATGACAGTGGAAAGCAACTGCGTGCATGTCAGATCTAGCACACCTCAGCCGGACAACCAGTGACCACTTGAATATTTTATATCTGAAATCCGAAAACTCTTTGGATAAAAAACTGATAAGTAATTGTTTATAAAAATTACTAATAAAAATACACAATGACAGTGGAAAGCAACTGCGTGCATGTCAGAGCTAGCACACCTCAGCCGGACAACCAGTGACCACTTGAATATTTTATATCAGAAATCCGAAAACTCTCTGGATCCAAAAGTGATAAGTAATTGTTTATAAAAATTACTAATAAAAATACACAATGACAGTGGAAAGCAACTGCGTGCATGTCAGAGCTAGCACACCTCAGCCGGACAACCAGTGACCACTTGAATATTTTATATCAGAAATCCGAAAACTCTCTGGATCCAAAAGTGATAAGTAATTGTTTATAAAAATTTCTAATAAAAATACACAATGACAGTGGAAAGCAACTGCGTGCATGTCAGATCTAGCACACCTCAGCCGGACAACCAGTGACCACTTGAATATTTTATATCTGAAATCCGAAAACTCTTTGGATAAAAAACTGATAAGTAATTGTTTATAAAAATTACTAATAAAAATACACAATGACAGTGGAAAGCAACTGCGTGCATGTCAGAGCTAGCACACCTCAGCCGGACAACCAGTGACCACTTGAATATTTTATATCAGAAATCCGAAAACTCTCTGGATCCAAAAGTGATAAGTAATTGTTTATAAAAATTTCTAATAAAAATACACAATGACAGTGGAAAGCAACTGCGTGCATGTCAGATCTAGCACACCTCAGCCGGACAACCAGTGACCACTTGAATATTTTATATCTGAAATCCGAAAACTCTTTGGATAAAAAACTGATAAGTAATTGTTTATAAAAATTACTAATAAAAATACACAATGACAGTGGAAAGCAACTGCGTGCATGTCAGAGCTAGCACACCTCAGCCGGATAACCAGTGACCACTTGAATATTTTATATCAGAAATCCGAAAACTCTCTAGATCCAAAAGTGATAAGTAATTGTTTATAAAAATTACTAATAAAAATACACAATGACAGTGGAAAGCAACTGCGTGCATGTCAGAGCTAGCACACCTCAGCCGGACAACCAGTGACCACTTGAATATTTTATATCAGAAATCTGAAAACTCTCTAGATCCAAAAGTGATAAGTAATTGTTTATAAAAATTACTAATAAAAATACACAATGACAGTGGAAAGCAACTGCGTGCATGTCAGAGCTAGCACACCTCAGCCGGACAACCAGTGACCACTTGAATATTTTATATCAGAAATCTGAAAACTCTCTAGATCCAAAAGTGATAAGTAATTGTTTATAAAAATTACTAATAAAAATACACAATGACAGTGGAAAGCAACTGCGTGCATGTCAGAGCTAGCACACCTCAGCCGGACAACCAGTGACCACTTGAATATTTTATATCAGAAATCCGAAAATTCTTAGGATCCAAAAATGATAAGTAATTGTTTATAAAAAATACTAATAAAAATACACAATGATAGTGGAAAGCAACTGCGTGCATGTCAGAGCTAGCACACCTCAGCCGGATAACCAGTAACCACTTGAATATTTTATATCAAAAATCCGAAAACTCTCTAGATCCAAAAATGATAAGTAATGGTTTATAAAAAATACTAATAAAAATGCACAATGACAGTAAAAAGCTACTGTGTGCATGCCAGAACTAGCACACCTCAGCCGGACAACCAGTGACCACTTGAATATTTTATATCTGAAATCCGAAAACTCTCTGGATAAAAAACTGATAAGTAATTGTTTATAAAAATTACTAATAAAAATACACAATGACAGTGGAACGCAACTGCGTGCATGTCAGAGCTAGCACACCTCAGCCGGACAACCCGTGACCACTTGAATATTTTATATCAGAAATCCGAAAACTCTCTGGATCCAAAAGTGATAAGTAATTGTTTATAAAAATTTCTAATAAAAATACACAATGACAGTGGAAAGCAACTGCGTGCATGTCAGAGCTAGCACACCTCAGCCGGACAACCAGTGACCACTTGAATATTTTATATCTGAAATCCGAAAACTCTTTGGATAAAAAACTGATAAGTAATTGTTTATAAAAATTACTAATAAAAATACACAATGACAGTGGAAAGCAACTGCGTGCATGTCAGAGCTGGCACACCTCAGCCGGACAACCAGTGACCACTTGAATATTTTATATCAGAAATACGAAAACTCTCTAGATCCAAAAGTGACAAGTAATTGTTTATAAAAATTACTAATAAAAATACACAATGACAGTGGAAAGCAACTGTGAGCATGTCAGAGCTAGCACACCTCAGCCGGACATTCAGTGACCACTTGAATATTTTATATCTGAAATCCGAAAACTCTCTGGATCCAAAAGTGATAAGTAATTGTTTATAAAAATTACTAATAAAAATACACAATGACAGTGGAAAGCAACTGCGTGCATGTCAGAGCCAGCACACCTCAGCCGGACAACCAGTGACCACTTGAATTTTTTTTTATCAGAAATCCGAAAACTCCCTAGATCCAAAAATGATAAGTAATTGTTCATAAAAAAATACTAATAAAAATAGCCAATGACAGTAAAAAGCAACTGTATGCATGCCAGAGCCAGCTCACCTCAGCCGGACAACCTGTGACCACTTCAATATTTTTTATCAGAAATCCGAAAATTCTTTAGATCCAAAAATGATCAGTGATTGTTCATAAAAAAATACTAATAAAAATAGCCAATGACAGAAAAAAGCAACTGTATGCATGCCAGAGCTAGCACACCTCAGCCGGACAACCAGTGACCCTTTGAAAATTTTATATCTGAAATCCGAAATATCTCCGAATTACGCTGTAAAACACCCTAACATGCGTTTAAAACTAGCCATCAGATAGTTTGAAAAATTTGGTATTTGACATTACATTTGCTCTTAAATTCCATTTTTAATTTTCTGCAAAATTCTGAATTTAAATTGAACTATTTCTTATTGTTGTTCAATGAAGCAAGTACTCAAATTTCATACAAAATGTGTAAGTGGTCACTGAATGTCCGGTTAAGCGGTGCAATATCTGGCATAAATGCATATGCGTTCTCACTGTCATTAGCTATAAATAACGGTATTTGTTATGAACATTTTTTCTCAATTTTTGGCTATAAAGAGTTTTCGGAATTCAGATATAAAATATTCATGTGGTCACTGGATGTCCGGCTGAGGTGTGCTGGCTCTGACATGCATACCGTTGCTCTTTACTGTCATTGGCTATTTTTATTAGTATTTTTTTATAAACAATTACTTATCATTTTTGGATCTAGAGAGTTTTCGGATTTCTGATAAAAAATATTCAAGTGGTCACTGGTTGTCCGGCTGAGGTGTGCTAGCTCTGACATGCCAACAGTTGCTTTCCACTGTCATTGGCTATTTTATTAGAATTTTTATAAAAAGTTACTTATAATTTTTGGATCTATAGAGTTTTCGGATTTCAGATAAAAAATATTCAAGTGGTCACTGGTTGTCCGTCTTTCTAACCTTTGACATCTGATTATCGATGTAAATGGCCCTTAAGACAGATTTGCCTGCAGTTTTAAAAACACTTCAAAATATCACCTCCAAACATTTCCACGTATGGAAATGCCGGACCCTTCTAAAAGAGATACATCGCAAATGCAAATAACATGTTACACTTCGACCCATTGGCGCCATACTAGAGATAATGAACACAAGCTTATTCAATTAATTTTGCAATGTGTTTTCAAAGTTCTGTAAAATATGTGAATATATAAATTGAATAAATCAGACGCATTAGCATTAATAGATGTTTGACATTATCATTAAACGAGAGATTAAAACTTGCCATCAGATATATTAAAAAAATTGGTCTTTGACATTACATTCGCTGTTAAATTCCATTTTAATTTGCTATAAAATTCTAAATTTAAATTAAACCATTTCTTATTGTAGTTCAATTAAGCAAGTATTCAAAGTTTATACAAAATATACAAGTGGTCACTGCATGCCCGTTTAAGCCGTGCAAGATCTGGCATGAATGCATATGCGTTCTCACTGTCATTTGCTATAAATAACGGAATTTGTTATGAACCATTTTTGTCAATTTTTAACTTTAAAGAGTTTTCTGATTTCAGATATAAAATATTCAAGTGGTCACTGAATGTCCGGCTGAGGTGTGCTAGCTCTGACATGCACACAGTTGCTTTCCACTGTCATTGTATATTTTTATTAGTAATTTTTATAAACAATTACTTATCACTTTTGGATCCAGAGAGTTTTCGGATTTCAGATATAAAATATTCAAGTGGTCACTGAATGTCCGGCTGAGGTGTGGTAGCTCTGACATGCTCACAGTTGCTTTCCACTGTCATTGTGTATTTTTATTAGTAATTTTTATAAAAAATTACTTATCAGTTTTTTATCCAGAGAGTTTTCGGATTTCAGATTTAAAATATTCAAGTGGTCACTGATTGTCCGGCTGAGGTGTGCTAGCTCTGACAGGCCATCAGTTGCTTTCCACAGTCATTGGCTATTATTATTAGAATATGATACGAGTACTAATTACTTTTAACTTTAAAGTTATTTGAGTCAGCTGAGTCTATTATACCGAATAACGGGTGTCCGGATGGTCCGCGAGCTCTTGACTTTCTGTGTAGAAATCTCAAATTAATAATATTTCAATTTTCTACTCAATTTAAGCATGCAAGGTATCATTTTTAGTCCACATCCTGGGACAAAAATTGTACATTTTTAACTTATAAGCAAATATGAATAATGATTTTAATATTACATTTTGAATTAGGTTTTTTTCGTTAATTTGCCACCTTAGCTTTTAGAACAATAATTTTATTTGTTTCGTTTATTTTACAATATTAATTTTGTTATGATGTATCACAATATCTTAACAAATATGTGCATTTTCCTTTAAAATAATATACGATATTTGAGAATACGCATACTGGAACCAAAAGCTCCTTCAGTTTTATAAAATGCGCTGTAACTATGTAATATTTTTTTTAAGGTAATTAGTTGTGCAATGCTGTGCTAGCTCTTAGGAATCTAACCAATGCATCAAAATGTAAGAAATTAAAAGTGGGGGGGCTAGCGTCAAGTTAGCCCCCCCAAAATTCAAACCGCTGTAACTTTTTTACCTTTCTTGTGCTAGCTTTAAAATTAGGGTGCTAGCCTGCGCTAGCACTAGCACTTCTAATGCAATTTTTATTTTGTTCAATTTTGAATGTGGGGGGGCTAAGTTGACTGCCCCTGAACTGCCTTCAGGAGGATGGCCGTGTGTTTTTTATTTTAATTTTATATTTTTTCTTATAAAATGTATGTTACATTCATGGAAATACATGCTACTACATACTACTACTAAATTTTACGCAAGTCTTATATTTTATGCAAAAAAAAAAAATCCCAAAAAACATATATTTTTCAGCTTTCTGTGTAGACATGACTAGGGGTGTTCGATTATGGAAATGAATAATCGATTTTCGATTATTTTTAATTATCGATTATATCGATTAATCGATAATCGATTATATCGATTAATCGATAATCGAAATGATCGATTAATCGATTAATAAAAATAAAAATATCGATTAATCGATTAATCGATTAATCTATTAATGAAGAATCAAATTATCGATTAATCGATTAATTGAATATTTCTCGAGTAATAATCAAAACATCAAAGGTTTGCACAGCCTCGTGAATACTGTTTTTCAATCTAATTAATGTAAATTGGAAGCTGTAATCAATTCGACTGAATTAGGACATTATCACATAACATCCGTAGTGCTTCAAATATTACGGATCATTTTTTGCGAGTGCTTTGCGTTCATAATCACGAGGCACGAGACGAAGACAAGAACTGATTACAATGGTAAAAATGCACGAGCAAAAAATTATCCAGCACGCGGGATATTCGGAAGACTATCGCACAATTTTAAATTAATGTAACAGACGTAATATAATAATGTCGCAATGCTTTTTGATTATTGATTTGGAATCAGTTTAAAATAGTCTTGGCTTTGACAGAAGTTAAAATTAGGACTTCTGCGTATACTCAGCAATGTTCATATTGTGTTCATCAGCAACTTATGATACTGTTGAAAGCGAATTTAAGGGATACAAAATTCAAGCATTTCCCAAGCATTGAAAAATATATCCAGACAAACAAACAATGATTTGCTTTAATCCAAGCAAAATTCTTGAAATTAAAGTTGCTGAGAAGAGAAAAATTCAATAGAAAATTTGAAGATTTTGGTAAGATTGAAAATATTGCACTATCTTTTTCAAATGTTTTTCAATAACATATCAACATAGAAGGAATTGTAAGTCAAATCTCTACAATAGTTGATGCAAATCAGAATTGATAGAAATGGAAATAATCAAACTTCAAATTTATTTGTATTTGAAATACAAAAATTGTTTTAGGAAATACACTAAAGAGAAATACTCAATCTTGACAAATGTCTTGCTTTGGCTCGATTTATTTGGCGGAATCCTCATTTTCTGACGAGTATTCCAGAATTAAAAATAAGAAATTCTTTAACTAATAACTATTTAACTATCCGATCAGTGTCTATAAATATCTCTTTTATCGGATGATCCCGCCTTTGAAAATATTGCCAAAATGAAAGGCCAACGATCTCATTAGTATTAGTCTTATGTAAATATTTATAATGTTCCCAATTTTCTTTGTTTTTCTTATTATAAGTTCGTTTAGTCCGATAATTCAAATACATCTATTATTCAAAGGATCTAAAAAATAAATAATCTATTGATAGATTATTAAAATAATCATTAACAATAATGAATCAATTTATTATTCTCTGTACACTGGAGTCAAAATTCTGTAATTTTGATAATAATAATCTTTATTCGAATAAAATAGACAATATTTAGAAACACGCACTTAATATGGAGATATTAATTCATATTAATAAATTATTATAAATAATTGTCACAGTATGTTAATATAAGCTCGGCATCATAAAAATGAGATTTAACCGATAGACTACAATTGTTTTTCATTGATATGCATTGCTGGTGCAGACTTTTCTTCGCAGAAAGTATTTATTTATATTCACATGATTTATAACTCTATTGACATACCAAAGTGTACATTTCACACATGGTTCTTATTACTTTTTTGTCGATTAAGCAACATTAAAGTCTACTGCGGCGGAGGCCGAATCATGGGTTTCTTTATAAACGGACGTTTTTTTCTCGGATGAAACTTGAAAACTTGTAATACGCTTCCATTAGTATTTATACCCACATATTTACAGCTTACCAATTTAATAAATGTAATGAATAAAGTGGATATGATGGCTTAATGTTAATATAACAGATTGGGCGGTTATTAAAATAATCAAATAATCAAATGATCGATTAATCGATTAATCAAATAATCGATTAATTGATTAATCAATTTATCGATCAATCGATTAATCAATTTATCGATTAATCGATTAATCAATTTATCGATTAATCGATCAATCAAATTATCGATTAATCGATCAATCAAATTATCGATTAATCGATTAATCAAATGATCGATTAATCGATTATTTTTTAGAATTAATCGAACTGTCGATTAATCGATTAATCGATTATTTATCGATTAATCGATTATTTTGCACAGCCCTAGACATGACTCCTTAAGGGGCGTAATTATTGAGATTTGGTGAAAGGCTGCATTTTAAGAAGGATACGTTTTTGCAAAAGGTTGCAGATTTTTAAAAATATTTCATATTTTTTTTAAATAAAATAATAATAATTTATTCAACAACTTGGAATGTAGAAATACAAGAAAAATGTACAGACAATTTAACATGTAATACATTGAGTGGATTTGTTCCACGCTTGAACAAGTCAAAACACAATTTGCTGTTTGGATCAAAAAATAAGTTGAAAAAAATTCTAATTCAGGATTTCTTTTTAATTTTATTTATTTTCCGCAGATTTTACATGTGCAATAATTTCTAACGTTTTCTAGTTTTTAATTACCACTGAACAATAAGATACTGCTATTTTCAAAATGTGTTAGCGGTAAACAATAAATACATTATGATCTCACTATTAGTTGCTGTTTCCTGAAATAAAATGTATATTTCTATATTAAGGCGATAAATTTTATTAACAAGCATTTACCCTAGGAATTACAAAAAAAAAATCAAATCCGCTGTAGCAGTTGGTCTGCCAATTTCCCAGTTGTTTTACTCTCCAAGAAGTGTTGGAAATGTAAAAGAATGATGAGATTTGTTGAAATACTAACAAACATCTGAAAAAGGCATTTCCTAAAACTTTTAAGGCAATAATAATATTAACTTACGATAAGGAGAAAGTTCCTACTGACCGCAAACAATCCACAAATCTGAAAGGAGCACTTTTCAAATTTCGTTTTTAGTAAAAATAGTCCAGACATCTAAAAATTTCAAAGTTATTAATGAATTTTATCATATTGGCAAGCAAACTTAGGGAATAGCAATTATAATTATTAAAAAAATTAAAAACAATTCATGCAATTATAATTATTTACTTGATGAAACCGTCCAGTATTTGTGAATTTGATTCCCGGTGGCGCATAAAATAATCGACAAATGTCTGCTAAAAACAATGATTCGCTATCGATGTCCATTTAATAACAACGGCCCTAGTGTGGTGTGCGTGTCCTTTCCGACCAGTTCCTGGTGGAAAACACGCTCTGGTTCTTTTGGGATTTCCTGTTGTGTTCACGGTGGTCTTATCCAGAAAAACGATGATGTACCTTTATATCCTTTATTTCGGTTCGTAACTTATTAACAAAGATAGTTTTACTTCTAGGTTCGCGTGTGGTACGTCTTGTTGTGGCAACGCGCACTGATGGTGTCAACGTTCCGCGTAATAACGTGTGAGAAAAGGTAGTGAGTGAGAAAATGGGATTAGTCGTATTAAATACCCAGACCCTTTTCTCTTTTCTTGACGTACGCACATTACAAATATATTAAACACGCATAACTTGAAGGACAAAGCTGAATTATGTACAATTAGAAAAGTGAAATTAGAAATCATTAAATACAAGGCTTTAGATGGAATGCAGAACTATTTGTTGATCTTCAAGGTTATGTGTGTTTTCGAATGTACTTGCTAGGGTAATTACATGACGCAAATAGATGCGTAAAACAGGAGAAAGCTTAAGACTAAGGTATACAATATGTAACAATAACGTACAAGGGGTATATTACACTCCTCCCCTTACAGAAAAAAAAAAAAATCGGAATGAAATTTAGGTTTTTTTTTTTTTTTGTAAAGATAATTATCTGAAATCATAAGTGAAAATAATACATATTTAAAAAAAGTGACATACAAGCCGAAACCCATTAATACATAAGGAATTATTTAATTGGTAAAGTGTAATTGCAATAAAACTAACTATAGGTCGTTATCTCTATAGCGAGCTAGTAATCTTTGACTACGACGAGGTAATTCCATTTCGTTGGCATTCACAAGTCTGTTCATTTCCATAGGTGCTACCGGTTCCTGTGGCCTATCAATATGGTGATTACGCCAAATTCTTATAACGTTTAATATTTTTTTGTACAATTTGAATAAAATTACTAAAATGATTATTGCTGATATTGTATAAGCCCCGTAAGAAGGCGGTATCTTACTTAGTAAATTATTTTCTGGGATATTTTTTGATAGTTCCACTATGTCATCTAACTTATGGCTAGCTGCAACTAGATTTGAGGAATCTATGTGCGTTATGGGAATAGGAATAAATTGGCTAATATTAAGTTTACTTATTTTATCGCAGCAAGGTTCGCTTAATAAATTAAATGGGGGTATCACGAAAGACAGCGTGCTCTCGTATGTATTGCTGGAAGCGCTTAAGGTGTTAGTACCTGTGTACACTTTGCAATTAGGAGCAAGTGTGAGGATACCAGTGTTCCTTATTGGAATATCAATTGCTGGGGAATTTTTACAAGTTAGGGTAGCCGTTTGTTCTCTAGAGACTATAAAGATCCAAGAATTTTTCTGCTCGAGTTTGCTCCAATATTGTGTGGGCAATTTAATGATTCTAGTGTCGCACAACTGTGAAACGTTAGAGTATAATAGAATGCCTGATTCGCAATTTGCTTGTAGTAAATTCTGCTTAAGGGGTTGGTTTTGATGGCAAATTTATTTTGCAGGTAGTTTATGGCAATTATCTAAATCATTTAATGTGGTGTATGTTAATTTATTTAATGATATGGTTATATAATTGGAGGTTGGTTGTATAAATATGGAAGTTTTGTTATCATGTGTTGTGGGTAAGGGTGAAATTTTGTAGAGTTTATAGGGAGTTTGAGAAATTAAAGGATTTGAAATGATAAAAATGATTCTATTGTCCTTATAAAAGACTGTTAATGAGGTTATTTGTAATAGATGAACGGCGTTTTCTCTGATTAATGGAAGAGCAAAGGATGTAGAGATTGGCAGGTGCTGCAAGCAAGATGAAAGTTCCATTACGAAACGTTCGGGGCTTATAATAAACGGGTGGAGAATATTAGATTTTGCAAACAGAATAGCGTTTATGAGGGTGGAATACTGTTGGTTGAGTTCGTTGGACATCAACGTTAAAAGTGTGACATGATCCTCAATTTCATATTTCATTTGCAAATGGTGAAGTTTTTCCGTATTAGTAGAGGTAACGTTGTGCAGCAATTCGAAATTTTTATTAATACGTGCTTCGTTGTGGTTAAGATTTGAAATGGTGTCATTAAAGTTAGTTATTGTTGACTTTACATTTTCATCCTTAAATTTTAAGAAATCCTGGAACCTATCTATATTATTTATTCTGCTTAAAGCATCTGCGTTTTTATTAATTTTTCCGGGTTTATACTCAATATAATAGTCGTATTCTTCTAACGTTAACCTCCAACGGAGCAATCTAGAGCTAGGATCTTTTACATTACTTAGATATTTCAATGCAATGTGGTCGGTTATTATTTTAAACTTTCGTCCGAACAAGTATGGCCTGAAAAATTTTACAGCTGACACAATTGCTAGTAATTCTTTTGAAGAGACATCATAATTCTGTTCTGCCTTATTAAGAGTTCTACTGTAATATGCGACAGGAAGATTCCTTTCCTTAGGCCCTTGGGATAACACAGCGCCCACGGCGTAGTTTGAAGCATCAGTAGTTAAGATGAATTCTCTTTCAAATTTAGGAAATTGCAGAAGTGGTTCACTACAGAGGAGCATTTTTAATGATTCGAATGCTTCTTGTTGCAGACTAGTCCAGAGAAATTTACTGTTTTTTTTTAGCAACTTTGTCAAGGGTTGGGAAATTTTACTGAAGTTTGGTACAAACCTCCTGTAGTAACCGGCGAGTCCTAAGAAGGATTTAATCTCTTTTTGATTTCGGGGTGTAGGAAAAGTTTGAACACACTTAGTTTTTTTTGGATCAGGCTGCACACCATTTTCCGTAATTAGGTGGCCTAAATAAACAACCTCGTGTCTCAAAAATGGACACTTTTTTGGTTCAATTCTTAAATTAAATTTATCTAATCTCTCAAAAACCTGTCGAAGATTTTTCATATGGTTACATAAGCTGTCGGAGAATATTACGATATCATCTAAATAAACAAAACATCTATGATTATTTTGTAATCCTGAAAGGGCTATATTCATTAACCTCTGGAAAGTAGCAGGGGCGTTTTTTAAACCAAATGGCATGCGATTGAATTCGAAGTGGCCTCTAGGTACACTAAATGCTGTCTTGGGTGAATCGTTCTGCTGCATTTTAATTTGATGGAACCCCGAAGTGAGGTCAAGAGTTGTAAAGTATTTAGCGCTGCCAAGTTCATCTAAAATTTCTTCAATATTCGGTAGAGGGTACGCGTCCCCAATGGTCACCTCATTTAACTTCCTATAGTCTATCACGAGGCGCCATTTTTTGTTTCCGTCTGAATCACATTTTTTTGGTACTACCCATACTGGTGAATTCCAAGGACTTTGAGATGGTTTGATAATATTTTGTTGAAGCATGGATTCTATTTGTTCATCAACAATTGGTTTTAAAGCATGAGGATATCTATACGATTTTACGTTTATTGGTTTATTTGAGTTAGTACGAATTTCGTGGTAAACAACATCGGCTGTTGATAGGGTGTCGCCTTCTAAGAAAAATAAATGGTTATATTCAAGGCATAATCCTGATAGCATTTCAAACTCTTCAGAATTTAGATGTGTGGTTTGTAGAGCTGTTAGTAAAGTTGATAGCCTGTCTTTATTAGCATTAGGGAATTCCATTTCAGGATTTAGTTTGAAAGTTTGAGCGGAGTCGGCGAAATTTAAAGGATCGAGGGTTGCAATAACGTTATCTAAGACAACATCATTATCTGAAATATTTAGCATAGTAGTAATTGCCTTATTATCATTGTATGTTTTCACCGCGCTTCTACAAAGAAAAACGTGTTTTTGAACTTCAAGGTTGTTTATCATCCCTACTTTAATTTCAGGGTTAGTGATAGTAATTGACACTACAGTTTCAGATCGTGCCTTAAGAATTATTTTATTTGGCTTCTGAGGCTTAGTTTCCATATTTGTACAGCTTCCTAAGGAGGAATTAGTATCTTTGAATGTATTATCATGATTTTTATTAATTGGACAGTTTGAGTTTATTATTTTGTTAACGCCTTTGTTAAAATTTGGAATAAAATTAGGTTTGTTATTATAATTATTTCCCGATTTAGAGTGATTCAATTTTGTATTTGAGTATTTTGTGCTGTTATCGCATTCAAAAGATTTTTTATAATCGTTAGTGTTCATTAAGGGATTTGATAGGTCGATAATAGCATCTTTTTTTTCATCTTTGTATTGATGATTATTTAGAAAATTATTATGACTCGAATGATCCGTGGAATTGGTAAATGAATTTTGAGAGTTTATACCATCGTGAATAAATGTTTTATCGGATTGGCAATGATTATCGTTAAAATTATTCGATGAATTTAAAGATCTCTGTGACACGTAAAGAGGTACGAAATCAGTTCCGATGAAGATTTTATTCTCTGAGTAACAGATTTTGCTTTTTACTTTATGTAAGAAATCGTTACCTAGGATTCCATCTTGATGAATCGGGAATGAATCGGGTACAACATGAAACGTGTGAGAAATTTGTTGATCGTTAATTATAATATCAAATTTGCAGTAACATTTAGTCTTAAATGGGCTATTGCTATTATTTATTCCTTGTAGCGTGATAGGGTTGTTAAGATAACATACAACGTCGGGTTTTAAGTTAGACCTTTTTACTAATGAAATTTCCGAACCTGTGTCTAACAAAAATGAACATTTTTTTATTAACTGGTCTATTTTTAAAATTGTGTAAGTGGAAGCAGCTAATAAATTTAATGTAAGAATTCGGCCAGTATTTTCGAATCCCGGGGTGTGGCCTTCACCTCGGTAGGCATCGAGTTTAAAGAAGCCTGGACGTGTGCGTTTCTTTCGCCTTGTTGGGCAGTAGAGCTTGGGTTAGTCGGAAAACGTTCGCTTTGAAAATGTTGTGAGTTTCTGGGAGGGGGGTTAGGATTTCGAAAGTTGTGGTTATTTTGAAAATGATTTTTATTATGTGCATAGTTTGAACTATTCTGGAATCGCGTTTGACCATTAAAATTGGGTTGTCGAAAGTGTTGGTTTCGTCTTTTTCGGCATTCATTTATCCTGTGACCTACTTTTTTGCAGTAATTACAAATTATTGTTGAATTTACAGATTGGCTGGCCGGAGTTGGGGTTGTGGGAAGGGGTTGTGGATTAAATTGATCCTCGTTTGTTGCAAATGAGATAGCCTCCTCTAGGGATTCTGGTTTCATAGCTCTAACGATATAACACAGGGGATTTTTCAATCCGGACAGAAATACATAGAGTACTTGTGAATTGATTAATTCAATTTGTGCTTCGCGAGCAGTAGCAGATAAATTAGGATCGATCGTTTTTATGAAATTGGAACGGCAAAGTTCAACTCTTGAAACAAAATCATTAATTATTTCGTTTGGTTGTTGTTTACAGTTATTTAGGCTTTGTAATACATTGCCAAAATTTGTTTTATGTGAAAAGTTGTCTTTTTTAGAAATTGTTTTAAGTCACCCCACGTATTAATTACTCTGCAACGGGTGCGACGACCCGTTTCGCCTAACAACTTGCCCCTAACTAGCTCAAGTAACGTAGGTTTTTGTTCCTCGGTGACTATGTTAAACGCACAGTCGCATTTAGTAATGAAATCATCCAAGTTATTATATGTTGATGTTTTTGAAAATTCAAAATATGTGTCAGTCAATGTAGAAAATGCAAGGTGTAGCATAGACATGTCGTCAATTGGCATTTTTTTGTAAGAAAATAATAATAAAAAAAAAATCTAGTGAAAAATATATTCCTTATGTATCAAAAGATTATTCGACTTACATAAATATTTCCATTCTCTGGCGTGGGCGGCTTCCTTGTGTTTTGCTTTCACTTATTATTTCTTCTTCGACGCACTTTGGACTTAGTTCACTTGCTTTTGGCATATGCGATACTTCCTTGGTTGATAATGCACTGCTGGATGTTGGTGGCGTGCCCTTATTTCCTGGCGTGTAGGGGTGCTGTTCTCGATGAATCCCTGGTGATACTCGATGAGGTTTTCCGGGGGCTTTTTTGTGGTTTTCACTTTACTGGATGGTGATTCTTCCGCAAACGATAACTTCAAAGGAAATCCTACCGTCGACTGCGCCAATTTTGTGGTGTGCGTGTCCTTTCCGACCAGTTCCTGGTGGAAAACACGCTCTGGTTCTTTTGGGATTTCCTGTTGTGTTCACGGTGGTCTTATCCAGAAAAACGATGATGTACCTTTATATCCTTTATTTCGGTTCGTAACTTATTAACAAAGATAGTTTTACTTCTAGGTTCGCGTGTGGTACGTCTTGTTGTGGCAACGCGCACTGATGGTGTCAACGTTCCGCGTAATAACGTGTGAGAAAAGGTAGTGAGTGAGAAAATGGGATTAGTCGTATTAAATACCCAGACCCTTTTCTCTTTTCTTGACGTACGCACATTACAAATATATTAAACACGCATAACTTGAAGGACAAAGCTGAATTATGTACAATTAGAAAAGTGAAATTAGAAATCATTAAATACAAGGCTTTAGATGGAATGCAGAACTATTTGTTGATCTTCAAGGTTATGTGTGTTTTCGAATGTACTTGCTAGGGTAATTACATGACGCAAATAGATGCGTAAAACAGGAGAAAGCTTAAGACTAAGGTATACAATATGTAACAATAACGTACAAGGGGTATATTACACTAGGGTATGAGAAGGCATATGGATACCAGGGTAAAAAAAATAGTTTTTTTATTGCTTCATTTGGATGGCGATGGCACCCCAATAGAAATTAGATGGATTTCTGTAAATTATGTTTGTTGGAGACACTAGACGGCGGTATCCTGTTACAATTTATCTACATGCCGTGTCCCTTTCTGTAATTTCTTGTGTTGCTTGAAACGTGGAATGTCAAACGCGTAAAGTGCGGAAAACCATGACGAATTACACAATTACTTCTTGCGTTAGCGTTATAGCAAAACATATACAAAATATATGTCTAACGGGTGGCCCAAATTCGATGTTTTTTTATAGGCTATCTCGGCAACCTCAAGAGTTAGAAAAAATCTAATTCTCACGTCACAGAAAAACAGTTAAATTCAGCAGCGTGCCTATTTTTGATATCGAATTAACCATGGTATACCAATGTAAAGCTGATTTAAAATTCTATGACATAAAAATATACAGGGTCTTTAAAAAAATGCTAGTGTCATAACTCTTACATTAAAAGTCAAAATAAAAATGTAAGCACGCCACTGAATTCTGCGAAAAAAAGACCGCAAAAATAACTATTGGACTGCTTTTTTGAACATCTTACAGTTATTTCAAAATAGCCAAAAATTGAAAATAATTGATATCTCCGAACCTAATCTATTTTTTCTAACTCTTAAAACGAACAAAAATAAAACTTCGAAAATAATGCTAGTGGGTAAAGGAATGATTCTAATTGAATTCTGACACGATATAACGGGCGACCCTGGGATCTCTAAAAGCCCCATAATTTATTAACTTAAATATGTATGTTTTTCTACAGAGTGTCTCAATATAGATAACAGAACAAAGTTATGTACTTTTTTATGGAACACCCCATATTTTATACTTTATTTTTAACCTTCTTTAGAAGCTGATAAAAATAGTATAAGATACTATGGGTCCATTATGGACGGTTGGTTAGTTTTGGGCAATTTTGAGGCAAAAACGTGTACACATTGAAAAAATTGCAAAAGCGTTCCTAGCAAAGATATCGTCATTTTTTATACATTGGAGAATTTTCCACATCTTGAAGAATCTTACACATCGGCTTTGATCCTTTTTTGTCCATACTGCTATACAGGGTATCAATATACGCAAAACAATGGATAACTATTTTTTCTCAAATGGAACACCCTATATATGTTGCCACCAATCCATGACATTTTTGATCAGCTTTCCAACATACACAGTATGTTTAATGAAATAGTAAGGACTCTTGAGATTTATCAATAAAAATGTTTTTCTTTCGAAATTCAAGTCTTAAGTTGGTTTCTGGTAATAATTCTGAGGCATTCGATGTTATTAAAAACAAATTTCTACTGTAAAAATCAATGGAAAACGTCAAGAATTCACAAATATGGTTTATTGCATTGAAGTTGATCTAAATATTCTAATTCTAAGTACAAGAAACCTTCTTCTTACTTGTCCATTGCTTTAACAAAGTTCTAAAGACCTAATTTTATACGAGGGGCGGTAGTAGGACTTTATATTTTGCACCAAAGACCCCTCTTTGGTGCAAAACATAAATGCCAATGGCCTAATTTGTCACTGCGCTTTGACCATTTTTTCAATACGTATGTTTGGATACACTATTTTCTTCTTATTTTTGCATGTAGTGAAACCTTTGATTGCGGTCATACAAAAATAACTCTCACCAAAACATATGGGCAGCAAAAGGCGTTGACTTATGTGTCCCTTGAAGCCAACCAGAGGTGTGGTTGGAATTATTTTTACTTTCTCCGTTACGAAGTACGAGAAAGTATTGTGATCGTGATTTTTTTTTCAAAAATTTGTTTTACGGAAATATCCGTTTTGGGGTCCCTAGATGCCATTTCAACAATTTCTGGAATTTTTTTTTTGTGTCTGTGTGTGTGTGTGTGTGTGTGTGTGTGTGTGTGTCTGTCTGTCTGTGTGTGTGTGTGTGTGTGTGTGTGTGTGTGTGTGTGTGTGTGTGTGTGTGTGTGTGTGTGTGTGTCTGTCTGTGTGCGCTGTATCTCAAAAACTAATAGAGCAATTGATATGAAACTTTCAACATACGTCTTATTTGATAATCTGAAGAACTGAAAAGCTTTTGGTAAAATTTCGTACACCGGAAGTGGGTGTTTACCTTAACTGTTTTTTGTTTTTTGCCAATATTTTCTTAAATATGAAAAATATCACAAAAATATTTAAACAAGCATTGAAGACAACAAAGAAGTGAACATCTTTTGCTTGAAAATATTTTTCATAAAATCATTGCTATTCGAGAAAAAAATTTATTAATTTTTTTTAACTTTTGGTTTATAATTATGAAACGATGATAGTTACAGCAAATTTGTGTGAATAATAATTGTAGAGAATAGCAAAATGAACAACTTCTAAAGAATAAGTTTTTTTCAAAATCTCGTTAGTTTTTGAGTAAACCGAGTTTTTGAATTTGAAGTATATTTTTTCCGTTTCATAATTTTGACGTTTTAAACGTCAGTTTCATCCAAGTTTACGCAACGCTCGATGTACATTTAAAATATGATTTCAATTGAAAATGAACCATGAAAACGTAAATATAAATGATACCATCAAGTCGGAGAAAGTAACATGATGGCCACATCACCATTTTTTCAAATGAGAATAAAAACGGTAACAGTTAAAGGTAAACGCTGTTATCTGATGTTGATCATTTTAAAATGGGACACTCTGTATAGCAGATGTGTTATAATGATGTAAAATAATATCATTTTAGAGTCTCTACTTTTTACTGTTGATGCAAAATAGGTATGTTTCTAAGAATTTAGAATTTTTAAAAGAAATTAAATCACTAAGTTCATGTTGGTACACCCTTTATAAGAAGTCTGTATTATAATATATGGCAACATAATAATATGCATAATAAAAATATAATGAAATAATTCACTAAGAAATATTATCTTCTTAATCGTACCACACAGACTCTAAATATATATTAAAATATGTTATCTGGATCTGGATTATTCCGATGGGAGGGCAGAGGGGACCGCTGCACGTAGGCCTTAATGGGGCGTTTGGAAGCCTTTCTTGCCAGCCTGTCTGCTATCTTGTTCCCTTTACTTTTATCGTGTCCTTTTATCCAGCACACGGTGACCTTGTTGTCGTTTGCAACTTTTTCCAGGACTACTCAGCATTCCAACATTAGTGCTGAGGTGATTTTGCAGTTCTTAATTACCGATATTGCTGCTCTGCAGTCTGTGATGATATGCATAGTTTTATCTTTAATATTTCTATCAGCGATTTCTCTTGCTGCATGTAATATACCCACCTTAGTGGGGGTACTCATTGATACACCAAGTGCAGTACTCTTTTTCAGGGATAGGTTTTTGCAGTATATATGACCCCCGTTTTCGTTAACGATCCATCCGTATATATATGGACGATATCCTGTTGCTGCCTCCGCCTGAGTCTACGTACTTCAGGTTTACTTGGAGCTTTTTGTTAAATATGTATTTTCGAGGAATTGTGTCTACCGACATTTCAATCTTTGGGTTCCATTTCATGGAAACTTCCTCTATTGTTTACGAGCCACATATTTGCTGCTCGTAGTCTAATGGCCGCTGCTGCTCTCTCTTTCATATGTCTCGTGACGCTCAAAAGGGCATTCCTTTCAACGTGGTCTAGGAGCTTGACAGCAGTTTTTAGGGTGGTTCTGGGCTACCATATTATCGATGCATATGCCAGCATATGTTAATTGCAATGTACAGAAAATCTTTTAGTAATATGCTCTGGTTAATACAACCACCCCTTTCAAGTAAACTTACCAATGTGTTACTCGCCGATATCAATACACTTCTAGAACAGTAAAGTAACAGACACGTATTTTTTGTATCGGAAATGGTGCAATTATAACTACGTAATGTTGATGCAATCTCTTCGAAGCCGTGAGATACAAAAAATGTTTCGGATAAAAGTTCAATGGCAATTAACACTCTTCAAAATAGTATAATTAAATTTTGAAAAACTAAGATGTTTTGCAAAATACACCTACCATGATCAATGAATTTAGCAAAATAAAAAAAAATAGTTAGAGGTAAATTTAAAGAAAGTTTCAGCCAACTAGTGCCGCAGATGTGGCAGCAAGGGACACATGGAGAAGGGGTGTCAGGAGGCACCAAGATGTGCCATTTCGTAGGGAGAAAGGGATGTCAAGCGCTCATAACGGTGACGCAAGACGCTGCTGGTGGCATGACGCTCCAAAGGGCTAAATACCGGCGGCAAAAGGAAAAGGGGGAGATATATAAAGACGAAATGGTTGTAACGATGGGATTTTGGAATGTGGCTGGGTTAAAATCGAAATACAAGGAAGGCCGGTGGCGGAAGGAGTTTGAGAAGTGTGTTGCTGGAAAGCACATAGTGGGGTTAGTGGAGACATGGATAGGAATGAAGGAGTGGGAGGAAATAGAAGGATGGCTGCCGGGGGTGTTCGAGTGGACTATGAAAGAAGCAATAACGGGGGCATTGAAGGACGAAGGGCGGGATAGTAGTGGGCAGGTGGAAGGATATGGATGGGGGCAGAGGGGAGGTCATGGAGTCCGGAGAAGGATTGGTATGGAGGAAATATCAGAAAGGAAAGCAGGGGGTTCATTTGGGAGTGGTGTACGTAAATAAAAATTGGAACGAAATAAGGAACGAGATAGAAGATAGAACGAGAGGAGGAGAAAGGTGGGTGGTGGGAGAAAACTTTAATGCTAGAATGGGAGAATTGGGGGAAGGGATTAACGATGAGGGATCGGTGATAGAAAGAAGGTCCAGGGACAAGTGTGTAAACGGGGAGGGCAAGAGAATGAAGGAGTAGGTGATGGAGGAGGGGTGAGAAATAGTAAACGGATGCACGGAACGGGATTGAGAAGGGAAGAAAACGTACATCGGGCCTAGGTGATCGTTAGTGATTGACTATGTGGCGATAAAGGGGATGACAAGAGGGGAAATAAGAAGTATGGAGGTCGGGGAAGTGATGGGCTCCGATCATCTCCCTCTAAAAGTAGAGGTATGAATGGAGAAGGGGAAATAGACGGAGGGGAAGCAGGAAATTGGGAAACTAAAGTGTGGGGCGAAGGCAATAGAAGAAATAAGAAAGATGCTGAGGAGGATCCAGTGGAAAGACGTCAAATCAATGGAGGAGGTAATAGTGGGTTGCGGAAGAAAAGCAAAGGGAGGGAAAGGAGGAGGGAGTATGTGGTTTGATGAAGAATGTAGACAGGCAAAAAGTGAAGTGAGGAGGACAGTGAGAGAATGTATAAGACATGGAGGGGAGGAGAGAAAGGTAGCGACAGCAAAAAAGAAATATGATGGTATGTGCGAGAGGAAGAAGATGCAGGCGGTGGAAAGAGCAAATGAGGAGCTGAAGAAATGCATGAACGAGGCAGACATGTGGAAGGTACTGAGGAGAGGTGAAAGGAGCAGGCGGATAAGTGTATCGCTGAAGGAATGGACAAGGAAGTGCAGAGAAACTAGCGGATGCCCGGAGGAAGTGGGACAAGGAAGGCGAAGAGATATGGCGGAAGAGTTAACGGAGGAGGTGGTGGAAAGAGCGTTTGGGGAAGTAAAAGGAGGAAAGGCAGCAGGAATGGATGGGTTGAAGGCAGAGATGTGGAAGGAGATAGGAGAAGGCGGAAAGAAGAGGTTCAGGGAGATATTAAACCAAATGTGGAGGGGAGGAAAGGGCATACCGGCGGCATGGAGAGTGGATATGATGTGCCCGGTATACAAAGGAGGGGACGAGAAGGATGTGGGGAACTATAGAGGAATCACGGTGATGTGCACCGGGTACAAGATAGCCACGATGATTGTGAAGAATCGTTGGAGGAAGTGGTGGAGGAAAAGGAGTTAATATCGGAGACGCAGGGGAGATTAAGGAGGGGTGTGGGACAAGGGAGCAGATTGTTACCCTGGCAAGAATGGTTGAGATGGTGACGGAAGAGAACGGAAGCATGTATACGGTGTTTCTGGATTTAAAAGGCTTAAGACTCAGTACCGAGGGAGAGGTTGTTAAAATATGTGAGGAGAAAAGGAGTGAGTGAGAGTATGCTAGAGTGGATAAGAGAAGTGTATAATGAAACTTGAGTGGTGACAAAAGTGGGCGTGGATGCGTCAGAGAGGTTCAGGACCTGGGTGGGATTGAGGCAGGGATGCCCGCTAAGTCCTGTATTATTAAATATATATCTAAGTGAACTTGAGGAGGTGATGAGGAAAGGGCAGGCGGAGGGGTATTGATTTGGAAGAATAAGGTATGGATGCTGGCGTATGCGGATGATATGGTGGCAAGAGATTGGAAAGGGATGAAAGACATGTTGAGGTGATCGGAGAGGTATATGGATAAGAGGGGACTGTGCATGAATGTGGGGAAAATGAAATATGAGATTCATTAATAAGGGAAGAGACGGAACTGTGAAAGAGTTAGAGTGGAAGGGAGAGGTGATTGAGAGGGTAAACATATTTAGGTATTTGGGATTTATGTTTAAAGGGACAGGGAGATATGAAGAGCATTTAAGATGGGCGTAGAGAAAGGCCAGAGAAGTTTGGGGTATCGCGTGTGAAAAATGGGGAGAATGGAT
This sequence comes from Ocypus olens, assembly GCA_910593695.2. NCBI lineage: Eukaryota > Metazoa > Arthropoda > Insecta > Coleoptera > Staphylinidae > Ocypus > Ocypus olens. Next base: position 30,615,490 of record OU343047.1, read on the forward strand.
GGGGAACAATTTCAGAGTGGCATGTAAAGTGTGGGATACGTGTGTGAAGTCGATTTGAATGTATGGAGTGGAAGAATGGGAGGCGAAGGGGTATAAGTGAGTGGAGAGGGCGCATGTTGGGAGTGGAAAGGTCAACGCCCGGTTACATACTGCTTCAGGAGACAAACAGAGGAAATTTAGGATGTGAGGCAATGGAGAGAATGGCCAGGTATGAGATGAGGTTATGGGAGATAGGAGAAGAGAGATTGGTGAAGGCGGTATGGTAGACGTGTGTGAGTGTAGAGGAGGGAAAATGGAGGAAAGAACGAAGGAAAATGTATGAGAGAGTAGGACTGTCGGAAGTGAAAGTGAGGGAAAGGTTGTAGAGAGGGGTGAATGTGGCAACGTGGGTGAGAGAAAGGGAGAAAGAAGTGGAAGTGCAGGAGAGACAGGGATGTATTGAGAGAAGCGAATAGAATGACATGCATGGGAGTTGGCAGGTGCATGGAAGGAGGCCGAAGTACTTGGACGAAGACGGATGGAGAAGAGAAGAAAAGGTCCCTGGCTAGGGTCAGATGTAGGTCAGGAGAGAGAGGGAGGAAGAAATAGATAGGTGAAGAGTATATGTGATGTGTAATGTGTGAAGGGGGGAGTGATACATGAAGGCATCTGGCGGAGGAATATGAGGGAGTGAATGAGGAATGGATGGGAGGAAAAAGGAATAAGAAGGTAGCGGAATGGATGAGAGAGGATGGGGCCGGTGTAAGGACGCTGCAGAAATTGGGGATGCGGAATGGATGAGAGAGGATGGGGCCGGTGTAAGGACGCTGCAGAAATTGGGGATGGAAAAGGAGTGCAGGAGAGCTATCATATGAAGTAGAAATTATGTAACTATTTGTATGCCAACAAATCTGTTTTTTTTTTGTTCTTATTACATTAATGTAAAAATTATATATGAAAATTACGAGTTATCGTTTTTTGCAGTACGTTTGAAGAAAAATTAATATGTTTTACTTGGAGGCGAAGTGACTTTTCATGACATGCGCGCCATGAGAAGTCTCACTTCTCCTTCGCGTGAAATAATATACCATTGTATGTGAATTAATTACCAATAGATACATGAGTAAAATCATTTTACATTATTGTAGATTAATTTTGACTTGTCTTTCATATACGTTATCATATTATTTGTATCTATTTCGTATTCTACGGCGGTAAAACTTTCCAAATGATATTTTAATACGCCTAGAGGAACTTGTTCTTTTTTTCTAACAGCTTCCCAGAAAATCTTGGGGCTGTAAATGAGCAAGGTGAGCGCTTCTACTAGGGCCTGATGATCATGGAAGAGCTCTATCAAGAGCGGTGGAACAGGAATATGATGGCGGACTACTGCTGGAGTACGAGATTACCCTGAGCAATGGCGCAAGAGGTACAAGCGTATATTTTTAGCGGAATAAAACATAGCTGGACTGTGAGTTATTAACCTTCATTCTTTGCTCATAATGTGATTTTATTTCAATGTATGTAATATCAGCACACTCAAATTAGGTTATAACAAGTGCTTTTATCAATGCTACAAAAAAATGTGTTGCCCAGTGTTTATTAATAACTTTTTGAAACAATAACTACATTTAGGTAATTGTAAATAAGTTTTTCAAAGAAACACACGTGCAAAGATTGATAGATCTTTTTGTAATGTACACAAACAAATACACTATTACACGCATACACACACATGCATATGACAGTAGTGTTACTTTTAAAATCCATAATAATTGATTTAATTAATAAATAGGAATATTTTTACCTCTTTAGTGTTCTTGTCACATTTTTCCAGCCATTGATCATACAAATTTCTAGTTTTGCTGCGCTGAAAAGTTGTAAAATTTTAATTAATTTTAACAACTTGTACAGCAAATTAGTGAAATCGTATAAACAAATTTGCTCCACTTCGATTACATTACGACACATCAGAAAATTTTACATGCTAAATGAATTGAGGCGGTTGTTCGTTATTAACTGAAAATGCATGTAATATTACATCCCGATATGGATCTGTATCTATATGTATACAATATTACAGGGGCACGCCAGTAGTATTCAACGCCCCTAAACAGTTGGGGCCTCTATGCCCACTATCAGCTATCACAATCAGCCACTCCAAAATAAAAATATTATTAAAATTTTAAAACAATTTAGCTCGCTTCAATACAATTGACTTAATCAACAACTTCTTTTTCAAATAATTAGACTAAATCCCTAATTTACTATCCTGGCGCCTGTGTACGCCGCACACTCGTACACTATCTTGGCGCGCCCCTGCATTTTGATTTCATATACTCACCTCATATTGTGTTAAATCTACATAATACGTAATGCCCAATACTTGCCATATTGAAGATAACAACAAGAGACACTCAAGAACAGTATTCAAAACGTTTCCATCTGCATAAAAACTGCCAGCAAGAAAAAATGCATTGCATAACAAATAAACATACGAACACACAAATTGTATTAATATCTTAAATTGTGCCACCTTGGTAAAATCCTGAAAAATCTTCACCAAAATCAGATACAAACCATCTCCAATTACACCATCCTTAAGTCCTCCTAACATTTTGAAACGTTCACGTACCTCCCTTAAGATACAAAAATCAAGACAGTCTTCATTTGTAAGTAAAGTACGATATGTAATTTTGATTAAGTACTTGAGTATATCTTCTATATTTGATTCAATATACAAATATATAAGTAACAGATGTATCGTAATTTGAAGAGAATGTGCTAATATTAGGTATGTCAAGAGAGATTTTCTCACGCAGGAATAGTCAATTGGAATTTTATTTAATTTTTCAAATTCCATATCGAATTTTTTAAATGCTTTGAATATACAAGCTAATGCGTTATTGCTCCAATGTGCGTAGATGTAAATAAAGATAATGTAAATGTTTGCCGATAAATCTTGAAAAATAAAGAATAGTTCATCAATGTAGGAGTCATCTGTTGATAATTTTAAATTAATATTTATAATTTGTTCTATAGTCCAGAAGAATAAAATAATCATTATTATTATGTTTAGAATAATGTAAACGTTTCTGTTGGAATATGGTCTGATGTTTAGTCCTGTGATAAAGAAAACTCTCTGTAGTGGAAGTAATGCCTGGCTGAAAGTTTTCACCGCCATTTTATCTTATTATTCGAAGAAACATTGTATTGTTTTCTTATATAATATGTAATGATATTTGTCTGATGTTTATGGTTTACTACCTGATAATCAATTGACATTTTTTTATTAAGCTAATGCACCTATGTTTTCCTATTAAATATAAATTCTGTAATCATCGTATGGTGGTATTGATTAATTTAATATTTAAACATTAATTACGGCGCTACAGACGAGCTGGCGGTAAAAGCTAAATAGTCCCACGATGTTATTTATTAGAAAATATGTCGTCAACCTAGTTCCTACCACCCACTAGTAGGGGCGGTAGGGTTTTTATCAGAATGAAAATTTCCGAAAGAAATCGTTTATTTCTTACGATACGAGTGCATTTATTAGCCCAAAAATTATTAGGAGCGAAAAAATGAAAACCGGTGGGGGGTTAAAAATTTTACTTTTAGGAAATGCCCAAAATCGTATTTGGGTCAATCCATCTGAAATCACCCAAAAGAATAAAATTTGTTGCTCAACATTTTTGATTTTCCTATTTTTTTTACCAGTTACTGCCCAATACTAGGTGAGTTCAAAACTACAGTAAGAACATTTTTAAGGCTCATATTTTTTTTGCGGACGATTTAAGTTTGCTTCGTAACTATTTTTCGGCCAAGAACAAGTTCTCTGTTAATTTTATAGGTATCAAGATAAAATAAAAACCAAAATTATGCTCCATTGTTTGTACCTAACCTAAGTAGTGAGGAAAATGAAGAAAAAACACAACAATACATTGAAAATAAATTAGAACGGGAGTTTTAGTGCTGCAAAATTATTAAAAAGAAGGAAAACTCAGCTGTAAACAATTTTTTTAATAGATTTATTATAGGACTAGAAGTTTCACGCTTGGGAACTTTGTTCTTCTTTTATATTGGCTGTGTATAAATTGGGCAGATAATCTACAAGTGGCGATGTTCTTCCTAATATTCTGAATAGAAAATTTCAATGAAAAAATGTTTTGGCAACATAGCATTCACGAGCTGTCCTGTTTATCAATAATCTCATGGTTCATAGTAGATGGAGCGGGGTTTATTTACAGATTCAAGGTAAAACAGATTATGAGTAAATAGTAAAATCCATTGTAATTGAACAAAACAAAAAGAAAATAACACAGAAACACTAATACAAACTGATGATTATGAGAAAAGCAGAATTGGCAGAAACTAGGAACTAGCAAGTTTGAATGAATTATTTGTGTCACATGTGACATAAGCGGGTGTCACGTTGCCCAACGTATTTTTTACAAAAATAAGCTAATCAAATCAAATCAAAACTTAATTTATTCTCAATAAATAAGTATATACAAGAATGCAATACATATAAATGAAAATGTGTCAAAGAAAACAATTTGGATAATTGAAAATGAATACATAGAATTCAAAATAGCTTAAAAAGTAGAACAACTAAAACACAGCATAAAAAGTGACAACTGAAAATGAGATTTTTAAGGAATTTGAAGCAATTTAAGGGGAATTACTTTCCCTATATGTCGTTTAAAGAATATAACTCTTTCTCACAAAGATACGCCAGAAGGTAAGTTCTTTACGTTCGTAACAGACTTAATGTTGCACGGTAGACGATTATAATGTTTCATGGCAGCATATGACGGTTCCTTTTCATACATCGATAAACGGTGAATCGGCAGTGCGAAGTTATTGTAATGTCGTGTTTGATGATTATGTTGGTGAGTAGTATTAATATTTATTTCAGCTCTCAAGTTGTATGTCAAAAGTTCGTATATGTACATCCCGTAAAAAGTTAATATTTTATTTGAGTTAAAATATCCCCTGCAAGACTCCCTGAATTTTAATCCTAACATTATCCTGATAGCTCTCTTTTGTGTTGTGAACAAACGGTGAGCTTGATAGCTACAACCGTAGTATGTTATACCAAAGCGTAGTCGCGAGCAGAAGTATGAATTATAGACAAGTTTAAGTATATCCAAGGATGCTCCAACAGATTTTAGAATTCAATTCACTTTCCAACTTTGCAATTTGTTTAGTTCTACTAAGAGTATCATCTAATAATATTCCTAGAAACCTCACAATTTCTTTTGTATAGAACTCTTGGTATAAAAGAATTATTGGTTGTGTATACCTTATTCTTGAACGGTTTGTCTTAAAGAACACGATTTCAGTTTTGTCCGTATTTAATATTAATTTTCTTTTTCTTTTTGAATCAAGCGGTACACTCCAAGAGTAGTTGATTACACTCATTTACTGCATCAGAAATATTTTTGAAGAAAACCAATAAATTAGTATCATCTGCATAAATCTCAATGTGACCTCCCATCGACTGCACAACCTGTGCTAAGTCATTGATAAAAATTATAAAAAGCAGTGGGCTAAGGATACTACCTTGCTGTATTCCCTTTGAGATGCTTAAACTACTTGAAATTTTATTATTTATTTTTACCATTTGCTTTTTATTACTTAAATAGCAGTACTCCAAGAGGTACTTCATTTGATTCTAATGATTCAACAGTGTTTTTAAGGTAATTATGTAGTGCAGTAATTACTGATTTATTTTTTTCTAAAACCATGCTGAGAGGTGGTCAAATTAATATGTTTATTCAGAAATTCTGCAAGTCTTGTATTTATGATAATTTCTAAAATTTTGGCAAATGTTGGTATAACACTTATAGGTCTATAATTATTTAGAATATTTGGGTCCCCCTTTTTAAAGATTGGAGTTACAAGTTACATTTTTTCAGTACTTCGGGAAATATTCCCGTTTCTAAACAGAGATTTATTAAATACGTAAGTGGTTCTAAAATATCATTTATTGCATATTTTAATACTTTTGCAGGTATATCATCGTATTCTGCAGAATTGTTATTTTTTAATGAAAGTATTGTATTAAAAACCTCAATATTAGTATCTGGTTTTATAAATAGTGAATGATTATTCAATTTGATGCTATCGCTGTATTCAGCAGCAATTTGTTAATATCTCTTGCGCGGTGTTGATGAAGTGCTTATTAAAGTTATCTGCTGGGATGTATGAATCTGGTTCGTTTGTTACTTGTAAGGTGTTTTGTGATTTGCCTGTAATTTCCTTGATAATTTTCCAGGATGTTTTTTTAGTAATATTATCTGAGTCTAAGAATCTATTTGTAATACTATTTTGTTTTTCTTTTTTTAATAAATTATCATAATTTTTTTTTATAGTTATAAGCTTGTATAAAATATGGTACATGTCGTGATATTATATAGAGAGCATCTAATTTTTGTTTACAAGTTTTAATTTCGACTGATGTATAATTTTGTTTGTTTGGACGGCAATTTGTATATCCGCGGATTTTGGGGAAAGAGGAGTCAATCATTTTTGAAAATAATTTTACAAACAGGTTCCATTTTTCGTTTGTTGAGCAGTCATTCTCATAAATATGATTCCATAGTAATGGGTCACTAAGTTGATCTTTAAAGTTAGTAATATTTCTTTGATTATATTTACGGTAGTATCCAATTTCCTTATTTTTTGCATGATTATCACATAAGAGCGAGAGTTTTAATACTAGATGATCGGAAATATTATAGTTGATCACATTTGAGGTGTATCCTAAATCTATATTTGTGATAATATTGTCAATTGTGCTAGCCGATTTACCCTATTCCCTAGGATGTTCATCGATGCATAGTTTCAAATTATAAGATTCCAAAATATTAATTAAATCTTTGGCCCTATTAGAATCGCCTGCCGTATCAACATTTAAATCGCCAGCAATAAAAAAACGCATTATCAGTTGTACATAATGTTTCACATAACTAATTGTTGATAAAATATGTTAATATTTGAAAGTGGCGCACGATATAATACTACAAATGTTATTTTACAGTTACAATAGAAACAATCCACTGCCGCACATTCAAAATCGCTTCGTATTGCTAATTTATTTATGTCTGTACGAATATTAAATTTTATACCTTTGCGAACATATATAGCAGAACCCCCATAGGCAACTTCTTTTACAAGATGTTAATTTCTACAAAATTGTGTTGCTGTGTCGAATTTATTTAATTTTGTTAGTTTTAGATTAAGATGTGTTAAAAATACAGGTTTGAAATAGAAAGACAGTACACACTGACAAATAATTTTCAAACTAGTCATAGTACCGAAATTGCAGGGTTTTCTGTAAATTAATATCGAATAATAACGCATATTTAACGACTGGATGTTGAAACTTTGAGGGCCTCGTGAAGACCCAGGAAGCATGGTACATTTTAGAATTAAGATAAGCTGCTTAGAATTTTTTAAAGAATATCGTCACGTGTAGATCATCCGCCAATTTATACACACCCGATATATTTTTTCAAAAATCGTATTTTGGTAATATTTAAAGTAGATATCTCAAAAGGGACTGAGTGAAAAATTATAAAATTAATACAGATAACACCTGTTTATGACATAAACAAATGATTCAAATTACTATTTTAAAATTATTTACTTGAAAATTAATATTGGATAATTTAAAATATTGTCGTAATAAAGAAACGTAAAATGTTATAAATGCTTAGTTTGTTTTAAATATTTGTAAATCCCCCCTGCCCCCTGCTTCCCAGATTAGTTGGAGAAACTCTCGCTGGAGGCGACGAACGTAGTCTCGATCAGTATATGGGAGTGGACCATCTACAAATATATCTTTTCTATGTAGAATACTCCCTGGAATCAGGAGCTAAAAGCGGAAATAAGCATGTCAAACGCAGACACCATGCGAGTTCTCCAGACCGACACCCTAACACCAACAGGGCATCCAACTTGGATATCTAAAATGACATGGTATTGTGGCGATAAATACGCAACCACTGGATGAAGTTGAACTACTGCATTACATTTCTATGGGTGAATTGTAGAGTGGAAATATGAGTGGAAATTACTAACAAACAGCCCCACAAAAAAGTGCCATGATCTGGGTATGTGACACATGTGGCCATATGTATTTTGACCCGCTGATTCCAGATCCGCCCTCAGAATTAGCCCTGAGGGCTTACGTTGGGCCCTAAACCTAAAAATCCTAAAAATCGCTAAATTGCCTGATAGGCAAATTTTAATGGTGAATTCAGATTCAGCGGGTAAAAATACATTTAAAATTTTTTATTTTATTTTTAGATCAGGTTTTTTTCCTTTCCACGCATAGGCATAAAAATATTCAAACATGATGACTCGCATCTTGGATACAAACATTTGTGGAGGCCGCAAGATAACCTTGGACTTGGCCTTGAATCCCATTTCATGACCTTGTTGAAGGTAAAATTTGTTTGAAGATCAAATTGTTATTCTCTAATATACATTCCCAGTTCCAGCCTTCCAAATTTTTTTCTCTTGTTCAGGTTTCTCTCTTCAGCATCCAGCCAAAGTCAGCCATCATAACTTCATCCCATCTACCCTGATATCTCTCTTCCATCACTCTGATGGTATGTTTTTTCTTTTTTTTCAATAACGTCTGTGCCTGTAACCAGGGCACCTCCACGTGGTGACGGTGGGCAACAGATCCACACTGGCAGAGTCCCTGGGTAAACGGCGTTCATGCCGTCATGGCAGGCACAGATGAGAAGTGTCTTACGATGCAGGGATCCCAGTATCGGCGCCTGGACAGAGTGGGAAAGCGGGCTCGCCGACGTCGTCATCAAACGACCCTAGCTCTCCATTGATTGGCTTCTTGGTTGATGGAGAGTATGATGCTACAAGGAGCGATGCTTCTGGTATTTCACGCTTCCACGAATGCCAGAAGTGTCCAGATGTATTTTGCTATATCTGCAGCAAATATGAAGTGAACTCTTTGAGAAAAAAAAAAATAGATGAGGAGGTGAAATAACTTTATCAGGATTGTTTCGGTCGCAGATTACTCCACCAGGAAACAACATGGATTCCTCATATAATTTGTAACTCCTGTAGACTAATGTTGTATCGTTCAAAGAATCCTAAATATCTGAAATATCTCAAATTTTCTACACCAACCATATGGAATCACCGCAAAACATAAGAAATCTATCTCCTACATCAATATGTCTTCAGTTATAAGACCAATTGTAATAGATGCAAAATTACGTGTAAATGATACAATCGTAAGAAAAGATGATTTCTTGATGGAAATTGACAACCAATCTGAAAAGTTAGCAGTGGCAGCGATGATCCCCATGAAGATGACAAAAAAAGGTGTTCATCTTTCATATAATACCGCATCAAAAATTCCATTGTTACTTTCAAAACCAGTTCTAAATGATTTTGTTAGGGATATAGCATTGCCAAAAGATAGTGCAGAATTCGTTGCTTCATTTCTAAAGAGAAGGAACTTCCTGGAGCCGAAGAGAAAAGTCTCGTTTCACCGTAATAGAGATCAAGAATTCCGGAAGTATTTCACAAAAGATGAAGAAACATTTCTAGTTTACTGCACTGGCATTAAAGACTTGATGAATAACTTGAAAAAATATGTGTATAGAGATGAAGACTGGAGACTTTTCATTGATTCATCGAAACGCAGTTTGAGAGCTGTATTACTATATAATACAAATATGTATGCTCCTATCCCAACAGCTCATTCCACAACGCTCAAAGAGCAGTATAACAACGTAAAAATGCTTTTGGATAAAATTAAGTATGCCAGTCACAAGTGGCAAGTTTGTGGTGATCTGAAAATCACAACTATGATACTTGGACAACAATAAGGTTTTACTAGAGAGCCATGCTTATGTTTATGGAATAGCAGAGATCGAGCTAACCATTTCAGCAGGAAGCAATGCCAGAAAGACCATTGATTCAACCTGGTTCTCACAACATCATTAAAGAATGTCTAATTGATCCTACAGAAATTCTCATCGCACCTCTTCACATCAAACTTGGTCTGATGAAACAATTCATCAAACCATTGGACAAGGACGGCCAATGCTTTGTATATTTAGGGCAGACATTTCCAGCTATTTCTGATGCTAAGTTGAAAGAAGGTATATTTGATGGACCACAAATTATAAAGTTATTCAGGGACATAAATTTCGCCACTCAAATGACTGACATTGAGAAAAATGCTTGGGAGAGTTTCAGGGCAGTGGCAATAAACTTCCTAGGTAACCATAGGAGTCCCGACTACAAGAATATTGTGAAAAATATGGTGGAAAACTTTCGAAAGTTGGGATGTTTAATGAATTTTATGTTATACTTTCTTGACTCGCATCTGGATAGATTTCCTGAAAATTGTGGAGATTACAGTGAAGAGCAAGGCGAACGATTCCACCAAGATATCAGAGTGATGGAAGAGAGATATCAGGGTAGATAGGATGAAGTTATGATGGCTGACTTTTTCTGGATGCTAAAGAGAGAAACCAGAACAAGAGGAAAAAGACGTAAGCGGAAACCTTTGCATAGATCTTTTGATGAAAAAAGAACAAGATATAGTTATAAAAAAATTAATGTATGATATAACCAAGTAAAATATTTTTTTCAGGTGTTATGAAAACATTCAGTTCCTGTGCACTTCGGACATTGTTTTTCAACAAGCACCTACCCGATCATCACAAATATGAGGCTGGAACTGGAAATGTATATTAGAAAATAACAATTTGATCTTCAAACCAATTTGACCTTCAACAAGGTCATGAAATGGGATTCAAGGTCAAGTCCAAGGTCATCTTGCGGACTCCGCAAAGTTTGTATCCAAGATGCGAGTCACAACCAACATGTCACCTCTTCATGTTTGGATATTTCTATCCCTATGCGTAGTTTCACTAAACAAGGAAAAAAAACCTGATCTAAAAATAAAAAATATTTTTTAAATATATTTTCACCCGCTGAATCTGAATTCACCATTAAAATTTGCCTATCAGGCCTCTGTTTCACATTTATTAAAAATAGGCAAATTTAGCAATTTTTAGATATTTTAGGTTTAGGGCCCAACCTAAGCCCTCAGGGCCAATTCTGAGGGCGGATCTGGAATCAGCGGGTCAAAATACATATGACCACATATGTCGCATACCCAGATCATGACACTTTTTTTTTGTGGGGCTGTGTAATTAATTGAACGTGATTTAAAAAGAATGTAGAAAAGGCTAGGCCAAAAATAAATTTAGGAAAAAAAATATAGCGAGGGATTGTTGCTGTCCTGTAATCTTTTATGACTTTATTTGCAAAACAAATAGCACGAAATAAAAACGAGGGTACAATCCACGTTTTATTGCGGCCGATCGATATGCCTTTTACATGAAATAAGTGTAAACATAAACTCTAAATTTTTATAAAAAAATTAAGGAAGCACGTAGTGTACTATAAGCATAAATTGGTTTCAACTTACTTGGAAGTAGTTTGTTTATCGCATCCTTAGCAACGTTCGTTATTTTTAGAGGTGTGTAAGTAATATTGAATATTGATAACTATTGAAATCACCGTAGAAATACGTATGTCAAATATTAAATTCACACTACGTTTAAGTATATATTTTATTTTATAAATAAATCCTTAACGAAGGCAAAAGTAGAAAAAAGCAGTTTAATAAGAGACATTATGGGGCATTTGGCAAATACACAGAAATTTAATTAAGCATAATTAAGTTTTATGGGTTAGATTAAAGTAATTTGACCGGTGGTAGATGGGCCCTATCCTACAATCCAAATAGCATTTACCCAAAGTTCTTTCCTAATTTACAAAAGGAAATTACAAAACAATATTTCTGTTGCTTTTTAATTGCTTCTTATCGTTGATCAACAGACTGGATTGTGGAATAGGGCCCACCACCTTCGATTAAACTCTTGCTACAGTTACAAACTCCATGCCTTTGTTTTAATTACATTTCCAAGATCTGCTAATAATACAGAGTTGTGCGGGTTAATCTAACCGACACATTACACATGTAATTCGGAGCGTGGCGGGTGGGAACTGTCCCATAATTAATTAATCTAGCGTTACTACAAATGATTAAATTTATTTTTTTTTCATTTAATACTGAACATATTTTTATTCTTGTACTTTTTCCTAAAATAATCAGGGAAGCAGTAAAATGCATAAGTGTGGTTTTACATGTTACATTCATATGTTCTCCCTCAAACACACGATAGAAAATTTTATTGGCAACCTAACATACTATGATACGTTAATGTATGATATTTGGAAAAAACTCATAATTGTAAGCAGAAACTTATCATTTCAAATCTTAACACAAACTGGTATCTATTATTTGCATTCAAGTGGCTACAGATTAATTTTACAGTATAATCTGTTTAATAATAACGGTTACCATCACTTTGTCTTAATAAAGGTCGACCTTCAGATGTCACCACATTTTATTAAATCTTATCTTACTATTCTAATTAGTATTTCAATGTGTAAAATACAATTACACGAGCAATATGTATTATTAAAATAAAACTGCTTTATAGCAAAACGTAATGTATCCGCAGGCAAATACGCGGCTTATTAAGTACAGTAAATTAATAATTATATCACCTCGATATTTTTTGTAACGCCTACACCTTTAACAGAAATTTAACAATTAATCGTAAAAATAAGTGTAATGTCACATTTGCTTATTAATATGTAAAAATAAACGAATGAGCATTCACCTGCTGTACTTCCTAACCGTCCAAATTCCTTAATAGTAAAGGCCATGAATAAAGAGCAAATTGATTTTCTGACCGTATTTTGTACACTTGAAATATATAGTCAGTATTGTGATGAATACTTTTACATTTTAGGCAATTGGTGGAGTAGGGTTCATAAAATTGATATAAATACCTAAGATTCAAACTCTAAATCATTGTACCATCGTGCAGTAAATAGAATAGCATGTTTGTAAAACTGGTGCGTTTTGGATTGATTTTTTATGATTTATAATTAATTTAATTTGTTTAAATTGTAGGCGGTATTAGCTTGCTCTGTAGTCGTTGCATTGGCTGCTTGGCATGGACCACTGGCTGGTGGAAAACCAGCGGACCTTTATCCCGCTGGAGTAAGCCCACAAGCTTGCCCCAATTTCCCCCATTGTGACAATCCAGCTGTAGCTGCTAACCCATCTGCGCCAGCCCACGGTGCTTACCACGGTGCCGGAGCCTGGAATGGTGCTCATGCCGGAGCTTGGAATGGAGCTCAGGCTGGTGCTTGGAACGGAGGTCATGCCGGTTCCTGGAACGGAGCTCACCACGGCGCCCATAACAACGGACAATGGAATGGTAATAACGGTGCTTGGAATGGACACCAAAATACCTTAGATAGTGGTGCTTACACTGGAGATGGTGATTATCGCGGCGAAGGGCTTGCCGAATCTGGAGCCTTCGGAGCAGGTTAGTTACAGCCACGTTTTATTGTTTGTTTGTATTCATTTCTGTATTTTCAGCACATCACGATAACTCTGGTTATGCCGATGCCCATGCTTACGCTGGTGTTCACGGTCATCATGGACATGCTGCTCAAGTTCCAGCTGGAGTAGATGCTCATTCTTGTCCAAACTATCCGTTCTGTCACTAGTCAAGCCAGACTCTCAGCTGACAAATATGTTGTCACCTAATTTGCATATTTTCTTGTCAATATATTTATAATTATATAAGATTTAAAAATAATACACATATTTTCATAGTATTCTTATGTTTGATCAATTATTTGATACCTTACGCCTATATTATATTGTGATTTGATTTCATATTTGATTTATATGTTCCCATAAATTAGGATAAAATAATAATTTTTTCCTACGACCGCTCCTGAAAACAAACATATCGTCGCAATATCTTTGCATTGGAAGTTGTCAATTGTACGAGGGTTGTCCTTAAAAAAAGGTTCCCAAGAAGCTGCAAGTTAGGCGGGATTTGACAACACTGGCGTGTAGCTTGACTTGACCCGGCGAGCTGCCTGCGATGCTCGGTTTTGCCTTGGCAGCTGTTAGAGATGGAGCTCGCACTCGCTTCTCCCGCCAAGTGCGAATTACGCTCTGTGATTCGTTTTTTGTGCACAAAAAACTCTTCGCTGGTGGACATTCATTCCCAACTGTGCGAAGTCTACGGAGAAAAGTGTATGAGTCTGTAACACGTGCGCAAATGGTGCAGAGAATTCAAAGACGGACCATGACCAACAATGTTCTGGACGGCCATCGGTTTCGGACGAAACAATTGCGAAAGTGGACAAAGCAATGCTGGAAGATCGAAGGGTGATGGTTCGAAACCTCTGCGAGCTGATCTCTGATATCAGCAAGTCCTGCATTCAAAAAATTTTGACAGACCATTTAGGGTATGCCAAGGTTTGTGCAAGGTGGGTCAAGAAAATGCTGACGGAAGACATCAAACGGAAACGTGCTGAAGCAGCCTGCGAATTTCTTCAGGTGTACGAAACCCATGGCCAGAAATTCTTGGACTCCATTATCACTGGGGACGAGACCTGGAGATCCCGTCAATGGAAACATCCAGAGTCGCCGAAGCCACGGAAGTTTAAACAAGCAGTGTCTGCCTGTCAAAGTGACGACGAGCGTCTTTTAGGACAGGAATTGGGTACAGGTTATTGTTGTGCGAATTCATGCCTGCCGGTACAACAATCAATGCAAACTGCTATGGGACGTTGAAGAACAAGAGGAGAGGCACGCTTGTCTGCACATCGCCCGTTTAAGAACCGGTTTCATCTACAGATTTCGATGGGATACTGTCACATTACATACAGCCCAGACCTGGCCCCAAGTGACTACTATCTCTTCCCTGAATTGAAGAAACATCTGGACGCATTTCAGAACCGGAGAGGAGCTGAAAGAAGAGCTTTTAAGCTACATTCGTGGCACGGCGGAAGAGTTCTACGATTCAGGCATAAAGAAGATAGTACACCGCATGCAAAAATGCATTGATATCAACGACGACTATATCAAAAAATAGGGGAAAGTGTAAGCTTTCCAACAATATATTATTCAATGCCAATAAACATGTTTCAGTGTGACAACCCTCGTATAATTTTGACAAGTTATGTCATGCTTAAAAATTGAATTGAAAGTGAAATCCTCATACTTCAAAAAAATGTGTCAAAATCATTAAAATAAAGTGGGTAGTGACGAAGAACAATTAATTCTTTATTAATCGATTTTAAAATAGTAATATGCAAATTTACATTTAAGGTTACGAATGTTTTGACACCAATAAGACGCACATATTTAATTGAGACAGACGTGGGTAAATTCGAGAAAAATTATGATTGAAACATACTAAAAAAATGTTTGAATTATCCACAATATTTGAATTTGTTTTCACGCCTAGCAACATTATTTGTTAATATTTAAAAAAAAAATTGGTGTTGTTGGCAACTGCAATATGTGTGTAACAGGCCGATTTTTTTTTTAATGTTACTTTTATTTAAGGCGATTTTCATGATTCAAAAAAATATGCACACCACATATCTGAAAACGTTTTTTTTTAATAATTTTAACGTGAAAATCGAATCTTCGTGTTGGGGGCTTAAAAATTAAAACAAATATATCGAGGCGGGCGTATAGCCTTAAGAGAATTATCTAATGAACTTTAGTTAATGCATTATTGATTTCATTAATTATTCAGTTCACACACAAATGATTTTTTTTATTCAGTATATCTGCACCCAATGTATTCTATACAATATTCAACAGTTTTATTTGTGTGGTAATTTGAATCACATTAAAAAGGATCACTACATACAATAAACATTCAAATGGATATAAATAATAATACAAATATTTGCCCTGTTAACCATAATAAGCTATTCTAAAGAAGAAATGATTACTCCAATAAAAATAGACGCAAAAACATATTATTCTGGTGAGGACTACAAGGATATTGAATTTACTATTAATCTTCATAAATGCATCGATAAAATTTTTGAACATAGAAACGTAACGAATGTACTCTACGTATACAAGAAACACCAACACTATCGAAACGAGATTTTGGTGCAAGTTTCATACAACACTGATGAAGATTTTAAAAGAAGTTTCGGTTCCCAAATTAGACCAGATTATTACATAATTGAAGCGACACACTCAAATTTTGAAGAAATTTTATTCCAATTCTGCAGAAGCATCGTTTTTGATACCAGTAAAACAATCATTTTAGTGTTACTTGATAATGGGAATATTTCGGATATATTAAGTAAATTTTGGAATAAATACTTGATAAACATAATCATCATTCAGAATTTCATTCTGTACACGTACAACCCAATATCACGTGGTGGATCTAAAATTTTTAATCCAGAGCTATTGTATAATTATTTGGAAGGAGATCCGAAACCATTCGTCAGTGATATGAATGTTATGTATTTTAATAACTGCAAATTGCGAGTGTACGCTATACCATTGCATGACTTTGTTCAAAAAAAATGGTGATGTGGCCATCATGTTACTTTCTCCGACTTGATGGTATCATTTATATTTACGTTTTCATGGTTCATTTTCAATTGAAATCATATTTTAAATGTACATCGAGCGTTGCGTAAACTTGGATGAAACTGACGTTTAAAACGTCAAAATTATGAAACGGAAAAAATATACTTCAAATTCAAAAACTCGGTTTACTCAAAAACTAACGAGATTTCGAAAAAAACTTATTCTTTAGAAGTTGTTCATTTTGCTATTCTCTACAATTATTATTCACACAAATTTGCTGTAACTATCATCGTTTCATAATTATAAACCAAAAGTTAAAAAAAATTAATAAATTTTTTTCTCGAATAGCAATGATTTTATGAAAAATATTTTCAAGCAAAAGATGTTAATTTCTTTGTTGTCTTCAATGTTTGTTTAAATGTTTTGTGATATTTTTCATATTTAAGAAAATATTGACAAAAAACAAAACACAGTTAAGGTAAACACCCACTTCCGGTGTACGAAATTTTACCAAAAGCTTTCAAGTTCTTCAGATTATCAAATAAGACGTATGTTGAAAGTTTCATATCAATTGCTCTATTAGTTTTTGAGATACAGCGCACACAGACAGACACACACACACACACACACACACACACACAGACAGACAGACACACACACACACAGACACAAAAAATTTTTTTCCAGAAATTGTTGAAATGGCATCTAGGGACTCCAAAACGGATATTTCCGTAAAAAAATTTTTTGAAAAAAAAATCACGATCACAATACTTTCTCGTACTTCGTAACGGAGAAAGTAAAAAACCGTTTATTGTCAATAAAGGGTTCGGTGTAACAACAACGAAAGAAATTGGTAAACATCTGAAGTTAGAAATTAGTGGAACAGACCATAACTACTCTTCAATGATGATGGTAGTTAATGGCACTCCTAAAAACATGCTATTTAAACAACCAAATGGAGGATATTTAGGTGCCTTTGATGAATTGTATAAAGGAAATGCCAATATTGTACTAGCACCATTAGGCGGGAGTAACCCCGTCGATTTTGATATCTCATATCCAATTATTTTTACTGAGCTCAGATTCTAGGTTCCACGGGCTAGACAATTGGCTATTTGGAAGAATGTCTTTAAGGTTTTTAACAAATACGTCTGGATTTTACTGTTGATCGCTTCCATACTAGTCACCCCAGTTTGGTACACCCTCATGCGGAAAGAAATCAATGTATCTTTGGCTGAAGCTGTTTTGATCCTACTAGCTACGTTTATATCAGTAAGTTCTTGGCAACGAAATACTGGCCGAATCCGGTGTTTTTATTTACTATGGATCCTTTTCGTATTAATCATGATTAGTAGCTACCAATCTCTACTAACATCTTATATGTTTATGCCGGGAGCCACCGAACAAATATCAACAGTTGCAGAATTAGCAGCGTCCAATCTTACACTCACCTCTTCACCGGCTGGAATCAACTATCTTAGCATGTACAAAAGCCAATCCCATAACATCATAGCAATGCGTTCAGAAAAAGACAATCTCTAAGCTAGAAAAATTTTGAAAAATTTAACCTAGGAGAGACCGCGATTTTCATGGATCCGCTTGTATCTCCAGATATTATTCAAAATTACACCATCCTAAATTGCTTCGTTATTGATAGGAGTTATGTATCTTGGTGTTTAATGATTCTTAACAAGAATTCTCCGTTTACTAGAAGAATTAATCAATTCATCGTGAGGTACCATGAAGCTGGACTAATTAGAAAATTTGCATATCCAAATATCTTTCACGGTACTGAATCTGATTTTATAGCAATTCGAGTTGAACACCTGTTGGCAATTTTTGTAATATACCGGGTGACCCAGCGATCTGTAAAAGCCCCATAACTTATTTGCTATTTGAGATATCGACTTCTAATTTTCATGAACTGGTACCCACACCTATTCTACATATTTAAAAAATATGTATGTTTTTGTACAGGGTGTCCCAGTATAAATAACAGATCAAAGTTATGTTTTTTTAAATGGAACACCCCATATTTTATACTTTATTTTTAATCCCCTTAAGAATCTGATAAAAAAAGTATAAGATACTATGGGTCTATTATGGACGGTTGGTTAGTTATGGGCAAATTTGTGGCAAAAACATGTACACATTGAAAACATTGCAGAAGCGTTCCTAGCCAAGATAGCATCATTTTTTATACACTAGAAAATTTTCCACGTCATGAAGAATAATACACATCGGCTTTGGGTTTTTTTTAAATTCATACTGCTATACAGGGTGTCAACATACGCAAAACAATGGATAACTATTTTTTTTCAAATGGAACACCCTATATACGTTGCCACCAATCCATGGCATTTTTAATAAGCTTTCTAATGATATACAGTTTATACAACAAAATATTAAGGATTCTTGAGATTTATCCATAAAAACATTTTTCTTTTGTCACCTCCTGCACATTTTTGGATTTTCAGCCAAAACTATCCATTTTCTGGAAAAGTAATACGAGACTAAAGTGGTAATGCGGAAAATTTTCGATCGATATCGGTCTTTCGACTTTTCCAATAATTCGTGCATTTCTGATTGGAAATATTCCGAGGAATCCAATTCCGCAAGCTGATTTTCATGCATGCGCAGAAATCGCAAAAATATCTCGGACGTAGCAACCACAATCAGGCTCAAAATTAGTAAAGGTAAAGATAGCTGATTGTTAGTATTTTCAGATACCATCATAAAAGTCTTGGCTATTTGCCCTGTTCCCACCAATCTTCACAAAAAACGGCTAAAAACTGTTTTTGATGCAGTTTTTTTTTAATTTCCCGCGCTCTATGACACTTCGGGTCAAATATTACATCAAAATCTTCAAGAGCCACCTCAAATACAGTCGTATTGAGATCCGTTGAAATTACACATTTTTAAACAGTATTGCTACAAAACGGTAAATAATTGTAATTGTAAAGATAAAATTATTGATTTTAATAATATGTGCTAAGTGACTTAAAAAAAAATGGACATAAATGTGTATACTTCAATAATATCTTTATTTGTTTTAATACATATACTTAACCTCAAAAAATACAATATAATTCAATTTACATTGGTCATTATCATATTATGTAACTTTAGAAAATATACAAAAAGTTGTGCAATGATCTTATTTTAAGTCTTCATTAATATCACTATCAATAGTAGTCAACAATTGTTCGTATTTGCTACGTGTTCGGCCCGTTTTCATGATAATTAAGTTATTTTTTTTCTTCAAGTCAATGAGGCACAATATGTTACCGAATGGCATAGTTATTACTATTGCAGACTCTGGCCATGTGTATATATTTTTTTTCCTCCATCAAAACTGTGATATCAACGATCAAATCTGCATCTTTTATATTTATTATCATTCCGAAATACAGAGTACGTTGCAGCACAAAAGACACATAAGTATGAGTTGTCCACTTGTATTCAATTTTTTCTAAGGAACTGAAAACAAGAGTTTATTTGCGAACTGACGGTTTTACAAATTATCCAATTTTCAGCACCCGATTCAAAATGATGATACCTACGAGTTCCCGGCAGAGTTTTAATATTTTGAGGCAATTCTTTTCGTTGATTCACGATTTCTTCAGTGTCCACTAAAAATGTTATGACCGACGGAAGTTTTTTTCACAGAAATCGTGTAAGTCTTTGGTCGTTAAAATTTGTTGATTTGCTGGTCTACGTAGACTTTCTTTAGCTGCTTCGTTTGACAGTACCACCGAGGCCATCGCAATCATTTCTTATGTTGAGTTAGGAAAAATAAATTAGTACAATTTTTTTGTATTGACCTACTCAGCCGTCACTATAATATTGAACACAATTAATTTAAGGAAAGTTTAATTTTAAATATTCCATAGAATATGCTTGAAAAACTTTTACAGTTGCAACATCGTGTTTAATATCATCAGATAGAAAACATAAAGACTTGTTGACCACCTGGGTGGACTCGTCTTTCAAATATATTATGACTGGGTGCACCGTACACTGACGTTTATTGTAGTAGTCACCCTGAACAGCATCTTGAGTAATAAAATTGTAATTTTCACTAAAATCGAAAAGAATTAATGCTTCGTGAAAGTTTAATTTTTTTTTACTTCTAATGAATTCTGATAGTTATATCGAAATAAAATGATGAGGAATTAATTTATCGACTTTATTGCAAACAATTTCCAAACATTCTTCATAAGTTGCTTGCGTTTGAACTAGTTTTGCATTTTCAACTTGTATCCACTCTGAATAAATTAACTCATCATCAAAATCTATTTCTAATTCATGAAACAAATTTGATTTTGCTTTGTCTCTCTTCTTTGTCGCTGCTCTTAAAGCACAGACCCATCATGCATGAGTAATCATTTATATCACAAACTATATTTTTAATTATATCTTTATAGTATAATTTGGAATTTATAGGTTTTAACAATAATTTTATATTTTGATGATATAAACAAACACTTATAAAATGGGTGCCAGGAGCCCCTGCAAGTACACAATATTTTGGTCTTAAAGAACAAAATGTAGAGAATCCAACCTTGTCTTCCGGATTGTCTTGCTTGTAAGCACAATGCAGCTCTTTCGAAGTACTTAATATAAGTCTTTTAGACTCGCGTTTACCTTTACTCAGACTCACAAAGTCTTTCATTCCTGGTAATATGCGGACATGACCAAGTACGTCATCAGTGTAATAATTAGTTATGCGTTTTAATAGATCAGGCCGAAGTTTTTCTACTTGGTACTTGTCCGGAAGTGCCAAAATCCCTTTATCCTCTTTCAGTTTGATAGCTTCTTCGATATAATATCTGGTAGTATTGAAATGTTCTATAATTTCACATTGGGCAATTTTCCCACCACGAGAGTTAAAATTTGAAATTTATCTCTACTAGATGTACATGTTTTGAATGTTTCTTTCAATTCCGATAATAATATTGAAAATGAATCAGTTTTACCGCCATTATTCAATTCAATGCTCTGATCTAAATTACATATTTTTTCAATGCTCGTTTCTGCCTTTTTTACAATTTCCTCCATATTTCTTTTAGCATATTTTCGTTTCTCATAATTATGAAATTTTTCAACTTTCACTGGCGATGGTTGTTACAAATGACAAACTTCTTTTATACGACTCTTTTGTTCTTGGGACGGAATGAACTCTTCAGATGATAGGGTCATTTCACTTAGTGAGGAACTTGTTTGAGTTAACAGTGGACTGACGCTACGTTCACTGACGCTTTGAGAAGGGTTAAGAGGACACATAGATTGTAATCTTTCATGACAATATCTACATTTTTTTTTACCAGGAAGCAATTTAACATCACGAGCATTAGCGAGTTCATGTAGTTCAAGAGTGATTTCTGTCAATCTATGTTCTATTTTCTTCTTATGTGAGAAAAATGGATTACAACATTTTGTTTGCAGCATTGGGAAAGTATGCAATAATAATTTATGATTATAACAAACATGAGAGGATTTATCATACTCTATTTTACCTGACCGCAATAGTATGAGCTTTTTCTGAGAAGTATCTAAATCACGCAGAAATTTGAATTCTTCTGTACATTTCGAAGTACTTTCGCTGGCAGTTGAATTGAAGATACACGCATAACGAACCTCAACAGCTGAAACACCTACAACGTCGAAGAAAAGTAAAAAATAACAAACTTTGTATAGAAGTGCGGAAGAAATATAACGCTTCCAATCCAATTGATTTTTTCAATTTTTTTTACATAAAAACCACATTTTTATAACAGGAAACGCGAATCGTGTGTTTTTTGGGACAGTACTCTCAAAATTTCAATGGGCAATATCTCGCTCATATATAAATACCGGGTGTGGCACTTATGACGCCTAGGACCATAGCTCCTTTACGATAAAAGCTATCGACAAAAATCTAAGAACAAGTGGTGCATAGTTACCGTCGCTATGTTTCAAAAATATTTCTAATCATCAGTGGCGTGCCGTACTCCAGTGGCGTACCAAACTTATGTTTTTTTTTAATGGAATGCCCTATTTTTTATTGCAGATTTGGAAAGTGCTCGACGAGTACTTATTTTTTTATCTAACATGTTATACCCTTCACTTTAGCGGTTTCGCTGTTATAACCCCTTCTTTCAAAATTGCGCCCTATTTTTGAGATTTTTTTGTAGAGAAACTAATTGACGCCGGCGCCTAAATTTTGAATTGAGGTACAGGTTAAGACCTCGTATACATTCACATAATTTTTTTTCGGGTAATTTATGGAAAAAAATATAATTTTTGATTGATCTTCGCATGTTGTCATTTTTTCCGAAAATTTCATACGGCGCCCCCCTAAAAAAATTACGGCGTTGTACAGCCAAAACTCTAAACTTTTCATTGGTGTAAAAAAAATTACACATTGCATAACAAAATTTCGGAGAAAAAAGGAATTTCATCGCAAATGTCGGGAAACGTTTTCCGTTCCCATATTTTGTTGGAAAAACGAACGTTACTGATTTGATACACTGGTTGCAAACTTCACATATTACATGTTTTATAATAATTACGGAATTTAATTGGGTTTGTTACATATCTGTAACATGGGGCGCTGAGAGATTAAATCATACCATGTCCGTAATGACATTCATGATCATAACACACGGACAAATTCAGATATTTACTTGCACCCTTCTCGCCTGACGAAATCAAAAAAATAGCATAAGTTATTTCGGACCAAAAATCTACAACGGACTGTCAGAGACTATAAAATTATCAGTATCTCATGCATTTTATTTTTGACCCTGTATTTAGTAACGTATTTTCACGTAGAATCCAATTATCTTTCAGATTATAATCATAATTCCTGAAATGAAAATCGCCGAATACAAGAAAATTATTGAGATTAGGAACGGGGAACCCTAATACAATCTAAAAGATAATTAGATTCTAAGTGAGAATACGTTACTAAATACAGGGTGTGCCACTTAAAAAAATTAAGTTATTCTACTTTATAAGTTAGGATTTTCTACCACATTTTTTTTATTACCCTGTATTTTGTTATATGAAATCATGGTTGGCGCTATAGTTCTAACCTTTAACCAAACAATAGAAATGATTGTAATGGTTCAACGTAAATCACTGCGTCAAAAATAAAATAATAACCTGTACCATTCATTTTAACAAATCCTTAAATATTTCGAAAACGGTAAACGATGGGTATAGGGAGTATTGAAGTAACTCACCTTTATTTGTTCCCTAGAATTCAAAAATTAGAAAAAACATAACTTTGATGGGACACCCTGTATAACTGGTAACAATTTTAAATTGTGTACACAACGATCCTACTTCTATTTATTTGAAAATTTAAAAAAAGTCCTTCGTGAGATAGTGTGCGCGTGTGCGCGTGTGTGCTGCGTTTATTAAGTGCATTTTGATAGGATATCCTTATCCGAAATTAATAACTTTTGGTGACCTGTTTATTAATAGTATATACTACCTAGGGTTAAAGTTACTAGGTGATCCATTCACAATTTCCCCGGTAATTTGCCAGTTAGTTACTATATATGCACCGTTTAATCGGTTAGACTCGATTGGAGTTTTTGCTGCAAGGGCGTCTCGAGTGAGACGTCGCGCAAAAAATCACATTTCGACAATACACATTCTTAATTCATTTATTTTAACTGAATTTATCCTTCCACACCCTACGTTTTATGTATATGTATTAACCGTGGTCTATTCTGTGTTGTTACTTGTTAGCCACTGCGAAGGGCCGTGAAGTGTGAAGGGTGACCCTGTTTTATATTCCTATTCTTTGAAAATTGATCTGAATCGTATGTGGATATACCGGGTGACCCAGGGATCTGTAAAAGCCCCATAACTTATTTGCTATTTGAGATATCGACTTCTAGTTTTCCTGAACTGGTACCGACACTTATTCTACATATTTTAAAAATATGTATGTTATTGTACAGGGTGTCCCAATATACATAACAGACCAAAGTTATGTTTTTTTAAATGGAACACCCTATATTTTATACTTTATTTTCAACCCTCTTGAGAAGCTGATAAAAATAGTATCAGATAGTACGGGTTTATTATGGACGATTGGTTAGTTATGGGCAATTTTGTAGCAAAAACAAGGACCCATTGAAAAAGTTGCAGAAGCGCTCCTAGCAATGCTAGCGTAGTTTTTTATACACTAAAGAATTTTCCACACCATGAAGAATAATACAAATCGGCTTTGGTCCTTTTTTGTTCATACTGCTATACAGGGTGTCAACATACGCAAAATAATGAATAACTATTTTTTTTCAAATGGAACACCCTATATATCTTGCCACCAATGCATGGAATTTTTAATAAGCTTTCCAATGATGTACAATTTGTATAATGAAATATTAAGGATTCTTAAGATTTATCCATAAAAACATTTTTCTTTTGTCACCTCCTGCTCATTTTTGTATTTTCTGCCAAAACGATGCATTTTCTGAAAAAATAATAAGAGACCAAAGTTGTAGAGCGGAAAATATTCAATCGATACAGGTCTTTCGACTTTTCCAATAATGCGTGCATTGCCCGCCAGAGTGCGCAAAATCGTGACCGTATGTGAATTTTAGCGTTTTTCTCAAATTTTTTGTTAATTAATTGCACTATACTTTATTTTTCACGTCCTCTAGCAGAAAAACGGGTAATTATAGAACTATTTAAATGACGTACATCGATTGAAAATATTCCGCTCTACAACTCTTAAAAGAAGTAATTTTTGCCCAAAACGCATAGTTTTCGCGAAAAATACAAAAAACCATTGAAAAACGCAAAAATTAATATATACATTTTCAATTTGCATTTTTAGGGAAAACTATGCATTTTTGGCAAAAATTGTTTCTATTAAGAGTTGTAGAGCGGAACATTTTCAATCGATATGGGCCATTTTAATTTCCCTATAATTTCCCGTTTTTCCGCTGGATGGTGCGGAAAATAAATTATAGTGTAATTTATTAATAAAACATTTGAAAAGATTTATACGGTCACGATTTTGCGCACTCTGGCGGGCAATGCACGCATTATCTTAAAAGTTGAAAGACCTATGTCGATGGGAAATTTTTCGCTCTACAACTTTGGTCTCTTATAATTTTTCCTGAAAATGCATAGTTTTGGCTGAAAATCTAAAAATTAACAGAAGGTGACAAAACGAATATGTTTTTATTGATAAATCTCAAGAATCCTTTATATTTTGTTATACAAACTGTATATCATTGGAAAGCTTATTAAAAATGCCATAGATTGGTGGAAACTTATATAGGGTGTTCCATTTGAAAAAAAATAGTTATCCATTGTTTTGCGTATGTTGACACCCTGTATATCACTATGAATAAAAGAGAACCAAAGCCGATGTGTATTATTCTTTATGATGTGGGAAATTTTGTAGTGTATAAATAATGAAGCTATCTTTGCTACGAACGCTTCTGCAATGTTTTCAATGTGTACATGTTTTTGCCACAAATTTGCCCATAACTAACCAACCGTCCATATTAGACTCGTACTATCTTATACTATTTGTATCAGCTTCTCAAGAGGGTTGAAAATAAAGTATAAAATATAGGGTGTCCCATTTTAAAAAACATAACTTTGTTCTGTTGTGTATATTGGGACACCCTGTATAAAAACATACATATTTTTAAAATATGTAGAATAAGTGTGGGTACCAGTTTAAGAAAACTAGAAGTCGATATCTCAAATAGCAAATAAGTTATGGGGCTTTTACAGATCGCTGGGTCACCCGGTATATATATGTTTTTTTATTTGACTCTTGATGCTCCTATCTATTCTCTGGAATTGTTATTAACTATGGAGGATATCACGAATAAGGAATTATTGATGCAAGTGTCCAAGGAGATGGAACATCTAAATTCAGATATAACCAGCGATTTAACTGGCCATTTCACTGCATTAATCAACTCAATAATCGAGGCTCTTCGCAAAGAGAATGCGATTCTTAAAAATCTACTCGAAACTGTAATTTATTCATTTATTAACGCAACTGCATTTACATGTACATAATAAAAACAGAACAAAGACAAATTACAAACATTTTAAAATATAATAAAATCAAACAGTAAAAGAAAAAAAATATATACCGGGTGACCCAGCGATCTGTAAAAGCCCCATAACTTATTTGCTATTTGAGATATCGACTTCTAGTTTTCTTGAACTGGTACCCACACTTATTCTACATATTTTAAAAATATATATGTTTTTGTACAGGGTGTCCAAGTACACATAACAGAACAAAGTTATGTTTTTTTAAATGGAACACCCTATATTTTATACTTTATTTTCAACCCTCTTGAGAAGCTGATAAAGATAGTATAAGATACCATGGGTCTATTATGGACGGTTGGTTAGTTATGGGCAAATTTGTAGCAAAAACAAGGAATCATTGAAAAAATTGCAGAAGCGCTCCTGGCAAAGATCGCGTCATTTTTTATACACTAAAAAAATGTCCACATCATGAAGAATAATACAAATCGGCTTTGGTTCCTTTTTGTTCATCCCGCTATACAGGGTGTCAACATACGCAAAACAATGGATAACTATTTTTTTTCAAATGGAACACCCTATATATCTTGCCACCAATGCTTGGCATTTTTGATAAGCTTTCTAATGATGTACAATTTGTATAATGAAATATTAAGGATTCTTGAGATTTATCTATAAAAAAACATTTTTCTTATGTCACCTCCTGCCTATTTTTGGATTTTCAGCCCAAACTATCCATTTTATAAAAAAATAATGGGAGACCAAAGTTGTAGAGCGGAAAATTTTCAATCGATATTGGTCTTTCGATTTTTCCAATAATGCGTGCATTGCCTGTCAGAATGCGCAAAATCGTGACCGTATTTTAGCGTTTTTTTTTCAAATTGTTTATTAATTAATTGCACTATACTTTGTTTTCCACGCCCTCTAGCGGAAAAACGGGGCATTGTCGAATAATTCAAATGACCTACATCGATTGAAAATGTTCCGCTCTACAATTCTTAATAGAAGCAATTTTAGCTCTAAATGCATAGTTTTCGCTGAAAATTCAAAAAATCATTCAAAAACACGAAAATTGATACACACATTTTCAATTTGCATTTTTAGGGAAAACTATGCATTTTGGGCAAAAATTGCTTCTACTAAGAGTTGTAGAGCAGAACATTTTTAATCGATATTGGTCATTTGAATTTTCCCATAATTTTCCGTTTTTCTGCTAGAGGGGTGCGAAAAATAAAGTGTAGTGCAATTTATTAATAAAAAATTGTAAAAAAACGCTAAAATGCATATACAGTCACGATTTTACGCGCTCTGGCGGGAAATGCACGCATTATCCGAAAAGTTGATAGACATATCGATCGGAAATGTTTTGCTCTATAACTTTGGTCTCTTATAGTTTTTCCAGAAAATGCATAGTTTTGGCTGAAAATCCATAAATCATCAGAAGGTAACAAAAGAAATATGTTTTTATTGATAAATCTCAAGAATTCTTAATATTTTGTTATACAAACTGTATATCATTGGAAAGCTTATCAAAAATGCCATAGATTGGTGCGAACGTATATAGGGTGTTCCATTTGAAAAAAAATAGTTATCCATTGTTTTGCGTATGTTGACACCCTGTATAGCAGTATAAACAAAAAAAAGGTCCAAAGCCGATGTGTATTATTCTTCATGATGTGGAAAATTTTCTAGTGTATAAAAAATGATGCAATCTTTGCTGGGAACGCTTCTGCAATGTTTTCAATGTGTACATGTTTTTGCTACAAATTTGCCCATAACTAACCAACCGTCCATAATAGACCCATAGGATATTATACTATTTTTATCAGCTTCTTAAGAGGATTAAAAATAAAGTATAAAATATGGGGTGTTCCATTTAAAAAAACATAACTTTGATCTGTTACTTATACTGGGACACCCTGTACAAAAACATATATATTTTTAAAATATGTAGAATGGGTGTAGGTACCAGTTTATGAAAACTAGAAGTCGATATCTCAAATAGCAAATAAGTTACGGGGCTTTTACAGAACCCTGGGTCACCCGGTATATATAAGTACATACTAACATGTGCATAAATTCAAATGTAAATAATATACAATTAATTAGTTAAGTGCTCTTCTACACTGCGCCTTAAATCTTTCAAAAGAAATTCCAAAAAAATCCACTAACAGTGCGACATTATTACCATTTCTACAAATGCGTGACATAGGGCTATGCATACCGTAATTCGTTCTGTGGTGTTTCATATACAAAAAATTTGATTTTCTTAATGTCCTACATGGTATGTTGATGTCGACAAGATTCATTAAGTCAATTGAGTTGACCATGCCATTTAGGAGTTTGAATATATATAAGAGATCAAATTCTCTTCGGCGAACAACCAGTGATGTAAGACCCACATAAGCGCCAGACTGTTCAGGAGTCAAAATAATTCCTGTGCGACTTAATTTAAAAGACAACAGTTTTAAAAATTTGTATTGCACAGATTCCAATCTATCGACTTGAGTTTTATACAAAGGAGACCAAATAAGAGAGCAGTACTCCAGATGAGATCTTACTAATGCATTGTATAAAACTACAAGCGTACGTATATCAACAAAATCTACCGTGCATCGCCTAATAAAAGCTAGCATTTTATTAGCTTTATTGATTACATGATCAATGTGAAAGTTAAACATCAATTTTGAGTCTAGTAACACACCTAAGTCACGAATGGAAGCCACTTTACATAATGGAGTGCCATTTAAAACATAAGTAAAGTCAGTTGGAGTTTTACTTCTAGAAAATGTGATTGACTGACATTTATTTATATTTAGATCCATGCCATTTGCTGAGCACCAATTATGGACTAAATTTAAGTCATTTTGAACCTCAATACAATCAGTTGCACTACGAATTTTGAAAAAGAATTTTAAATCATCCGCAAATAACAAGTGCGGACAGAAAAGTATGTACGATAAATCATTAATAAATACTGAAAACAACAGAGGACCTAAATGCAAGCCTTGCGGCACACCGGATGTAGCATTGAATGCGTTTGAAATGTAATTATTAATCTTAACCCGTTGAGTTCTGCCACTCAGATATGAGTTAAACCATTTAAGTAGGGGATTACCTATACCATATTCACGCAATTTATGTAGGAGAATGGTATGGTTAACACAATCGAAGGCTTTGCTAAAGTCCGTATAGATGGAATGAACTTCAGCTCCACCTTCAAAGGCACGGATTATGTAGTCTGTAAAAATTAATAAATTTGTTTGTGTTGATCGACCCGTATAAAAGCCATGTTGTTTTTCGGTTATTATAGTACTGAAAGCTCCAAATAACTGATCATATAACAATTTCTCAAAAAGTTTTGGTATAGCTGAAAAAATAGAGATCGGCCTGTAGTTGCGAACGTTAGATTTAGAACCCGATTTGTGTATAGGTGATACATATGTTACCTTCCACGAATCTGGGAAAATGCCCGAAATTAATGATAACGAGAACACTTTATACAACGGATTATAAAGTGTATTACTGCAATTTTTAAGAAATAGGGGAGGTATATTATCCGGACCTGGACCACATGTAGTTTTTAACTGCGACAGCCCTTCAAAAACACTTTCGGGACTGATAGTTATATTATTCATATTGACTGACATATCGGACGTAAATGCAGAGTTCATGTTAGATGCAGGTTTGTACACCGAAGAGAAGTAATCAGCGAATAAATTTGAAATACCCTCACCCGTTGTAGCAGTTTTGTCATCATAATTCATAGACATGGGGATCCCATGTGATTTGTTTTTACTATTTACAAAAGACCAAAACGACTTTATATTATGTGGTATTGACTGTTCAATATTATTTATGTATCTGGAATAACATAAAAGGGTTTCCGATTTACATTGTCTTCTAATCACAGTAAATGCTGTGTAATCTGAAGGATTGGATGTTTTTTTCCAGTTTTTATGCGCTTCTTTTTTAGATTTGATCATTTTAATTAGCTCTTTAGAAAACCAAACTGGGTAGCTAACATAATTTACACGTTTTTTAGGTACATACAGTTCTATCGCAAAATAAAGTATGTCGTATAATATTTGAGCGGCCGTGCCAACGTCGAAACAGTTGTTTAATACTGACCAATCAACACCAGCTAAGAAATTATTAATTAGATCATAATTTGCACGTTTAAAATCGGACTTATAATAAACATTATTTTCTAGAGTGTAAATGTCATTCAAAACAATACTGGCGTAAAGAGCGGGATGGTATCTATCAGGCGGAATAATGGGATAACCAGATTTAATCGGTAACATGTCGCAATTTGATAAACATAGGTCCAAAGTAGTGCCATATTCATTTTGGTTTGCATTGAATTGATTAAGACCAGTGGATGCGACACCGTCGCAGAATAGCACCTCAGCATAGGATGATAAGTTAGTCGCAGTTAAACCATAACCGGCATCATCTTCAACCCATTTAACATTAGGAAGGTTGAAGTCTCCTATAACAATTATTTTGCTGTCAGAATACTCCGATGTAATCTCGTTAATTACAGTACAATGGTCCTCGTAAGCTGTTGGGGTTGCATTGGGCGGTATGTAACAACAGCATATGATGATTTTCACGGAACCCACGATGACCTTAACAATGATCACTTCCAAGGTTTCGTTAGTTGGTATGACAAATGATGGCATGTTCTTCTTAACTGCTATTAGTACACCTCCACCTCTGGTTTTTGTGCTGGTCCTGGCCGAGCGATCCGTGCGGTAAACAACATATCGATCATCAATAAATTCATTTAATTGAAGAATGCAGCCAGGTTGCTGTCAAAGCCAATATGGAAAACTCTTCAGATAAGCAGGATTTATAAAAATCAATTAGTTTTGTGCGTAAACCTCTCACATTCTGATAATATAAGGCTATGTTATCAGATGGCCTCTTTAAACAGGTTTTGACATGCTTGTGGCAGGATGGTCGCGCCACTTTTTGTTTGGACCTCGCGGAAAAAACTCCTTAACTGCAATCCCTACAGGCCATTGATTTGGATCCAGAAGTCTCTGGATTAATGATTCCCTTACACCAATTTTAAAAGAGCATGTGTCTTCGTTACTAACAAGAGGGAAGCATTTCGCATTATCAATGTTGAGTGTGTCATTCATATATTTCAGAATATCAGTGTCTTTCGTGCCAGACTTCACTCTTCCTACATAGAGCCAGTGTCTTCTTTCCGCCGAACATAGGAAAGACGAGTTGTTAACGGTTAAATTCCCGATAATGATGGGTTTTCGTGCCGTTTTAATCTTAACTACTTGAGCAAAATTAGCTTTTGAACTACTTGTTGCTTCGGAAGACTTAGCGTTAGCGGCAGTTTCAGACTTGTCAGAAAGTAACTGGCTGGTTGAGGAATCATTTCCCAGACATGGCGATTTAGGGTCAGTAAAATCTATTAATGGTGTAGGACTCGGACCGCCCTTATCTTTGTCACTGGTATTTACTGTAGAAGGAGGAGCGATGTTTATTTTAAAATGTGATTTTGGCTTGGATTTATTTACGTCAGTATTAGAAATTGTAATTGTATTTGAGACAATTCTCGTGAGATTTTGAATAAGTAATGTATGTTCATTTAGAATTTCTTGGATTTTATCCAGTTCTCTGCTTGACTTATCTGAAGTATGATGAAAACAGTCTTCACAAGACCATGAAATCGAACTATTTTCAGCAATAGCTTTTACGATAGTTTTGTTGAAATCAGCACATTTGTTTCCGTGGAATACTCGTGAGCACGACGAGCATCGCAATATGTCGGCATCTACCGTTTGGGAACAAATGATACAAATATTGGTCATGGTGCAGACGTATGATTTATAAGAGCAGTTTACCTACGTCAACTTAATAAGTTGACAAATATGTAAACAATAAACGAACCGAAAGGCACGGGTAGGCAACTCAATATACACCGGAATAACTTTGCATGAGGACAAGTAATAAAATGAAATTAATATAACAACTACTAATTTATAGAATAAACAAATATGGAAATACAATAATAGACACAGACAAGTCTTCACACTGCTCGGTCATTCGCAGTGACTAAAATAGACGAACAGGAAGACCACGGAAAGGGAATTTAAATGAAGTGATAGGATAATGTGTAAACATTGGATATAGGCAACGCAATGAACTTTAATGATTAACATTCACGCCGTTTTTAGGTTATTTATATTAATTGTGAAATTATTATTAATAATACTACTCACACATATAAACGATTGCGGTATTAAAACTTCGTTGATTATTATCACGTTCAACTGGTGCCACTGAATTAAAAGTGTATAATTAACACAGATGTAAGCATAAAACAAGCACTCGTACATGCACTTGCACATGCAACATGAAAAACATGTAATGTAATGTAATGAAAGAGCATCAGGATATTTGCCTTACTCTGAATTACATCGATAAACAACAACGAGCAAACAATCTGATAGTTACTGGACTACCCGAGAATGATAACGAAGACACCTTTAAGACTGTTGACGATCTATTTGTTAATAAATTAAATGTGTCATTAACACCCAATGATATTTCGCACGCACGGAGATTGGGCCGACTGGGAATTTCTAGACCACGACCAGTACTTATTAAATTTACCAATTCTCAGAAGAAATTTAACTCACTGAAAAATGCGAATAAGTTAAAAGGTACAGGAATTTATATTAATAGGGACCCTACCGCTGAGGAACGTACAATTAGGAGTATACTTCATACACATCAAAAACGAGCGCGTGACCCTGGTCATCGGGCGTTCATCATTGGAAATACTTTAAAAGTAGGCGAGAGGATATATTCCATCAATGATTTAAATGTTGTTCCCGACTTCACTTCGAACATTCAACCTGTTGTATCCACCAGCGATGGATCAGTACCCCTAAACATCGAACAGAGTACTTCGAGATCGCTGAACTCGTCGGACGAAAACTCAACTTTATTAAACCATCGCGTCGCTATACAACGAGAAATGTGTTGAAGGGAAATAATTTTCGAAAATAAACATTCTCCTCTTACTGTTTATTATCAAAATGTTCGTAAATGCAGCAAATGCAGTAAAATGTACCAAAATAGCGTTGTTAGCGACTCCTCAATTCTTGCATTCACTAAGACTTGGCTTAATGAAAATGTATCCAATTGTGAGCTTTTTTGTAACAATTATAATGTCTTTCGTAATGATCGCAATTGTGTTTTATCCAATAAGAAGTGCGGTGGTGGTGTATTAGTTGCAGTCGATTCATCACTAAATGCTACCGAAATGCTACTTGATCATATTACACTCTCTATTAATAAGATTGAGTTATTAATTGTAAAAGTAATTATTGCTAATGTTACCTTGTACATGATTAATATCTATATTTGTCCACCAGTAAATTTGAATCAACTCTTGATTGTTACCGAAATTTTGGAAAACTCATCTTTCCTCTTTAATAGTAATGTAGTTATTGTCGGCGACTTCAATCTAAGTGAGTTTGTAGCTAATCCAATGTTGAACTCCTCATATACAAGGTGTCTAAAAAAGACACCACCAAAATGATATGGTGTATTCCTGAGACAAAAAAAGAGCAAATTAACTAAATTTATCTATATGAAAAATTACATACCTTTCAAGATACAGCAAGTCAAAGTTTAAGATTTTTGAAATATTTTAATCTATATCTCGAAAATGGCAGATGAGAATGATTTGTTTATTTTTTTCTGACAACTACATTAGGTGTACTACATTGTTTAAAAATTTCAAGAAATTTCTTAACGTACAAAGGTGCTCCAGAGGACATGCTGTTTACATTATTACATAGAACTTTTTTGTTCTTCATATTTTTTACGATTTAATATTTTTTTCAATGCAACTCATCACTTTTAAAGAATTTATAACTCTTAAAGTTTTTTTGTTTACGCTTTATTTTTAACAAAAAAAAATAAAAAAGAACTTATTGTTCATTGTTTAATTGCGCTCGTTCTGCAAGAAAAGTCTTAAAAATAACTATAATCCAAAAACTGCTTTTATTTTAACATATTAAATTATTTAACAAATTACAAAAATTGTTTAAAATGACCCTCATAAAAAAATCACAGTACACATTGTATGCGCGTGCGCGCGTCGCGTCGATGCGCTTCAGCCACGGGCGATACTTCGGTCACCACCACTCAACGTGTTAACCAGTTTTACTTAAATTGAAAGTTTTAATTGCACTGACACGTTTTCAACGAATTGACACCCGTCTACTTAGATTATTTCATTTTTTAACACGAAATTTTCCAAAAACAATAAGTTATTTTTTATTTTTTTTGCTAAAAATAAGGCATAAACAAAAAAACTTTAAGAGTAATAAATTCCTTAAAAATGAAGAGTTGCATTGAAAAAAATATTGAATCGTAAAGAATGTGAATAACAAAAAAGTTCTATGTAATAATGTAAACAGCATGTCCTCTGGAGCACCTTTGTGCTTGAAGAAATTTCTTGAAATTTTTAAACAATGTAGTACACCTAATGTAGTTGTCAGAAAAAAATAAACAAATCATTCTCATCTGCCATTTTCGAGATATAGATTAAAACATTTTAAAAATCTAAAACTTTGACTTGCTGTATCTTGGAAAGTATGTAATTTTTCATATAGATAAATTTAGTCAATTTGCTTGTTTTTTGTCTCAGGAATACACCATATCATTTTGGTGGTGTCTTTTTTAGACACCTTGTATATGTTTATTTTCACCGTCCATGTAAATGATACATTACATGCATTTTTGGTTACAGTGTAAATTCGTCTTTATAAATATGAGACCTGTAATAAATTGAAGCAGATCTCTTAAGTCAACGATCTCTCTCTTTCTTATTTATTCACATTGGTTGCAGACCTATTAAACCGCTATCTCTCTCATTAATGTTTATTTTTTAGGGCCGGTATTTCAATGTCGGCTTAAGCTGTAGATTACGTAAGCTGAAGTTTGTGTTAAGCTGCAGTTTATTTATGATTGCGTTTTTCAAGCATTACATAAACCAAGTTTACTTATCCTATCAAAAATTGTGTTGGCAATACAATGTTACTACATATTTTTGTATTGGCATTGAAATGTGACTATTGCGACTATCTTCATACCTAACATTTCTCTCATAATTCCTGTCATAAACAGCTGATTATCGTACATGCTTCCTTAATTATTGATTTCCTTTTAATACTTGCTTTAATTTCGGTTATTTTTGTTACAAGCAACACATTATATCCCTTCATACCTTTTCAGAAAATATGTATTTACCATTCAGGTAATAAAAATAATTATTTACTTTGAGCACCCATACACATGCTTCTTTTGATAATCTAATCTGTCCACAAACACTACTTCACTCCATAGATTATAATGATCAAACCACTTTTTTGGCAGACGCGGAGGTCCATAAATTATTGTAATAAACCATCATCGGTTAATTCATGCAATATATCAATCTACATCATATCTGTATTGTCCATTTTGAGGTTATAAACTGCCGCTTTACCCGCTAAGCGGTCGTCGCCGGCCGCTTACGAAAGCCGTACTTTAAGCTAGGTTTATCGATAAACCATGGTTGAAAAACACCTAAAAATACCTTATACCGAGTTTAAGGATAAGCCTGGTTAAAGCCGGCCCTTAATCTTGTAAATATGGCTACCAACATGTCATCGGAATTTATTGGTTATATTGACATATTGACAAACTTCACATTACTGTGATTACTGCCGCTAGAGGTCGTGACTCATTTATTTAAAAAAAGAACAATGCAAAATAGGAATTTGGTGACCTTTTAACAATATTAATTTCCTGCATTATGATAAATTCATTATTTAATATATTTGTAGTAAGAGTCGCATGTTGCATTAGGTGAATAAAAGAAGAGGTTGTTTATTACATTCATGAACGTTTATTCGTTTTATTTTTAAATTCTGGTATTTACCTTAATATGCCAAGAAATTACCTTATCTTATTAATATGTTTATTAACGTAAAATACAAATTGGGAATTTGATTCTTGTCACACCAAAAGACGGGGAAACCCCAGTGGGAAAACCAATCTCAGAACTGTTATTTAACAAATTTACATCAAATAAAACAGGAAAGACAATTAAAATTGAAAACCTTACTTGTTGCAGTTGAAGAGCGAAATATGAAATGATAACATTCGAGTGTCACAGACTAACTTAGGAATGACATTTCGTTTTTTGTTGAAGTTGTACAAATGTGTCCATCTATTAATACCTAAACGAATTAAGCAAATCATCTTACAGTTTCCATTTTTACTTTCTCCGTTACGAAGTACGAGAAAGTATTGAGATCGTGATATTTTTCAAAAATTTTTTTTACGGAAATATCCGTTTTGGGGTCCCTAGATGCCGTTTCAACAATTTCTGGAAAAAAAAATTTTGTGTGTGTGTGTGTGTGTGTGTGTGTGTGTGTGTGTGTGTCTGTCTGTCTGTGTGTGTGTGTGTGTGTGTGTGTGTCTGTCTGTGTGCGCTCTCAAAAACTAATAGAGCAATTGATATGAAACTTTGAACATACGTGTTATTTGATAATCTGAAGAACTGAAAAGCTTTTGGTAAAATTTCGTACACCGGAAGTAGGTGTTTACCTTAACTGTTTTTTGTTTTTTGCCAATATTTTCTTAATTATGAAAAATATCACAAAAATATTTAAACAAATATTGAAGACAACAAAGAAATGCACATCTTTTGCTTGAAAATATTTTTCATAAAATCATTGCTATTCGAGAAAAAAATTATTATGAATTTTTTGATTTTTGGTATATAATTATGAAACGATAATAGTTACAGCAAATTTACGTGAATAATAATTGTAGAGATTGCCAAAATAAACAACTTCTAAAGAATAAGTTTTTTTCGAAATCTCGTTAGTTTTTGAGTAAACCGAATTTTTTAATTTGAAGTATAATTTTTCCATAATTCATAATTTTGACGTTTTAAACGTCAGTTTCATCCGAGTTTGCGCAACGCTCGATGTACGTTTAAAATATGATTTAAATAGAAAATAAACCATGAAAACGTAAATATAAATGATACCATCAAGTCGGAGAAAGTAACATGATGGCCACATCACCATTTTTTTGTATCGTCTACTCGGGCGCCTCTACATATGTGAAAGGTTTTATCGAGGAGAGAAAGAGCGATGTACAATTTTGATGAAAGACAGAGACAGTAGATCCGGACAAATTTCCCTATGCACTTGGCGGTCTGGTTAGTCTGTGCAGCTTAATGTATCTGGCAATAATGACAAGACCTGACATTTCATATGCAGTCAGTTATTTAAGCCAGTTCAACACATGTTTTAATGAAACTCACTGGAAATGTGCAAAGCGAGTATTGAGGTACTTGCAAGGTACAAAGAGCAACTGTTTGCGATATCAGCGAAACACTGAAAGCTTAAAAGGATATGCAGATGCAGAGTGGGGAAGCAACACTATTGATAGAAAATCATACACAGGCTTCTGTTTCATCCTGGCAAATTGTCCCATCTCCTGGAAAAGCACAAAGCAAAGGACTGTGGCACTCTCTAGTACCGAAGCCGAATATATCGCCGTCTCCGAAGCATCAAAAGAGGCTGTTTATTTAAGAAATGAGCTAGCAGAAATCAGTGGTAGTGCAAAGTGCGTGAAATTGCTAAATGATAATCAAAGTGCGCACAAATTATGTAATAACCCCGTATTCCATCGACGGTCAAAACATATTGATGTACGTCATCACTTTGTCCGTGAAATTGTATCAAATGGCCTTGTAGTGTAGAATTAGAGTATATATCAACAAATGAAATGCCTGCGGACATTCTGACAAAAGGCTTAACCTTTTATAAACATGAAATGTTTGCAGAAAAACTTGGTTTAAGTTTGTAAACATAAAAAAATTGTTTTCTATTTATTTCGCCCTAGTGGGGGTGTTAGTATAAGTGCGAAAGCATGTTATGCAACCTTAGTTACTTATGTATGTACGTCGAATAAATGCATCATGAAGTAGTCTCTGCTTAGAGTTCGTGCTGCACACTTGTACACGACCCGTGGTTTACTTTACCTAACCTAGCTTCCTTGTCCACTGCAACAATTATCTTAATATATCTCCAATTAACATAGACATAGTGGTTGAGGCACTGGAAAAATTAGGGAATACATTGAGCGCTGGTCCTGATGGTGTACCTGCCTTAATCCTTAAGGACTGCCGTTATATCTTAGCTCACCTTTAACGCATATCTTTAACTTATGTCTCACTCATAGCAAGATTCCTGTATGCCGGAAGAACTCGCGTATTGTTCCCATTTTTAAATCAAGCAATAAAAGGGATGTCTTGAACTATCGACTTATTGTTATTATTACCAATGTAGCAAAGTGTTTTGAATTAATTCTGTATAAATACATAAGTGCATATGTAAATAACAAACTATCTTCGCAGCCGCATGGGTTTAGACCCAGAAAATCTGCGGTATCTAATATTCTGCTACAAACCCAGTTCCTTTCAAAATATATAGATAATCGTACTCTAACATATCTAAAGCTTTCGATAGAATTGATTATAGAATACTTATAAATAAATTAAAGCTTCTGGGCTTTTCTCCTAATCTCTGTGAATTAATTTACAATTATCTTTCAAATAGGTCTTTATTCGTGGAATACAAGGGTTTTAAGTCAAGACAATTTATTGCCACATCAGGTGTTCCTCAGGGTTCTAATCTTGGACCCGTACTTTTTAATTGCTTTATAAATGATATAGCCGATAGGGTTAAGCAAAACATGTTAATATTTGCAGATGATCTTAAAATATTTGTTCCTATTTATACTATGGATGATTGTCAAGTTCTGCAACATAATCTAGATCTAATAGTGCAATGGTGTCATGATAATAATGTATCCTTGAATGTAGCAAAATGCAAAACTATGTCGTACACTAGAAATAAATCTAAAATTACGTTTGAATATAATGCCAATAGTACTGTTTTGACCCAAGTTGAAACTTTTAAAGATTTGGGAGTGATATTCGACAATAGTCTATCGTTTAACACTCATATTGACCAAATTGTATCAGCTGTAAACCGCTCCCTAGGCTTCATAATTCGCAACAGCAAATCATTCAAGAATATTAATGCCGTAAAAAATTTTTTTTTTGTTTGTTTTTTTGGCATAGGTAAAAATTTTATACTATGCATTTGTGCGTTCTAAACATAAATATGCTTGTTGCATTTGGAACCCATATTACATAAAATACTCTTCAATGGTTGAATCGATACAGAAAAGGTTCGTTAAATATCTTTATTTTAAGAAATTTGGTACGTATGGTAAGGGTGGATTATAGGTACAATGATTCATTGAGTGAATTTGAAATCACCTTTGTATTCAATGTGCTTTACTTACAATCAAATTATAGCTAAATATCCGGACGTGGATATATTTAACTGTGGATCTGCTAAAGCATTCTTTAATCTGATTGTTGGGTATTTGTCTTAATATATGTTAGCCATTATCTTAGTTAAGGACTATTCGTTTGTAAACATTTATTGTATTAATTTGTAATTTTCAATCTGTAACTGGACTCGTCCGTTGATTGAATAAATAAATAAATAAATAAATAAAATAATAGCACGAAGTTACATGGTTTTTCATAATATTTCGACCATGTATACACATGTTTCTTAATATGTTGTCCTGTTTAAGAATTGTATCTTTACAACTGTATGTTAATTATTATGTAAAGTAAGCTAGCTAAGTATACCTTTACTATTAATCCATTTATTCCAAAGGATTTATTTCAGGAACACTGTTATTATTATTATTATAATTGCTGACCTGTGTAAACGTACTGTATCGCACCAATAAATTATCTATCTATCTATTTATTTAAATATTCATGATTAGGGTCAAAAACGTATATTCCGGGAAATTTTATTGATAACAATAAGTTACCAAAAACATATAATGGGTAACATTTATCAGCCTTGTCAAATAATTAAAATCATTAAATAATTATCATGGAATTTCAATGACAGTATGCATAAATAACGTACAATAAAATTAGGAATTAATATATATTTTATATTAATTTGCTTTCTGGTCGTTATATACATGTAAGTAAACTTCGACAATGTCCTTTTTATGATAATGTTTTGTTTATCACATTATATCTAAAGCCCAACTTTACAAAGCAAACAGAATATGTTATATAATAGGTTGTTGGGCAATCGGTATTTCATATACTTAAGGTATTTTCGAATAGTATGATCTACAAATAATTCTTACATGTGTCACAATTTGTTTATTACCAGTGATGAGTTTTTCAAATTTACAATGCATAAATATTGTAGTTGTATCACTCTTATCGCAATATTAATTCTAAATATTGAATTCAGCATCGGCACAAAAAATACGGAAAAAAAAACTGATAGCAACAATCTGATCGAAACTTATTTGAGAGATGTAGATAAAGGAAATGGTCAAATCCAAAGGAATCAAATCGCAGACGAAAACAATTATGGAGAATATGGAAGAAATTTAATTAATACTGCTTCAAAAGTTTCGGGTCTACAATCTCAGCGTAAGAAATACTTCGATTCTAAATACATAGCTGAATTCAGTCATCGTAATTTTGAAACGAATGCAATCAACGCCGATTTGAAAAATATGGATGAAGATATACATTATTTAAATAGAAATGGAACAGTCGATTACAAAAACCATATGACTGGTGTTATCCGTTCCAAAAACACCGTTGATGAGGAATTTAATTCGTTAACAAAATGCGTCAAAAAAATATTATCAATTTCTAAAACTAGACAACTAATACATATTTACAAAGAAACCTCATTAATTCTTAATGATGAGTTATCTACCAGTTTCTACAATATTGATGGAGATTATATAAAATTCGTTTTGACTAGCCCACCTGACTATTACATCATTAAAACATCGTACTCAAATTTTGCAACGATGTTGACAAAGTTTTTCGCTAATATAACCTACAAACCAAAAATTCCGACCCTACTGGTATTTTCAGACAGAGTGAATTTTGATCGAGTATTAAAGAGGCTTTGGACGAAAAACATTATCAACGTGTTGATCATTGAATATTCAAAAGTGTACAGCTACTATCCAATTTCTGAAGATGGTTGCAATGACTTTCATCCCAAGTTATTATACAATTGCGAAGAACATCCAAAACCATACATAAGTGATCTAAACGTTAATAAGTTCAACAACTGCAAACTTCGAACGTATGCTATACCATTAGTTCAATTCGTTAGGGATCAACCATTTTATGAAAATGACGGTTTCGGCGTTTTATCGATGAGAGGAATCGCCAAGTTATTAAATTTGGATATAGTTGGTATAGATCATAACTATAAGTCGGGTTTCCTTCCAATAAATGGCAGATTTGCGAGCATGCTAGAGAAACAAGCAGATGGAAAATATTTAGCTTTATATGATAAGTTGTTCAATGGTGAAGTTGATTTGCTGATTTACACATTTGCTCAAAATTCTCCTGCTGACTTTGAAATCGCGTATCCGTTGTATTTCGACCAACTTAGGTTTTATGTGCCCCTGGCTAGACCAATCAAAACTTGGAAAAATATTATCAAAATATTTGAGCCAAAAGTTTGGATTTCAATAGTTGTTACTTTTCTGCTAATGACTCCAGTTTGGTATTTGATGTCTAGGCGAGAAGATATTTCGGGCTTTCAAAAGAGTACTTTTTTATTATTTGGGATATTTATATCCTCAGTTTCCTGGCAACCAAATTCTGCAATGTTCAGGTGTTTTTATCTAATATGGATCTTTTTCGTGTTTATAATAATAAGCAGCTATCAATCCATACTAATCTCTTATGTGTTCCTACCAGCAACTACAAAACAAATAACTAACGTCGAAGAACTAGCAAACTCGGACCTCCCTATTCTGGGCATTACAGCAATTAACTACGCGCTGCGTTATATTAACAATACGCATTTTAGAATGATGTCATCTAGAGCTGAAGACCACGACAATTTCACCCCTGATGTAATAGCACGCTTCGCCAAGGGCGAAGGTGCTGTTTTCATGGGTGAAGTAAGTGCTGGTACTTTTTTCAGCAACAACAACATCACTAAATGTTACATTCTCAGATGGACGCAGTCGGTTTGGGGTGTTGCGTTCTTTACAAAGCATTCTCCTTTTGCGCGGAAGATTAGTGAATACGTTATTAGGTTTCATGAAACTGGACTTTACAAGTCATATTTAATGGGTGAA
The DNA here is from genome assembly GCA_910593695.2 of Ocypus olens. Classification (NCBI taxonomy): domain Eukaryota; kingdom Metazoa; phylum Arthropoda; class Insecta; order Coleoptera; family Staphylinidae; genus Ocypus; species Ocypus olens. Next base: position 30,658,298 of record OU343047.1, read on the forward strand.
CCGTTTCGTAATCAAAAATTAATTCAGGAAACTACTCAGAGCGTAATCGAAATTTCACATTTGAGAGCCGTATTTTTTGTTTATTTTATAGGAATTAGTATTTCATTGATTGTCTTTATTGTTGAAAAACTGTATCGGAAAGAAAAATATTAGGAAGTGTAGCACTAAATCCACCGGAATCCAGATTAAAACTATATATAAACATCTTATGGCACCCCCTCCCCCCTATTCAATAAAAATCATACTGAATTAAGGTAGTACAAGTTTATTTGTCGAAATGTGTTATTTTTTTATTAAATTTGTAGTAAATGTTGAAAGTTACAGGAAAATGCAGCAGTTTCGTGACTATGAAAAACGTTTTGCGCTTGGATTATCGATTTTGAGACAAAATTTGTATATCTAGCACCTAATACTACTGTGTACCTACTAAAAATAAAAAAAATTGACGACAAACGTTTTTTAATTGCAAAAATTGATTTCATGATGTAAAAGGAAAGTCGAAATATTTTTTATATTTATGGATTTTTTAAAAAATCAAGGGGATTTTGAAAATAATCTAATTCATTATAAGTTGATATTTTTTTTGTAATGTCATTTCATAATTTGACTACGTTATGCATCAGTTACCCAAGCGTCAAAAAAGTTGTATTTTTTGGAAATTAAAGTTATGTTTGATCTTTCTAGTGACCCTTGATTATTTGGTAGATTCGTTGCGAGTCTCGATGCATGCTGGGTAGGTTTAAAATTAAAATAGTGCTTATTTGTTAAATGAATGTGCGTTTATTTATTTCATTTGTACGTGCTTTATACAAAACCAAATTCACAGCGCTTAGAGCGCCCGTAGGTCATAACGAAACAGTACGTTCAATAATGACATACCGTGTTTGAAGCGTCAGTCTAAGGAGATTTTCGTCATGGAAATTTACATTCAACAATTGTGAAAACGCAACGTGCATGGAGGAAAATTAATAAAGTGAAAAGTGCGCCTTCTGTAACCACATTGTATCGTTTGTATGATAGATTTACAACTGGTGCGGCACTTACCAACCCCAAGCGTCCAAATAAAAAGCGACCATGGCGATCAAATGATAATATCGCACTCGTACAGGCCAGTGTTGGCAGGTCTCCAACAACATTTAAAAAATATCGTTCTGAGCAGATGGGCATAAAACGATCTACTTTACGTCGCATTTTACGTGTCGATTTGCATTTGTTCCCGTATAAAAGTCAATAGACACAAAAACTGTTGCCTGCTGTTAAGCCACGTCGATTGGGGCTCGAAAAGTCATTGAAATGGCGAAGCGCATTTCACGTTTAACGGAACCGTAAACAAACAAAATTTCCATTTCTACGCCACCGAAAACCATAAAATTATTCATGAGGAGCCTCTCTACGACCAAAAAGTTACTGTTTGGTGCGGTATTTGTGCTGATATGGTCAAAATGATGATGACCGAACAGAAACCGTCAATCAGGTGCGTTATCTTACAATGATGCCTATTGTGCGTGATAATGGTATGGATGACTTCTGGTTTCAGCAAGACGGCGCCCCACCGCATACTACTCGAGCTACAATGGATTTTTTGAAGACATTGTTCGCAGGCCGTTCGATGTCGAAAAATGCTGATTTTGACTGGCCGCCGCGTTTACCAGATTTAACGCCTGCATACTTTTTTCTGTGGGGATATTTAAAATCAAAGGTTTATATCAACAAGCCACGGTCCCTAGAAGAGCTGAAGAACAACATTTCGTCCGAAATGCTGACTAAAACCATGGAGAATTCTGCGCTAATTCAAAGCAGCCCCGAGACACCCATTTCAGCACAACCAAGACACAGCGCTTAGAGAATTCGGAGGTTATGAGAAAACAGTACGTTCAACATGTCCACCAACTTATGTTAGTTATCATCACGGCTGTGAAGCCGAGATACGAATATCGGCAACACGAAAGTATGTGGGCCGCCCCAGGACAGTGGGGCGAGGGGGAATATCAAATTTGCCGCTTTTATAAAGATGGTTCCCTCAATGTTGCCAGATTTATCAAAGATCTTATTATGGGGATTACCGTTTTTAATAATCTTAAAATTTCACTACAAAGTGATAATTTTAACAATTAAAATTATGTTTTAAACATAATTAGACTCATTATCGCTTATATTTGTCATAATAACTCATGAAAGTATAATATTACTGTTTATTAAATATAATCATGTGCATTGTATATTTTATACTTCGATGTATATGCGGCAACGCTTAATGAGTCTCACCATTTTTATTAACTGACCTCAATAGTGCTGTGAGTGCATGTGAGTGCTAGTAATTCATGTTTGAAGGTAAGTTATTATATATTCTGTCTTATAAACTCGTCAATTGTATTTATTAGTAATGGAAACATCAAATGGCCGTATTAAATATTCTTGTAAATATCCAGAATGTCAAAATTCTTTCTTTTCCGATATAACTAATGTCGACTACGAAAATAAACATTTCTATAAATTTCCCAATGAAGAATATCTTAAAACATGGAAAACCATTTGTGATATTGAACAGTCTTCATTGTTTAAATTTTCATTCATGTAAAGATCATTTTATTCATAAACATTTTGTTAACCATTTCCGCAAAAAATTAAATTGCAATGCTGTTCCGACACCAAGAAGTAAGACAATATAACTACACTAATTTACTTTTCTAACTATTTTAATGCCATGAATCCTGGATACGAGCCATCAACTGACCTGTTACGACGCCTGAAAGAAATATCCTAGGAAGAACGAAGAGACCTGATGGAACATTGCACCTGGACAAGACCCTAATACCCGATTGTTGTGATATTTTTATATTTAATAATTTTGTTAATAATAATGTATATATGTAATTATTCTGTTAAATATATTTTTTCCATGTAGGCCTATTTTTTTTTTTATTTTGTGGAATCCAATCTTTTTTCTTTTACCAAAACCAGTAACTTCTTCATTTATGTACTATCTAAAAGTATAATCAATTATGTGCTCCAAAAACAAAATTGATTATATTTTTAGTGTTATTAAATTGAAATATATCGTGTAGACTAGTATAACATTTTTAAATTTTGACGGAAATCGTAGTAATTTGCCACTCCGACACCAGGCGGCGTGAAAAATCGTGTTTCCGAAATTTAACATGCAGGTTTCACTTCTAAAGGTATGTGTTCTGTGGTTATCATCTCCGACAATTTCGTATTTCATAGCAGAGTAATTACCCAAGTGCGATCATTTACTGGATCTGTGTTTCGCATTTCGTAGTAGAGTGATTACTCGAATGTAAATTGTCTTTCACATTTCGTTGTAGAGCGATTACTCGGATGCGGTCATTCATTAAATCTATTTCACATTTCGTATTAGAGATTACTCACTTTATACCGAGTGTCTGGGATAAGGGGCGAATATAGAGATTTAACGTGTAAAATTAAATATGTGTAATTATTAGCTCCCCTATTCATTTTAGAGAAAAATCGTGAAGGAATGTTTTTTAGAGAATTAAAAATTGTAAATGTATCATCCATTTTAAATACGTTTATACCAGAATCCACCTCAGAAATAATAAAAATAAGTTTAACCATTTACCATTTAATAAAAACCCTTGACATTTATTTTAAATATTATACATACATAAACATTTCTGACGGTATTTATAGGAGTAGAGTCTTTAATGAATGAATCGATTGATGATGTACTCGTCGTACCAAATCGTGACATTTCAATTTTACGTATCTGACGTTTGAGAGAAATGTGTTCCTTTGTACATAAACATGGTGTAACCATCTTAAAGTGAATTTTATATGTTAGAAATTATCTGACCGAATTACCCTCAAGCAATGATAAATGCTTATAATTTTGGTATTTATGTTCTCAAGCGGCTTACTTAGAGAAACATTTTAAGTTTCTAAGTAAGCCGCTTTTGGACCTAAATACCTAAATTATTTCGTAATTATCACTGCTGTTGGGCAATTACAATTGATAATTTTTATGAATTGCATATTCATTAGTCAGGGTCAGGAAGATGTTTATGGTTTCTTCCCTGTATTAAATTAAAACAATAAATTACTGGATCTATGTATAACAAACATAAAAAGTGCACTGTAAGTAGAGATGTGTTACCATTTATCAAAGAAGATGTGCACCACCCTTGCTTAAATGTTAATTATACGATTGAAAATGAAATATCCAGTCATTCATTATTTAATAATAATTATAAAATTTTTAATTTTCGCAAGGCGAACTTTCCTAAATTATTCGAGGATTTATCGAATATTGATTGGAACTTTTTGTCAAATATTGATAATGTTGATGAAGCTGTTATTCAATTTTATAACGTACATAATGCGACTTTTAGTAATAGTGTACCATTTAAAAAATATGTGCATACAAAATTTCCTGTTTGGTACTCTGAGGATACAATTCAGTTAATAAAAGATAAGAACTATTTACACAAGCTATACAAATGAACAAATTCTCAATTAAATTATCTTGAATTTAAAAGAATTAGAAGTCTTACAAAGCGAAGCGTACATATTGATTATAAATTATTTATCCAAAGATCTGAAAATGACTTGATAAACAACCAAAGAATTTTTGAAATTTTGTCAATTTGAAAAGAGGATCCATTACAATACCAAATACTCTGAGGGATGACGATACTATATTCAACACTCCGCAGGGTATCGTTGAAGGATTTTCTAACGATTTTAGATCAGTATTTGCTAATGATAGTACTGTAAACACAGCGTCTTCTATTAATACACAAGGCAGTGTATTGCATCCCACCTGCCAGTTCCATCAGATATCATACGAGAGTGTTAAGCAAGCATGTAAAAGCATGAAAAATAATTTTGTCTCGGGATTGGATCAAGTTAGAAGCTTTCTTATGAAAGACTGCTCTGAAATCTTTGCCAAACCGCTTGCAATCATTTTCAATAAATCCCTCAATACCGGATTATTTCCGAAATTATGGAAATTATGCCGTGTTGTACCAGTATTTAAGAGTGGTGATAGAGCAGATATAAAAAAATTACCGACCTATTAGTATCCTGTCAAATTTTGCAAAGTGTTTTGAAATATGTATCTACAATCAACTTTACTATCAGGTACAACCAATATTATCGCCTAATCAACATGGATTCATGAAGAAGAGATCCACTGTTACTAATTTGTTAGAAATAACACAGTTTATTTCAAGTAGTATTGACAGAAACTTGCAGGTGGATGTTATATATACCGACCTGTCTAAGGCCTTCGATAAGGTTGATCATGGTATTCTATTGCAGAACTATGGACTTAGTAATCAGACTATGGACTTAGTAATGGGCTTATAAACTTCTTCAAGAGTTACTTAAGTTGTAGAAAGGCATATGTTGATTACAATAATTTTCTTTCCACTGAATACGTAATGAAAACCGGTGTTCCGCAGGGGTCTAACTTGGGGCCATTATTATTTGTAATACCTTGGCATATGCTGACGATTTAAAGATATATTGCGTTACTGAATCCTTGGACGATTGTAAATTTTTGCAGGAACAGTTGAATATACTCTCGTCATGGTGTAAAAACAACATTCTATCCCTAAATACATCCAAATGTAAAGTAATGTCATACACTAGAAGAAAGTCACCTCTAATATATGAATACAATATTAGTGAAATGGAAATAGAAAGAGTATCAACATTTAAAGATCTTGGGGTAATTTTTGATAGTGAAGTAAGTTTTAAGAACCATATTAAAAATATAACATTATCCGCAAATAAATGCTTTGTAATAACAGAGTAAGGATATTAAAAACGTAAAATGCATACACCTTCTATTTGATTCCTTAGTTCGGTCGAAATTGGAGTATGCTTCTTTGGTCTGGGCACCTCACTATAATTACTACATCACCTTAGTGGAAAAAGTCCAAAGGCGTTTTTTAAAATACGTATACTGGTAATTATCCAGAGAAAAATGTTCCCAATACTAATTTGTTAGATACTATAGGTGAAGATTCATTATATGTGCGGCGTAAAATAGCTTGTGTAAGGTTTTTCACAAAGGGGCGCCAAATGGTTCGCAAAACAAAAAATTGCTGGATAATTTTTATTTTTGTTATAATTGATTTCTGGAAAATATATTTTAAATTTAGTGCCAGTGTAATATAACAAATGTTAATTCGTAAATAAAAAGGAAAAAAAGGAACACTATGGTTTTCGAATGGGGGGGGGGGGGGGGGCGCTAAAAAGAAATTCAAATTGTCAATTTGGTTATTAACAATAAATTGGCAAAACTGAAGTCGCTTATCGTGATGCTGAGGCATTAGCTCTTGAACTTTTTGAATGTGATATGGGTATAGCAGTTGCTCTTTAAACACCTTATGCACAACATTTTTAGATAGCCTAGTTCAGCACCTAAACGCCGGGTACTTTTAGATGGATCTTCATCTATCCGTTCTAAAATCTCTTCTTCAACATCCACAGTTTGTACAGTGCGTCTTCTACCACAATCCCCCGCAGAGCATTCTAAGCGGCCAGTTTCTCGAAGTCGCCTTTCTACGGAAGCAAATGTTTGATGGTTTGGTATTCGGCGATTTGGAAATCTTTCACTGTACACTCTTACACATTTGCGGCCATTACCTTCACAAAACACAAAAACTAAAACAATATCAGTTAATTCATTAATTGAGTACATGACTGACGTTGTCAAAAATCACCGATAACTGAATTTCACAGGTGTCTCAATTTCTATTTGTAAATAAAGAATCAGTTTTTTTTTAGAATTTTATTTCTTTGTTGTTTTGACAAATAAATTTTTTTTTTGTGGGGAAAATAGCAAAATTTTATAAGAGACAAAAAATACGTAAAATTGAATGATCTTGCAGAAAAAAAGTATTCCTTATGATTTGACCTGTTGAATAAAAATATTTAGGTATCTTAAGAAGTCGATGGTCCTAGTTTGACCACTTACTTTAAACGTAGGATAAAGAAACATATCGCAAAAAGTGCATGGTATCAATGTAATTAAATGTGCCAAATTAGGTTTTCTTACCTAAGTCCAAAATAAAAATATTTGAAAAATAATTAAAAAAAATAATATCTTTGAGGCCTCGTAGATGGCTTAGGAACCACTTTTGGATAGAGATAAGTTTAGTTAAATCGTCTTATTTTGTTTCAGAGAATATGTGGTAGAGCGTTGTACAGACCATTCGGGGACACCCTGTAAGTGAATGATTACGTATCAGCGTTTTTGTGGTTATGTGCGTGTGTGCATTATGTGCATTCATGCATGTGTGTATGTGTATATGTGTCTGTATATTTATATTATTATATTATTACTATATAATTTAACTTTAATTTTAGTTTATTGTCCTTTATTGGAATTGTTCTGTTGGGCAAATGATTAAATAAATAAATAAAAAAATAAATAAATAATGTTTTTGCAACACCATATCCTTAAGTTGTCATTATTTGATAGTTTTCAGCCTCTAAAATATATCATTTTTTCATAGTGCAAAATAACTATGCTATAAAAAAATAACTATGAAATAAAAAAGTAACTATGAAATTAAAAAGTAACTATACAATAAAGAAGTAACCAAGTAAAAGTAACTAGAAAACCATTTATTTAATGAAATTGTATTTTAATACTACTATTGTGCACATTGTTAATATTGATTACGGGGAGTGCGTTTTTCGCAACTGGCAAGCTTTCTATATCTATATCTACTTGACGTTCTATAGATACTGCAGAATTTCCATCATTAACCTGTATCTGTCGTGTTTCCATGCTCTCAGTACATACAGCTCTATTATTATGAATATTTTCACCACCGAAAATCTTTCTTGAAGTTCCCGCCTTCATTTCCAAACTTTCTTCAATATAAGTTTCGGCCACGGCGGATGATTTCCAGCCGCCGTGACGCTTAAGCTTAATATGTCTGCCCCAGTTCCAGCTAAAATGGACGTAGAGGACCTCCTGAATGCATGTCCCGTGTAAGACTCAGGTTGAGGAAGTCGGAGATATTTTGCAATCGTGGATGGCATTGTGCACAGTGCACTTTTCCTTGCGGTATTGCACAAAGAAGCTGTCATGGTTTGTATGGGCAGGACGAAGAGCAGTATATTTATCAATGATCTGCAGCACATTGGTACCTTTGATTGGCACATCCATAACGGTAAAAATTCTTTCAATATGTGTCTTCGTATCTGGAATTTTAATAATCAACATTGATTGTTTTCTCTCTATATCCTTTGTTTTAATATTATAAAGTTCCTCGCGACGACAAGCTCCCGCCAAGCCAAGTATTAATACAACTTTCATCATTAAAAACTGCTCATTTGGTGCTCCATCGATGAAATTTTCTATGTCTGCTCTCTCAAAAATCTTGGATTTCTTCGGTCTATAATCTGTACCATGTCTCTTAAGAAAAGCTTTTAATTTTAAAAACTTGCTGATATCAACGTTTCTCTTTGCGTATAGGACGGCCTTTAGCATGGAAAATTTTGCCCACATGCTTGAATTTTTATACTTTTTCGAAAGCTCACCCAGGTACGCTAGTAAGACAGATTCACTAATATTGGCCACCCTGTTTTCTTTGCACCAAGCCGTAAATACCTCGAATTCGGCTTCATAAATCTTACGAGATTTGGAGGGCAACAAATCCAAACTCGCCGCTTCCGCCGCTGCTCTTATCTTCGGTGGAGTTCCGCACATTTCTTCATCGCTACTAATCAAGTTTTCACTCATTGAACTGAACTTAACTGAACAAATTAAATTAGAAGTAGTTTGACATAGAGACAAGTGTAACATAAAAAGCCGACTGTGGCGTGTTTTTTGTTTCCGTACCAACATGGATTTTGACGTTCCCACACACTCGATTAAATCGAAATTTATAATCGCTGCGTTCGCTAGCGAAATTTCAAGGCCCGAGACAGAGAAATTCAACTTAAGAATATGGTGTTGCAAAAAATTATGTATACAACTGGTGGCTAAACAGTGCTTTATTTTACTCGTGAGCTTTAGAGCACTCGCTATCGCTCGTACTCTAAACGGCTCACGCGTAAAATAAAGCACTTGTTTAGCCACACGTTGTATAAAATACTATTTAAGTACCGCTCGGAAAATTAAAATCGAAAGTATAATAACAACGTGAAGGAAAATAGGGAGGTTTTAAAAGGGTGTGTAGATAATATTAAATCTATGCCTCACCAAACCAAAAGTTGACGAGGCGCCACTGGTACCGGATGAATATAACATTATACTTAACGATCCTAACATATGGCCGCAAGGTATTACGGTAAGCAAATGTAATCGTTTTCGTAAACGAAGAATAAATACAAAATACTTAAAAATATTGTCTGTTTGACCGAAACAATAGTTACGACTATGATAAACAGGTTAGCTACGGGTTAATCCTAAAAAAAAAACGATGTTTCGAAGGCAATTTTTGCATTGTTAATGCTTCAAAAGAAGTTCTAATATATCAAATTTTTACATTTTGTACGGCATTAAGTACTTCGAAATAAGAAAAAAATCAAATAGATATCAGTTCTATTAAATAAAACCTCAATTCGAATTTTAAATGTTAAGTTTCGCCTTATTATGGTATTTTCTCTTGAACATTTAGAATAAACTGAGTTTCTATCCATCCAAGATGGCCGATGTGAACGGTCGTTAATTTCGGAAAGCAAATAATACTCGAAAACCGAAGTTAGGAGTGCAGTGCAATGATTGCAAGTTGCATTAAAAAGGTAAAAACCTGTTGTGACTTAACTTTATCGGATGGAAACATCGACAGTGCAACTCAGTTTAGAGATGCCCCGCTTTGTTTTGAGTTGGAGGCCTATATGAATCTAAAGCAGCTAGTCCATGAGTTGAAATTGAACAACTCTTTACTTGTGGAAAAAATCGGGGGCCTAGAGGAAGAAATCACTCGGTTACGTAGTGAGGTTAATGTATTCCCGCCAATAAATATCACAAACAACAATGAAGTAATCGCAATTAAACCGGCAGCACTCTAACGAAGGAACCGGCATCACTGCTCCCCATCATGAGCGAACCCAACAGCAATCCAGAACGTATTAGTCAAGATGTACAGAAAACTAACAGATCAGCTCTCTCAGCGGAGGATCCGGCAACACGGCTTCCCATCTCGAATGAACCTAGCCTCAACCCACAGCTGATCAGTCAAGATGTGCGGAAAATAAATAAACAAATCAAACCAATAGGCTTGTTAAACCGAGAAGTCAGCAAGGAAGTCTTTGCACAGCCCTCAGCCATATACAGTGACAGCGAAATACTCAAAACTTTTTTGTTTGTTTATTAATGGAGATATCAAAATTCTGTAAATCTTATTCAATTATCCTTAAAAAATATACAAGAACATGCAACTCTTATCTTAAAAAAATACCAGATGAATTGATGGAAATCGAAAATGGAAAATAACTCAAGGCAAAACAAAAATCAAACTGTTTTAATGTTTAATGGTAATAGCTACGTACTTTATTTTTAAGAATTAATACCGGTTTTAGCTATCAATAAGCAACATTGTCAACAAGGCTGGCGTATGTGTGCGTATGCGTGTGCGTGTGGATGTGGATGTGCGTGCATTGAAAGTTTCATGATATGGTTGGGATCGTGTATTCCGGAAAATAAAAATTAATATATATATTTTATAATCATTTGCTTTCTGGTCGTTATGTACATGTATGCAAACTTATACAATTTCCATTTTATTTATTTTATTCCATTATTTCCAAATTCTAACTCAATAGAACAAACAAATTAAAAAAAAATGAAAAATCGGTACTTAATTTATTTGAGGTATTTTAAAAGTGTGTTTTACAAATAAAATCATACATAATTCGTTTCGGGGCTTTTATTGTATTTGTTTAAATTTAAATAGAATAATTTAAGCATATTTTTTTACAAAATTTTATTTACAATAAATTTACAATGAGATAAATAATTTCTTACCATAAACAGTCTACTAAATTTGCATCCTGTCATTTTCCAACAGCTATTTCAAAAGAGTATCCATAATCTGGTGGAGCGGCCTTAGATCCTTGTGAACCACTTCTATCATTATTACTATTATAATTACTATTGTAATTGTCATTATTAACGTAATTATTTTGAGAGTTGCTGTTTTCTAAAAAAAATACACGATTTTAAAAATTAGAAATGGAGACATTTGTTGCAGATGCATAAATTAAATTTAATGAAAACGAAATAATGTTTATGTATATAATTTTTCAAACTGTTCGCAAATCTACAAAATTAAGTCTTACAAAGAATGAATTAATAGTTGCTTTGATAAGTTATTTATTTCATAGTTTTCATTTTGTAGATGGTGAACAGGTTGAATATTCATATATTTCGTTTTTATTGAATTTATAATTGTAAAAGGCAGACAGTTTTTATCAATTGGTTTCTAAAGTGTGCGTCGCGGCGCCCCATGTGAGATTTACAGGAGCGCACTATGATTTCTGTAGACCAATTAATTAGCCAAAAGTAAAATTTTCGATTACATGAAAGAATATTTTCGTATCAAATAGGATAAGGCAGAGTTTCCCAAACTTTTTTGACTGCGGCCCGCTACGAGATTTTATTTTTTTTTTGCGACCCACCGTACGAAAAAAAAAACGAATCATTTACAAAAGAGATTTTATTTTTTAATAAAAATCAAGTTATTTGTTTGTTTTTTTGATACACAAATTATATAATTATATAAGACAAACATAAGTATTTAAAAACTCAACAATTATATTAATTTAAAACTTTAGTAAATGAAGTAAACTTTGTTTTACATATTTTGTCCTTTCTGAGAAGGATGATGTTTGTCATCACATAACAATTTCAAATTACGGAGTAATGATGTTAATTTTATTCTCAAATAAAAACACGTAAGTGGTGGCAAAGGGCATTAAAAATTGTATCTCTTTTTCGTTTACGCTTGGATACTCCTTTTGACAGTTAATGGTACAGTTTCAAACACTTTTTTAAGATGTAGTGTTTCTAGATGTAAATCTTTATCATAGTTTGCAAGAGTTTCAATAAATTTATGTAATATTTTAAAAGATTTAAAATTTCCTTCTGAAAGTTGTTGTTTCCACAGAGCCATTTTTTATTATTGCAGGTACTATTTCCAATACTGAAAAATATTTAAACCAAAATCTTACAAATTTAAATTCAATTCATTTAATGTAGCAAATATGCCGCACAAATAAGCTACTTTTATTAACCACTCGAAATCGTAGAATCTATCCTTAAATGGAAAAATAGCATATTTTTTTATAGTGGGTGTTCAGGGAAAAAAACTTTTTTTACTTTAGCAACTAGTTATTCTTCTAAATGCGTCGCGATATCGTCAACTCTCCGCTTAGCTGTATTATTTGATAATGGTATCGCCGAAAATAAACTTTTTTCCTTTATTCCGCATACATTATTTTCGAGCGGGAAGTATTAATTTTGCCTCGGCACTGAGGATGCCCAGTGTCGGCTATTGATTTAAAAATTTCAAAAGCTGTTAAAGTGAGGTTTCTATTTGACTGGTGAAGAAATAGTGCATTTTTCATTTTTTTCAGCAGCAATCGATTCCTTTTTCTTATCAGCAACAAAATAATTGGGTGATCAGAGTACTCTCAATGAAGTGTATCTAAATACCGTTTTAACTTTGACAGTTTCATACTTTCATTTGAAAGTTACCTATTGCAAATAACACAGAGCGGCAAATTATTTTGACTGCCGTCGGCAATGAATCCAAACCGTAAATATTCGTCAATATTTTCGAGTTCAATTAGCTTTATGCTTGTTATTTTGGCGCTGTATATCTGCTTTAGGGGCTTCAGGCAAAGTATCTTCGTGATCATGATGTTTAGCTTTGCTCGTACTTGGTTAAATTTCTGGTTTTGTTGATCAACCATTTATCAATTTTAACTTTTATAAAAAGAAAATTTTTGTGTTTTTACAATTTTGTTTCGCGACCAGGCAAAATTTTTCTGCGATTCTGTGCCGGGTCGCGACCCACACTTTGGAAAGCATAAAGTTTTTACCTGCGCCGTTCCTCTTACTTGATAAAATAAGCGTTAATTCGAACTTTGAATGTTTAATTTTAAGGTTGGTTGGTGCCAAGGACAATTGAAAAAATTGTTTAGCGATTTGTAGGGTGGGTGCATGAGTAATAAGGGCGATATCATTGGCGAAAAAACAAGATTCTGTACGTCATGACAATAGTAGATTGTTTGACAAGTTTTGAAAGCTTTGTTTTGCTCATACCTTGCATTTACTCGCCCTGCGGGCTCGTAAATGCAAATTGGTACTCGCATGCAATATAGCTTTCAAAACGTGTTGAACACTCTGCTTTTCCTACGACCAACCATTCCACCTGAATTAAATATGTGGGAATGATTAGTGTCACACCATTCTTAACTTTTATTCTAAATATATTCTAAATATAAGAATCCAACAAATACAATCACATGTGTTCCCAATCTGAGACGTTCCTCAGGGCATCCCCTTATCACCTCTCCTACATAATATTTGTTTCCTACGACCGCTCTCGAAAAAAAGGTGTCAAAATCATTAAAATAAAATTGGTAGTGACGAAGAACAATTAATTATTTATTAATCGATTTTAAAATAGTAATAAGCAAATTTAGATTAGAAGTTAAAAATGTTTTGACACTAATAACATACACATATTTAATTAAGGTAGACACAAGGGAAAAGCAGTGTTCAACACGTTTTGAAAGCTACATTGTACCTTGTATTTATGGTGATCGCATGCAAAACAAAGCTTTCAAAACTTCAAACAATCTACAATTATAGTTATTTATGTATCAAGGTAATTATGAGGATGTTAATTATTGAGGCTAGCGTGTTTAGTAAGTTGCCCGAGGTATTCACATCCTCATAATTCATACATAAATAATTTTATTTCATTTCGTGTTTCAAACTTCTGTTTATCTCCTAAATTTAATAGTACAAAGCATGATTTTATCTCCGTTGTCATTGACAAAAAAACTTTAGAGCTACTATTGAACTAACATATTATCAATTGCTGCTTTTCTCCCAAATGCCAAACCGAACCTGTCGTCGTTGCAATAGGAATATTCCGCTGTGGACGAAATTGGAAGTTGAAAATTTGAATCGAACCCAACAGCAGCCTCGCTACGTTTTTTATAAGTTGGGGACACTGATAAAAATAAAATAAGGTGTAATCATGGTTATGCCCTGTCAGAATTCCAAACGTCAAAATGGAGTTTCTAATAGTGAAGTTTATGAAACGGTCAAAAGTGCGACGGTAAGAAACTCCGCAAGGAATAAAAAGACAATGATAACAGTTTATGGAGTTTTTATGCCGAATGTTTTTATAAAAAAACTGCAATTTGTAACTTTATTAATATTACAAAATTTTATTCATTATAATCTCTCGCTAAATGTAACTCGTGTTTCTATTAATTATATCGATGATATTTAGTGTTAAAACCGAAGCAGCGCAGACGCACTGATTCAATCTGCAGCAGGGTTTCAACCTCAAAATATCATCGATAATAATTGTTATATTGTGGCTGATAATCAATTAGACTTGAAAAACGAAATGAAATAAAAAATGGTATGCAAACGGAGATCAAGCTAGGTTTAAATCTTCGGAGATCTAAGCTGCCACTTGATCTATAATATAATATTTATTATTTCTTGCAATTGTATTTAAACTTAATTTATTTATTTAATCAGTTAGTTATGTGACGAGTATATTCGTCATGAACAAATCGGCAATATTTTATTTTATGTCGAGTAGTTACTTATCATATTGCCATTTCTTCATGACGAGTATACTCCCCAAAAACAGCAAACAAGATGAAATGGCAATATTTTTTGTTTATGTCGTATAGGTACTTGTTATTACACAAAATATTGCCATTTTTCTTGACGAGTATACCCGTAAGGTGGTTCTTCAATTTTATTGGCATTTAATAAACATTAGTCAATTTGTCAATATGATGACACCAATAAAATGTCCCAAGAATTGATCGAAAAAGTTGAATAAGCTTGAGGTACATTGCTTCCTACAAAGTCCCAATCAATGTACAAGATGGAGGACACCAGATTTCAAATAAGAATTGTACTGGAGGCAAACGCTTAGATAAAATTGTGGTACTAGCTTATTTTCAAGACCTGGTACGTTTTTAATATGAAATAATTAAATATCTTTTTAATTGCTCAACTGTTTTAAATTTATTAGACTGAAGTAGACATCCCTAATTCTTTATGGACTAAATGGTAAGTGTCGAAATCAATGATAATAATTCATGATAATGTAGATGTCACAAAGTTATATGAATTAGAGACGTTTTTTAAAAGCGAAAGAGCAAAGGTTATGAGCCGAAAAAAATCAGAAGTTTTCACTTGGGATTTACTTCAAAAGGGATAAAACATTAGATATCTCAGATTGTTTTTTCGGATTTTAATTTCGTTGCCATATAGGCTGATTTGATTATGGGTTATTTTGGAGGATGTAGAATTCAAGAACTCCTGAACATGATGATTGAAGCTATCGAAGATAGGGGTTCAGTTATGGTGGTATATATTCCGAAATATAAGACGGGTATTCGCAAACAATTCACAATTTTGGAAGGCGAAGAGACTTCTTTGCATTATCTCTTCTAAGGAATTATATTGCTTTGCGTTCATCGGGAAATGAAAGATTCTTTCTAACATATCGAGAAAAGCTTTGTGCATTTCAATCCGTCGGAAAAAAAATCGTTTGGAAAAATTCCAAGTAAAATTACAGATTTCTTGGGCTTGCAAAACCCCCCTTCGTACACAGAACATTGCCCACGTCGAACTTCAGCTATAGCTCTAGGGAATGCAGGTGTAAGTATGAAGAGATTGAAGAGATACGTTGTTCGACTGCAGCAGAAGGATATTTGGCTGACAGCGTGGGAGGAAAGAATAGAACCGCAAGAATGTTGGCGCGTTTGCCGGAGGAAAGTATTACATCAACTTCTGGTTCAGTAGCAGTTCGGTGAAAAAATCGTATATTTATAGCGGTACAAGTAACAATTTTTGTGGTCATTTTGAATACTACCAATTTATTTTCTGCAATTCTGACATTAAAAGCACCAAAGCATTGAAATAAATTAAGCATTCATAACTTCCCAAGGGAATTATGCATATCTTTATAGTTACCGTAATAAAGATAATATTGTCCGTTATTTGTATTGCAAGAAATAAAACAAATTCTGTCGTAGCTATTATTCTATAAAACACTCATGACTATTTTTTTTTTAAATTTAAAAATAGTTAAATTATTATTATTATTATTATTATTATTATTATTATTATTATTATTATTATTATTATTATTATTATTATTATTATTATTATTATTATTATTATTATTATTATTATTATTATTATTATTATTATTATTATTATTATTATTATTATTATTATTATTATTATTATTATTATTATTATTATTATTATATTATTAAGGAAAAAACTAACGATGATTGAAAAAGAAAACCTTTACAGAAGCAAATAAAAACGAAAAGCTCTAGGCAATTTAAACAACTTCAGACTGCAATGTTTTCAATGTGTACATGTTTTTGCCACAAATTTGCCCATAACTAACCAACCGTCCATAATAGACCCATACTATCTTATACTATTTTTATCAGCTTCTCAAGAGGGTTGAAAATAAAGTATAAAATATAGGGTGTTCCATTTAAAAAAACATAACTTTGGTCTGTTATGTATACTGGGACACCCTGTACAAAAACATATATATTTTTAAAATATGTAGAATAAGTGTGGGTACCAGTTCAAGAAAACTAGAAGTCCATATCTCAAATAGCAAATAAGTTATGGAGCTTTTACAGATCGCTGGGTCACCCGGTATATATTTTTTTAGCACTAGACAGTCGAACAAAATTCAGTATTCTGGTGCAATTATTTTCAAATCCTATGAAGTAAATCAGGAAAACTTTACGTTTGTGGCAATTGTTTTTATATTTTTTTATGCTCTAGACAATTAACAAAACAACTTCAAAATTTCAACAATTTGTGTTCTCGCGCAAATATTTTAAAATCTTGTGAAGGATAGTCTTTTTATTTATGGAATTTTAAAGTATAATTGATCTTAAGCAAATCCAGAAAATTTGAAGTTTGTTGCAATTTTTTTATATTTTTTGAGCCCTGATAAAACGCACAACTTCAGAATTTCAGCCGCTTGTTTTCTTACGGAAATAAATTGAAAGCTCGTGAAAAAATGCCTTTGTTTTTTTATAGTTTCTTAAAGCAGGATTGATCTTAGGCAAATCTGGAAAGTTTCACGTTTGTGGCAATTGTTTTTATATTTTTTATTTTTTACATTAACAAAATGTTTGAATATTTTAAAATCTCACTAAGGACAGTTTTTTTTCATTTTCATAGAATCTTGAAATAGAATTCATCTTAAGCAAATCTAGATAATTTCAAGTTTGTTGCAATTTTTTAAATATATTTTTGAGTTCTGATTAAGAGCACAACTTCTGAATGTCAGCCAGTTGTAATAAATCGATTTCTCGTGAAGGAAAGTGTTTGGACTTTGATGGGATCTTGAAGCAGAATTGATCTAAGCCAAATCTGAAAAGTTTAATGTTTGTGGCAATTGTTTTTATATTTTTTTGAGCTCTAGGCAATTGAATTATTTCAAAATTTAAACAATTTGCATCCTAGTGCAAATATTTTGAAATACAGCGAAAGAATTTTGAGGAATATTGTAGTAGAATTAATTTTGAGCAAATTTGGAAATTTTCACGTTTGTAGCAATTGTTTTTATATTTTTTTGTTCTTGACAATTGAACAATTTGTTTTCTCATGCAAATATTTTAACAATCAGTGAAGAAAAGTCTTCTGATTTTTGAGGAATCTTACAGCAGAATTAAATTTGAGTAAATCTGGAAAATTTCGCGTTTGTTGCAAATGTTATTATAATTTTTACGCTCTGGGCAATTGAACAACTTCACAATGCGAACAATTTGTGTTCTTGTACAACCATTTTGAAATTCAGTAAAGGAAAGTCTTCGGATTTAGAATAATTAAAAAAAATCTTGCTGAGCTTGAAATTAGTGGTAGTGCCATGGCTCCTCGGCTCTACATAACGAGTCGCCCCTGCTCGCAGAGAACATGATTCTCTGCTCCTGGAACATCTGAATTTTTTTTTAAAGATCACATAATTATCTCCCTGATCGTCCATTCTGAGCATTTGAAAATAAAGAATTAAAAATAAATGCGTTTACAAAGAATATAATCAACTTTTTGTACTCATTTTTTCATATGACCATGATTTTTTTATGTTCTATTCTCTAATGCTCAAAATAGATGATCATGGAGATAATAATGCGACCTTCCCCAAAAAAATGTTTTTTTTTTGTAATCTGATGTTCCTGGTGCAGAGAATCGTGTGCATTGGGAGAAACCTTCTCTTTTCAGGGCCCAATTTCAATGAAGTCAATATATGTTTTATGATCTTAAAAATTGTATATCTTGACTGGTAAAGATTATAACTAAATCTTGATGAACACATCCACAAATACTTAAGTAATATTTATTATTTAGTATGTATTATGGTAACCCAAGTGGAAATAAAAATTGAATTGAATTGAATTGAATTGAATCGAACTATTCTTTACAATACCTTTACTTTCTTGACTTTTGAATGTGAATAATCTCTTAAGCGGCAATATGTCAGGGTATAGTACAGGTATATATTTAATTAATTTTTTTGGTCGTTTTTCCTGTAAGTGATTGATTTTTCTCGATAAGAACAGCCCATTTTTGATCGAAAAAGTCGAATCAATTGTCAGGTTAATACAAATCGGTTGTGGCAGATGGCGTAGTTGCTAGAGCCAATAATTAATTGTCAGAGTTTCAAATGTTTTGTGTGAATGCGTTAAAAATTCTTTAAAAACATACTCCTCTTATAAACAAGAGTTTTATCTAGGAGGGCTTCTAATAGACTAATAAAGTAGACGAACATTGTGTGAGTGAAAGAACTTGAAAATCGAGACTTCTGCCACTTCATATCTTTAATTTGCTTCACTACGAGTGCACCTTCATACAACATAACGAACCGTTTAGAAGATTAACAGTTTAATTATGAATGATTACATAGTGGTAATATTTTTGCAAGCATTTAAATTCGGAAAAAATTAAAAGTTCTAATAAAGCAATTAATTCTGCATTAAGTGAAGATCGTTAGAAATATTATATTTACGTGTATCAAATGCACCAGATTCCTGAAGGCCTTCTCCATGATAATCTCCATCTCCGATGTATTCTCCATTGTTCAACGCATGATTAGTCCTTTCATCGTATTGATTACTTTGTTGATATTGTGGTTGAGGTTGTGGTCGAGGTTGTGGTTGAGGTTGTGGGTTGCTGTATCCTTGATTAGCGTATGAAGGTTGGTAATTATTTCCTGTAGCACTATTATCGGCGTAGTTTCCATTATCATAACTTTGTTGCTGTTGCCCGCTATAATGATT
Source organism: Ocypus olens (assembly GCA_910593695.2). Taxonomy (NCBI): domain Eukaryota; kingdom Metazoa; phylum Arthropoda; class Insecta; order Coleoptera; family Staphylinidae; genus Ocypus; species Ocypus olens. The sequence continues at coordinate 30,677,834 of OU343047.1, forward strand.
TTGGGCGACGGCTTGTGATCCAGTCCAAGCGAATAATGTGATGGCCGTACAACAAACCAGGGCAATCTAAAGGTTTTAAAACAATTCTGAATTTCTTAATATTCAAAACAACACTGTACTCAAATAAATTTATTATCAAAGCTGCCTTTGGAAAGAAACGTCATTCTTAGAAATCAGAATCCGTCAAAGTAAATCAATACATATTAAGTTATGATCTATAATTTCCATGCCTAATTTTTTAATTGACAATAAAGCAAAATTATTTACAAATTAAATAATTAATCAGTATTTAATTATACAGTGTTTTTTTTTACCGTGGGCCATAGGATTTTACATGCTAAAAATTATACCTTGTGTTAATGTATATTGTATGATATAATTTTGAAGCAAATATTAGTTAGTAACATAAATTAATTATTTTTCTACATGATGCGCTTAATTAGAATATTTTAAAGATGTTTTATTCCATTGAAAAGTGCTTTTGCTCGAAACCGGAACAATTTCCATAAAATAAAAATTCTCTGACTTCTTGTAGAAAAATATAACTATTTCGCTGCTAGACAAACCTCTTATAATCACCGCTACAAATTCCACCCGTTATCTAAACACATTTTCTAGTATAAATTTTGATAAATTTTGATTACTTGCTTCACTAATCAATCTGACATTTCGTAAATTTAAGGTACTTTGATTATTTTTGCTCAGTTATTTATATGAAATAATTTTATTTTTTAATGGAATAAAATATGTTTAAGTTATTCTAATGCAGCGCATCATGTAGAAAAATAATTTATTTATTACTAACTAAAAATTTTAGGATAAAATATATATTAACACACGGTATAATTTTTAGCATGTAAAATCCTATGGCCCACGATGAAAAAAATATACTGTATAATAACATACATACCGGGTGACCCAGGGTTCTGTAAAAGCCCCATAACTTATTTGCTTTTTGAGATATCGACTTCTAGTTTTCTTGAACTGGTACCCACACTTATTCTGCATATTTTAAAAATATGTATGTTTTTGTACAGGGTGTCCCAATATACATAACAGATCAAAGTTATGTTTTTTTAAATGGAACACCCTATATTTTATACTTTATTTTCAACCCTCTTGAGAAGCTGATAAAAATAGTATAAGATAGTATAGGTCTATTATGGACGATTGGTTAGTTATGGGCAAACTTGTGGCAAAAACAAGGACATTTGAAAAAATTGCAGAAGCGCTCCTAGCAAAGCTAGCGTCATTTTTTATACACTAAAGAATTTTCCACATCATGAAGAATAATACAAATCGGCTTCGGTTCTTTTTTGTTCATACTGCTATACAGGGTGTCAACATACGCAAAATATTGGATAACTATTTTTTTTCAAATGGAACACTCTATATATCTTGCCACCAATGCATGGAATTTTTAATAAGCTTTCCAATGATGTACAATTTGTATAATGAAATATTAAGGATTCTTGAGATTTATCCATAAAAATATTTTTGTTTTGTCTCCTCCTGCTCATTTTTGGATTTTCAGCCAAAACTATGCGTTTTCTGAAAAAATTATAAGAGACCAAAGTTGTAAAGCGGAAAATTTTCGATCGACATGGGTCTTTCAACTTTTCCAATAATGCGTGTATTGTCCGCCAGAGTGCACAAAATCGCGACCGTATATGCATTTTAGCGTTTTTCTCAATTTTTTTGTTAATGAATTGCACTATACTTTATTTTCCACGCCCTCTAGCAGAAAAACGGATAATTATAGAATTATTTAAATGACCTACATCGATTGAAAATATTCCGCTCTACAACTCTTAAAAGAAGCAATTTTTGCGCAAAATGCATAGTTTCCGCTAAAAATGCAAAAAACCATTAAAAAACGCAAAAATTGATACATACATTTTCAATTTGCATTTTCAGGGAAAACTATGCATTTTTGGCAAAAATTGCTTCTATTAAGAATTGTAGAGCGGAACATTGTCAATCGACATGGGCCATTTTAATTTCCCTATAATTTCCCGTTTTTCCGCTAGAGGGTGCGGAAAATAAAGTAAGTGCAATTTATTAATAAAAAATTTGAAAAGATGACGCTAAAATGCATATACGGTCACGATTTTGCGCGCTTTGGCGGGCAATGCACGCATTATCTTAAAAGTTGAAACACCTATATCAATCGTAAATTTTTCGCTCTATAACTTTGGTCTCTTATAATTTTTCCTGAAAATGCATAGTTTTGGCTGAAAATCCAAAAATCAGCAGAAGGTGGCAAAAGAAATATGTTTTTATTGATAAATCTCAAGAATCCTTAATATTTTGTTATACAAACTGTATATCATTAGAAAGCTTACTAAAAATGCCATAGATTGGTGGCAACTTATATAGGGTGTTCCATTTGAAAAAAAATAGGTATCTATTGTTTTGCGTATGTTGACACCCTGTATAGCACTATGAATAAAAGAGAACCAAAGCCGATGTGTATTTTTCTTTATGATGTGGGAAATTTTCTAGTGTATAAATAATAATGCTATCTTTGCTAGGAACGCTTCTGCAATGTTTTCAATGTGTACATGTTTTTGCCATAAATTTGCCCATAACTAACCAACCGTCCATAATAGACCCATACTATCTTATACTATTTTTATCAGCTTCTCAAGAGGGTTGAAAATAAAGTATAAAATATAGGGTGTTCTATTTAAAAAAACATAACTTTGTTCTGTTATGTATATTGGGACACCCTGTACAAAAACATACATATTTTTAAAATATGTAGAATAAGTGTGGGTACCAGTTCAAGAAAACTAGAAGTCGATATCTCAAATAGCAAATAAGTTATGGGGCTTTTATAGATCGCTGGGTCACCCGGTATGTAATCATTTTATAATTCAATATTTGTCATGAACATCTTTTTTTGTGCTAATAATATTCTGGTAGCAGATTTCATTGTAGAATTTTAAATAATACAAAAGAATATATTAACGTATACGAAGTATGTTTGGAAAGTTTACTCCAACCTACGTGGTAGATTTATAAAAATCTTGAAGATCAAATGACAAATTCTAGATGTGTAACTTCAATTTTGGAAATTTTTATTTAAAGCAACTAAATTTGTTCGATACTTCCAGAAAGAAGGCTATATCCATAGCTACCAGTGTGTGAAAGTTCCACTTTCGTTTATTTCCCTTTGGCTCACCGCTTTTCTCTCGCTGACATTCACTCACTGGTTTTCATGCAAGCATAATGATCTGTCATTGTGTAAATTTTTCCAAATCTTTACGATAACGTGATTTTGATTTTTCATCAAGAACATCATCAGGAACAAATATCTCTTCATCATCCATTTCCATAATGTCCACGCAATCATTTCATTGACGTTACAGAACGTTGTTTATTTTGTTTTTGTTTTTCATAACAACTCACTCCAAACATGTGATTTATTTTAATTTAAAATTTTGAATACAAAGTTACAGACTTTCTGGGGAGGTATCGTACACAACCAAATACAGCATTCGAGAGTAAGGCCGCTTTCGTTTACTGGAATTGCACGAACCCGCACAAGAGCTTTGCCTTCCTCACTCTTACTGTAACGCATTCATGCGTTAAAAGGTTAAAAGTTTTAAATTAGGCAATCGAAAAAAATATCAATTTTGCCATATTTGTTTGTAATTTAATATTTTAGATAGGGCCAATAGACTTTAGCTCTTGTAACCGTCAAGATCATTCATGCGGTGTAAATAAAATACAGTAAACTCTCGATTACCCACGGTCTCTTTTTCTTTTATCTTTTTAGAACGACATTTTAGGGTGTGTAGAATTAGCGAAGGTCATTGTCAATTACCGGTACCGCAAACCTTTCTCTAGACAACATATTTCTATGTGTGGACCCCCAACTGTGTATACAAGTTCTTGAAACGCATTTTCGTTGCCACGAATCCGCCATTTTGCGGATTATCAACAGTGCCTATGATTTTGCCGGGAATTATTAGCGTGAGGATCACGATTGCTTGTTGTGGCGAAAATAGAAACAACAAGCAAGAGTGATCTTGCCTAAGAAAAATCAATCACGAGTTAGATTCGAGAGGCCAATCGGCCGAGCAGAAAGTTCACATTTCATAATTTGAAAAATCAAATTTAGTGACACTTTGTGTTATAACTTTCATATTAATGAAGATATCGGAATTCTGTTAAGCTTATTTTATTCTTTTCAAAGATGTGCCTTAACAACATATAACTTTCATTATTGTCAAATGATAAACAACTGAGATATTTTAATATATCGAAAATGGAAAAAATGACTTTTTGGCTATAACTCGAAAACAAAAGAAGATAAATAAATTTAGTTTTCACCATTGAGTTTTTCAAAAAAAAAGATCGATGCGCCATCCGTTTTCCTCTATCTCTTATAGTTATCGATATCCCCTATACAAACATCGAATTTTGCCCACCCTTTACCTACTCCTGTATTTAACCTTAAATTAAAAGAATTGATATACCTGAACTGGAAACAAAACAGAATCACTTAGCGATTTTTCTGTGGAAAAACAATGCACTCCATACAATGTAATCTTATCAAAGATTCATTTTCTACAATATCTCTGCGATTAGAGTGATTTTTTCTATAAATAAAGCGCCATGTGCTGCTGTTTTGTTTCTAGTTATGGAATACCAATTATTTTATTAGTTTTAAAATATTAAGATGACAAAACGAACTATAGAAACAATAATTAAACTCGGCGACTAAAAAAATCGAAGATATTTAACCTTTGTTGGTATTAGCCACCAAGTTTTAAAATGAATCCACAATGAACTTTCTTACAAAAATAATTGACACATCTCAGATGGAAAAAAATGGCAGCACAATTGAATTGCAGAAAAGAGAATTTGGTGATTGTAAAAATCATATGTCTCTTGGAATTAGCTTCAGAATACATCCCGAATTAATCTAATTTAAATATTTTACTAAAACAGTTAACATATCAGAGCTGGAAACAAAACAGCAACATTCCAAATTTGAACTGCAGTAAAAAGAATTTACGCTCAACGATTAGAAAAATTGTAGAAAATTAATCTTTCTTAAAATTAGCTTTCTAAAAATTATATCTATCTAGAATAAACCTAGTTGGAATATTTTACTAATACAATTTATAAACTGTAGCCTGAAACATTTGAATATTTTGCTAAAACAATTGATAAACTGTAGCCTGAAAGAAATTGGCAGTAATCAAAATTGGAACTGTGGAAATGAAAATTGCAATCGTCGATTAGAAAAATTGTGAGAAATGAATCTTTGATGAAATTGGGATTAAAATCAATCCAGAAGTAACCTAGTTTAATATCCCTTTAAAGTAATTTATAAATCACTTAAAGATCAAACAACACCGAAAGCTTAAACCGTAGAAAATAAAATTGCACCCGGTGACTAGAAAAATGATATAAATTTAGCTTCAACATTCCAAAATTCATCAAAATTAACAGTTGAGATCTCCTCTTAATACAGTTGGCATATCACTGCTGTAAACAAAATAGCGACAGCCAATTTTATTTTAACCCTTTCGGCCTTGGTGGTGGCAATTGCCACCGCAACATTTATATGTCTCTACTTACTACGACAATCCATATTTTTGCTGTTTATCACTAGATGCCACTTCAACAAAACCTCACTAATTAATTCCTATACTAATTAATCAAATTAGTTAAAATTTGGTATTTATGGTCTTAGGAAGCTCCCCATCAATAATAATTAACAAAAATGTTTTTTTTTCAAATTTAAAAATCCAAGGCTGAAAGGGTTAAGAAAAACGTGAACATACCCTATAAAAACATTGAATTTGGGCCACCGGGTACATTGCTTAAGTGATGGGTTTTATCAGATTATGCGGATGTTGTGGTTCTTAAAAAAAAAACTGTTTCTCCTCTCTAATGTCATTGGAGAACATTTGACGGTTAGTGTTTCATAACACGAGCCATTGACAATTTTAATGTTTTCAAGTTTAATTTTAACATGTCGAATATTCAATTGGTCTTTTAATCTCAAAGACTTCAAAATGTTAGTATAAAACATTGATAGCAAGTCAACTGTCAAAAATAAATAATATAAGTGGTTAACCAACGATCATAACTTTAAAATGAAAAAGAAAACAATTTATGATATTGTTATCATAATATAATAAATGTAACCTATTAATTGTTAACAAAATCTACAAAATTGTTACTGCCAAAACGTTTTAAATACTAAATCTCAAAAATTACCAAGTTGGTTACTTTCAAAATTAAGAAAATTGATACATTAAATTATTTTAAATATTAAGTTCCAAAATTGACATTCAGTTTAAAAAGTAAACTGTTAAAACAAAAATAGTAATAACAAAAAATATTAAAATAATCGGTCGTCAAAATGTGTAAAAGGGCGACTATCAAAAATTAAAAAATGGTGATGTGGCCACCATGTTACTTTCTCCTACTTTATATTTACGTTTCCATGGGTTTATTTTCAATTGAAATCATATTTTAAATGCACATCAAGCAAAATCATGAAAGATGGAAAAATTATACTTCAAATTCAAAAACTCGGTTTACTCAAAAACTAACAGGATTTCGAAAAAAACTTATTCCTTAGAAGTTGTTCATTTTGGCATTCTTTACAATAATTTGCTGTAACTATTATCGTTTCATAATTATAAACCAGAAATTAAAATAAATTAAGAAATTTTTTTCTCGAATAGCAATGATTTTATGAAAAATATTTTCAAGCAAAAGATGTTCATTTCTTTGTTTTCTTCGATGTTTGTTTAAATGTTTTTGTGATATTTTTAATATTTAAGAAAATATTGGCAAAAAACAAAAAACAGTTAAGGTAAACACCCACTTTCGGTGTATGAAATTTTACCAAAAGCTGTTCAGTTCTTCAGATTATCAAATAAGATATATGTTCAAAGTTTCATATCAATTGCTTTATTAGTTTTTGAGATACAGCGCACACAGTTAGACACACACACATACACACACACACAAATTGTTGAAATGGCATCTAGGGACTCCAAAACGGATATTTCCGTAAAAAAAATTGAAAAAAAAATCACGATCACAATCTTCTCGTACTTCGTAACGGAGAAAGTAAAAATAATCAATTAACATAATGTATCAAGTTGCTATCAAAAATTAAAACTTGAGACGGCAGCTGTCAATTGCCAAAATGTTTGCAATCATTATGAATATTGAATTGTTAAACAATACGTAAACACTTGAATCGAAATGCCAATTACTTTGTCTAAATATTATCAATAAAATAAAATAAACGATTTATGATACACACTTCAAATGAAGAAGTTTCCAAATTAATTTTATAGGATGCGTTCACATGTTCATAAATTGTATTACTTACCTACCATTGATTGCAAATGTATGTGAACTATGTACATGCGATATCTGTTCATAAGAGCCTTGTCGAGCAATTAATCATTAAAAAAAATATTGCATCATTTTAAACCTAAAAAGCAATCATCACAGTGAAATTATATGTTTGCATATGTGTGGCAACGCCGGCTCGTAGACTTCGTGGATGAGGCTAAGACAGAGATGCCAGTCGTACACGACTTACTCTTATAGAGGAAGCAAATATTCCGTTGCTGTTTTAGTCAAATTTTCTTCCTTAGGCTCCTCGCCGAAGATCCACGAGCCGCCGCTGATATGTGGTATTATAAAAAAATGGCAAAACGAATGATTTAAGAGTGAACTACCTCAGTAGAACTGAGAGAAGTCTCTCTACTAAATTAGAACCATCAACGATAAAAATATTTCCTTTTTCTTTTTCCGATATGAAGTTGGGTTTTGTTATTTGCAAACTACGTTTAACCCCAATACGGCCTCTAATAAAATCAGTTAAAAAAATTACATTGTCAAAATGATTTTTCTAAACGGGGTAGACACATTATTTTGGCAATCCCAATTCCATACTGGCAAAAGGAAAATAAAATAATCTGGTCGTATAGGTGGTTCTAGTTTCGTATTTTTAACCTTCTTTCAGCTTCAAATAACTTTTATAAATAACACTTTGCATATCTTTAATAATAAGGGTAGTTTAATCTTAAGTCGTTTTACTATTTTTTATAAAGCCCAGACGTATACGCAAACATATACTTTCGATTCGGGATTTGCTATTTTGGATTGAAATAATGCAAAAATAGAATTTTCTGAGAAATTAATAATAAAATATTTTCCATGTGTCCAACTATCTGTCGAACACTCTCAAAAATAAATTATGTGTTTCACAGTCTATAATTTTGACCAATAATTGTCAAAATTTATGAAATCATTACTGTCAATAAGAACTGTCAAAAATATAAAAAGTCAACAGTCGAAATTTACAAAATGCCAATTGTACAAAAAAGTCTGACACCAAAATCTTTATGAACCACTTTATAAAACACCAACGGAAAAAAAGTGGAAATGAAGAGCAAAACTATGTAATCACATTTATGTCCCAATTTTAAATAATATTCATTAAATCCATTCGTACCAAGCGTTATATTTTAAGCGCTTCCATAAACTGGACTATTTACACAAATAATGAGTTAGTGACATCCGTTTTTTGCAAAGCGACTTACTTACTCTTGAAATGGCATGTAACAGAACAAACGTATGTTGAACTCTAAGATAAACTTTTCTTTATCCAAAGATGGCCTGATAATAAATTTATTTGACATACTGTATTGTAGTCAAGCACAAGATCACAATTTATCCATTTTGCGTTATGAGATATCTACCCACCGATTTTAGTAACATTTTCGTAATTGTAGCAACAAGAGAGAAATGATTACACAAAGGAATTTCTCGTGTTTATATATAGTTGCGGAAGATATTTTTTATGCACGGGTAAAAGTACCGTTTCGTAATATAAGGAGACTCATGGTCATATTTATGAATGTTGGAAATGTTAATGGTACATTGTTTCTCACCGTTACTATTTCCGATAATAATATAATATCACTGTACACATGAAATAATTTGTAATATCAGCTCTAGGTTATTATGGAATAAGAGATTATTTCAAGAAAACATGTAATACGTTTTCAATAATTAACATTATTAATTATATTACTATATTATTTATTTAATTGTATTTAATATTATTTGTATTAATGTTTTAAAAACAAAATATATAACAAATTTTCTTACAATCCCTTACAACAATTATGAATTGTTATCTTAATTAATTAATACATTAAAGATAACTGTTAATGAATAAGAAACAATTCCTGTGATTAATTTTTATACACTTACTTGTTGCAGATGAATTGATTACATTTTTAGTTATGCCATCATGAAAAAAAATTATTCAAACCTTTAATTAATATTTATAACAATTATTAGAGTGAAACAATACGTAAACACGGGTGGGTGGCGCTTTTTAGATAATAGAAAGTTGGTTTAAAGCAGTGTTTCTCAAACTTATCTGATCGCGGCCTAATTAAACAAAGCATATAATTCAGAGACTCACAGGGTACTTTCTTAACTCACATTTAAAATTAGTTATTTTTAGAAAATTGTGGAAACAAATACAAGTAATATTTTAATATTCAAACTAAGAATACATAATACAACGAATGCTATTTTAAATCCAGTTCTTATTTTCCTACGTCAGATGTTCCGCAAGGATCTGTATTATACCCATTGATCTTCAAAATATTTTTAAACGACCTTTCCAAAACATTGAACATATTTTATATGCAGATTACCTAAAAATATATGCAACAATCAACATTCTCAATGATTGTAGATTGGAATAAAACACTTTAACTTTTTTATACCACTATATTTTATTTATGTGACTAGTTTCGACCATTCACTGGTCATTTTCAAACATAAGTAAATTAAATTACGGCTTTACATTTCTTATATATTACAGGGCTTCAAACAGGGAATGGTCGAAACTAGTCACATAAATAAAATATAGTGGTATAAAAAAGTTAAAGTGTTTTATTCCAATCTACAATCAAGATGTACCACGAAGTAAACGCCGCCAACATTAAACATTCTCAATGATTATTTGTATTTGCAAGATGAACCTGAAAAAAAGGGTGTTGTAAATAAACTTGATTTAAATATTAGTAAATGCAAGTTCATGTCATGTAGAAAATAAATCAAATCCTGTGATGTTTATTTATTCAAATAAAGAAAATATAATTGAAAATGTTTCAACTTATAACAATTTTGACACGAAATTAACATTTTTAGTTATGCCATACATGAAAAAAAATTATTAAAACCTTTAAATTGTACCATTTTTAGAAGAGCTACAAATAATGGAAAATTGATGATGGTCAAATTGGTCAACTTATTGAAATGTAATAATATTCACAAATCAAACTATAAAAATTTTGCTTTAGTAATCATTTTCGAATTGGAACCTTTAACGATAATATCTGTTTTGAGGATCTGGCCATTTCTAAAAAATATCCGCATCGTGTCTGCCTATGGGCATACTTCAAACCCTATTATAACTTCTAAAAATAATTTATTGCTAGAATTTTGTCATGGGAAGTGGGTATTTTTCCGATATATTTTCAAAAATTGAAAATATCAATACAACTTTATAACAAATTTTATCAACAAATTATAAAGACGAAACAGCCTGAATATATGAATTTTCAGCCTGTTCGTGACGCTGCAACATTAAATCTTACTAAAACTACAAACAAATAACTTATTGAAACAATTACTTTCCTGGCTAGTGCCACGCCGGATATTGAATGATATAAAAGCAATTTGCACGTTATTACTAGTACTTCTAGATGATAACATTGGTTTAATAGTATATTACATAACTAGAGTTATAACTAGCAAATTACGCGCAAGTGAAAGATATCGCGTTTTAAGAAGTCTCTTGTGCTTATAATAGTAATTAAGGTATCCAGGGCGTTATGAGTATGCGAGGATCACGGGTAGCCGTGACGTTCGGTTACTATAGAGAGGAAAATAAAGAACTAGACGAGAAAAATATTACTTGTGAACACACGCTAATTCTTCTTGTACAAAAACCTTTAATAAATTGGAGATAAATAAAGTAGTAAATGTATATACATACAATTACTCTACATTGGTGACACCGAATCAAGAAGACGCCTGCATTGAAAAGACGCCAGAGAGCCACCGGAGCATCACTCCCACAGGAAAACGCTGCACGTCTAGCGCGGAGCCCCCTCTCAATAACTGTCGCTTTTGACAGCCGACGCTCAGCCAAGCCCAACTCCTGCCACCTCGACGACCTGCCGAATCCCCCTAACAGCCTAACAACCTGCTGAGCAGCCAACCCGTTTTTCCTGTTCCGTGCTCCAGGTGGTTACTACCCATTTTCCCTTTTCTTTCACTTTTATCCTCTCCTATATTCTCTCGCACATACATTTGTTCACACTAATCCATGTAGGAATAGTTGGAAACAACCGTCAACACGTTTGATTACAAACTTCCTATTTATTCCAAATTTGACCCCACCATTTGGTTCTTTCAAGTAGAGTCCACCTTTGGACTAACCGCGTCACAAATTCATTGCGCAAATTTCATGATGTGGTCGCGGCATTGCCGACCGAAGTAGCCATGGAGGTCCGCGAGTTCTTGATCAATCCCCCAGAAATCCTTCCGTATGAGACTCTAAAAGCAGAGGTGATTAAACGTACCTCTGTCTCGGAAAAAAAGATGCAGCAACTTCTTTCAAAGGAGACATTGGGCAACCAAACGCCATCTCAGTTGCTCAGGAAGTTGCAGCAACTTTCAGGGGATACTGCCATAGAGGACAGTCTCTTACGAGAGATTTTTCTCAGCCGTCTCCCAGCAGATTTCGGCAAATACAACCCACCTGGCTACGCTCGCCGATATGGCAGACCAAATTATAGAAATTTCAGGCACTCATACTATCTGTGCAGTATCCTCCACCATTATGGCGATACCAGCAATTCCGGTCGACCGTCAGATGCTGCTGTTGCAACAACAAGTTGCCACTTTGGCTACAAAAGTAGCACAACTAGAGAAAACAATTTCTCGCCAAACACGCAGCAGAAGTCGGCCGAAGTGATCCAACCGACAACCGGAAAGCAAGCCTTGCTGGTACCACCATAAATACGAGGGTAAGGCTACCAAACGTACACCTCCGTGCGAGTGGGAAAACGGGCAGCAACAGGGCTAATGTCGGCCTATCGCCCTGCTAGTGCTCCAGGTCGGATATATTTTGTTCACGACGCTCATTCAGGTACTAAATTTTTGATTGACACAGGTGCTCGAATCAGCATTTTAGCGGTAGACCAAACTTACGCCAATACCCATCGTCGCGCTAAATTCTTCCTAACGACGGTAAATGGTAACTCAATACCCACGTTCGGTCAATCTAAATTGAACATTGATATCGGCCTGGATGTAAATTTTACATGGCATTTTGTACTTGCGTAAGTGAACCATTCCATTCTGGGCGCCGACTTTCTCAGGCATTTCAACATCATTGTTGACATTGCCCATAATAAATTATTGAGAAATGCATTCGGCACAACAGAACTAAATTCATTGCTGACTCAAAATTAACCTTATTCAAAATTACTTCAGCAATTTCCTGGTTAAACATCACCATTTAATCTTTCAGAACCCGTGAGGTATGATGTCGTGGATCACATCACGACCACGGGTCCCCCTGTTTTTGCTAAGCCCCGCAGGTTGCCACCACAAAAGTACCAAGCGGCTAGGAACCAGTTTGACAAACTCATCAAACTCGGTTTCCTACAGCCTTCGGTAAGTCCCTGGGCTACGCCATTGCACATGGTTATGAATCTAGACGGTACTTGGCGCCCCTGCGGAGACTACCGTGGCTTAAACAGGGTAACAACTCCAGAGCGGTATCTCTTGCCTCTTCTTCACGATTTTGCAAATAACTGTTGTGGTTGCACGTTATTTTCTAAAATCGATTTGGTCAAGGCATACCACCAAATTCCAATTCATCCTACTGATATACCGAAAACGGCAATCACAACACCTTTCGGATTATTCGAGTACACCTGGATGAGTTTTGGCCTCAGAAACGCCGCTCAAACCTTTCAAAGGTTTATGGATTAGCTTTTACGCGAACTACTATTTTGTTTCGCGTACATTGATGACACTCGTTTTCAGTAAAAACGAATGCGAACATGATCGTCACCTTTTCCAAATTTTTCAGCGGTTGACATTATTTGGTAAAAAATTAACCCTGGTAAATGCGTTTTCGGCCAACCTAAATTAAGTTTCTTAGGTCACAGCATTTATGGTGAAGGAATAAAACCTCTGCGGTGCAAGGTGGATGCCATCTTGTCTTTTCCTTAACCCGCTGACCTAAAAGCACTTCAACGTTTCCTCGGCATGATTAATTTGTATCACCGTTTCGTAAAATCATGCTCGAGCATATTGCCACCGCTGAATCAACTTGCTGCAACAACTCCTTGTAACAAACCGTTGATCTGGAATCAATCTGCTATATACGCGTTTTCGGCAGCTAAGGCCGCATTGGTCAACTCTGCCATGCTCGCGCTTCCAGACCCTGTTGCGGAGTTACACATCATGGTAGACGCAAGCTACTCCTCTGCTGGCGCGGTTTTGCAGCTGAAGGATAAATTTGGCGTTCAACAACCGCTATATTTCTTTTCTAAATCTTTCACTCCGATAGAACGCAAATACAGCACGTTCGGCCGTGAATTGTTAGCCGTATATTTGGCAATTAAAAAGTTCAAATATTATCTCGAAGGTAGAGAATGTACCGTTTATACAGACCATAAACCTTTAATATCTGCTATCTGTTCTCACTCAGATCGTTTTTTAGGAAGAGAGCACAGATACTTGAACTACATCGGACAGTTCACCACTGACATCAGGCACATCCCTGGAAAGGACAACAATGTGGCTGACACACTGTCGCGAGTCAAAATTAATGCTTAGGACCTCAACCAACTGGAAAAATTGCAATCTAAAGATGTGGAACTTAAATCTCTTCTGGACAGTGGCAGTACTGCACTCAAACTGGAATAGTTCGGCTCTAACACGTGCATCTACGTAGACACGTCTCTAGGATCACCACGACCCTATGTTCCTCCTGCAATGTGGCAGGAAGCTCTTCGTTCACTTCATGAACTCACACATCCGGGTATTCGTGCATTGAAACGTCTTGCAGCAGCACGTTACGTGTGGCCGCGGATGAACCACGACATGGCACTATTCGTCAAGTCTTGTTTGAAGTGCCAGAAGAACAAAATTCATCACCACACTGTGTCACTTATTACAAAATTTCCAGACCCGGATGACCGATTCATCGACATCCACATCGACATAATCGGCCCTTTCCCTGTTTGTGATAATTTCAGATACCTTCTGGTCTGCATTCATCGCTTTACGCGTTGGTCAGAAGTAATTCCTCTTACCGAAATTACTGCAGATTCCGGTGCACAAGCATTTTTGAGTGGTTGGATTGCACGTTTTGGAACACCATCTACGATCATTACTGACCGGGGTCGGCAGTTCCAGTCCAACAATTCTGCAGGACTTTCAGTATCCAAAACAAATCTCCAACCGCCTACTATCCGCAATGTAACAGCCTGGTAGAGCGGCTCAATCACCAAATGAAAGACTCAATCCCTTCAATTCTCCTAGGACTCCGGACAGTTTTCAAATCATCTCTTTTGGCGACATCTGCAGAGTTCGTCTACGGCAAGACATTACGCTTGCCAGGCGATTTTATATTTCCAAATTTCGCGCGTAAAAAAATCCCTTCTGGTTCAAAATTTCACTTGCAGGAATTATGTTCCTGCCTACTTAAAAAATTGCATACATGTGTTCGTCCGCCGTGATTGTATCAAAAACGTAAAGCACCCATGCTACGATGGGCCATTCAAAATTTTAAGTCGAAATTCAAAATTGAAGTTGGCGATAAGCCAAAAACAACGTTTCCGTTGACCGATTAAAACCTGGATATATTTTCACTATTTCGGCCATTTCAGTAGAAAATACCCAAAACACCACCAACCTTTCTGTTTTTACTCGTTCAATTATAAAACATAACAAATCTTCTAAACCTTCCACCTCTCAAAAACACGTATCCTTCTCTTGTACTGTTTCCTTCCGTAGCCTCTTTTAGACGGGGAGTTGTATGGTGACTGCCTGGACCGGAATAGGAAAACGAAAATAAGGATCACGGGTAGCCGTGACGTTCGGTTACTATAGAAAGGAAACTAAACAACTAGACTAGAAAAATATTACTTGTGAACACGTGCTAATTCTTCTTGTACAAAAACCTTAAAACCATAAATTGGAGATAAATATAGTATATTACGACACAAGTTCGGTAAGTGCTCTCTAACAGGTCGAGAAAATTTTAAAAATACGAGGCCCGTAGGGCCGAGTATTTGTAATTTTCGAGACCTGTTTGAATGCACTTAACGAACCGAGTGTTGTATAGTATTTTTTGCGCTACCGATTTAAAATAGTTATAAAAATAGTAAAATAAATAGTTCAAAACGACTTTTATAATTAAAAATCGCTGCTCTTTTTTCTATCCCATAACGGTACTAGGACTGTCATGACTCAGAACAGGCTTGTTATTTTGTGAGTTTCCTAGCAACCGAAATTAGTCCGGGAAAGCCATTCGAACATAACTGAATACACACACAGTAAGCATAGCAATATAGAACGGTAGCGCAAAAAAGTAGTAACTGTATATACATACAATTACACTACAAGTACAATAACGTGCCAGGTCGACGGTGTACAGGCCGAGGGCCCCCGGCCCGAGGGATGTACGTCGACTGTGGGCATTTTGCTCATAACGCCCGTGGTGCCTTCAACGTTTTATGTCATACTTGTAGTTTAAATTTATCGAAGATTTTCTTATTATACTTTCTGACGGATTGTCTAAGGCGTTCGCACGCTTGATTTGCGTTTGGCAATTTGTTGACAGTCGATCTGTTGGTAATTACTTAAAGCGGGCGTTATAGAAATAACGCCGCAGAGCGTTATTTGTCATTTAATATACGTTGTTTCCATGCCATTATGATTTCAATAATAAACAAGTATGGCATAAAATTATTATTCTTAATGAGAATTATACAATTTCATCTTGCGATGGATGAGGTATACAGTATAATATAATATCGTGATAATTGCATTACATTGTCAAGGCTCTATTATGCAAAAATGTTTCCTTATAGCATTTGCTCATGTATCTGGATTAATCTCAGGATACTTTCACCATGCTCGTGTATTTCGATAAATACCAATCCCATTTACAAACAATGGAAAGGTCATAAGTATCGCCATTAAATAATTGGAGCGTGTAAGTTTGTCACAATGCACAGTAAATACTATAGATATTTATTAAGACCAACTGTTTATTTTATAAACTTATAAAAAAATAATAATATATTAAGTGTAAAAAATCACGAAAAACAAAACATTCTCGTACTTTGTAAGAAGAATAGTATATTTTCCTATAAGACATCATAACTACGTTATTTTAACAGTTGCTCCCGAAGGAAAAAAAAATCATCATAATAAGTCAATACTCCACTTACCACTTGTCGAAACATTGTTGCGAAAGATTTGCACATTCACCCTTACAGTATGCAACTTTATCAATAATTGATTTTTAAAAACGACTTAATTATTGCCACTGGTTTCAATAAACAATCAATGGTGAACTATTATATTTATCTTTTTTTCTGATCCAGTTTTTTTTTCGTCAGAACCAATAGCATTTAAAATGATGAAAACCCTCATTATTACAAAGAAGCGCCCTTACTTACTCAGAAAGTTAGTATTTTGATTACTATTTCGAGTCGACGAATTATTGGGCCAATTTTCTGCAAGGAAAGCCCGGCCCGTGTTTTCAAACGTCGGGCCGGGCCGGGCCGGGCTGAGCTAGGATTAATTTAATTTTATTATAGTTTGGAAAGTAACAACTAAGGGCACTGAAAAATAAATTGGGTTATTTTTATTAACATGAATTCAATGAATTTTAAATTCAATCTTATATAATCAAAATTATTTCATTCAATCTTTTACGGAACCGGGCTAGGCTGGGCCGGGCTTTGAATACTCAGCACCGGGCCGGGCCGGGCCCGCAGCACATTTTCGTTTCATCGGACCGGGCCGGGTTTGAAATTTTCACTATCGGGCCGGGCCGGGCCGAGCTTTCAAAAATCCGCTTCTGCAGGGCTCTGTATATAGCCCATACTACTCGTATTAGTTTGGAGTATTTGCGGGAATTCTATGATGACAGACTCATAAGTAATCGCACTGATCACATTTTACCCCCAAGAACACCTTATCTCACGCTACCGGATTTTTGTTTATTTCCGCACTTAAAAAACACATTTTTTATGCATGCATTTGATAATATTGAACAGCTATAAAATTGCATTCAGAAAGAAATAATAGTATATTACATAACTAGTTGTAAGTAGCAAATCACGCGCAAGTGAAAGAAATTGCGTACGATCCGCGTAGTGGCGAGTAAAGTAATTTCACGAGCACGTAATTGCGTTACAACTCGCGTTGTGTACTATACTTTACCTTTGACCTTACAATTATTCGATTAAACTAAGACATGTTGAAACTGAATCTTGTCAGGCTGACGTTTAAATTTGTATTAAATTGCCCAGTAGTGGCAATGTAAGACGACTACCAACCAAATAAACGAATTACCGTTCGAACAATTTTCCGTCGAATAATATATTATCCAATACATTGACTGAACAAATCTACGGACACCCATCATTGTACTCGTTCTGAAGTGTTAATCTGCCAAGATACCATTGTAAAGGAAGTACCGATAAAGCATGGCGAGCAGTTTATTGTGTCGGTTATTGTTTCAACCAATATGTTGCAACCTGACGTTTAAATGTCACTTTTGATATTTAAAGACGAACAGACGAATGATGTGGACTCAGCGGACGTTAATTATAATTGGCTGATAAGTATGCAGGGTGTCCTATTTTGAATTGCCACCCCAAATATCTCGAAACCTGAAGAACATGGCAAAAAATGTTTCAGATAAAAGTTGTAGGGTTCGAAGGGGGGCATATGCTGGTGACCTTAAAAATGACCTGGGTATTGATTTCTAAGGCCCAACTAAGGTCAACTTTGATTTTTCGGATGGAACCCCCTATTTTTTATTATGGGATCGTATTCTACGGGAAAAAATACAATAGTTATTACATAATTATGCAAGTTTAATAAGAGTTGTGGCACGAGTGGGATTATTCGAACATTAAGATAAAATGCATCCGTATAAAATCATACCAACTCCGGAGTTTATGGAAGACGATTTTGATAGGAGAATTTATTTTTGTGAACAAATAATGGAAATGTTAGATAACAATGCGATCCAATGAGAAAATGTTTTGTTTTCTGATGAGTGCACCTTTACACTTCACGGTTATGCTGATCGCCATTATTGCTCGACGGAAAATCCTCACTGGATAAGAGAAGAACATACGCAATACCCTGTAAAGGTTAAAGGTATTGTTGGTGAGCAAATCATAGGTCCCTTTTTCCTTGATGTCAATTTGAATGGCGATAATTATTTAGCTCCACTCCAAAATAATGTTGTGTCAACTTTGACAAACTTATATCCTGATCCATCAAATTCACAAGTTCCAGCGAATATGATATGGTTTCAGTAAAAAGCACCACCTCATTACCAAATCAATGTCCGGCAGTACCTCAACCGAATATTTCCAAATCGGTGGATAGAAAGGCAAGGATCGTTGGAATAGCCAACAAGATCCCATGATCTGACGTAATTAGACTTCTTCTTATGGGGATATATCAAAAGTATTGTATACAAAACTAAACCCCTTGACTTGGCTTACTTAAGAAGACGAATAACGCTTGCGATTAGATCGGTCACGCCTGAGATGTTGAGTAACGTTAGAAGAAATTTCTATTTAAGATTAGGATGTTGCCAAGACTTTCGCGGCGAACATTTTGAACATCTTCTACATTGATATTGATGTTTTTTTTTGTTTATATTATAAAAATATACACAGTGTTACTTATTAGTTTTTGAGTGTGTTGTAGCAAATTTCTGTAAAAATATCTGAAAACACTTAATATTTCCGAAACAGTTGAAGATAG
Organism: Ocypus olens; assembly: GCA_910593695.2. Taxonomy (NCBI): domain Eukaryota; kingdom Metazoa; phylum Arthropoda; class Insecta; order Coleoptera; family Staphylinidae; genus Ocypus; species Ocypus olens. Next base: position 30,696,962 of record OU343047.1, read on the forward strand.
ATATAGGACATGGTACATGAAATATGTCTAGAATTTTATAAAGAATCCAAAAATTAAATAATATACAGGGTGTTGCATTTAAAATAAGAAAGTTGGTATTGGCCTCTGTTACATGAAACACCCGGTATAAAAAGTTTTTATTGAAAAAAATGCGCAACTAAAAATACTAATCGACCTGTCCTAACGTTTTCTTGATCACGCCCCCATTTATTTATTATCGAATTTATTTCATTTGGCTGATACACACTGTATATTCGTACTCGGTCGCTTACGATTGGTGACAATAGTTCTGTAATTCATCAATTACAAAGTGGGAGTAGGTAAACAACATTACTTCTGCAGTTCTTACCAATGTCTTGGAGAATATTAAACATCGGGTGCGGTTATGTATTCAAGAAAACGGAGGCGTTGTTGTTTTTAAAAACATTTTCTAATAAATTAATAATAAATAATAGGCATTATTATCTTTATCCCCAGACGTGCTCAACTTTCTACCCAAATATCCAGCTATACTCTGGCCGCTCTATGAAGGCGTCTGAGGTGATTAACGAAGGATCGAAGGGCATTCCTCATCAGAAGTGATTGGATATTTTGTTGGCTTCTATTTATATAGTAAAATCGCGCAGAGGTGACAGTGACTCATGCTTTTTCGATCTAATCATCGCGTCTGGATAAATATCTATACTAGTTCGCATGCTTAAGAAAAACGAAATCAAATACGAAACGTATGTCGATATCTAAATTCAAGAGCTAAGTGCAACGTATGTCTTTTCTCATTCTATCTGTTCTCAAAATTCACGTGCTTGTATCTGGTTTTGACCGTCTCCGATTTCGATTTAGTTAAGAGCAGAATTGATTGTATCCATTTCATTAATAAAAAGGTTAAATTTATGGCTAATTTGCAGTTGTCTCTACCGATTGCCGAAAAATGCAAAGTTTCGTCGGGAGAATATTTGCACACTTTAGAATTTTTAAATTTCCCGCCTAGACTGAATCGAATTATTTTATGGACATACGTCTACTAGAAACTTAATTCAGGCAACATGAAGCGATGAGTTACTATCACCTCTGCGCGATTGGACTATAAATCGGTGGTTTTTTGAAGATAACAGATAACTTTGGAAATAAATGTGCATGCAATCCAACATCTCATTTTCGCTTGTTGAGAACCTCGGGTATTCGAGACGCATTAAGCACCCGCCCAATACGCAAATGAGGGCGGTCCAAGTTAATCACTTCAGATGCCTTCATTACGTGACCAGACTTTATCGACCCATTCATCCCGGTCATAGGAAAAGTCCCTTCTGAAAAACAAAATTTTATCCCTTATTACCGACCGCGGCCATAAATATTTGGATTTGTTCCCCAACGATCAACCACCCTCCCACTCACAAATAAACTAGCTTGAAGGTAAAGTAACTGCAGTCCTATTCCTAGATGACGCAAAAGCATCAATTATGTCTGGCCCCAAGGCTTACTGTACAAGTGTCACCTTTTCAAAATCCCTGGACATATTACTTTTATTAAAAAAAAAAATAATGTTTTACATATTCACCTTTACACATAATACAATAGATATAGAAAAAATACAATAAATAGAAAACTACTAAAATATGAATTAGTTACATATGTATATGCTTTAATGCCAAAATGGTTTAAAATGGATAATAGAATAGTTAATTTCAATATTAGACCCTTAAAAATAATGTAATTAAAATTAATTAATGACGTCTGATAATATGATAAGGTGCAGAGTTCATAAAATAAGAAAATTCTGCCATAATTTAAGCAAAATCAACATCCTGTATAAAATATTTGCAAAACGCATAAAAGGATGAATGGTATTCATGGTATACCTCCAATAATCTAGTCGAATCGAAAATTAAACGAAATATTGGCTTTTGCGAGTATTGAAAAAATGGAGGGATATAAACATTTAGTTTCGCAACAAATTTACTGTAATGAACAATGCCTATAAATACTTTGATTAGAAACAACATATATAACATATCATAACCGATGTTATTAATAAAAAGTAGAAATAAAATTACTTCGCAATGTGATCCCTGCGGTACCTCTGATGGCAATATTATAATCATTCGACAGGAATTTATCTAAACGTACATGATGGGTTTTACTACCTATGTAGCTTTTGAATCAACTGATAACTTCAATACCAAAACTGCCCATTAAATCCAATTTATATAATAAAATATTATGCTGCACTCTGTCAAATGCTTTAGAGCAGTCGATGTAAATCCAGTCGACATCCAAAGCATTCGACCAAAAAGTTTGGAACAAAATAATAGTACATTATTATACAAGTTTAATAGGAGGGCATATTGTGGCACGGGTGAGATTGGAGCACGACTCGCGCAGCGAGGAGTGCTTCAATGCAACGAGTGCCCCACAATGCTTCTTATTAAACAAGCATAATATACCATTTTTTCTACTTTGGTTTCAGTTGAGGATTTATTTCTAAAATAAAATATATACTTAAACGTAATGAGTTTTATCTTTTAACATGTGGCAGCACTGAAAACATTTGATCCTTTCTAACAAATTTAATATTTGACATACGTATTTCTATGGCGATTTCAATAATTAATTTTAAAACATATTAAATCAAGAATATTACTTACACACCTCCAGAAATAAGTTGTAACCCATTTAAGCTTATAGAATAATTCAACGTACTTGCTTAAATGTTAATCGAAATTTAAGGTTATGTTTACATGTGTTTCTTGTTGCTCGTGTCAGGCATCGATCGACGCTAATTAAAAATCCACACCGAATTAACACACCGACAGAAGCGGCTCTACAACATACAATATACTCTCGCTGTTTCTTCCGTGATATTCGTTGTGCAAACAAAGTGATAAAATAATAAATTACCGCCTTTCCTCTGTGCTTGTTGTGCTTAAAATGTCGCCTTGTGCGGGATGAATTCATGCGTCCGGCCATTGTCACCGAGTTCCCACATTTTCCGTTTTCTTTAACCTTGGTGGTACTGGTGACGAACTCGCCAATATGCATTATCGAACATTTTCAGTATGTAACACATTGGAGGGTTCCAATTAACGGCAATTTTACATTTTGATGTGACACATGTCACGTTCAAGTACTGCCAATCGCGACGACTAAAATGTTACCACAAATAGTTTAGTAATGAGCAAAAACTATAAAATAGAAAATCTCATTATTAAACTATTTTTGATATAACAAAAGGTCAATTATTAATCCAAAGTAGAAAACATTAGTTAGAGTTGATTTGCCCTTTTAACTCCGTGCTGCTGATTAATAATTGAATTAGGACATGATCATAAAAATTGATTCAAACGAGGAAGTCAAACATTTTTGGTATTACAGATCGAATTGATACTCCTTTATAATTTTAAATATTTGCATTCATTTTTCTATATTGGAAGAATGTTACTATCTAGCACTGAGGAAATGACTAGAAATTAATCAATTTGTAAAGGTAGAAAAAGGGTCTGGGTCGAAGTATTGCAAATAAATTGACACCGAAGTAAATGTCAAATAATTAGACTAGATTCTACTTCTACGTACAGTCAATCAAAAAAGGAAAAGTAACACGTTTATTTAAAAAAAATAAATTTAATTATGTTTAAAGGAGCGTTTTCCATAAAAAAACCATGAGTTTTAGGTACACTTTTCGAGGAAACTACTGAACCGATTTCTCTAAAATTTTGCACACATGTTCTTACCTCCAAAATAAGTTTTTACAGCTGAGAAATTAAAAAGTATTAATTGAATTCAAAATTATAACATGATAAAAAAAACATGAGAATTTTTCCAGTTCGTTTTATTAAAAAAAAAATTAGCCACTAAACATATGGAAATAATCTGAGCCATACTGGTAGGTATCGATACCACCTTTAAAAGAAAAAAAAAACGAGTTGATAGTTTTTACAGTTTTGAAGAAAAGTGTACCTAAACTTAAAAAAGTAAATCTTTCAAGAGAGTCAAAAAACTTAAAAGTAGCCCCTCACTTGCTTACATATTTCGATCACTTCTATTAATCGAAAAAACGTAAAAAAAAATTATACGTAGAATTAAGGGTCGAATCAGAATCGACGATAAAAAAACGATAATTTTGTTCATTTTTGAGAAAGTGACCTCCTTAAGAGGGCCACTACAAGAAAATTGGAAAAAAACCATTTTTTTTTTAAACTAGACTTATTTATGAATTAAGTGATACTATTCGCACATTTTATTCGCACTGTAAGGGGTCAATGAGCCATGGCCGGGCGGAACTGCCGCGCCCGCTCCCGCTTTTCGCTCCCCTGGGAAGTACTTTCATTGATGTTCCTTTTTCTCTGGTCCTATGACCATTTTGTTCGTGGCGACCTTAAGATCATGCGGTGATAAGCGACAATTTCAAATTATAACATAAATCAAGTTTTGGCTTTACAAAGCACGTCGGAATAGGCTCGATGTTTCAAACTGCTATGAAATCAGTTTAAAAAAGTACTAATAATAAAATCATCAACAGTTCTTTAGATTAGCTATCTAAATAACCCTATAAAATAACAAACCAATCGGATGAACGGTTTCAGAGAAAAAGGAACATGAAAATGCATGATTTTCAATGTAAAACGGCCGCTGTAGTAACCCCGTTAAAGTTTTATACAAATGGCAAAACAGCATTAAATAATAATTGTATGGTACCATAAGAAGCGCAATAAATTAATCTATCCAACGGTGATACAAGATTACTTTTAGGGTAAACAGGGAACCAGCAAAAAAAAAGTTTTCCCATGTTAACTCCCTATGTTGCGTGGTAAATCAATCACACGGTATATGGTTAAAAATAATAACAACAACTTCGCAGTGTCTTACCCACAACTGAAGTAGTAGGAGGCTAACTGGCCGGGCAGACCGACACTTGCTAGAGTTTAAGGGTTTAGGAGTGAATGTTTAATGCAATGGGTCTCATAGACCCCACCCCTGGATCAGCAGTTGATCAGTTGTTGAGCACAGAAGCAGCATTGCAGTCGCAAAATCTATAAATAAAATTATTGTTTCCATATTCTTTCTTATTATGGTACAATACACCTGTCAAAACACTGACATATGTGTATTATTGACAGATGCGTTACTAAATTATTTTTCCACTGCTTACTTTACCAGGCGACATTTCTTATTTAATTGATAAATAATTTGCTAACTGTAGTTTTAAAACTTCACCAAGCGACATATTCGTTAAAAAGCATTTAAAGATACATGTTAATAGGAGCTTGTTTTCCTTTTGATGAGTTTAATATACAGTTTGTTTCCCAAAAACAATCTGAACCACCCTGTAAATATATTGTTCTATTCATGCTTATTTCGTACTACAATAAGTTAAATATTGGTAATTAAAATCACTTGGTTTTACTTGTTTTTGCAATTTATGTTAATTAAATATTATAGTTTCGTGCAGGCGATTCTCCTTCGAGAATGATCGTGTGATCACAACTAGTTAGGCAAGATATACAGGGTTGGGCATATGTGTCGGAGCACCTAATTTCTGGCTAAAAGTCTGTTGTTTTCTTATTTCTTTAAAAAGAAATGTGTATAGTTATATTTATTCTAGTTAGTGACGTATTTTGATATTCTACAGCTACCCTATTTTTCGAGATATGATGTCTTCGGCAGTTTTTTAAATGAATCACTCTGTAAATTTTTACATTTTCAAATAGACACCTTTTCAACAATTACAATGATATAGGGTTTGGTGGGTGTGGACTTGTGTTTTTTTTAATAAATAAAATAATAAAAATGAAATTTGCGAATTTCGTAAAAATTTTGTTCAACCGTTGAAAATTTTGATTTATAAATATTAGAATTCTTCTCAAGGAATGTTGCATTAAAAATATTGCATGCATCTGGAGATCTCTACCAATCTCCAAAACTAACCATCATTTACAACTTAATTTTTTCACGTTAAGTTAGTTCACCTAAAATTGAACAGCAATGTTAATATTTCACACGGATGCTATCTATTAGTTACAGAAAACATAAAAACACAAAATTGTTTTATCAGAAAACAGAGTAAAAATATGTAAAAATCCAACTCGAAGTAGAATTATTTTAATTAATATTTAAAAAAACCACAAGTCACACAATCACCAAACCATTGTTACATTTTTAAATGGGTTTTAATACTGGTGGTAATTTGGGTTGCCTAGCTTAAAAAACAAGACTAAAATAGATGTATAAATTTGGTAATTTGAATAGTATTTCGATTACAGAGATAATTTACCACATAATAATAGATGCGATAAAAGAAAATCGATAATTAATGGGGTAGCTTGACATTACAACAATGTTTTGCATTGTCATAATCGATAACAGAAAAACGGTAATTAGGTGAGTAGCTTTTAAGGTTATAAAAACATGATGTTCATGACGTTACTTCAGTGTCATTAAGTTTTAATTTTTACAATTACTCTTCTAGCAAACCAAACTATTCAGCTTGTAATAAATCATAACTTTTCCTGATTCTTATTATTATTTCATTCGATAAATTATCTACCCAAATATACCGCGAGCTTGGATGAATGATCAAAAACTCATTTTTTTTGTACCTTTTACCTTTTAGTAATTCATCTCGAGATAACATTTGTTGTCAACTGGTTATTAACCTCGAGCTGAAGCTCTCGGTTAATAACCACACAACAAATGTTATTGTCTCGTTAAATTACTAGGTAACAAGGTACTCAAAAAACGATTTTTTGATAATTAACCTCGATCTAGGTATATTACTACCGATAATAAATTAATAAAAATTGGTGCTTTCTTCTGGATTTCGTTTGTAGGGTGAGTGGTTTGTATTTTTTTGTAAAATTATTAAGAAGGTATTTAGTGGAATAAGAATAACAAGTCAAATAAAAACATAAATAGGTATAAAGTAAACAATTAAAAGAGTACAGTATTATATATTTAAAAAAGTAATACATCTGTATAATTTTATAAATAAACCACAAATTAATAAATGTTTTGGCGGCGTAAACTGACAACAATGCGCGAAGATAATAATTAGCGGTCACGCGTGCGAAAGAAAAATAAAGAGAGAATGGCGCAGAGCGAGTCATTTTCCAGAAAGTGCCGTGAAACGTGGCATCCGGAAAATTAAGAGTAAGGAATCAATTTACCCGAAGAGTCCACACATTAAGGTACGGATTATATAAATTAGTATTCATGAAAATGAATTTGAATTACATTAATCTAGAAGCCGTCGCATGGGTAAAGATTTCATGGATTTATCTGGAAGAAGAAAAAAAAATATCTGTTGAGAACTCTTTTCTTTGACGAATAAGAATAATTATTTACCGGGAGCTGTATTCCACATTCACGGATCCGATGAACAACTATCGCCTAAATAAAGGATAGTAGTTTACTGGGAATTACTTACCGGGAGCTGCATTGGACTTTTTTTATTGGACCTGTCGTATACACATTTTTACGAATAATTTCCTACGAAAAAAAATACTTCTGAAATGAGTCAAGATTCAACGAATTCAGGAAAAATAAAACGCGTCTTAATAAAAAAATAAACGTATGTATAATTTTTGTATGTTATAAAGTCATAGTATTAATAGTAATAATTTAACAGTAAATTCAATAGCGAATGTATTAAAATTAGTTATTAAGATCATTTTCATCATCATTTAATTATAAGACAAATTTGTTTCATTTTTGATTTATTGGGTCAGAAGGAATAAAGTTGATTTTCTTTATATGGAAAAGGTTAAAGGTTTTTGTTTTCTCAGTCTTACAACCTTTAATAATTAATCAGACTGAGTGGCGCCCATGAATAAACTTAATAAAAATTATTAATTTACTGAACCACGTCTAAATGTCGCCAATGAAAAGCTGCCGTTCGCATCGTGAACCACTGATTTGAAAAACATATTAATAAGGTGGTAGCACAAATAAATGGCTCACAACGTGTGGGGCTAAAAAAAATATTGATTAAGTAATAATTAAATAATAACAACTTAAAAGTAAAGAAAATAAATTGTATTCGTAATTATAAGTAAATGAAATTCAACCAACTTATATATTTAAATACACAACACATTATTGCGGATTTAAGTTCATTTTCAAAATGGGGGAAACATTTAGACCAAAACATTTATTAATAGAAGAACTAAATTATGAATTGCGTATCACAAATGTAGAAACAAATAGAAATCAGAATGAAAAACGTAAAATAAAAAAAAAAAAATTGAATCGGAACAAGAAGTTATTAATAAAACCCTTGAATCGATCACTACTTTAATATTAGATTTTGAAAGTCCTGAAACAGATTCACTTTATAAACATATTAAGTCCATATTCATATCACTCAACGAATTTTACGAATGCCTATTTTAGAAACAATTAATGAACTTGCTAATAAATTTAAGAACGAATCCTATGCAACAAGTTTAATGGTAGAAGCGGAACTTATTGATAGAGTAACTATACCTGACAATATAATTAATCATCCAACCGTATTGCCAACAGTATTAAATTCACAAACGGTAACATATGCTAACACAGAATACATTTATAAATGGGGAGTTAAATTTGATGGTAATCCTAGTCATTTACACTCGTTTCTTGAAAAAATTTCTGAGTTATCACAATCACGTAATGTCACAGACATACAACTCTTTAATTCAGCATCTGATCTTTTCAGTGGGAAAGCTTCTATGTGGTATAAAACTATTAAAATAACAATTAATGATTGGTCTAGTTTAGCTAATTTATTAAAAAGAAAATTTTTACCTCCTGATTTTGACGAAGAAATTTGGAATGATATAAGTACGAAAACAAGGGGGAGGGAGCGAGCGAAGTAACAAAAATTAAGTATGTTAGACAAAATTTGTTGCCTCAATTTATAAACCAATTAGCTCTTGTTGAAGTTAACTCTCTGACTGAACTTTCTAACCTTGGTGACAAATTAGAAGATGCGGCATTCATTTTATCAAAATCAGCTCGGTCAAAAATGCTGTCTAACTCGACATTTCCAGAATCAGAATTAATGTATGTAAGCAAAACAGATCATTCAAACAGTGAAGTTGCAGATAACTTCAATAAAAAGAATAAGCCTTATGAGAGTCGAAACTTACAAACATGTTCCGAAATTATAAATGTAAATCTTTCTAAAGCTAAACCAATAGCGAATGAAAAACAAATGTGCTGGAATTGTAATCTTCCTAATCACGTGTTTACCTCATGTACAGCCAAAAGAAAGAAATTTTGTTTCAAATGTGGTAATCCTAACGTCACTGTTCAAACCTGTAAGAAATGTTCAAAAAACTAAAAAACAGAGATCGTATAGACCAGAACGAACTCTGTTGTCGAGAAAATATGGTCAGCACAAATAAGGTTAACGAGAACAAATATTATTTTAATAAACTTGAGTGGAAAAATTGGTTAGGAGAGGTTAGAAACTTTTATAAAAATTGTAGTAGCATTCCAGTCATTGATTTAAAAATTATAGAACAAGCTAAAGATAATAGGCCTTATATTTCAGTTGATATTAAAGGGAAATCAGTAATGGGTTTACTTGATAGTGGAGCCTCAGTATCTCTTATTGGGTCAGAAGGGAAATATTTATTCGAAAATTTTAACGTAGAGCTTGATAAACCGAAATTTTCCTATGTTAAAACCGCCAATGGAATACAACAAAAAATTGAGGGGCTGATATCACTTCCAGTATCGATAAATAAAGTTTCAAAATTTTTAGACATATATGTGGTTCCAACTCTTAAACAATCAATTATTTTTGGTAGTGATTTTTGTAAATTGTTTGGGATATCAATCGATTTCAAAAATAACAGGGAAACTGACGTTGAAGTTTGTAAAGTAGATGTAAGTGAGAATAACTGCAGTGAAGTGGATGAATTAGAACCGTTAAAAAATTTGAAGGACCTTAGCCCAGAACAGTTAAAACAAGCTATTTTAGTAATATCTTCTTTCAAAGAAATTAGTAATAAAGGAAAACTGGGGCGTACTAATAAAATAAAAATGACTATAAACATTGGCGAAACTAAACCATTCAAAGAGAGACAGTACCTTATGTCGCCATACATATTAGATATTCTATATAAAGAATTAGATGAAATGTTAAAATTAGATGTGGTAGAACCATCTAGTAGTCCATTTAATTCACCCGTCCTTCTTGTTAAAAAACCTAGCGGAGAGTATAGGCTATGTTTTGATGGTAGACGACTAAATAGTGTAACCAAACATGACTCATATCCTCTTCCACGTATGGATAGAATCCTTAATATGCTTCGAGATTCAAGCTTCGTTTTTTCAATTGATTTACGTAAAGCATTCTCGCAAATACCGCTGGAAGAAGAATCTAGAGAAAAAAACAGCATTTAGTGTGGCAGGTCGCGGACTTTTTCAATTCAAAGTAGTACCCTTTGAGTTATGTAATGCAGCTCAAGTTCAACAGAGACTAGTAGATGCGATTTTCGGTCAAAAACTAGAACCTCATATATTTGCATACTTAGATGATGTCATAATTACCTCCTCATCGTTTGAAGAACATGTAATTTTGCTTTCTGAAGTACAAAGCAGACTTAAAGACGCAAACTTGACTATTAATCTGTCCAAGTGCGAATTTTTCAAAAAATCCTGGAAATACTTGGGTTATATAGTAGGTGCCAATTCCCTACGTCCTGGTCCAAAAAAAATATCAGCGATGACTAATTATCCTAGACCAACTAATGCAACTGAAATAAAAAGATTTATAGGGTTATGTTCGTGGTATCGGCGTTTTGTAAAAGATTTTTCAAGTTTAATAAGTCCTTTTATGTTAAAGGGTAAACCTTTTGTAATACAGAGTGATGCTTCAGATACTGGATTAGGAGGGGTGATTACTCAAATTATCGAAGGTGAAAAACGCGTAATTGCGTACGCGAGTAGATCCTTGTCTAGAACAGAACGAAATTACTCAGTCACAGAAAAATAGTGTTTAGCTGTAATATTTGCAATAGATAAATTCCGAGCTTACATTGAGGGAACCAAGTTTACAATAGTAACAGACCATTATTCATTACTATGGTTGTATAATATTAAAAATCCTTCGGGTAAATTAGCTCGTTGGGCCGTTAGATTAAGAGAACACAGCTTTGATTTAGTACATAGAAAAGTTAAATCCAATATTGTACCGGATGCACTATCGCGAATAAATTACAATACTATACCGGAAGTAACGATGCTATCAGTCAATGAAGAAAATTTGGGAGAGTGGTATTTAAAAATGAAAGACAACATACAGAATAATCCAACTAAATATTTACAATGGAAAATTGAAAATAATTTAATTTATGAACCACTGATTTGAAAAACATATTAATAAGGTGGTAGCACCATACATCATTGCAATTGTTGGAAAAGTATCTATTTGAAAATGTGAAAATATACAGGGTGTTCCATCAAACAAAAACTACCCGATGGCGTCATATGTGGAAAAATTGGGTAGCTGTAGAAAATAAAAATACGTCACTGAATAGAATAAATAAGACTATACATATTTCTTTTTAAAATAATAAGAAAACAACAGACGTTTAGCGAGAAATCAGGTGTTTCGACACATATGCCCTACCCTGTATAATATGTAGTTAATATAAATTGTAAAACATAGTGATTTTGATTTAATATTTACCTCAATGGTAATTATGTTTTATCAAGTGATGTACATTTTTAACTATAAACTTTACGCGTTTAAATTCTACGTTTAAAGCAACACGGGAAATTAGAGGAAAATACACGGCATCTAGATAAATTATAATGTGCACGAATATTTATTAATAAAATTAATTTCCTAAATTTTTATTTCAATCTTTGGCATTAATTCAATTTGTCAAAATTCATATCAGCAATGACAATTTTAAAAATTTTAAACTATTAATTAGTAACATGTAATATTTAATGAAAAATAGTATTTAATTAATATTGCTATGAATATTCTAGAATAAATGATTTGTCGGGATTTTGGGTTGTCGGTATTTAGGTTTGTCGGGATTTTGTCTTGTCGGGATTCTGGCCTGTCAGGATTTCGGCTGTCGGGATTCTGGCTTGTCGGGATTTTGGCTGTCGGGATTATGTCCGGATACCCACGGCCCCAAAGTCCCTATTAATATTAAACTAACTTAAGAATTGTAGAGGTGTGGGGCCGGTGCCGAGGCTACGTTTTGTAGATTGGACATGCGGTTGGTACGGTACCCAAACACATGTAAGCAGTATTTGCAGACCGCATCGCTGATCAGCCTTTCGGCCCAAAACATGACCACCGGGCAAATGCCCAGTTGCCCGGCGGCCATATCCGCCTCTGACCACACTCTTATAACATATAATATGCACACAATTCGCCAAGCAATTTACGTTTTTTGACGTTTATTATTTTTCTTAGCGACGCGGTTACTACGGGAAAATTAATCAGCCGACCACGACCGTTGATAATTATGAGTATTCTCTGGATCAGAGGCTTACATGGGCCGACAAGCCCCGCCAGGCCGGACCGGGTGGAATTTATCAATCTCTGAGCCAGGCTGGGCCGGGCTTACCGATGAATAATTTAGAGCGGGCTTTAAGAATCGTAAGGAGTACGAGGACATGGGTCCAGTAATTTTATTTATTTAATTTAATATTTTCCGGTGCCGGACTGGGCTTTGAATATACCGGGCTGGGCCGGGCTTTTAAAAATGCGCTCCTGCAGGGCTCTGCTCTGAATTGTCTAGCCAAATACAATTTGCGGACGGACTCATTTGGTAATTGTTGTCAGTCAGATTAATTCGTAGCTTTTGCCTTTGGAAAATCTTTGTCGCAAAAGCTATTCCTTAACTGTCAAAAATTACCGGCAAGAATCTGATCACTTAATTGTGTTTAATAATAATAATGCTTTTTCGAATACGTATGTACAAATAATTAAATTTCTAGGGTAATGACATGGAATTACGTTCGGCCTTGCATTCCTTTACCTGCCAATTTTATTTCAAGATTATAACGAGCTGTAAAAAACGTGCAGTACTTCAGTAATACATTTATTGAGGCCACTATGCTGCTGAGATGTCTTGTTTATGAATGGAAAATTTGATTTGCAGACACACTTTTACAATGTCATATACTTGTTTCTCATTGATCACTTGGTGAAACATTATGTTAATATAGGTTTAAAAATTAAAATTCACTTGGTTTGTTTCACGATTAAATTGTTTTATTTTCAACTAGTTTCGGCTTAGTGCCATTTTCAAGAATGATTTACGAACGAAATTTTATGGATTATATACATTAGGTGACCGTCGGTCAGGTAATAAGGGCATTTAATATCGGGGAATTCCAAAGTTCCTCGTTGTCATTGACCACGTGTTTGCCGGCTTTTAGGGCTTTACTAATTTCTAGTCCTTCCCGATAATTGAGTATTTCCCTTATTACCTGAATGTAGTATTTTACAATTGTTTGAGCTGAAAAAGTGATTGGATGTGATACAATGTTTAGCAAAACCAGTAGTTTGTTTATTATTTAATATGTCATTACGATGTTCTTTTAATCTTGTTTCAAATGATCTACCCGTTTGTCCTATATATATTGCATCACATTCATCACAGGTCAACTCGTAAACTCTTCATATTATTGCTATCTGATTTAATTTTGTTATTTATTAAAAGTTTATCTAAATTAGGTAAACTTTTAATAAATAACAATATAAATAAATAAATAAATTTTAATAAATTTTATTTCTGTTTGTGTACTTTGTTACGAGGAGGGGTGTTTTCATGATAAAAAAAATTTAAAAAACAAAATATAAAATAAGTGAATCCCACTTAGCAACTTCCGGCTAGCAATTAATTAAAAAGAAAATTAAGTGAACCGAAGGGTTTCGAAATTTTCGAATAAAATAGAGTTCCTCAAGTTTAACAAATATATTAATACACAAAAAAAAAACAAAAAAAAAACAAAAAAAAACAAAAAAAAAACAAAAAAAAAAACAAAAAAAGGAACCACAAACCGAAAATGAGACAAAAATGTAAATTTGCAAACTATTATACAATAATCGGAATAATGAAAATATAAAATAAACTTACGATTCGTACGACTAACTTTAGCACTTCGACGTACAAAGGCACACTTTCTTCAGGAGAGAGAGATCCACCCTTGTAGGCCGAGGATATTTATACGGGTCGAGCCAACCCCTCGTCCCTTCTGTCCCCTCTAGCGACCGCCATCCTTCGCCAGTCCAGAGAAAATAATTTGAAATAAATATTAAACAATAATATTTTGACATGAAACTTATATCACCATATGCGGAAAGTTATTCCGCGTATGAGCATATATGATATAAGCCCATTGGAGGCGAAGAATGATGGCTTTAGGACATTTAATGTAATAACGTCCAAAGGGTTGACTCGATCCTTCTTATCTTTATATCAAAAGATGGCCAATATTGTGGCGCAACTACAAATATTTACACAACACATTCGGACAGCTCACGTTCGGCGTTGTTCAACATTGACCAACAGGTTTATGTTTGGTATCATTCGAACGGTCTTCCTCTCAGCTATCCAATGACGCATGCGTGGTTCGCGCATGTGGCCTTGTTTCGCGAGTCACATAGGGGGTTTTCATACGCCTCGGGTTCGGCGGTTTATTACCCTCCGACGTCATTCCCGATTCTTTTGTTCCCTGCACGTACGATTCTCGCTCGCTCGGGCGGCCTGATGGCAGGTAAAAGGGTCCCTGCCAGATGTGGCGAATTCTGGAATGACCAGGTTTTTCGTACGTGCAGTTGGTAGCTGCGTGGAACGGAATTGTTGAAGTATTGTTCTTCCTTTGGATAGCCGAGAGGGGTTTCTCCTTACCAATTGATAATGTTGAGCTGTCCGATGTGAGGGGGTGCTAGGTACAGGTATAATGTGAGGGGGCGCAATGTATGGCGCGAACTTTACTCATTTGGAGAAAAAAAAAGAGAATGAAGCTAATCAATTGTACAATGAGTTACGTGGGACCGATGTTTTTATTGAAAAAATGCTGAACGAACCGGTTGACGGCGCTTCCGATGAAGCGCCGGTAACAACTTGTACTGACTTGTGTAAAACTAATGTTAAAGCATGAATAAATTGAATTGAATTGAATATCCACGCATAGACTTCCCCGAAGTTTTTTTTACTGACAAATGGTTTCTCTAAACATTCGACTACGTTATCGGTCAGTTTTTAAATGGGGTAGACGATGTTTAATGGCAATTTATTTATACGCCGATTGCAAAGTACGTGCTATGAGTCTGATTTTAAACGCAAAAAACACTCATCCTGGCAAAATCCAGTGGTCTCGTTTACATAATTATTACAGAACAATCATCCATGATGAGCCGTCTAATCGTGAAAACGGAGGAACTGAAAGGAACTGTTGATACAAACATTCGGCAAAACAGGCGCTTCACTATTGATGAACTTCTTTAGATTTTCCACATGTTTCCCGATATGTTGTCTGTGACATTGTGACATTGTCAGTATACACTTACAGAATGCAAAGATCTGTGCCACGTGGGTTCCAAAAATGCTTACGCAGGAACACAAAACGAAATGCATGAACTGGCGGCCGACTTTTACGACGAGAGTATCTTTAAACTCATCTCCCGTTCGGAAAAATATTTCTATCGGGTCGAACATTTTGTCCAAAAATAGCGAAAAGATGATAGTTATTGTAGAAATAAAAAAAAATAAACGTTGGTTATATTTATATTTAAACAAGAACGGTTCTTACTTTAAAAATGAACGAGGGTCATTTGGCCACACCGTGGGCCAAAAAACGGTAAAAATTGTAAATATTCATATTTTCAATATTAATTAATGCACTAAGTATTGTTTTGAAAAACAAAATATTTACAATTTTTGGATTTCAAAAATTATTAATTGCATTTTTGAAAAAAGTTTTTTTATCTAGGATATTTCACATTAATGAAGGCTCAGCAAAAATGGGTGTTTATAATGCACCGCCGCTTCGCCTTTGTAGGGCCAAATTAGTGGGCCATGATTTGTTTTTGATTTCTAATGAATCTTCGTCACTTCTATTAGTTATTTTAATTGTTGTGACAAAAATGGTTTAGGTAAAGAAGATAAGATATTCATTAAACATTTGTTTCAATATCACAATTTATCTGCACGAAAGATTGTGAACAAATACCTACAAAAGGGTTGGTCGGTTTCAAGTATTCAGTGCATAATAATTCAACTCAGAACTTACGGTAACAATAATCACAAACAATTAAGTGGAAGACCACGTTCAGTACGAATTCCCGAAAGGATAAAAGAAGTTCATGCAAGAAGATGCTCTAGACACAAGATTAAGCACTATTTATTTAGAGTAAAAGTATTTTGTCTTATCTATAAAAATTGGACTTTTCAGTTTTGTATTAATTATTTTAAAATATTAATACCTCACGAAGGTGAGTACCGTTATTTTGGCCCACGGTGTATAATTAAAATGGGTATTAATTTCATAGAGAGCTAATGGTTCTTTGAGTGAAAAGTTCGGTTATAGAGACATTTACCACACGATCAATAGTATCAAAACATGTGATATAAATGTAATAAAGACGAAAAATAGTCTATATATGAATATTCAACCTGTTCGTGATATAGGTAAATATTGCTTTTGTTTTGGAATTTTTTATATTTCCTTATTTATGGAGTACAGTTGCGACTGTATGCAAAAAATTACCTATTGCCCTTACTTAGACAATATTAAGGATTATGGTAAACTTATTCTGAATAATTGAAACTGAAAACCCTCACATGTTGCAGAAGCATTACATAAATTAGATATAAACGAAAAATAGCCATTTTTAATTACCTTAAATGTGGTATTATTTGATGTATGGGATAAAAACCACCAAAATCGCGAAACAGGTTTTCCGGGCCTCCAGAAGTAAAACCTTAAGTATTGCATATTGGTATACAAATAACCATATATTCATATATTCTTTCTTTTCATGTAATTTGCAACTAAGGTAGAACTTAATAGAGACAGTCAAGGTTCTGTAAGAATAATACAATTATAAACAGAATTCGAATTAACACTATACATGTCGTTTCGAGTGTGCCAAATGAAAACAGGAAGTAGATAATGTTGTACTGAACGGAAAAGTTCAAATAGACATATGTCCGATTTCTTACCGTTATCGAGAAAAGTAAGCTAAAAAGATTTTTCGATAAAAAAAAAAATTAGTAAAATTGATTAGATTGCCATGAATTAAAAAAGTATAGTTAATGTTTATTTCATAATTGTTTAAACAAACTTAATGGCTTCGCCAATTTGTTAATTACATTTCATTTAAGTAATTCTGAATATCATCGACGGAGCAGCAATAGCGCCTAACCGCCATTGGGACCAAAATTGAGATTTTAACATCATTTTTTTCTAACAAAGCCATAAATTAGTTTTTTGCCTCTTCTGTCAAATTTGGTAAATGTGAGATAACCGCTATTTGGTCCAAAATTGATATACTTGAATCAATGGATCTTTGCGTGCACATCATAGTTAGCTGAACCTATCTCCGACAACATTTTCATATGTTTACTCCCTCTATGATAAATTAAATTAGACACAATAATATGTGTACGTATGTCGTCCATGGCGAGGACGTTCGGCACTCGGTAAAACCATGCGTTGAACAAAGACAAAACGTTTTTGCATATTTTTTCGATTTTACAACGTATACAGTACATTTTGTGTCGTAACATAAACACGTCGTGATAAACATTGCTTCGTGATATATAAAAAACAGTTCTTTTTAGAACTTTTATAACAATCAGTGAAATCGCTTGGCCTAACCTCAAAATGCCGGGCAAACGTCTAAATTCTCAGTCGCGGAATCTCGTGGTCAATCTAATGGCCTATTTTACAGGAGAAAAGGAAAACAACGGTCCTTTAATTTCACTGAATGCTGTTCAAGAGGTAATTTCTTTCTTTGTTGTCTAATTACCTGCTTATTAATATTACATCGTTTCATAGAGAGTTGCTGATGCTTTAAAAATAAGTTTACGGACTATCTCCAGTATTAAAATTGCGAGTGAGAGAAATCAGTCGCTTTCAACCCCTGGAAAATCTAGACCCCGGAAGAAATCGAAAACTCAAGACTTAGACGAGGGTGCTAAAATGGCAGTTCGTAATATGTTGTACAATTTATATGCAGCAAGTAAGTAAATTATTATTGGTGGGAATATTTAGGGAATGGTATAATTATACCATTATAAATAAATTGTTACGCACTTGCGCAACACTAATGATTATTTCTGCTTTAGGCAGTATTAAGCAGATATTGTTTAATTTTAGGAAAACATGTGACGATTAATTTGTTAAAAGAAGAACTGCGTCAAGAATTGGCATTGAATTTTAGCAATGGTCCGCTACGAACGTTACTTTTCGATCTAGGATTTAAATTTGAGAAGGACGATAACCGAAGGGCGTTGATGGAGACACCCATAATAGCATCTACGAGAGCATCGTTTCTAAGATTGTACATGGACAATAAAAATTCAACATTTAGTCGTACTCCCGTGTTCATAGATGAAACATGGATTTTTTCAAAAGGAAGTCGTAGGAAGTCATGGCAGGACGCCAATGGTTTCATTGTTCTTCATGCTGGATGTAGTGGTGGTTTCATAGAAAATGCATTAATTATGAGAAATCAATGTTTAAAGTAGAACTGCTGAACTTAGCAAAGTTTCACAGAAAGGCAAAGAAATATAAAATAGACCAACTGTTGCGAGAACATGGACATGATGTTTTAAGATTGCCTCCTTACCACTGTCACTTCAACGCCATCGAAATGATCTGGGCACATGCAAAATCATATTACGACAAACACATAGGAGAAGACGGCCTCGGAGATGAGAAAGTGGTGCAAATGCGGAATAAAGCATTACAAAAATGTACACCAATCTTTTGCCAGAAAGCCATACATTAGTTTTTCTGCCTCTCCTATGAAATTTGGTAAATGTGAGATACGCGGTATTACCGCTTCACCGACGATATGCTGATGTAGTGTATGTTTATGGTTTATGTGACAGAAATTGCAGAGGTTGTAGAGTTGCCTGTTGTGAATATCAAAGACGATTTTCAAATCGACAGATACCTTCTAGAGCGGTATTTAGCAGATCTTGAATATCAATAATAATAAATAATCAATCAACGAATGGTTGGATTTTTAATTCTCCGGCGAAATAAACTCGGGCCACGTGTTTTTAAAAACTCCCGTTCTCGGGGTAAGTAATTTCTATATCAAAGTGATAACCTTTTCGAAGACGTGTTCTATTTTATTTAGATTTTTGTTCCGGTTACCAGTTTATGGTATTTCTTGATTTTTTTGACCTCGTGTTGGAAATTTTGAGGACGTGTTATCTGGAGATTTTCCGGATTCAACCTCTTCAAGTGAGAAACCTTTCTGCGTCTTAAGGCAGAAAGAGTTTCATCTGAAATCCTTTGGTCAGTGTGTGGTTCTTATCATCATCCCCGGCGTGTTCCGTTTGTCCGTGCCGGCGGTATCGTCAACGGCGGTGTGCGTGATGATCTTCCTTGGAAGGCGAGACCAGCTGACGTGGACGAGTAGAAATTTCCGTATATAATTTGTTGTTTTATTTTATTATTGCATTCATAGTATTACTCGTTCTGCGTAATTCGAATTTTAAAATTTACTGCTATTATATAATTAAGACTCAATTAATTTTTTTTAAATCACACGCATTTATCGTAATTTTTCTTTCAAATTCTCATTTGCATTACAGTATTGATATTAATTTATTTTTAATTCGTATTTTTGAATTCATATTTAAAAATCATTGTTAATTCGGATTTTAAGAACAGCATTTATTTAGTAAAATCATAAATAATCCATAATCATTATTATTTAATAAGATCTATTTTACATTATTATCTTATAATTGTGGTTATATTATATTAATATTTCTCTAAAATAACTATTATATAGTTATATTTACGGATGTATTTTATTTGATTTAATATTAAATGTACCTTTGGTTATGAATGAATATTATAATTATTGTTATTAAAATATTTTCTTAAGCGAATATGTTTAACCACATTACAAGTGATACCTGATATTATTTTATTTATTACTACCTTCCTCATATCAAAGATACATGCGCGTTTCTATCATACATTAATTAGTACCGGAGTGAACTATTATTCTTCTTGTTATGAAGGTGGTGGCACCAATAAACCAAGTGGCACTCTTAATTTAATTTAATTCAATTATTATTTTCTTTTCGAACCTCGATAAACCCTCCATTGTAGCTAACCGAGGTGCGTCGTTTGCCACACCCGTTGCTAACGTAATTTACAGAGTTTAAAATTTATGAAGATTTGTTTTTAATTTAGTATTTTTTTTTAAGTCAAGCGACGCTCGCCCTTTAGAAGGATATCTGTGAATGAATTAAGAAACACGACCATGCAAAAAAAATTGCATAATTCTAACGGCCCATTAGCTCAGTTGGTTAGAGCGTCGTGCTAATAACGCGAAGGTCGCGGGTTCGATCCCCTCATGGGCCATTATCTTTTTAACAGTCGTTAAACCATATATTCTAAAATTCTTGATTATATTGAAAAAAGTAATTTAATTTATGATTTTGTTTTGCTTAAAAAAAACACTAAGAAATAATTTTCAGATTAGCTCAAGAATAGCTTGGAACAAATTTAGAATAAAAGTTAAAGTAGAGATCTGTGGTATATTTATATGTAAGCGAATAACGTTACATGTAGGTCCTGTGGCGCAACGGATAACGCGTCTGACTACGGATCAGAAGATTCCAGGTTCGAATCCTGGCAGGATCGCACTTTTTATTTCCGTAGATATTTTTTCATTTCGACATTATAATTCTTTACTTTGTAGCACTGTTTCAGATTTACAAATTGATACTTTGTTCGACGGCTGTGGTATGTGAGAAAAGTGCATTCATGATTTGTCCTACAGACAATATCTTTCAACCGACTTGGTAAGCAAATCGTTAGTTGATCTACCGGGAATAGCTTTAATTTCACTAGCGTGCTCAAGTAAGTTATCGCGTTTGCTTATTATAAACAATCAATTAAGCATTCATATTAATTAATCCATTCATTGTTATTATCTAAATTAAATTAAATTAATTTCATGTACATCGTTTTAATTTCTAAGTATGTAGTTAGTTAACTTGTAGTAATGTTACTTTATCGTCTATTATGTATTAGTTCTTAAGCTATTCACACATGTAAAATTATGTATTATAAAGGGGTTTCCCGTTAATAATAAACAACAACAACAATGGCGAACCCTTTGAATTAGATATTTATGAATTAAGAATAACGACCATACGTCTCGTTTTGAGCAGGATAGTCCCGCGTTTAGGCAGTCTGTCCCGTTATCCCCAGCGAGAGGAAAAATGTCCCACTTTCGCAAACAGATCAAACGATCATTTAAATAATATAAATAAGTTTAAGGTTTTGCCTTTGTCGGCCGATTGTTTATTTTAAACAATCAACGCCACCTTGCGTGTGATGCAATTTTTTTTAACAAAAACCCTTCATTTCTTTTCACACTTTCGTGTTTGTAATATTGTTGGATTGACAACGCCATCTATTGGCAGCGATGAGTAACATGATCACGCCATCTAATGGTTTTTAACGGCACTGCGATAAAAATGACTTCGAGAACGTTCTCGAAGTTCCAGTACATTCTAGAACAGTGGTGACGAACGTATGGCACGGGTGACAGAGGTGGCACGTGAACGATTTAGTCATATCATTTTATAAATTTATCAATTATTCCCTTATTAACGTCATCCACTGATACACGTGACGTCACTTGTTACGTCAAACTCATGCCTTTCATATGGAGCAATTAAAAATAGAAATACTCCATCAAAATTTATTGCCAGTAGTTCAAATATATCAGTCGTTGGTTTCTTTTCCTCAAACATATTAAAAAGTGCACCAGTTCTGTTTTAAGATTTTGGAAACAAGGAAAAAAATGTTTCAAAGAATGAAAGACAAGCCTTTGTCCAACGTGAAAGATAGAATCTTGAAAATAGCTAAAATTATAACTGGATATAAAATATTTTGGTCTATTTTCTCTCTGTCGTGATAAGAGTTATTGACATAACTGGATCAGCTCGTTTAGCAACTTTTATTTATTACTGCGTTAGGAATAATATCAAGAAGAAATGGTCAGCTCAAGAATTAACAATAACCACAAAAAAACACAATTATTTGCAGCACAGTTGTAAATGCATACGAAAAACGAGAAAAAGATGTTTACAAAATTGTTTCAGTAGCGACTGAAAGTGCTCGCAGTACGACTGGAGAGGAAATTGGTTCTATCATGTGATTTAACCTCTGAAGGAGGCAAATTTATTATAGAAAATGGGCACATGCTAACTAAGCTTGTACTTGTCACTACATGAGTTAAATGCAAAGGAAACAAAAAAAAACATGGAAGAATATCATTGTAAGATATTGTGATCGCCGTTACAAAATTGACCGATTTTATATCTGCATTCCCTTTGGATAAACGAAGATTTTGAGAAATACGATATGAGAAAGATGGTCTACTTATGTATAATAACGTCTGGAGAAAGCATGGAAAAGTTCTTACAAAGATTACGACTCTTTTTATTCATTAATAGGTAACCAATGGTTCTCCAAATAAAGTTTTTTTTTGCGGGTGGTGCTTACATATAAATAAACTAAATGTTATTCTGCAAGATGTTGACAAGGCAGTTAATGTACTGTTGGATCTAATCAAACCATTCGAAGCTAAATTACAAATTTTCAATTATGACATTATTTCCAGTATACAAATATTTTTCCAATATAAAAAAATCTTTGGAGAGCTAGAATCTCATGAAAAACTAATCAAGTTAAATTGACAAAAGATACAGTTATTCGATAATACAGGGCAACACGGATATATTGCCTCGCCAATGACAATTGATATCTTATACGTTTTTCACGTAGAATCTACTAATTTGGATGTGCTGAACGTGAATCATGTCCTGAAAATGCCATATCTGCTCTAGTTTTTGAGTAAAACGTGGTCAAATAAGCAAAAAACACGTATTTTAGGCCATTTTTGATCACCTGTAGAAAAAAAACCAAAGGACCCAAATTAGTAAAAAAATAACCATTCAATTAAAGACAATCTGAAAATGAAAAGATTTTGTTGAGCAGTGCAATATACGAAGGAGCATCAAAATTAATTTTATATGCAGACACAACGTCAGGAGATAAACTTAACTTGGAGTTGTTTTTAGTGAATTTGGTAGATTTAGTAATGCAATTCATCGACTTTGAATGCAGTTCTATACGGAAAGAAATATTTGGCGATTTGAGAAATGACTTAGAAATAATTAAAAGAGATCGATTGTTGGTCATTTTTCCAAAAAATACAGAAGAAGAAATAATAAGAACTTCCCGAATTCTTTACTTGTTACAAAAACTAGCGACCCGACGACTACTTTATCAAGTTTCTGTTCTACTTATGCTTGTGAATCATTATTTTCGGAAATGAATTTTATAAAAGATAATAGAATGACTGATGAAATGTCGAGAGGCTTCGAAGCATCATTTCGCCCAGGGCTTGCATTTGTGTAAATATTATAAATAATGTGTTTTCACATAATGTAATACCTCACTGTACATATTAGAATGTGTCTGCTATTTAAAGAAGCATCTTGGAAATTACCCAGAACCGAACCATACTTACAACACACGAGGTCGAAATCATATTGGTTTAAATAATATTAGGCTTAAAAGAACCGAAACTGGTGCACAATATTAGATGGTATAAAATAAAAAACAGACAACAAAACACCCCAATAGTACATTATTATACAAGTTTAATAAGAGGGTATATTGTGGCACAAGTGGGATTGGAGCACGACTCGCGCAGCGAGAAGTGCTCCAATGTAACGAGTGCCCCACAATACCTCTTATTAAACAAGTATAATATACTATTTTTTCTACTTTGGTTTTAGTTAAGGATTTATTTCTAAAATAAAATATATACTTAAACCTAGTAAGTTTTATCTTAACATTTGGCAGCACTAAAAACATTTGATCCTTTCAACGAATTTAATATTTGACATACGTATTTCTACGGCGATTTCAATAGTTAATTTTAAAGCATATAAAATCAAGAATATTACTTACAAACCTCCAAAAATAAAGGAGGTTGCCAAGGGTGCGATAAACAAACTATTTCCACGTAAGTTGTAACCATAGAACATAGATTTTCATATATAACCTAGATATCTAACTCCCGCTTGCAAGCTGCTTGGAAAGTGAAGCCTCAAGGTCGCATGGCGGCCATTTGTAGTAAAGGAAATATGGAGGTAAATTTGAATACGAGGTGTTAAAATAATACTAGAAATGATATTGTAAACACAAATAAATCGTTATTAAATAAATTTCTATTCCTAAAATACTTAACACACTATAAATTTAAAGGTATTCTTACAGCCAGACGCTGAATAAGAAGCAGGCATTTTGAGGTTAAGTTACTGAATAATTGTTCTCAATAACTCCAATTAATTAAATCACTTTAAAACTATATACCTTATATCACAATATCGTTTATATATGATTACAACTACAATTATGAATTGTATAAAGCACTTTTCAATTGTCACACGTAAATAAAACAGATTGTTTACACTTTTCACCTTCCCTGCAAATGGCTGCCAAGGCTTCACTTTTATGAATTGAGTTAGGTATCTAGGTTATATATGAAAATCTATGCCATAGAATAATAAAAATTAAGGGTTATGTTTACATTTGTTTCTCGTTCCTCGTGTCAGGCATCGATCGACGCTAATTAAAAATCCACACCGAATTAACACACCGACTCACGCGGCTCTTTTTCGCCGCGAATGAAACATGCATTATACTCTCGCTGTTTCTTCCGTGATATGCGTTTTGCAAACAAAGTGATAATACATATAATAAATTACAAGCTTTCCTCTGTGTATGCTGTGTTGCCTAAACGTCGCCACCGAGAGCCAAGTGAATTCATGCGTCCGGCCATTGTCACCGAGTTCCTACATTTTCCCCGCGGATAAAAAGTGAACAATATGACGCCTCCGTTTTCTTTAACCTTAGTGGTACTGGTGGCGAATTCCCCAATATGCATTCGAACATATTCAGTGTGTAACGCATTGGACGGTTCCAATTATCCTATGAATTAATGGCAATTTTACATTTTGATGTCGACACATGTCACGTTTAAGTACTGCCAATCGCAACAACTAAAATGTTACCACAAACAGTTAAATAAATAAAAAATCTCATTATTAAACTATTTTCGATATAACAAAAGGTCGATTGTTAAACCAAAGTAGAAAAAATATATTGTTATATTATAGTTCATATTTTTATTTTTTAAATTGTAAGATTTTAGAGATTTTATTTGTAAAAAAATTATTTTATGAATATTTGTCTATTTTTATGTTAACTAGTGTACACCGTTTTTGGTCACAACACAATAAATATCTATCTATCTATCTATCTGCACATAGTTCGACATAATAATTTCTTAAATATACAGCAATATGATTCATTACAAAAAATAATGGATTATCAATATCAACGTTCCTTTATTGGTGCATGTCACTGAGTTTGTAATTGTTTGTCGTTATACCATACTGGAATATTTAGAAAATGTAATCATTCTGTGAATTCCATTCCGGAAGCAATATTACAATGGCAAATTAGAGAATGTTTAAAATTTTCTCGAAATAACATTAGGTGCAAATTCATATGTAGAGGTTCAGGTCAAGGTTCTTATTGTTGAGATTTTATGTAGAGTAATAGTCTCGTCGTATTGGCCTCGTAAAAGTTGTTTCGCCTTGAGTGTCCATGACACTGCCTACTGTTCTGCTATAATTATAACTCGCATATTGAAAATAATGTAAACATAAAATTGCAAGGTTGCAATGTTAACGCTTGATCGACTCACCTAATGAATCTTCTATCCATTAATAATCTAATTTGTAAATATTAATTTTATAATATTTATTTCTTAAGACACTTTTTATGTGAAATAATTAAATGTCTGAAGCAATAATTTTATATACAGATTGAATTTTATATTTCTAGCCTTTAGGTCTCCTAAGGTAGCAGATATACAAAGTAGGTTACATTAAAATAAATGTTCCTTTTTTCATGCCGAATAATAGTGTGTAAAGAACTTTCAAAAAGTTTTATTTTAGTTCTCAACATATGCCAGAAAAATACTGAAAATGACTATTCTCTCTTTTCACTAAAACTCCGTTTGTTGAACAGATATTGAGGTGTTTGGTACAAAACCCAAATAACATACAGAAAATTCGGCGGAATGGTCAGATTTTTTTACACATGTCTACAGTTTGACAGTCTACATTGAGAAGGGCGAAAAAATGTTGAAAATCACGAATGGAATGTCATATTTATTTAAAATTGAAAACCCCTACTTGTTGCATAAGCATTAAATAAATAAATTATGAACGAAAAGCCGTAATAGTATATTACAGTACAAGTGATGAAAGTATGAATTTCACTCACGCGTGGACCTGTTTGTACAAGAGCCGTAGGCGAGTGTGCAATTGGTGCACAAGTGAGCGAAATTTATTTCATCGCAAGTGCTGTATAGCGTTTTGCATAATTCTGCCCATAAAATGTATAAAATAAAACGTGAAGAATATTTATTACTAATATTACTCATTGTAGAATGCAGGAATGTGGTTGCTATGCCTCAAATAAAAAAATAACTGTCAATCATATAACAATTTGTTAAATTTTGGCGTTTAGTGTGATAGTTTATTTAATTATGCCCCTAAAAATATGCAAATAACACGATAAGAACACTTTGTAATATTTCCACTGACATTAGGGTGAGTGAAAGTGATATAAGAGTGAGTGTAAAGTACTTTCACTCACTCGTTTCCTTAGCAACTGATTGTGTGGATAAAAGTAAAGCTTTCTTTTCCTGTATCTACGTAAGAAAGTAAAAGTTTCAATGGCAGGATTAAACAAAAGGCATTTAAATATATGTTTTTTTACTTAATAATAATAATAATAATATTTTATTCACATTTTACATGACAAATATACTCCATTTTTGAAATTAAAATAACATGAGAATCAATAGGTGGGATTTGGTGAGTCCGTCAACTTGGCCCCCCACTCTCGATTTTTTGGAAAAAAAGTGTTGCTCCAGAAAGCCCTTAGCTAGCTCCAGCCAGCTCCACAAAAATTAGAGCTGGCTCCAAAAAGGTAAAAAAGTTATGGGGGTTTGAAATTTGGCGGGGCCAAGTTGACGTTTCCCCCCACTTTTGATTTTTTAACTTTTTTTTAAGATGTAGATTCCTCAGACGTTGCTCCATCAGGCTCCATCAATTTTAAAGCTGGCTCCACCCCATAACCCCTAAAAATTACAAAAACAGTTTTCACCCTAGCCCCCCCACTTCAATATTTTTGACTTAATTTTAAGTGATTTTATAGCTTAAAGCTAGCTCCAGCCGAATATGTAAACATTTTTGGAAAAGAGAATACGGATCAAAAGACGTAATGGTTTTAATTATAAGACGTGAGCTTTCCTGAATCCTGTATGCGCATTCCCAATTTTGTGATCATATTATAACGTTAAATGCGAATTTTCGGAGTTGGTGCCAATTACCAATTACATTATTATATACGGTAATAAGGGTTCCTTAAATATTACATTACCATCGTTTAGGCCTTAGGGCCGTCCTTGAAATAAATATTCAACTTATAAACAATTCGTATATTTGATAAATTATTAATTAATTATTTGAAATATATATTGGAAATTAAAATTTAGTCAAATGGGGGAAGTCGGCTAGGAGTGGCAAGCGAAAATTTTATCAAATTCAACGAAACTTAGTACACATACTATTTATAACTGGCAAAAAATAATGTGAGGGAAAAATAGCCCTAGCATCTCAGGGGGTGGAGTGAGCTAGGGGTGACATGCGAAAATACTGTAAAATTCAACGAAACTTGGTACATGTACTATTTATAACCTGGAAAGAAATAATGTGAGGGTAAAATAACCCTAGAATCTTAGGGGCTGGTGTGTGGCATGCGAAACTGTTGTCAAATTCAAGAAAACTTGGTACACGTACTATTTAAAACCTGGAAAAAAAAATAATGTGAGGGTAAAACAGCCCTAACATCTCAGGGGGTGGAGTGGGCTAGGAGTGGCATGCGGAAATAGTGTCAAATTCAACGAAACTTGGTACACTTCAAATTTATAACCCGGAAAGAAACTGAGTGAGGGTGAAACAGTAAATTGGTAAGTCGATTTACTCCATTATCTAACTAGTGCAGCGAAGAGAAGAACTCGTCCGAAACCGGTCTCCTATCGCGCCAACCGAGAATTACACCAAAATAGTTAAATAATGACCAAAAATTGTAAAATAAAAATTTAATTGTTTTACTGTTTTTCATATAACTATAAATCGATTATTAATTATTCTACTGAGCTATAGAAGACGGGAGGTGAGATGCAGGACCCAGTATATTATTTAAAAACTAACAAAATATAAATAATCGCTTCAGAATTTTAGGAGATCTATAAGTATATTAAGTATTACAAACTGATAAACATTCATTCAAACTGGAGAAATCACAATAATACAAAATATTTATAATCTACCTATTTTTACATAAAAACATTAAATATTAAAAATTAAAAATATGTGGTATTTAAAAAACATAAATTACATTTTTTAAGGTTTCTAGCTTTATCTTGAAATCATCTTTTCATCCAAAAAATATATATATATATACCGGGTGTCCCATTTTAATCCGCCAGTAGCGATAATTCTGAAACATTGCATTGAATCAAAAAGTGTTCCAAATGAAAAGTTAATGGTTCTGAGGGGGACATCTGATGCCGTAGACTTTGCCCCCCCCCCAGCCCCCCAAGGGGGGCGGGAACAGGGGGCAACTTTAAAATCTTAAATGAAAACCCCTATTTTTTATTGCAGATTCTGATAGAGGGTTAAAAAGTATGTAAGTTTGATCCGAAACATTTTTTTATTGGTCGAGAGATGGCGCTGCAAATGTAAAAATTAGGTTTTTTGTCAATTAAATTGCGAAAATCGTCACGTAATTAACTGTTATTATTACTTAAGACTTACTCACAACCTTACAAGGTTGTTTTTTTCTCAGCCTGCCCAAATACTACCCCCCCCCCCCCCTACAAAGACGTAAAGTACTCAAAAATAGCGATTGAGTACTTCTTTTTCAAATTAAATAATGGTAAAATAATTCAAAAAAGAATGTCATTTTTTTTCAAACAGTGTTTCACCGGGCCCCCCACATAGGCAGAAACAATTTGTGTTTTTTGTGAATTTGGTATCGCGTTAACGTGCACTCGTTACCGGAAAATTGTGTAAATTGTCAAGAGTCAAAGATTCATCCGAGTTACCAACCAATTAAAAATAGTGTATTTTTGTGGATTTTCCAAGGGCGCCTATTTGATTTTACCGAGTGTAAGTTTAATTGCGTAACGCTAATGCCGGCGGTTTTAATTGAGTTATTTCAATTTAATTATGCCATGAAAAATACTGTTGCCGTTTTCAAAAATAGTAATCTTCTAAATAAGAAAAGAAAAACCTACATTTTAAAACTCTATCCGAGTCTGAGGTACAAAATAGGGGTTTCCATTTAAGATTCTAAAGTTGCCACCAGCCCCCCCCCGGGGCGGGAGGGGGGTGGGGAGTGGGGAGTGGGGCTATGTGGGGGGCCCGGTGAAACACTGTTTGAAAAAAAATGACATTCTTTTTTGAATTATTTTACCATTATTTAATTTGAAAAAGAAGTACTCAATCGCTATTTTTGAGTACTTTACGTCTCTGTAGGGGGGGCGGGGGTAGTATTTGGGCAGGCTGAGAAAAAAACAACCTTGTAAGGTAGTGAGTAAGTCTTAAGTAATTATAACAGTTAATTACGTGACGATTTTCGCAATTTAATTGTCAAAAAACCTAATTTTTACATTTGCAGCGCCATCTCTCGACCAATAAAAAAATGTTTCGGATAAAACTTACATACTTTTTAACCCTCTATCAGAATCTGCAATAAAAAATAGGGGTTTCCATTTAAGATTTTAAAGTTGCCCCCTGTTACCGCCCCCCTTGGGGGGCTGGGGGGGGCAAAGTCTACGGCATCAGATGTTCCCCTTAGAACCATTAAATTTTCATTTGGAACACTTTTTGATTCAATGCAATGTTTCAGAATTATCGCTACTGGCGGATTAAAATGGGACACCCGGTATATATACAACCGATGAGCGAATTATACTTACTAATATTTCCTGAAGTCGATAATTTCATCGTATTTGCCATAAAAACTAATTCTATTTTTTTTTAATTTTAGATTTCCTAAACAAAACCCTGTTTTCCGATATAATCAAATGTATAACTCAATCAACTACAAATAGTATCGATTTAATTTTTGGTACGTTTGATTGGCATAAAATACGGACTAAAAAAAATAACTTTACGAACATTTTGAAAATTTTGGTATTTCAGAATTTCAGCCTTTAAAAAGTGATTAACCGTAAACGAAGCCAGCAGTGGGGAATTTGATAAGATACCTATATCAAATTCTCGTGCAATGGGTCTTCATTTAGTTTGTCATTTTTGTAAATGATCGCAAAGTGCTGTTCATATTCCCTATGTTATGTAAACAAATTCACTAATGGTTAAATCGATACTACTTGTTGTTATTGCGTGATACATTTGTTTGTGGCCCAAAACAAAGTTGTGTTAAAGAAATCGGAAGTTAGAAGAAAAAATCACCAGTTGAAAATGTACACGAAATGAAACTATTAGAGACAACAGTTAAACAACTAAAATTTCTTGTCGTGCCTACATTTTTAGCAAAACACGCTTATACCGGATGACCCAGGGATTTGTAAAAGCCCCATAACTTATTTGCTATTTGAGATATCGACCTCTAATTTTCATGAACTGGTACCCACACCCATTCTACATATTTAAAAAATATGTATGTTTTTGTACAGGGTGTCCTAGTATAAATAACAGATCAAAGTTATGTTTTTTTTTTAATGGAACACCCCATATTTTATACTTTATTTTTAATCCTCTTAAGAAGCTCTTATAAAAATAGTATAAGATACTATGGGTCTATTATGGAGAGTTTGGTTAGTTATGGGCAATTTTGTGACAAAAACATGTGCACATTGAAAACATTGCAGAAGCGTTCCTAGCAAAGATAGCATCATTTTTTACTAAAAAAATTACCACATTATGAAGAATAATACTCATCGGCTTTGATCCTTTTTTGTTCGTACTGCTATACAGGATGTTAAAAAACGCAAAATAATGGAAAACAATTTTTTTTTTCAAATAGAACACCCTATATATGTTGCCACCAATCTATGGCATTTTTGATAAGCTTTCCAATGATATATGATATACAGTTTGTATGATAAAATATTAAGGATTCTTGAGATTTATCAATAAATGCATTTTTCTTTTGTTACCTTCTGCTGATTTTTAGATTTTCAGCCAAAACTATGCATTACCTGGAAAACTTATAAGAGACTAAAATAGTAGAGCGGAGAATTTCCGATCGATAAAGGTCTTTCGACTTTTCAAATAATATGTGCATTGCCCGCCCGAGCGCGCTAAATCGAGACCGTATATGCATTTAACGTTTTTTTTTTCAATTTTTTTTTATTAAAAATTGCACTATACGTTATTTTCCGCACCCTCTAGCGGAAAAATGGGAAATTATACGAAAATTCGAATTACCTATATCGATTGAAAATAGGGCTCCTTAATACACGGATAAACGTGTTAGCAAGCGGTTTTTAAACGTTTAAACGGATATTCGCGTTTAAACGGATATTCACGTTTACACGTATATACGTTTAAACGGATTTTTTCGTTTAAACGTGTTGACGAAAATCGTTTAATATAGAAACGTATAACCCACCCTGCAAATATCAGTTTCGAAGTTCGTTCGCCGTGTTTTACAATATTTCCGGTAGCGAAAAAAAATGAATAAATTATTATTATTTGGTACACCTTAATAAGTAAATAGTTTCTCGAAAACCGTCCGAAACGTCGGCATTCGAAGTTTGAAGGGTTCAACCCCCTATGGACCAGGTGGTTCCTGTTTGAATCGAATGTGTAAAATTATTGGGAATTTTACGAAACACCGAGATATGACTTTTGGACCTCCAAATGGAGTATAAAAATATGAGAAATCATTTCTAGTTTATAGATTGTAAACGTTTATTACGCTAAACGTGTTGTAAACGTTTATTACGCTAAACGTGTTGTAAACGTTTATTAGGCTAAACGTGTTGTAAACATTTATTAAGCTTAACGTGTTTTATTCGTGACAAATAAACGGTAAACGTTTACACGTTTAAACGTTTAAACGAAAAATGGAGTAAATGTCGAGCTCTACAACTCTTATTAGAAGCAATTTTTGCCTAAAATGCAAAGTTTTCGCTAAAAATACAAATTGAAACTGTATACAGAGTGTCTGTATAGAGTGTCGATGATACATTTACTATTTTTAATTCTCTAAAAAATATTCCTTTACGATTTTTCTCTAAAATGAATAGGGGAGCTAATAGTTACACATATTTAATTTTACATGTTAAATCCCTATGTTCGCCCCTTATCCCAGACACTCGGTATATCAAGTTTTGCGTTTTTCAATGGTTCGCATTTTAAGCGAAAACTATGCTTTTGGGCAAAATATGCTTTTATTAAGAGTTGCAGAGCGGAAAAGTTTGAATCGATATAGGGTATTTTAATTTTCCTATAATTTATCGTTGTTTTTTTAAATTAAATAATAAAGAATTTGAAAAAAACGCTAAAATGCATATACGGTCACGAAAGACCCATGGCGATCGAAAATTTTCCGCTCTACAAATTTGGTCTCTTAAATTTTTTTCAGAAAATGGCATAGTTTTGGCTGAAAATTCAAAAATCAGCAGGAGGTGACAAAAGAAAAATGTTTTTATGGATAAATCTCCACCCTAGTGCACTCCACCCCCCGCAATGCTAGGGCTATTTTTCTCTCACGTTGTTTTTTTCACGTTATAAACAGTATGTGTTTCGTTGAATTTGACAATATTTTCGCATGCCACCCCTAGCGCAGTCCACCCCGCCCCCAGATGCTAGGGCTATTTTACCCTCAAATTATTTTTTTGCCAGTTATAAATAGTACGTGTACCGAGTTTCGTTGAATTTTACAGTATTTTCGCATGTCACCTCTAGCCCACTCCACCCCCTGAGATGCTAGGGCTATTTTTCCCTCACATTATTTTTTTGCCAGTTATAAATAGTATGTGTACTAAGTTTCGTTGAATTTGACAACATTTTCGCATGCCACCTCTAGCCCACTCCACCCCCGCGAAATGCTAGGACTATTTTAGCCTTAAATTATTTCTTTCTGGGCTATAAATAGTACGTGTACCAAGTTTCGTTGAATTTGACAATATTTTTGCATGCAACCCTTAGCTCACTCCATCCCCGGATATGCTAGGGCTATTTTTCGCTCACATTATTTTTTGCCAGTTATAAATAGGATGTGTACTAAGTTTCGTTGAATTTGACAATATTTTCGCATGCCATTCCTAGCCCACTACACCCCCCGAGATGCTAGGGCTATTTTAGCCTCAAATTATTTTTTACCTAGTTTCGTTGAAATTGGTAATATTTTCACATGCCTCAATTAATCACTCACTACGCCACTGTCTTATTAATTTACAATATTTGCAATCCTTTTGATTCAACACACACATTTGACTAAATTTTAATTTTCAATATATATTTCAAATAATTAATTAATCATTTATCAAATATACGAATTGTTTATAAGTTGAATATTTATTTCAAGGACGGCCCTAAGGCCTAAACGATGGTAATGCAATATTTAAGGAACCCTTATTACCGTATATAATAATGTAATTGATAATTGGCACCAACTCCGTTGGATTTAACCGAAAATTCGCATTTAACCTTATAATATGATCACACAATTGGAAATGCGCATACAGGATTGAGGAAAGCTCACGTCTTATAATTAAAACCCTTATATCTTTTTATCCGTATTCTTTTTTCCAAAAATGTTTACATATTCAGCTGGAGCTAGCTTTAAGCTATAAAATCACTTAAAATTAAGTAAAAAATATTGAAGTGGGGGGCTAGGGTGGAAACTATTTTTGTAATGTTTTAGGGGTTGTGGGGTGGAGCTTGCTTTAAAATTGATGGAGCCTGCTGGAGCGAGGTCTGAGGAATCTAAATCTTAAAAAAAAGTTAAAAAATCAAAAGTGGGGGGCAAACGTCAACTTGGCCCCGCCAAATTTCAAACCCCCATAACTTTTTACCTTTTTGGAGCCAGCTCTAATTTTTGTGGAGCTAGCTGGAGCTAGCTAAGGGCTTTCTGGAGCAACACTTTTTTTCCAAAAAAATCGAAAGTGGGGGGCCAAGTTGACGGACCCGGGATTTGGTTATTTTGCAGCCACCATCCTTCCATCCACACCTAGTTATTTATAAGTAAATAAAACACTAGACCTATATAACAATTGGTTTAATAATCGACTTATTGTTATATCAAAAACTGTTAAACAGTGAGATTTATTATTTAACAGTTTTTGCTCATAAACTATTTTTGTTGAAATTTTAGTTGAGTACTTATAACGTGATAGGTGTCGCTATCAAAATGTAAAATACAATTGCCGTTAACGATAATTAATAGGATAATTGGAACGCGCCAATGTGTTACATACTGAAATTGTTTGATAATGCATATTGGGGAGTTTGCCACCAGTACAACAAATATTCAAAAACAGAGGCGTAATATTGTTCAATATTTACCGGAATGGAAAACGTAGTAAATCGGTGATAATTAGAGCCAGGATGTTCAGGCACTAAAAAATGTTAAAATAGGCAGGCAAAAAGGCACTTAAATATATGAAAATAGGCACTCAAAACACAAAAATAGGCACACAAAAATCTAAAAAAATTTGAAAATAGAGAAAATTATGGGCATAAAACAAAATAAATATTATTATCATTTAAATGGATTTATTGCACAATCATACATTTCATTAGAATAGATCATAAAACAAAATAATTATTAAAACATATGAGAATTACAACTAATAAAAAGATGTTTTTTAAAATTATACGTAGTTAGTGCTTGCCGTCTATCTGAGAGTATATATTTTAATTGCGAAAACGATCTTGAACGGAATCAACCAAAGTTAAATTTCCGCTTTCTAAACTTCTTATTGTGTGTGGAAGCATGGAATAGTCAGATGAAATAAATGCTAAATAATTTTGTAAATTTTTTTTTTCGAAAAGTTTTTTCGCCTTTTTTGATTGAAGCCACCGCTTGTTCATCTAAATTTAAAATAATTTCTTTAATTTGTGCAAAATTAGTTGCATAATAACAAGCAGCTGATATCCATGTACCCCAACGAGTGAGTATTGGTTGGGGTGGTAAAGCCAATTCTGGTGCCATTTCTTTAAAGAACCTTATCCTTGATGGCGCTTTTAAGAAAATCTTTTTTACCGAAGATATTAACATATCTATGTCTGAAAATTGTTCGCGCACTTCTTCCGCCACACGATGAAGTCCATGAGCCACGCAAGTTAAATGTATCATACGTGGAAACAATACTTTGAGAGCATTTCCTGCCTTTTTCATATAAGGAGCAGCGTCGCTGATGAACATGAGCACGTTGTCGTGTAGAATTTTCTCCGGCCAAAGTAACGATAGCGAATTTATAAAAAGAAACGGATAGAAATTGTAGAGTGGTTGGTTCTTTCGGGGCAATCGGAATCTAGTAGGTAGATCCTGGAGGTGTGATCTTGTTCGAGTGATCCAATTATTACATTGGCAATGTGTCTGGAAGATCATAGGTACATTTTAATTCATGCATAATTAAAATTTTAATCGATCGAGAAATTACCTTCCTAGAGCATCTGTAGTTTCATCTATTGATAGCCAAATCTTCCTGTCTTTCATATGAGTTCGTACTGCTTCCAATGTCTCTCGATAAGCACGATCGAGATAATTTTTCCGCAGCGTTGATTCACATGGCAAGTTTTCTTTAATATACTTTTCGAAAAAAGCTCGCAAAGATTGATCTTGTATTTTCCATAATGGAATTCCAGCACGTACAAACGCATTGCACAAGTCGAATGAAAATTCAGATACACGATTCGATGTTGTTAAAAATGTCGGCAACAGGGGAGTTTTCGGGGCTCCCACTTTCAACTGTGCTGCTTTTTTTATGGTTAGTCCCTTGGATGTGTTGGGAAATAAAATATTTTTTCTCAAAATTCACCGATTTTTCACACATTTTGCAAAACAACACTGTACCATCACTCGAAAAAATGTCACTTCCAAAATCTTGCACGAATTTGTTTAATTTGTCGGTTACTGACGCACGTATTTTCGGCATG
The DNA here is from genome assembly GCA_910593695.2 of Ocypus olens. Classification (NCBI taxonomy): domain Eukaryota; kingdom Metazoa; phylum Arthropoda; class Insecta; order Coleoptera; family Staphylinidae; genus Ocypus; species Ocypus olens. The sequence goes on from OU343047.1 coordinate 30,733,489, forward strand.
GTACACAGACGTAAACGACGTAAACGTGGTAAATTCAAATAGTAACGGCTTGCGGGGTGACTCATGTAACAGCCGAGGTGGCAGAGGTGGCAATACAGATAGGTGCGGTCACGCCGCCTGTCGTCTCTGCAACTGACCCTACCTATTTGTATTGCTACCGTCGGCCGTACCATGAGTCACACCGCCGGCCATCACTGATTCTGTAAACGCCTATCCCCAAAGCACCTAGATAAAAAGGCGGTTACTATTTTGTTCACAAAGGATTTTATTGGAGATTCCCTACACCCCGAACTATCAATTTTCTCGGAATGAATATTCATGATTATGGACATGGCCATATTTGGCATTCCTTATACATAAATAGGCGTAAATAGGCGCTTATAAGGAAAAATGGCATTTATGCATTAAAACAGCCAAAATAGGCATTTATAGGCATTTTAGGCATTTTGCCTGAAGATCCGGGCTCTAGTGATAATCTAACGGGCGCATGAATGTACAATGTATGTTTTATTCGCAGCAAAAAGGATCCGCTTCATTCGTTGTAGATTTTTAATTGGTGTCGATCGTTTCCTTACACCAGAAACGAGAAACCGGTGTAAATATAACCTAAGTTTACATAAACATTTAGGCAAGTACGTAGCATACTATAAGCATAAATTAGTTCAAACTTACTTGGAAATTGTTTGTTTATCGCATCCTTAACTTCCCTTATGTCTGTAGTTGTACAAGTAATATTCAATATTTATTATATTTTAAAATACATTATTGAAATCGCGGTAGAAATATTTATGTCAACTACTAAATTCATTAAAAACAAAAAAAAATGTTTTCAGTGCTGCCACAGTTGTAGATAATTCAACTTGTGACAACCTCGGTTGTTGCTGATGCTTTAAATAAATGTAATAAAGACGAAATATAGTCTGAATATATGAAAATTCAACATGTTCGTGACTTTGCAAAATTAAGTCTTACTAAGACAAATAACTTATTAAAGCAACTAGTTCCCTGGCTAGTGCCTCGCCGGATATTGAATGAAACAAAATAAATTTGCATGTTATTACCAGTACTACTAGTGAAATAACATTGGTTTAAGATCTTTTATTTCTACATACAGGACTAACTTAAAATTTATTCTAAAATTAAATGTGAAAACTTTAAACTGTAAATGGCAATATTACAATGGAAGAGCTAAAAAACATTTTGACAAGGACACAGTTTTAAGGTTACCTAGTGTTACCAGATGAAATAAATTTGATAATAACTAAATGTAAAACTGATCCACAAAATATGTAAATTATGACCCTTAAATTTGGTAAACTTGTATACATTTAGCTTTCTCCGGTAAAAAATCTGGTTATCCCCAGCAAATGGTACAGACAAAAAGACTGGTAGGTTAAAGGATATTGCTCTACACAAGACTCCTTTGCCATCTTTTGCGTCGTGCTTCCTTCTTGCATTCTTCTCTCGTTCTTTATGCATATCTCAATCTTATGTTTTATTTACGGCATTTTTAGAAACATTGCAAATAGTACACTGATATTTCTTGGAATTGTAAAATGAGTAATTAAGTTGTTTAGTTTTATTTGTAGATTTATGTTGTAATGCGGGGCTTATACGGGTCGATTTTTGCCGTATGGCTACTTACCAAGCAAATCGCTTAACAAGGCCACACAGACACACGATTTTTGCAGTTAAATGAATATCGAATGCAACAAGACGTAAAAACACGTTCAGGGGCGAGTGATTGCTCGTCGTTTCACGATAAAAGTTTACTTTGGCGTTTAAGTCATTTTAGTGACCTGTGGCCTACTCGTGTGACAGAAATCGACTGATGTAAACACCGCATAAAGATAAAAATGGAAGGTACTTTTTCAAGCAATTTATGGTCTGAATTATTTGTTATCTTGGATACATTTAATCGAATTTTATGTTGTAGTATTTTAGTATGATAATTTGGAATCATTTACTATTGAATGCGATATCAACATTAAACGTTCAGATCGATTTTTTTTTCAGAATGTTTGTTATACAACCTTATGATTTATTTGCGTAATCACAAAGGGAAGAAACATCACTATCGGATATCACTACTACCAAGGAACGTCCCTTAAATGGTAATCACGAAACGGCAAGTGTAAGTTATCGTTGGATAGGTAGACTTCAGGTGTAAAATATTTCGCTTGAATGGCCCCTCTACAAGGCAGGGGAGATGGTAAAGAAAACTTATACGACGCTACGCAAGCATATATTAAGGGGGAACACCACTTAGAGCACTGAAAAATAGGTCATTTTCGTATTTTATTTTCGGCATGAAAACAAGTCAGGAGGGCAAATCATTTTTAATGGTTTTATTTAGTGATAAACCAGCTATCAAACTATTTTTTTCGCGCTGATCGCGGCCACCTTGAGGCCGCTGCACCAGGTGGCGCTGACGTCCTCTTGCGCGAGATCGCCCCACTGCGGGGAGATTCCTGTTCTCCCAAGTCGTCCTGCAATAAAAATCGGTTAGGAATATTATTCTACATAATATGTCGCAACGAAACACGGGAGCTTTTTGGAGAGAGTTCATTCTTACGAAAATGGTGGCTTTCCGAACAAAAAACTCATTGTCAGCCCCAAAAATTCATCACAAAAACGTTCACCATAAATCGAATTTTCAAAATATCGAAAAGCCGGCCCGTATTTCATTAGACAATTTAATTCTTAATACGGTCGGCAAAACCTCATCGAAATCGGATGTAAACTTTCCGATAATTTCCCCCCGCAGTTTTGAAAAATACAGTTTCGAGATAAACGCGTTTAAAGTTTTGGGAAAGTTTAACTTGGGATAGCTTTTTCGTTTATTCAGTTTGGACGATGACTATCAGGTATCTTATGTTTTCTGCATCGGTGAACACAAATCTGAGGTCAAATTTGCAAAGTTCAAGATGGTGGATCCAATATGGCAAACCAAAAGAAATTTGAATCCACCAATTTTGACCAAAATTTGGATACAAGGGTTTTCGCGGTCGCCGAACGTGAATTTATTATAAGATTAGTCAAATTCAAGATGGAGGACCAAAAAATGTTGTATTTATCAATTTGGAATGTGTCAACTTCACTCGCTTGGCATCGTCGTTGACGCAAAAATTGTAGTACATCGGACCGACCTGAAGCTGCAGAACCTGCACTATTTGCATAACGTCATGAAGTTCATCATTGCAATTGTAAGCAGCAATACCGGCCGCGATGTTTACCACTAACTTCCCAGAATGGACAACTTTTGGAGCTATCTGCCAGAGCGTCGCGTTGGCACTTTCGTTCCCATTTTAAGTAAACCCGCCTAGGAACCTTTCCAGCAAGTCATCCCGGCTCAGTTCTGTGTAGACAGGACGGAGAGCGTCGAGAATCTCCTTCTTCATCGCTGGCTTGTGTCGATATCCCTGAAGTACACCCGTCGCTTTTGCCTTCTGTCAGGAGCACCTGACGCTCGCTTAAGGTGCCGGGACGTTTTTTAGAAAATCGTCTCGTTAACCAGTTTAAATGTTTCTGGCGGACTTGGGATGAATGCTAAATTAAAGTAGTAAGTACATACCTCAAGGAACATTTTAAGCCAAAAAACAAAAAAATCGATTTTTTGAAAAGGTCAAGGTGGTGTTCCCCCTTAAACAAAACCTTGACTTATATACACCCAGTATTAAAGTATATTTTGCCAGCCTTTTTAGTTGTAATGTGCCTGTTGCTCCTATGCCCATTGATATTAGCTTGTTCAAGAAAGCAATTGTCAAAATAAAAAGTTGTTTCTGTGGGCAGGCTGGTATGTTCAACCAGGCTCATAATAATATTCCCTCCTTGTGGTAGTTTTTTTCACCAATTTATACATACCCTGTATATAAGTCAATGTTTGTTTAATATTCCCGTGAGTAATCGTAAGTATAGTTGGTTACAAAAATCTACAGGACAACTTTTTTGTTACAAAATTGTATGACAAAATTTGACTAATGTTTCCATTAGTATAGGACGAAAATATTTCTATTTACATTTAGATTATTTGCTGTGGCTAGAAACTCAATAATACTCAATAATGCGAGTTCCTAGTTTTTGTTGCCACGGACACTTCAATAAAAAATTTAAATTAATTTTGACATTCCATTGACACTTATTTTAAAGTATAATCTACGCAGCATAAAAATGTCCTATAGAGTTTTGCTACCAACTGGTCTCACTAACATTTTTTCGTTAAATCTCGACATTTCGTCGGCATGTTCGGGAGCCTTAGTAAAACTACATTAATTAATTTAACAAAAGAAATTAAAAATAATAAATACGGAGTCGGCTTCATCAAAATGTACAAAAAAAAAGGTGATGTGGCCATCATGTTACTTTCTCCGACTTGATGGTATTATTTATATTTACGCTTTCATGGTTTATTTTCAATTTAAATCATATTTTAAATGTACATCGAGAGGATGACACTGACGTTTAAAACGTCAAAATTATAAAAGATGGAAAAATTATACTTCAAATTCAAAAACTCAGTTTACTCAAAAACTAAAGGGATTTCGAAAAAAACTTATTCTTTAGAAATTGTTCATTTTGTAATTTTCTACAATTATTATTCACATAAATTTGCTGTAACTATTATCGTTTCATAATTATAAACCAAAAATTTAAAAAAAATTAATAAATTTTTTTCTCAAATAGCAATGATTTTATGAAAAATATTTTCAAGCAAAAGATATTCATTTCTTTGTTGTCTTTCATGTTTGTTTAAAAAATTTTGTGATATTTTTCATATTTAAGAAAATATTGGCAAAAAACAAAAAACAGTTAAGGTAAACACCCACTTCCGGTGTACGAAATTTTACCAAAAGCTTTTCAGTTCTTCAGATTATCAAATAAGACGTATGTTCAAAGTTTCATATCAATTGCTTTGTTAGTTTTTGAGATACAGCGCACACAGACAGACACACATACACACAGACACACACACACACACACAGACACACACACACACACACACACACACACACACACACACACACACACACACACACACACACACACACAAAAATTTCCAGAAATTGTTGAAATGGTATATAGGGACCCCAAAACGGATATTTCCGCAAAAAAAATTAAAAAAAAAAAATCACGATCACAATACTTTCTCGTACTTCGTAACGGAGAAAGTAAAAAACCGTTGATTGTAGGCGATAGAGGTTTTGTCAATGAAAATTTCCGAAAGGATTTTATGAAAGGGAAAAGGAAAAATAGTGCAGAAATTTACTTATTTATTTATTTAATATACACGGCAGCGCCATTTCTACAAAATAATTTCCGAAAACTATTCTAATACTAAAACTAAAACTAACTAAGTTATAAACTAAAGATATAATTATAAATAAGGTACAGTAGAAAATATAAAACTATACACATTTAAATATTGCGCAAAAGAATGAAAAGTAATTACAAAAGAATTTGATAGTTATATTTTGAGTTTAAATTAATTTACTTATATTTATAATGTTTAATGTGGATTTGAATTTTGAAAAATGATCACCAAATATGTCGAAATTAGCATTGTAATTTAGCAAATTTACATAGCTCATAATTCTTTGAGTTGGATTATTTAGACTATAAATTATTTGATATTATATCTAATCTAAATATTGGTTTAGCCCTTAAAGTACGATTTGGAACAGGAAAATAAAAATCAATATTTTCTAAAACATCACAAGAAGTCAAACCATTGACAATTTTGAATAAGAAACATAAATCTGATTTAATCCTTTGCAAATTAAGACATTCAATATTTAATGAACTACAAACCGAATTATAATCTTTAACGAATAAATTTAATTTGAACGATATAAATGAAATAAATTTCCGCTGGACGCGTTCAATTTGTCCAATGTAACGTTTATAATAAGGTGCCCATATAATAGATGCATATTCGACGTTGGATCGAACCAAGCTTTAATATAAAATTGTTAATGTATCGTAGCTAAAATCTCTACAGTGTCTCAATAAAAAGCCCATTAGTTTGAGAGCTTTCTTACAAATAAAATTGATATGTTCCCTGAATAAGAGCTTCGTATCAAAATAAACTCCAAGGTCCCGAATATAATTAACTTTTTCTAAATCTATGTTGTCTATATTGTAGTTAAATTCTATTAAGCAAGAACGTCTACTGAAAGTAATAACTTTACATTTCCCGATGTTTAACGGAAGTTCATTGCAATCACACCAGTCGCATATCACATATATCGTTGACAAATAGAAGGAATAAAATCGGTCCAACATGTGAACCTTGAGGCGCACCCGACAAAACTTTAATATTGGAAGATAGATGGTTATTAATTTTGACTATTTGTTGGCGATTGATTAGGAATTATTAATCCAATGAATAATGTGATCGTTGAATCCATAATAAATGAGTTTATTGATGATAATAGAGTGTTGAACCCTGTCGAATGCCTTTGAAAAATCAGTATAAACTGTGTCCACCTGTACATGATCTCCAAAGGCATTCAACAAAAACACTTCAAATTCCAATAAATTTGTTACAGTGGACTTTCCTTCCATAAAGCCATGTTGCTGTTTACATAATATTTGCTTAGATAACCAAGCAAGTTGTTTACTGACCAATTTGTCCATAATTTTAGGTATTATAGATTGGAGAGCCACCCCTCGATAGTCTTCTATATTTTTACGATTACCACTTTTAAAGATTGGATGAATATAACTTAACTTCCAAACATCAGGAAATTTTGCTTCCTGAAGGGATGATATAAATAACGTGTGAATTGGAATTGCCACTGAACAAACACAGTTAGCCAAAAAGTGACCCGGAATCCCATCCGGACCACAGCTGAAATTATTTTGTTGTATTATCAATTCATTAAAAACTTCCATATAAATTATCACTATTAACCCTCAGGGGAGATTTGGATTTATTTACATAGTTTCTATTACATGTATTTCTAGGAACATAAACAGCAGAAAACCATTCGGCAAAGGCGTTAGCAATTTCAACTCCATCAGTAAAGATGTTATCCTTGAATATCATTGATATTTTGATATTTTACTGATATTTTACGTTTGGAAATCGAGAACCTTTTTTTTGCTTTTAAAATTTGAAGTCCTGCCTTCGATTACCTTTATTAAAAATTGAGAGAGGAGCAAGAAAGGTCACCGAGATCATAATTTCCAAAAACATACTGGCGAACCGGTGAGCGGTAAGAACATTTTACTTTCACCAACGATACACAAATGAGCGGTTGGTATAAAAAGGTTGACCAGCCCTCAACTAGATAGATCGCGAAATCTCATATACAATACATCGGGTGTGTATAAATTGGTCGATGCAAAAATGTCGTATAATGCCTCATATGCCATCAGGAGCCATTTAAACGAAATGAACATGGGCTGCCCTGTTTTGTCATTAATCTCTTGATTAATTATGAGGGTTCGCTCAAAGTAGAAGAGTAATAATGGTAGAGCAGTGTTTATTTACAGAAGCTGATGCATAGTTTTGATTGTCGAATTTGAGTGTCCTGCCCCAAAATCACAGGAGCGAAGTTCAATTTGTTCCATGTGATTGAACGTCGCGTCCTCAGGAAAGCAGCGAAGTTGATGATGGAAGTTGGGATTCGGATGTCGTGTCCATACAAGGGAGCATCGAAGTGGAATGTCTAGGTCAAACACAAAGGAACAGCTAATTGCCAAGTACAGATGGAGGGAACTTTTTCATTGCACTTAGAACTTGCGCTTCAAGTTGTACTTTGTGCTTCTGCCGTAGCCGAGCACTATTCGCACTTTTTGGGGACAAACATACCTATTTCACGAAGTCGTTGATTTAGCCTTCGATAAACATTTGTAGAAGGATGCTTTCAATTTTGAGAATGTACTCGATACTGTAGTTTTGCTATGTGTGCATTTCCATTAGAGAAATGTACATGTCGACGTTCTCATTAAACGTAAATCCATTATAATTGAACAAAACAAAACGAAAATAACGCTGATACACAAAAACACTGAATCGCGGAACCGAATACAAACTGATAATAACGAAGCAAGCAAATTTGACAGTGAAGTTGGGGTCGACGTTGCCAGGTGTACTTTTTTATGAAAATAAGCTAATTAAGTGTTAAAATTACACGTTTCAGGTAGAAAGAGAACTTACAATCTACAAAGTGATCATACTACCGAAACTATAGCCTTTTTTTGTAAATTAATACCGAATAATAACGCATAATAAACGTCTGGATATTCAGACTTTGAGGGCCTCGTGAAGGATTAGGGAGCATGGTACAATATTTTAGAATTTAGATATGAGGCTTAAAATTTTAAGAAAAATATCGCCACGTGTAAATTATCGGCCAATTTATACACACCTGATATAACGCTAATATTTATCCGATAATTTACCACATAATAATAGATGCGATAATAGAAAATCGATAATTAATGGGGTAGCTTGACATTACAACAATGTTTTGCATTGTCATAATCGATAACAGAAAAACGGTAATTAGGTGAGTAGCTTTTAAGGTTATAAAAACATGATGTTCATGACGTTACGTCACTGTCATTAAGTTTTAATTTTTACAATTACTCTTGTAGCAAACCAAACTATTCAGTTTGTAATAAACCATAACTTTTCCCGTTCTTCATTATTATTTCATTCGATCTACCCAAATATACCGCGAGCTTGGATGAATGATCAAAAACACATTTTTTTCGTACCTTTTACCTTTTAGTAATTCATCTCGACACAACATTTGTTGTCAACTGGTTATTAACCTCGAGCTGAAGCTCTCAGTTAATACCCAGACAACAAATGTTATTGTCTCGTTAAATTACTAGGTAACAAGGTACTCAAAAAACTATTTTTTGATAATTAACCTCGATCTAGGTATATTACTACCGATAATAAACGTATAATACACCATCAAATATATTTTTGGTAACGACTAATATAATAATAATAATAATAATAATACATTTATTTTCGATGATCTCACAGCATATATACATATATACAAGATTTACATACATTGCAATTACATGAAAACAGGTCAGTGACAAAACAAATATAACGAGGAAAACAATATTGATACAAAATTAATCAAACAAAAATTATGTTCTGTTCATATAAAAAAAAGGCCACAAGCAGTTTTAAAAGCAAACTTTTCATAATTGAGTAAGACTTTTCCGTTTTTATCTCATTAGGGAGGCTATTATAAATTTTTATACCGGTATAACAAGGAAAAAAATAAAATGAAATACAAGAGTAACGCTAATTGCATTAATCTAAACTAAACAAGGAACTCACTGGAATGGCGTATGTCAATTAAATATGGTATAAAATTGAACAAATTATAACAAATTCTGAACTTTCCTTTTAAATGTGCTGAACAAGTCGCCAAATATGTCAACCGCATAATGTAACTGGTTATAAGTTCTAAGAATGGTATTTACTGGTGAATGATGATGAGCTGTGGTGTTGCTTACATTATAGCGAAACATCACAGTGTGCCGTGATGATAATCTACATTTAATACAATTTGGGAAACAAAGTTGGAATTGTCGATATCATTATGAATAGCACGATGGAGAAACATTACCATAGCAATATTGCGACGACTCTGTAGAGACTTTATATCAAATATGTTTAATAATTCATTGTATGAAACTGAAAAATCATGCGCAATAAGTAGCCTTAAAATTAATTTTTAACCTAATGATGACAATGTCAATACCTAAATATGAAGAATTATAAATTAAATCTGCTTTAAATTGATTTTGTACCGCAATCAAGGCACCACCGCCACGTTTATTTGTGCGATTGCAACGAAATACTACCTATATTATAAGTATTTGGCAGTATCTCACCATTGCAAATACCATCATGTAACCATGTCTCGGTAAAAAGATATACATTAAAATTATTAGCACATACATTGTTATAAAAGATATTTGTTTTAGATGAAAGACCTCGAACATTTTGATAATATATGCCTAGATCCAGTCGTTGGGAAGTAACCAGTTTTCCGAGACTATTCTTGGAATATGTATTTAATTCTGAGATTCATATCACCATCCTCCCGTCTCCTTTCAGTTCCTCGCGGATACATTTTTCATAATCCATTTGTCGTGGTGTTTTGTCACTATGTAATTGCATATAGCTAGATATGATATTATTTACGGAGTTTACAGCAGCATTAATATCAGGAGATTCCTCGACATTGAATAACATAATGGAACAAGCTCTATTTTGTCGTTCAGTTATTTCTTGAAAAATAACTTCACTGTTGTTATAGTCCGACAGTGAATCAAGTTGTGTGACTTTGGATTCCAGAAATTCCATCTTTTTTGATAGGTCACTGTTAATCGTTCTTAGTGTATCATTATCTTTCCTAATTTGTAACATTTCATTTAACAATGATTTTATGTCTACATTCTCCTTTCTTAAATATTCACACTCAGAAGTTTCTATTTACTGAAATTTGGAGTTCATTAATCGATTTTAACAGCGTAGTAACATTTAAATCAGCCAATACACATTGATGTCGTGGCAAGCACCCGGATGGCATACCTTACCTCATTTGTTACATTTATTCCCACCTGCAACGGGCTTACCGCATAGGCCAGAACATAACCCTGACATATCTTGGCATATTACTTTGAGTTCTTTAGTTTAATTAACAATAGCTTTTAATTCATTTAAACTAGTGCTTAGGCATTGGACATTGCAGTGTAGCAATTTAAAGTTATATACATTTAAACATTTTATTTGTGAGATGTTACATTGTAGAGTATTTGCATTGATTATGTTAACTCTAGATTTCTCTTTGTATTGAGAAAAAATGGTACCTGGATACATTAATTCGTTTTTCCCATGAGCTTGCATCTTCAAGTGCCTCCTTATTTAAAAAACTCCTATCTTGAAACTGCTAAATGTAGGTTTTTTATATTTAGGAATTATTTAATCACAAAGTATATTGGTGATACTAAATCTGGAACTTAATAATTCGTGTAGTTTTTCTGCTGCCATGTGAAGCGGGCAAGTAAGACTACGTAAGAATGAAACGAATATTACACTAACGCCGAACACCAAAATTCAACAATTATTTAAAATAGCTGTTTTACTGCGGTTCTATCTGCTCAACCAGTTTAAAATATTCTCTATAGCAAACATGCTAATAACATATTAAACGCATTGATATATTAAACTTATATACCATATACCATAGATCATATAATTGATAAACAAAAAACCAAACGACGCCGATAAATCTCACGCATTATTGTAAACCGATATATTAAGATATATCTTATAATCGATATTTTAATAATAGATCGTCTTTTGCTGCAGGTGCAATAAATAAATTTAATAGAAACGAAATATCACCGAATTTATGAATATTCAACCTGTTCGTAAAACTATGAAAACTGACCCCATTGGTCCCCTTTCATTTTATCCGCCGCTCCATTTTCGGCATTTTCCAAATATCAATGAATCACTTAAACTTGTATATTGGTATACTAATAACAGATTTATTATTTGTGGACATTATATATGTTTTAGAACCGAATTGGATTATCCTCCACCACTAACTCACACCCAATAACCTACTTCATACGTGGTCATAATTGATCACATTAAATTAAAACGTTTCAATCTTAATTAGAATTTCACCCACACCCAGTTGCCCTCCGGCAGTTATATTGTTGAATTTATTTTTTATGACAACCTTGCAAAAATACTTTCTTGCAAAATAATTTAATTTCTTTAATAAAAAGTTATTTCACCATGACCACATTTTTTCATTTACTTTCTTAATTGGTTAAAATGGGAAGATTGTGTCTATAGTAGAAATATAAGAAGAATTAAGAAATATGCTAAACTTTTACTCACAATACTTACTTACAATATTACTTTTTAATAATACAAATAATCATTTATTAGCGCTAATACCAAACAGGTTTACACAGGTCACAAAAAAATATTATATACACTAGTTATACAAAAAAAGAATGATATATACCGGGTGACCCAGGGATCTGTAAAAGCCCCATAACATATTTGCTGTTTGAGATATCGACTTCTAGTTTTCTTAAATTGGTACCCACACTTATTCTACATATTTTAAAAATATGTATGTTTTTGTACAGGGTGTCCCAATATACATAACAGAACAAAGTTATGTTTTTTTAAATGGAATATCCTATATTTTATACTTTATTTTCAACCCTCTTGAGAAGCTAATAAAAATAGTATCAGATACTATGGATCTATTATGGACGGTTGGTTAGTTATGGGCAAATTTGTGGCAAAAACATGTACACATTGAAAACATTGCAGAAACGTTCCTAGCAAAGGTAGCATCATTATTTATACACTAGAAAATTTTCCACATCATAAAGAATAATACACATTTGATTGTCTTTTATTCATAGTGCTATACAGGGTGTCAACATACGCAAAACAATGGATAACTATTTTTTTTTCAAATGGAACACCCCATATAAGTTGTCACCAATCTATGGCATTTTTAATAAGCTTTCCAATGACATACAGTTTGTATAACAAAATATTAAGGATTCTTGAGATTTATCAATAAAAACATATTTCTTTTGCCACCTTCTGCTGATTTTTGGATTTTCAGCCAAAACTATGCATTATCAGGAAAAATTATAAAAGACCAAAGTTGTAGAGCAAAAAATTTCGATATAGGTCTTTCAACTTTTAAGATAATGCGTGCATTGCCCGCAAGAGCGCGCAAAATAGTGACCCTATGCAATTTAGCGTTTTCTTTTAAAAATTTTTATTAATAAATTGCTTTATACTTTATTTTCCGCACCGGAAAATTAAAATGGCCCATATCTATTGAAAATGTTCCGCTCTACAACTCTTGATAGAAGCAATTTTTGCCAAAAATGCATGGTTTTCCCTAAAAATGTAAATTAAAAATGTATGTATCAATTTTTGCGTTTTCAACGGTTTTTGCATTTTTAGCAAAAACTATGCATTTTGGGCAAAAATTGCATCTTTTAAGAGTTGTTGAGCGGAATATTTGCAATCGATGTAGGTCATTTGAATAATTCTATAATTACCTATTTTTCTGCTAGAGGACGTGGAAAATAAAGTATAGTGCAATAAATTAACAAAAAATTTGAGAAAAACGCTAAAATGCATATACGGTCACGATTTTGCGCACTCTGGTGGGCAATACACGCATTATTGGAAAAGTCGAAAGACCTATATTGATCGAAAATTTTCTGCTCTACAACTTTGGTCTCTTATTATTTTTTCAGAAAATGCATAGTTTTGGCTGAAAATTTAAGAATGAGCGGGGTGGTGACAAAAGAAAAATGTTTTTATGGATAAATCTCAAGAATCCTTAATATTTCATTATACAAATTGTACATCATTGGAAAGCTTATTAAAAATTCCATGCACTGGTGGCAAGATATATAGGGTGTTCCATTGGAAAAAAAATAGTTCACCAATATTTTGCGTATGTTGACACCCTGTATAGCAGTATGAACAAAGAAGAACCAAAGCCGATTTGTATTATTCTTCATGATGTGGAAAATTCTTTAGTGTATAAAAAATGGCGCTAGCTTTGCTAGGAGCGCTTCTGCAATTTTTTCAATGTGTCCTTGTTTTTGCCACAAATTTGCCCATAACTAACCAATCATCCATAATAGACCCATAGTATCTTATACTATTTTTATCAGCTTCTCAAGAGGGTTGAAAATAAAGTATAGAATATAGGGTGTTCCATTTAAAAAACATAACTTTGATCTGTTATTTATACTGGGACACCCTGTACAAAAACATACATATTTTTAAAATATGTAGAATAAGTGTGGGTACCAGTTCAAGAAAACTAGAAGTCGATATCTCAAATAGCAAATAAGTTATGAGCCTTTTACGGATCCCAGGGTCACCCGGTATATACACCATAAATTTAAAATAGTTGTATACGAATATAAAAGACAATTACAAAGCAAACACGTGAAAATAATTGTATAGATTGTATAATTGCATTTAGAATACCGTGAAATTAAAAAGTCGAAAATAGTTGGCGGCCCTTAAAACATAAGGTAAGTGACAAAAGTTCAATGGTTTCATTAAAAATGGGAATTTTGCCATGCAAAGCCCTGAAATTTAAATAAAACAGCTAGATAATGAATCTTAAATGTATTATTAATAGTGATAATCAGTTCTGAAAATAACTGCGAATGTTTAAAATGGACAAAATCAGCAGATAAAACACACAAAAGAATTTTTAAACCAATTAATAAAATGTAAACTGCACTGAATTGGACAATTCCAGACAGCCAATATAATTCTGCTTGAATTGAATGAAACGAAGATCAACTTTGATTTTTCAAATGGAACCCCCTATTTTTATTACGGGATCGTATTCTACGCGAAAAAATACATATTTTTTGTAGGAAACGTTTTTTTAAATACTTTTTTAAGGGTTTTATCAGGAATTTTGTCCGTCATGTTGTTTGAAATCTTAGATGAATCCAGGCTGTGATTCTTGCATTACCCTCGGCACTAGCGTCACCCGATGTGCACCACGTGGAGGTTTCCGATGGTATTTTGCCCTGAAAAGGGCCGATGGTTTCAATTCCTGGAGGTTCGAACTCGTTCTTAGATCAAAAGCTCGATCAAGTGTGCATCCTCGTCAATGCATTTCTGTACCCGCTGGCGAAAGTTTACTTGAACATTTCAAAGGGTTTGGATGGAAATTACTCGAAATACAGCCCTAATCATCTCCTTCATGTTCTGCACTGTTGTCGGAGCTTCAGCAAATACTTTCTCCTTGACTAGTTCCCAGAGGAAAAGTCACGGGGAGTAAGATCCAGAGATCTTGCACCCGCACCTTTGGCGCCAATGCCGAGGATAATGTCCCTCTTCAAACTCTACAACTTTTTATCTGAAAAATGAAACACCCTGTAGAGATTTCACAGAAAATATACTGCCAACTACTTTCGACTTTCTGATCTCGAGGTTTTTATTTTAAAACAACGATACAAACATAAGCAAACACAAGGCAAACACATAAAAACTAAATTAAAATGTTCATATTATGTAAAATAAAAACAGTGTATTAAACAGGGTTCGCCAAAAAATGTATACACACATTAAGGAACGAAACTAATTATTATGTATTTGTTTCACCTTAAAATACTGATAACACATATAGTAATGCCTTCAGTTAACCATATGGTTACTGTACACAATTCGCTGTTTTTTCAGCCATTTTATTTTCTCACTCTCATGATGATAATTACCGGCATCTGTTGAGCAAAATATCATACTACAAAATACTCGTAATTCAAATCAATTGACAATAGCAATATCCCAATAGAGTTTGTATACATTTTTTTGGCGGACTCTAGTTACTCGATATCTGAGAATTTATTAGAGACATTCATCAATACTCTAGAACGCTTTCTTTAATTTGAAATTATTTTTTGGACTTTGATTTGACAAGAACCTTGTACACTTTCGGACCAAAATAATTTGTAACGCTTTGCGATCTAGACTGGTGGGTGTAGAAGGTTTCCCGAGATTGTACTCTTGTATGCCACGGTTTTGTGTTTACATATGACTGTTTTGTGGACATAGGGGTGATATTCCTTAATAAGGGGCACCTCATACGACGCGGTCATTTTATGGAAAACCATGTAACTTTGTGACATTCTTTTCAAATCGATATAAGTACAATTATTACCAGTCATATACGGTGTCTCAAAAAAAATCCACATCAAAGTTTTTTTTTTTAATGGAACACTCTGTATTTTTGTCATTTTTGAATTCTTGGGAACAAATAAAGGTGAATTACTTCAATACTCCCTATACCCATCGTTTACCATTTTCGAAATATTTAAAGATTTGTTGAAATGAATGGTACAGGTTATATTTTATATTTGCACCAGTGATTAACGTTGAACCATTTTCAGTTGCTCATCTTAAAGGTAAATATTTGTATTGATTGTTGAAGCCATTAGTTTTTGATACATATTGAATTACGAAGGAGGTTGAATTAAAACACTTTGCTTTTATCACGAATGTTTCACTTTATTTTATCGTCCTATTCGCACATTATTAAACAATATACCGGTAAAACTACAATTATAAGCTTATATATATATATATAAAACACAAAAGGGGGAAGACAGGTAAACACTTAAGGTAAATTCAACGATAGCGTTGCTACAAAATCGCATTAAAAATAGGTGAGTAAATTAATCGGTATGGCCGTTTCTTACGGGGTTTTCCGGAGTATCTTTTGCTTTGTAAACATCTAATGATTCTCAGAGGTTTATGGCCATTGTCTGCAAAATGTATTATTTCTATATGGTTAGAATCCGGAATATGTTTATTAACTAAGAAGTGATTTGCGTATGATGAGTTATCTTCATTATTATACAAAACCGCTAAGGTGTTCTTTTAGGCGAATGTCAAACTTACTACCGGACTGACCAATGTATATAGACGAACCTGACCCGCATTTTAATTTATACACAACCGATTTTTACATTCGGTTTTGTGGGGACCAACGCTAGACAACCATATATACGCATACACACCGCCTAGAGACCATGAGCAAATGCGAGACCAGCGAACCCCCGGCAAGGGATGGGCGCGCCACCAGCGAGGGCTTACGTACCACCCGCCGACGAGAGAGGACGCGCCTAGAGTATTCCTAGGGCAAAGACGCGACGACTCTTCATTGCGCGCTGCGGACGAGGCAAGCTCTCCCAGATATATCTTTTCTATGAGCTCTCCTTTGACCAACCGTCAGGAGGTACCACAGCTAGGACACTCGCATTAGATAGTACAGTAATGCGAAAAGCGTTGAGCTTTCATCTAAATCTAAAACGCTGAGTGCGACGACTAAAAAAGTCCCAGCAACTTTATCACCGATCTCGACACCCAAGAGGAGGATTCGGTAAGACCTGTTGACAACGCCGCCGACGCAGACGATAGACTACCAGCAACGAACGACGCCCCGGGCCCTTTTCAGACCGGACCAGGACCACTCGACTCCAGTCCCAGTGTCACTACTGTCTCCGACAGCTAAAACATATCCTCACCTACATTGCATCGCATCGTCCGCGACACTCTACGCCGGAGTGAATCCTAAGAGGGTTCGCCTCGACGACCCCAGAAGACATTCAGTGCGGAGACAATATCACCCTGTATTAAATTGTAAATAAATTGAAATAAAACAACTTAAAGACCACCTCTATTTTGATCACCAAATAAACCGAATACAAACAACCCCAAAAACGTTATTGAAGATGTACCTTAAAAGCAAAATCCCATGGGTCAATTATTAAAGATCAGGGCTAAGTCAAGATGTAACATCTTTTTTTACAAAGAAAACAGAATTACCCAAACAAAAATTCTCCAAACATGAAATCTCTCCACTGAAATCAGTACATGTGTTTTGTCACTAGGATGCTACAGACATTGACATTCAACCAAACCAACACAGGCGTCACACTTATAACACCATTCTCTTTTGCGTCAGTCGGAGGTTAAAATGGTTTTGAAATTTGTATTTTACACCTTCTCTTTTAGTTGTAATATTTTTTTGTCTACTTTAAAACAGAACAAAAAATTATTTATGGAGAAGAATTAAAATAAATGATCCCAAACACGAGAGGGCAACTGTGAGTCGTTGAGCAATTCCCATATTCCGTGACCATTATTAATCAGCTCCATGTCATACCATATAGTATTGTCTGGGTAATATAAGAACGGGTGCACTTATTATCGAGATTTTTTTATAAATGCGACGATCGTGAAACCCAATGACGGAAATTGCATTACCGAGGGGATTCACGCGAGTGGCATTTATACAAATTTTCGATTATTAAGTGCACCACAATAGTTATTTGTTTAACAAGGCAATAAAGTGACAGATTTACGGACGCGGCTAGAGTTTTTGTGCGTGGATAAGTTAGGGACTCGCATGGAGGTCGGGGAAAACGCACGCAGTGTTATTAAAACTACGGGGAACCTGTTTTTGGCCTTTTTGACACGGGAAATTCGAAGACAACTCTCAATTAAGCAAAAAATACATTGTAATGTAACAAATTTCCGGGCGGCTTGTATTGGTCGACGCGGCGTCTCATCTGATTGGCAAAATAACATGACGTATGCCGTGAAGTCTCACCTGATTAGCTCATTATTTTTACAGCCTAGGCATAAATAAGCATTTTTAAGCCTAGTCCGCAAAAGTGATGTTTCACAGCCTAAAACCAGTCCAAAAAATCATACATTCATATCAATCCGCGAAAAATTATATTTAGGAACAAAATATAACGAATACGCGGCGTGACCAAATTGAACATGTTTGCGGCTAAATTAGGTTATGTGACAGGTGACGTGTGTTCGTCGATTCAAGCAAGATTTTCAAGCAGCATATCAGATTTGCATTGTAGTTTTGCTAATAAAATGTTGCTATTGGTCCGCTCAGGTTAAATCTCTGTAGTTTATTGGTGTACATAATACCAGGTGACATATAAGTTGCACGTCTGTGAAAAATTGCAACTCATTAGGTTAATAAAGGATCTTTCATCTAGCCGTTTATTTGAAATCATATTTTGACAGTGCAGCACTAAAAAAGTGACAGAAACTGAGTATAAAATTTCGTGGTACGAAATGAATTCATTTTGTTTGGGAAATTTGAACACATATTTACAAAGTGACTGCCGAGTTGCCAAAACAGCGATTTTTTAACAGAAATTTTGGTCGAAATAATGCGCCAACGGCACCTGGTGTACACAAATTTGAGCAAACACTTCGCGTGATGGGAATGTTAGTGGGTAACTGAAGCGGTCCTAGTGCTCGTCCAGTGCGTACAACCTAGAATATAGCCGCTGATAGCAACTGAATATTAACCGCTCATTGATGAGAATACTGCACAAGGTCCAACTGACTCGGGAATTGAAGGCCCCGGGCTCTTCGTTATCGATTCTCATTTTTTTATTATTACAGTATATTAAGCCATAACGAGTGCAGCATTAATCTGGCATTTTAAATGTCACTACTACTTTGGCATATTTTGGCCGCACAGAAGTATTAATATTGGAAATTATATTGATTTATTCTTTGTTTATAATTAAGAAAACATATTTTTTTTTGTCATAAGATATAATAGACAAGATGTTAAATATCTAAATATGTACATAACTGGTTTGTGCGACAAACAGTATTTATTCTGGTTATGCATATCTAGATTAATTATACAATTTTTTGTGATATATCCTTAAGTTCAACCTCATGTTAGTCGTATATTAGCACCATAAAATATGCATATGTAAAGAAAAAGCAAGTTATAATTATTCCACACTCGCGAAGAAATTTTCATTGCATATTGCATAAGTAGAATTTAAAGTTTATTCTTAAATTAGTGCTTATGTTATGTTATTTAAAATAAATACCACTCATAATAAAACCAAGATACTTGAGACTCTGTTGGTGATGAGCATAATTTGGTTTCTCCTAAATATTAAAAAATTAAGTCATTCGAATACATGGTCACTGTTTTCTGTTATGTGTATTTTTAATTCAACTGAAATTTTATTCTTAACTTAAATCATATTTTAAATGTACATTTGGCGTTTTGTAGAATCGGATGAAACTGACGTTTAAAACGTCAAAATTATGAAAGATGAAAATTACAAATTATACTTCAAATTCTCATAACGTTTACCGTCAGTTTACTCGAAAACTAAAGAGATTTAGAAAAAAACTTATCTTTTATAAGTTGTTCAACTGTTTTTATACTTATTAGTTTTTGAGTGTATTGTAGTGAATTTCTGTAATCAAATAATATTATTTTTTACTTTCTCCGTTACGTAGTACGAGAAACTCTTGTGAGATGCCATTTCAACAATTTCTGAAAAAAAATGTCTGTGTGTGTGTTTGTTTGTTTTCTAAATAGTTGAAGATAGGTATAGGACATGGTACATGAAATATGTCTAGAATTTTCTGAACAATCAAAAAATTGAATAATATACAGGGTGTTGCATTTAAAATAAAAAAGTTGGTATTGGCCTCTGTTACATGACATACCCTGTATAAAAAGTTTTTGTTGGAAAAAATGCGCAACTCAAAATACTAATCGACGTATCCGAGCGTTTTTTCGAACACGCCCCCATTTATTTATTATCGAATTTATTCCATTTGGCTGATACACACTGTATATTGCTCATTAATTATATATATTTTTAATTGTATATGTTTTTTATAATTCAATAATAATAAACAGAACATATTAAACATACATCGTTTAATTAGCTGCAGTGTATTAAAATATTAATAAAGTAGTTGTTTTAATTGATATTTGTTGTTCTTACTATATTAAGTAAGACTTCGCTGCAGAAACTCAAACAATTACTACTTTATTAATATTTCAATAATAATAGTAACAATAGTCATAATTTATTGTTTTTAATTTACAGTTTTACGCAAACCAAAACGAAAAAAACATTTAAAAAGAGGAAATAATAAAAAATAATAATAAGAATAATCATAATTCTATTTGGTTTCATTACATTACAGTTTACATAAGTCGTGATAAAAGAATCAATAAATTGAAACATATACTTCCCTGGCTGAAGACAAAATACACATTAAAAACATGAAAAAAAGTATGATGATAAATATTATAATTAAAATTAGTAAATAAATAAAATGTAAGCACTTTAAAAATATTAAAAGATAAACATTTTAAAATTACAGGTATACATATTGAAAATAAATGAAAATACACATTATCATATTAAAGTCATTGTAAAAACAATTCATATTAAAGGATCAAGAAACATTTAAAAACAAATTGAAAATTAAATAGAAACTGTGTAAACATATTGTTAACTTACAGATATTACATAAATATCGTAGTAAGTATATAATTTGACCACTCATACCATCGAAATTATGAGAGGTACAAATATTAATATTAATGTCCTCTTCTCCGATGCAAAATCCTCCTCACTTTCACTCACATCTGTTTCCACCACAATAAATTCTAGGGCATCGGATGGCATTTTTTTTCTTCTCGATCACCTTAGTTGTCCTCTTCGCAGAAATAACAGGGTCTGAATTAATTAAGAGCATATTAAGAAGATCTCTTATTGTATTAATTCTAGAGGTTTTTCTTGTATGGTGTTCCCTTATACGTTTATAAATTTTATTTGTAGCTTCCTGGGCTTCCTCAGATAACATTCTAATTGGAAGCAAACATGTTTCTATAAATTTCGATCCATGAATTAAAATTTTGTACACTCTAACATTCGGTACCTTCCATATAATTGCACAAACAATTCTGCTGTTTTATTTGCGTACGTATCAAAATTCGTAATATTAATTTTGTAGCCACTGGAGGTGACCAATAAAATACATTCCATTTTTTTAAATAAATCTTCATTTAACCCTGTTATTTCTGCAACTGTCTTTGCTTGGCGGAAAAATCTTCTAGCCACAGTCCCAGTATTTGAAATACCTCTTCCTTGTACAACCATGTCTACATGTATGCCCAACTCTTTTTTCAAACTATTTTGGATATCTTTATTTCTTCTTAATATTCCTTCCCGTTGTTGTTTAGATGTTCCGTGTCTAGTGGCCTTTTTGTAATCTAACTTGTATGCAATATGCAACATGCATTCCAAACACTTAATCCATGCATGTAGTGATGATATGCCATATTTCAGGTTATCTTCATTTATCGCAATTTTTCTTTTAAATTGTTTATAGCCTTTGGAGTGCAATTGCAAATAAAACAATTTGAACTAGATGTGCGGGTGAGTGCATTTATTACCTTGCCATATACCATGGTAAAATATATATCGTATTTAACCGTGATATTTTTTCCTTTCAGATAAATCTAAAGGGGTCTCAATGTGGCTATTTCTGCATCAACTTCTGCCACTTCTTCCTTGATGCTGGTTTGCGTCTCTTTAATATATTTAAATTTAATTGGCCTGCAATAATTTGTCGAAGAGGCTTTTTCATTTAACCAGAATAATGTTTCATCGATTTTTAATTGCAATGGCACAAGTGAAAATATAAATACAATTTTATCTATAATTTCTTAATTGCTGCTGCTTTCTTTATATATCTGCATATACTCGCCGTGTCCGGAACTTCCATCGCACCCATATTTACACCTAAAATTAATATTGTCAATATTATCGGGAATATCGATGATTTCCAACAATCCCATGAATGTGTGGTAGAGGAGATCCTGAACTGGTATTGTTGCGCCCTTCTCCAATATATTAATATTATTCGGATAACATCTTCTTTTAGCCTGTTGCACCTTCTCATAGGAAGGAAACAATTGTCCCGCTCCGTGTTTTTTGATTGATTTTCGTATAATTTGCCGCTACCCACCTACTTCTTAGGTGCGTGCAAAAGATTTTAATTTTGTACTCAAATTTTTCTACATCAATGGTTCGCTTTGTTTTTTCTTGAATAATGTTGAAGAAAAATTTTATTTTATTATTTAATTTTAACAATGGTTTTTGGTTATACCATTCACTAATTAAAGCTTCACATGCAATTTGTGCCATTGCGTACAATAACGTATGTTTCTTAAAGACACAACTTTTAAGATTTAAAAATATAATCTTCTTCCTTCCATTTTTGTAGTTCCATTACTGAAAGGGTATTCTACCTCGATTGGTAATTAGGGGTGTGATCATTATTTTTTAACACCTTTATTGGTCCGCACGTTTTCCCCGACAATATTTTTGATAAGGATATATTTTCAGTAATTGTAGGTGTAATAAGCTGAAAATGGATTTACTAAGACCCCCGAAGATTTACCGATGCAAAATTAATCCCAGAAATACCCTGGTTAGCGACCACCTGATGTGAAAAGCGGGCCGTCCCAGAAATCGTTACCCGAATTACGAGCAATTTGCAAACAAGATCAAAATTTGAATTATTGAATGCCATAGTAAACATTAGTCCAGGAAACTACGTGCTTAACTGTTGGTTTTTAAATGTGTATATCCCGATCACCTTCACAAAGAACAAATAATATAATAAAATAATACACCCCGCCCAGGAAGGAACTGATAAGAAGATGAGTGGTGTTCACAAAAGCAGACATAGCGCCCGGTAGAGTTTAAAGTAAAATTAAAAGTAATTCGCTTTTAATCCATTGGAATAACGTAAATTATCAACGAATAAAACTAATAATTCGTGACGCGCGAGGGAAAAAACTTGACCACGACCGGAGGGGGATCGACCTGATTATGAACCGGGCATGGCAAGATAGAGGACACTTGCAGCTATCAATTGATGTAGGTTTTAGCATGGAACTTTTTAATTCCAAAGTCAGAATGAAATTTAAATTTAAGCATAAATGATGAGTTTATAATTAATAACAAAAATTAGTAAAACGCGTTGAAATTAATATCATTACAAAGCATTTTTTTCGCGGATTGATCTGAAATGTAAGAATTTTCGGACTGCTTTTAGGCTGTGAAATATCACTTTTGCGGACTAGGCTTTAAAAATGCTTATTTATGCCTAGGCTGTAAAAGTAATAAACCAATCTGATGAGACTACGTCACGTTATTTCGCCAATCAGATGTGACACCGCGTCGACCAATAGAAGCCGCCCGGAAATGTGTGACATTACAATGTATTTTTCGCTTAATTGAGAGTTGCCTTCGAATTTCCCGGACCCGAAAGTCCAAAAACAGGTTCCCCGAAGTTTTAATAACACCGCCATGCGAGTCCCTAACTTATCCACGCATAAAAATCGAGTCGCCGAACGGTGGTGAACTTTGTTTTTCGTGACCGGCTCCTAGCGGCCCGGCATTTGACGTTTAAATGTCGTCGACCGGCGCTCTTATTTCCTGGCACAGTGGAACGAGAGACTTTCCTTCAAATGTTGCCTGTGAAAGAAGTCCAATAACGGCTTCTGAGAAGTATTAACAATCCCGCGTAAGTTTTCTCCGAGCACCGTGTTTACCTAACTTTCCCATGTAATTGAACCCGAGCAGCAATCGGAAAAATGATCGAAAAGGATTTGGAGGTTACGTATTATGTAAGTTTTATTTCAATTTAATCATTGGACAATAATAATATGAACATAATGACTTTAACATTTTTAATCGTAAAGAAATGTGTGTGATACCAACAAAGTGCATTTTATTCAAAAGTTCCTGAATTCCTGAGTCAAAATGTATCACAAAGTAATGGCTTCTACCATCAACCATATCAGTAATAATAATAATAATAATTAATAATAATAATTCATTTATTTCCCAACAGATACCTAAGATCTAATAACAGGGAAAAGTTATCAAACATAGCGACATTTATAATAACATTTCAGAGATTAAAATATTACATGAAATTGTACACAAGCATAATAACAATTTTAGGCAATTTTGTGGTTACTAAAACAAATTCATTATAGTATTTGTAAAATGGCGACTCGTGGAGCTAAATATATCTATGGAGTCTTGTATGCTAGTATGCGTTCGAATCATTGTATTTATTGGCGAATTAAAATATAAATTAGTAAAACTTCGCTTACATATGAAAGTATTAACATTTCTACTACCACACCGCGGCACATATATGTTAATCAAGGAAAGAATATTCGGATCGTCAATTTCTCCATGCAATATTTGATACAACCATCTCATAGAAGTTATCTTTCTGCGTGATGCTAAGGATTTTAATTTAAACATTGACAAAATATGTTCGTATGTTACCGACTCATCTGGATAGGTTGACAGCACTTTGTAATATAAAAAATTTACAAATTTCTTTTGTATACGTTCTAATGAGTTGCAATGGACGTTGTAGGATGGTGACCAAATAATTGCGCAGTACTCCAGTTTCGAACGAATATAGGCGTAATACAGTTTTAGTATGGTACGAGGATTTTTAAATGGTTCAGTTATGCGACGAATAAAACCTAACATTCTATAAGCTGCATTTGTTACATTGTTATAATGTGGAATAAAAGTCAGTTCTCTATCGAACAGCACACCCAGATCGCGAATCTGGTTAACTTTTTCTATTGATATATTATCTATAGAGTAGTCGAACATAATCGGCTGTGCTGTGCGATAGAAAGACATAAATTTGCATTTAGATATATTTAACTCAATGTCATTAACAAGACTCCAAGATTTTATTTTATTTAGATCGTTCTGAAGAACCTTACAATCATCAGCAGTTTTTATATTATAGAAGAGTTTTACGTCATCTGCATAGATGAGCATACAAGAATCTATATTATCCACAATATCGTTAACGAACAGCAGAAATAACAACGGCCCCAGGTTAGAGCCTTGTGGCACCCCGCTAGAAGGATGGAAATACTCGGACCGGTAATTCATATATTCAACGTACTGTTGCCTATTTGTTATATAAGAAGCAATTAAGAGTAGCAAGTTATTATCGAGGCCCCAGAATTTCAGTTTATCTAAAAGAATATTGTGATTGATGGAATCGAAGGCTTTGCTAAAATCTGTGTGTATAGTATCAACTTGCTCACGCCGGTCTAAATGATACGATGTATATTCAACAAAATTGAGCAGATTAGTTGCTGTTGATCTCTTTTTCATAAAAGCGTGTTGTCGAGTAGTGATACCAGATTCCACATGATTGTAAAGTTTATTAGCCAATATCGATTCTATGATCTTAGCAAAGTTGTCGATTATTGAAATTGGGCGATAGTTTTTAATGTCTTGTTTGTTACCTTTCTTATATACCGGTGTCACACGAGAGGTTTTCCAACGAGTCGGGAAGCGAGATAATTTGAAGATAAGGTTGAATATATGAGTTAATGGCTTAATGAATGCATAGATACAATCGCGTACTAAGAAAGAAGGAATTCGGTCTGGCCCAGCTGTGAAGTTGTTGCTTAGTTTTTTAGCTGCAGATAAAATATCATTTTCGCTTACCTCATCGATGCATAGTAAACCATTGTGATGAGTGCATGTTTCTACAGAACGAGTTGGTTTGACATTACTCTTGTAATTTGATGCAAAATGATCCCGAAAACAATTTACAATGTCAAGTGGGTTATCGACATCAGTACCATCAAGAGTCATAGAACCTGGAATACAAGTTTGAGATTTTTTGGAGTTTACGTAGCTCCATATTTTTTTGGGATCATTGCTTACCGATTGTTCTGCATTATTGATATATGCATCCTGATCCAGTTTAATTTGTACTCGTATATCCTTACGTAGTATAGACATGCGTTCATAGTAATTACGAAGTTTAAATTTTTTATACAATTTTCGAAAATGTTCCTTACGTTTAATAAGCTTAATAGTATCTGATCGTAGCCAGCAAGGATACCGGGTGGACTTATTCGCGTACGACTCAAGTGGCACAAATTCATTAAACAGACTGTATATATTATTATAAAGTGCATCGCACGCTAAATCGACATCACATTTATTGATCACATCCTCCCACTCACAATTAGATATTTTATCATATAATAATCTAAGATCTGCTTTGCGAAAATTATATTTCTTGAGAGAAGAGTTAGGATGAAATTTAGTATGCTCATAATTACAAGAACTAAAAGAAAAACATAGTGGTGGGTGATGCACATCAATTTTTGTAATGGGCGGGTCATCAGTAAAGCTACATTGTATATTATCGGAAATTAAGAGCAAGTCTAGAATCCTATTATTTATATTAAGTTTGTTGTTATGTTGAATTAATTTATTTAGTATCATTAAATCATTAAGTTCCGAGACCTTGCTGTCATTCACTGGATGAGTTAACGACTTATAGTAATCTGGAATATTGAAATCGCTACATATAACTACATTTTTATTTTTGTATTTACTACAGATGTTGTCAAGTTCCGTGAAAAGGGTTCTAAAAGTAGCAATTGACTCAGAAGGCGGTATATAAAAACAGATAAAACATATAGCTAAGGTGTTTATGGTTACCCGTACACTAACAATTTCCACATTTATATCAAGCGAGATTTTCTCCACTGAGCACACAAAATTATTCCGCACGGCAATGAGCACCCCGCCGCCTTTGCGAACCGTTCTGTCGCACCGAAAAACATGGAAATGATTAGGAAATATTTCACTGTTTTGTACATCTTCTCGTAGCCAGGTTTCACAGATCATATAAACGTCATAATCACGTTATTGTAGAACGTATTTGTTTTCGTTAATAAACCGCGGACATTTTGATAGTACACGTTTAGTGGTTCGGTAACCTGTTGGGAGCACATTAGTTTTCCGCTGTGATGGATAAAACTCCGCGCACATATTTTAATCGGATGTTAGTTTCGCCTGCGTCCTTTCGCTGTTGAAAATCCTTTCTGGTGTCGGCTTCTTGTTGAGATTGCAAAGGTGTGCGGTCATTTCGAAGTGTAATGTTTTTAAATACGTCAGCCTGCTTCAAACGTTTAGAATTACGTAGAATAGTGGTTGCTTCAGTAATGTTATTAAACATAACTTTTATAGGTCTGCATTTATTATCAATTTTCTGTCCCAGTCGCAATAAATGTTTAGGCGGAGCAGAGTTATTAACAATTGTGTTAAGAATTTCCAATACTGTTGCATTATCATGAGTATCATCATTTTCAGGAACATTAAACATTACAATGTTACTAGCACGTTTCTGTCTTTCAATAATTTCATCCGACATGGTATTAATATTGACATAATTGTTGGTAGGGGATTGTATCTGACCTTTAATTTGAGAGAATTCATTTCGCAAGGATATGTTTTCTTTTTCAAGATTCATCACTTTTAGATTAATTGTAGCAATATTATTATTCAAATTCGTGAAAAGTTCATTTATTTCATTTTTAAACTCCTTAAATTTAATATCAATTAAGTTACTAAACTCAGATAACATATTCGGAACTTCTTTGTCTTTTAAGGAGATTCCCAATTTACATGAGACACTACAGAACCATTTTTTATCGTTATTTGTTTCAGATCTGAACAGTTTTAAATCAGCATCACTCAGACTAATACAATTGCCATGAAACCATTTTGAACAATTTCCATTACACTTAATTGCTGTATTAACTGATTTAGGTGGAATACAGATATTGCATAGTATACAATTAAGAGACATAGTAATTATTGTAATCGATAATAGCAATAATGCATGTAAACAGAAGGAGAAACAAAAACACAAATCTTCACACTACACGGCCCGTCGTAGTGGCTGATGTAAACACAAAACAGCTGGTTAAAGATGGGCCACGGAAGAGGTCACACTAGAGAGACAGAGGTCAGAAAGGAGAGGATATTATCGGCGGTATCGATAAATGTATGGAATATTCCGAAGATTTACCTGCGGCAAATCCACTCACACACTAAATGAAACAAAAATCACTATTTACAACAGAATGCTTGATTTAATCAACGTAGAACTCACTGAATTGAATTAGTCACTTGATTACAACACTAATCCGCGATTTGAATAAAATTTAAATAGGTTTGAAACCACAAAATAATGCACTTTAATACGGACCAAAGTAAATACGTGCGTACCTCGTGCGGGATTATTAACATTGACATTGAAATGTATTGAAGAGTTTTACTCGAAATGATTATATGGTCCGTCCGATTTTAATATTCATTGCATATCACTTATGAAATCATGATCATTATGATTATATTACACCACTCACACCGTCAAAATACAGACACCTCAATATCTATTATAAATGTCAATTTTTGTTTTACTTGGGTACCTACGAAATTTTTACAAAGCTACCTGCGATATGTTGATAGAATTAAATATATTGAAAATTATTGCGTTGCAAGTTATTAATAATTTCTCCTGAATAATCCGCGAAAAAATTATGTGTTTAACTCGGCAATAAAGCAGATTTCCTGACTTGGCTTCACAGCCTCGCTCGCAAGCTCGCTCGTCGGTGAAACTCCAGCCGCGTCCGCAAATCTGTCACTTTATTGCCTTGTTAAACAAATAACTATTATCCTATTTTATCAGATCCAAAAATTATTTTAATAGCTTTGTTGGAATTCACTCAATAAATTATTAAACGCTTTGCAATTTTCACTTGAAATTCATCAGTTAAAAACAGTCGACTTTAGAGCCTAATTACACCATAACGGTATAGAAGTATGACTCAATAATTTAGATTTAGGGGTTTTTAAGTTTTGCGAACAAGAATCCGTCATTATTAAAAAAAATAAGGACCTTCATTTTTGGCTTCCCCCACTCTCGCTTGGCCACTTTTCTCGCGATTCCACACACTGTGCGCCGTGCATTTTGTACATGCCTATTCTAAGTGTAGGTGCGCGGCGACCCTGTGCAATCGTACTACTCAGGTGATCGTGTTTACGCCGACTGCATCTTCTCAGTGAACAGTATAGATTTATCTATTTGTATCAAATGAACACACATGTATCAGACAGATGACCATATTTATTCAGATATAGACAATACAAAACTGCATCCCGTGTTTATATCTGTTGTCTCTATTGAATCTTTCTGAAAGGGCTATCGACAAAATGACTTTTTGTTCCCAAGCAATGTCAATGTAACGTTTGATGTAAAATTTGCAGATAATTAGCCCTATTTCGTAAGCAAAACGTTAAATTTAAAAGCATGTTATATTTATCATCATTGTTTTACTAATTGGAAATACAGTAAGCTTTCTATTATTTTAACATAACGTTCAGCCGTCAAATTTAACGTTTCTCGTACAAAATAGTGCTGCATATCCCATCCATTTTCTTGAAATCCGAAGTCCACACTGCTTCAGTATTTGTTATCAATATACGTTTTCTTGTATGCCAACCTCAATTCCAGCAACTACATCCTTGTCAAACATATTGTGGAAACTAGAACCAAGGAAGCTATCAATTTTATATATACTGGGTTAACTCGATGATACGTTGTCAAGGATTACTTCGAGAGGATGGAAAAAATAATTTAAAAAATCGGTATTGTATTTTTTTGAAGATGTGAAGACTTTAGTGTAAATTATTTCATTGTTTAAAATCTGCATAATATTAATTACTCACACTCCAGCTCATCAAATAAATTTTGCAGAAATACATACTTTCATGCTTGTCAACATATACAGTTATTGTTTTCAAATGCGATAATTTGAATGTTTAATAATTGATTTTCCTATTCAAATAAACCTGGCATCAGTATG
The DNA here is from genome assembly GCA_910593695.2 of Ocypus olens. NCBI lineage: Eukaryota > Metazoa > Arthropoda > Insecta > Coleoptera > Staphylinidae > Ocypus > Ocypus olens. Next base: position 30,763,683 of record OU343047.1, read on the forward strand.
TTTATTTGAATGCGAAAATCAATTAGTAAACATTAAAATCTTCGCATTTGAAAATACCAGTTGTATATAATAAATATTAACAAACATGAAAGTATGTATCTGTGCACGGGTGTGAAGTTAGCAATAGATTCCAGCAATAGATTTTAAATTACGTTTTTCCATTAAAATGGATAATGAATATTTCTATGATTATTAAGAAACACATGAACATTGTAAACCCAAAAAAAAAAAAATTAACCCCTAATTGTCCTCTTCTGAAACCAACCCCACTTCCCCTCAAAAATAACTTCCGCTTTTATAACAAGAAGACAAACTCCAATGTAAAAACAAAAAATACAGCTGTATTCGGTGGACACCCTAGAATCATAATCATAAAAAAACCCCATTTTTTCGAGAAAAAAAATAATTTGCGTACCGCTGCAAGACATTCACATATTTTCGCAAAAAAAACAAGGAAGTCATATTCCCATAGAAAAATAAAAAATTAATAAATGTTCCTTACATACTCCTGAACAATAATCATACAAAAACCGTAGGCACACCCCCCCATTTTTTTCGAGAAAAAAAATAATTTGCGTACCGCTGCACGACATTCACATATTTTCGCGAAAAAAAACAAGAAGTCATATTCCCATAGAAAAAAATAAAAATTGATAAATGTCCCTTACATACTCCTGAACAATAATCATACTAAAACCGTAGGCACACCCCCACATTTTTTCGAGAAAAAAAATAATTTGCGTACCGCTGCACGACATTCACATATTTTCGCGAAAAAAACAAGAAGTCATATTCCCATAGAAAAAATAAAAATTGATAAATGTTCCTTACACACTCCTGAACAATAATCATACAAAAACCGTAGGCACACCCCCCCCCCCCATTTTTTCGAGAAAAAATAAATCATTTGCGTACCGCTGCACGACATTCACATATTTTCGCAAAAAAAAACAAGGAAGTCATATTCCCATAGAAAAAATAAAATCAGATAAATATTTCTTACATACTCCTAAACAATAATCATACAAAAACCGTAGGCAGACCCTCCCATTTTTTCGAGAAAAAAAATAATTTGCGTACCGCTGCACGACATTCACATATTTTCGCAAAAAAAACAAGGAAGTCATATTCCCATAGAAAAATAAAAAAAAGATAATTGGGGGGGGGGGGGGGTGTGCCTACGGTTTTTTTATGATTATGATTCTAGTGTGTTCCCAGAATACAGCTGTATTTTTTGTTTTCATATTGGAATTTGTCTTCTTGTTATAAAAGCGGAAGTTATTTTTGAGAGGAAATGGGGGTGGTTTCAAAAGAGGACAATTAGGGGTTAATTTTTTTTGGGTTTACAATGTTCATGTGTTTCATAATAATCACGGAAACATTCAGTTATGTGGCCCGTTTTAATGGAAAAACGTAATTTAAAATCTATTGCTGGAATCTATTGCTAACTTCACACCCGTTATCTGTGCACAATTTATTTGATGAGCCCAAGTGTGAGATATTTAAATTAAGCATATTTTAACAATGAAATAATTTACTCTAAAGCCTTCACATCTTCGAAGAAATACAATACCGACTTTTTTAAATTATTTTTTCTATACTCTCGAAGTAATCCTCGACAACGCACCATTGAGTTAATCCGCCATTTTTGCAGCACCCTGTATGCTGTTGTACTCGTATCATTAATTGAAAGTCAGCTTGTATTTAAATCTTTAATAACAGATTATTTTTAAAGGTAAGTAATAATCAACAACGGTTGTTATGAAGACGCGTTAACATATCTTCCTCTCTTAGCCTCCTCTGCGATAAATTACGAACCGCCACTGATTGGGAACGAGAAGGTTACATCGCATATTTTTGTCAATCCATTTCCTTTGGAAAAGCTAATCCTCCATGCATTAACAATCCTAAATGCCTATACTTTTTATCCTTTCCCTGTCCTTTTTAACATTACCTGTATTTTTAGTATATGCCCATCCCTATTTAGTAATCGATACCAATTACATTAAAGCCACAACCTATAATCAAGTAATATTTATTGGCGACTTTAATGTCAATAAAAGTAAATCCTCTATTGTCAAAATTTTCACTCCCCTAACATTAATTATTAGTGAAAATAAAGCATACACTCCCTATTGAATTCTTTGCACAACCAACATTCGTCGCCGAATCCACTCAATGTCACTTATTTCTGATTATTCATAAATCCAAGTTGAGCCGTCCTCTTTATCTTGTGTTGCTTTCTCAACTATAATAACCAGGACAGAAAGACCTAAGGTCGATAGCATAGACAGGGATGTACTTGCACAAAGTAAATATAACTGTTCATTAATATTAATTATTATTACAATCACTAGTATCGCCCTTGAAGAGAATCATTGCCTCATTAAAATGACATCACAAAATAAAAAAAAAAATTTAAGGGGAAAATTTTCAATTCAGATTAATTTTAATTATAAACGAAATATATTGGTTTATAACAAAAAAAAATATAAGTGAATGTAATAAAGATGTGTTAAGTATAATAAATATTAATTCCGCAATAAAATAATTTGGTAATCATGCGAAAGTAGATATTATATGGTGCAATTAAACTAGAGACTTACAAAATAATACAAGTTGGCAATCAATTTTGTGTAAAAGAAATGACAAATTCGCTCTACAAATTAATGCTCTTCTTTGTATAAATTACTTATAATAAGTCCCTGTTCAAATAAAATTTAGAAAAATCAACGGTATATTAAGGAACTAATTAGAATATCTAATTAATAATATTATCAATGAAATATATACATCGAATAGCGTTTAAAATTAACAATTAATATAATTAAATATATTTTTGAATTAATCCTACTAATTAACATGCAATAAAAATTGATCGACATTAACGGATCACGTTATCGCCATAATGTGGAAGTATGGTGCCGCCGAGAATGTCCAAAAAAATTTGACCATGTACCAAGGCCCTGCCCGAAAGTCAACTACCGTACTCGCCAAAGAGTTGCGAATAACCTCTAAATTATTAAAATGGAAACTGTTACATTTCTACACAACAGGTAATTTAGGGTGCGGTGGCGTTGGTGTATATATACCTGTAATTTGGTGTCTCATGTCACTGTGTTTTCGTACAGCAAATCATCAACATGTTTGTAAAACTGGTAAGGATTTATAAACGTACCACGAAATGGATTTTTTAATTATTGTGTGGTGTTTAGGTAGTAGTAGCTTGCTCCGTGGCCGTATCATACGCCGCCTGGAATGGACCTCTTGCCGGTGGCCAACCAGCTTCCTTGTATCCAGCTGGAATCGACCCCAAGGCTTGCCCTAACTTCCCCAACTGCGAAAACCCTGCCGTAGCCTTGTCTGGTAGCCCAAATGCCCAAGCTTATAATGCTGGACCAGCTCAACAACAATGGAATGGCGCCCCTGCCCAACAATGGAACTCTGCCCCAGCTCAACAATGGAATGCTGCCCCAGCTCATAACCCAGCCCCACAATGGAATTCCGCTCCAGCTCAACAATGGAACTCTGCTCCAGCTCACAACACCTACAACAATGCTTTGAATAATGGAGAATACACTGGTGACGGAGATTACCACGGTGAAGGCCTTGCCGAATCCGGTGCTTTTGGACAAGGTAAGTTAAGTTAATTATTGAATCAATGAAATCTTAATGGCATCTTCCTCTAGGTCAAGGAGGTCATCAATCTTACTCTGCGCCAGCTCCAGCCCACAACGCCGGATACGCTCACCAAGGCGCTGCTCAAGTACCAGCTGGAGTAGACCCACATTCCTGCCCAAACTACCCATATTGTAACTAAGCAAGCTAGACTACTCACTGACAAAAAAATGTCAGTATGACTGTGAATATTGTAATATATCCATTAAATTAAATTGATGTATAGAACGTTAAATGTAAATATGACACACGAAAGGAATTAGGTTACTTTAAGTTTCTAATTAACTACGGTGATTTGCTGTAATATTTTATTTAAATGATGATACATCAATATAATTGTTCTAAATTATTTATTTGGTTTTATTACCCTTTAATCTATATCTGCATATATTTATGAGTATGTAAATATGTGTTTTACATTCCATGACAAATGCTGGAAGCCATCATTTTGTCATACATCTTGAATCAGGAACTTTAAATGGAAATACTATTTCGTAACTATAATTTAAACTTCTAAGAAGTTCATTATTGCCTATTTTAATATAGTAATAGAAATAGATAACAAACGTGTGTTTTACATTAAAAGTTTCTGATTATGTTTCCGGTGATTTAAAAATGAAAATTATTTATTAGCAATTAGGCATAAATAGTAGATTATACCGAGTGGTAGGGTATACATCTGAACATATGCAATTTACATTACATAGAATTATGAGCGATTTTGTTTAAAATACAAAAACGATCAGAACAGTCCAAATTTACTCAAAATAGATTCTGCTTTATATTTCAATCAAAATCTAAAAAGCAGTCATGATGAAGTTCCCATTTCCAAAGATTTTAAAAATATAAAAACAATCGCCATCGACTTGAAACTTTTTAGATTTATTCAAACTAGATTCCGCTTTATAATTCAACCAAAATATAGAAATAGACTATTAAACTCAAATGAAATTCGATATGCAGGATATACCAATTGGAACACCGTGAAGACGAAATATAAATTATGAAAAAGTTTTGCAAGTTACATTTTAACAAAAAAGAAATATATAGTAAGGAAAAGTCACACAAAAACATTCCAATAGATCGGGATATTTATAAATGAAAGAGGGAATAATGCGAATCTTTTTTGTGCCTCAAACACAGGATTCCACTAGATTTGAAAATAATCACACAAAAACATATCTATCTGCAGTTGCTCAATTGCCACATGACTCGAAACATTCCCAATTTACTCAAGAATATATTCAACTTCATAACAAAATTTCAAAACTACCGATTACTATATTTCGAGATATTCACACGAAAACACAGCTTGCAAACATGCCGAAGCATGACTAATGGTTTGAAAAAATATAAAAACAATCACCACTAATTTGAAACTTCCCAAAATTTCTAAAAATAAATTCAGCTTTATATTTCAATTGGAATCCAATACAATTAGAATCTAATACCCCTTCACTAAACTTGAGATAATTACAGGAGAATACATAATGTAGTTTTGTGGATGTTGCCACCTTTAGCGGTTTAAAAAAATTAAAAAAAACACTCGTCATCCACTTAAAACTTTTTAAGTTTTGCTCAAAATATTGTATGCTTTATAATTCAATCGAAATCTTTAAACAGCCTTTCACTAGATTTCGAAATAATGGCACCTTGTGGTTATGCTTAAGTTGCTTACTATCCGATTGTTTAATAGTATATTGTATAACGAGCATATAATGATGGCTATTAATCACGAGTGGAGTAAATCGTTTGAGTGATTAATAGCCATTATATGCGAGTTGTACACTATACTTTGTTCACGAAAATTAAAATCAAAATTAAACTCGAAATCAAAATTTAAAAAAAACAAAAACAAACTCAAAATCAAAATTAAAATCAAATTAAAGTTGTAATTACAATTACAATTGAAAAAAAAATTAAAATCAGTATTAAACAGGGTAAACAAAATATTATCATAAATCGCGTTCTGTGAATTAAAGCGCGAATTAGCGTGTTTAATAACCATATTAAACACGCAAATACGTGTGCGTGTTTAATGAAATTGAGTGTTAAATGTACCCCATTAATGTTACCCATAGAATTAAATAATGCACACATTATAACATTTTCGTGAACAAAAATATAAAAACAATCACCACAGTCTTGAAACTTTCCAAATTTACTCAGATTATATTCAGCTTCATAACTCAAGAAAAATATATATAAAATGAATAAAATGCAGTAGTGGCCAAGCGCTCGAGAACTGTTGATTGTTAAAACTCTAAAATGTGTAAAGATGTATTTTGTTTTTGTATTTGCTCTACTTAAAACTAAAGGCGAGTGGTCCGTTGGTGTAGTGCAGTGATTCCCAAAGTGGGCGCCACCGCCCCCTAGTGGGCGCTGCAGCGATTCAGGGGGGCGCTGACGGCCAGAGGTGGATTTGGGGGGCAGTGAATAACTGTAAGGTGGTGGTGATAGTATAAAATAAAGAAGAGAAGATTTAGTGGAACGTGGGTTCACTGCGGTAATCAATGTATTAACAAAAAAAAGAAACGAATTGCAAATAGTCAATTTTGGTGATTCAAGATTACTGCTGACGAAAATAGAGCCAAAGATTACTAAATTGGCAGCTGCACACCAGGTTCATCCTTCTTATTAAGATGATTTCTAATGTTTTAACTATTTTTGTATAACATCCTATTCTGAGTTCAATAAATAGTTTAATAATTTCGAAGTTTAATGTTTCTATTTACACTTTCTTTACTATATTTTACGAAAAGGGTAGAAACATTAATACATTAATAACAGCCGTGTATGACTGAATAAAAAAAATCTATAGAGTAGAGGAGCAGTGGTGGCAAACCCATGACCCGCGGCTTACAAACTGACCCACGAAGGCTTTTTAAATAACCCACGCTTTGATTTTCATTAACTTATTTTTTAAATAATAACAGAAAGAACAGACAATCGAAAATATAAAAAAATAAAGTATAAATATTTAACGTCGAATTTATGAAAAACAAATCCAAGTGGACGTATCCCCACTGATTTTCTACCGGATATTTCATGCAAACACTGTAAATTTATGAATAATAAATTAACACTTTTATTGACTCAAAAAAAATATAAAAACAATTGCTATCCACTTGTACCCTCTCGAAATCACTTAATATTAATTCAAGAATGATATTCTGAAAAAATACAATACATTCCGTCAATAGCTTTTGCTATATCTCACAGGGTCGGCTAGTCATATAGAGCCACGGAGCCATGGCACTACCTGTAGTTTCAAGATCAGCAAGAATTTTTAATTAATTCTTAAAACATTTTTTCGTCTGTTACTTTGGTCTAGGAAGATATATCGTTCTTTCTTTCGTCAAAAAAAGGAGGGTTATACATGCTCCACGAGCCGTCATTATTCACAACTGTTCGTAGTTAAACATGCATTTTTTAATTGCGTTAAAAATTGAGCATTTTCTAAAATAAATTCAAAATAGTAGAAATTGTTTAGAAATTCTGAAATAATTCCATGCTACTCCCAAATAACTATATTTTCAGAATATAATCAACTTCTTAAATTCCAATAATTTTTAAATGGGTTATAACTGTTCTTAGTTAAACGTGCATTTTTTAATTGCGTTCAAAATTGAGCATTCTCTAAAATAAATAAAAAATGTTAAAAAATATTTAAAAATTCGGAAATAATTCCATACAACTCCTTAACTATTATACTTTAAGATTATAAACAACTTCTTGAATTCAACAATTTTTTAATGGGTTATTACTGTTCGTTGTTAAACATGCATTTTTAAATTGCGTTCAAAATTAAGCATTTTCTAAAATAAATAAAAAATATTAAAAATTATTTTAAAATTCTGAAATTATTCTATACAACTCCTTAATTATTATATTTTAAGAATATAATCAACTTCTTAATTTCCAACAATGTTTTAATGAGTTATAACTGTTTGTTGTTAAACAAGCATTTTTTAATTGCGTTCAAAATTGAGCATTTTCTAAAATAAATAAAAAAAATATTAATAATTATTTAAAAATTCTGAAATAATTCTACACAATTCCAAAATTATTATATTTTAAGAATATAATCAACTTCTTAAATTACAACAATGTTTTAACGAGTTATAACTGTTTGTTGTTAAACAAGCATTTTTTAATTGCTATCAAAATTGAGCATTTTCAAAAATAGATAAAAAATATTAAAAATTAGTGAAAAATTCTGAAATAATTCTACACAATTCCCAAATGATTATATTTTTAGAATATAATCAACTTCTTAAATTTCAACAATGTTTTAATAAGTTATAACTGTTTATTGTTGAACAAGCATTTTTTAATTGCGTTCAAAATTGAGCATTTTCAAAAATAAATAAAAAATATTAAAAATCATTTTTAAATTCTGAAATAATTTTACGCAACTCCCAAATTATTAAATTTTAAGAATATAATCAACTTCTTAAATTCCAACAAAGTTATAACGAGTTATTATTTTGTTTTGTTAAACAAGCATTTTTCAATTGCGTTCAAAATTGAAAATTTTCAAAAAAATATTAAAAATATTAAAAATTATTTAAAAATTCTAAAATAATTCTACACAACTCCCAAATGATTATATTTTTAGAATATAATCAACTTTTTAAATTTCAACAATGTTTTAATAAGTTATAACTGTTTATTGTTAAACAAGCATTTTTTTAATTGCGTTGAAAATTGAGCATTTTCAAAAATAAATAAAAAATATTAAAAATCATTTTAAAATTCTGAAGTAATTCTACACAACTCCCAAATTATTAAATTTTAAAAATATAATCAACTTCTTAAATTCCAATAGTTTTTAATGGGTTATAACTGTTTATTGTTAAACAAGCATTTTTTAATTGCGTTCAAAATTCAGCATTTTCAAAAATAAATAAAAAATATTAAAAATTATTTAAAAATTCTGAAATAATTCTACACAACTCTCACATTATTATATTTTAAGAGTATAATCATCTTCTTAAATTGCAACAATTTTTTAATGGGTTATAACTGTTCCTTGTTAAACAAGCATTTTTTAATTGCTTTAAAAATTGAGCATTTTCTAAAATAAATAAATAATATTAAAAATTATTTAAAAATTCTGAAATAATTTTATACAACTCCTTATTTATTATATTTTAATAATATATGCAACTTCAATTCCAATAATTTTTTTATATGTCATAACCAGGGCCTGTAGTTTGAAGCTCAGTCAGAATTTTTAATTAATTCCTAAAACACTTTTTCGCCTGTTACTTGGGTCTAGGAAGATACATTGTTGTTTCTTCAAAAAAAGGAGGGGGTATATTGTATAAGTGGCTCTACCATCAACATGTCCCACGAGCCGCCACTGATATCTCATTCAAACACTGTGTAATTTTTTTAACCATTGTAATCATTTTGTTCAGCCAAAAAACAAAAACAATTACTATCCACTTGAAACTTCCCAAAATCACTCAATTAGAATACATTCCGTCAATAGATTTTGCGATATTTCATGCAAACCCGGTGGAAATTTGTGAAAAGTTGTAATAACTTTGTTGACTCGAAAAAAATATAAAAACAATGTCTACTGACTTGAAACTGCTCAATATCACTCAATATTAATTCAAGATTGATTTCGTGTAAAAAAAACAATACATTCCGTCAATAGCTTTTGCGATATTTCATGCAAACACGGTGTAAATTAATGAATAATTGTAGTAATTTTGTTGACGTGAAAAAAATGTAAAAACAATTGCTATCCATTTGAAACTTCTCAAAATCACTCTATATTAATTCAAGATATATATTGTGAACAATTAGAATACATTCTGTCAACAGCTTTTGCGATATTTCATGCAAACACGGTGTAAATGAATGAACAATTATAATAATTTTTTTGACGCGAAAAAAATATAGAAACAATTGCTATCTACTTGAAACATCTGAAAATAAAAAAAAATATTCATTTAAGATAGATATTGTGAAAAATTGCAATACTTTCCGTCAATAGCTTTTGGAATATTTTAAGCAAACACGATGTAAATTTATGAAAAATTGTAATAATTTCGTGACCCGAAAAAAATTTAAAAACAATTGCTATCTACGGCAATATGGAGGTCATTTAGATCGTGAAAATAAACAGATTACGCCAGATTTCAACTATCGCTTGTTGCTAGTGGCGTAAGCATTTCAAGGAAACGTAAACCTTTTAAGTGGATTTTAAAAGCGAAAAAAAGCTCAACTGTCAAGTTCTTCTGTTAACAAAATTTCGGTGTTTTAAAATTATTATTATTGGTACTCTTTTTACCACCCACTGCCCCTTCCTAAGAGACGTCACTGACTTAGTGACCAACGAGCTAGTATTAAGAATAATGATGAACGAAATTTTACCCACTTCTCAAAAAGGTTCGTCATAACTGGACCAGAGGATCCCAATTTTAAGATGTTAAACTGGTCGCGGTATGTTGTATCAGTAAGTAAATATTTCCAGAAAAGCCAGTCCTCAAAAGTTTATACATTCTTAAGTGATGTCCGTTTTTCCACCGCTTATTTCTCTTAAAAATATTATTAGGGAACGGCTACTATAGACAACAACACTAAAACTAAGACTTTCTTTTTAGGAAGGACTTAATAACAGAAAAATCAATTAATTAACCACAAGAAATTAGTAAACAAACTGCCAGTCCATTCACCCATAATAAAAGGGAGCCTAGTAAAAGAGAACATCCCTGAAATTTCTGCCAAACATTCTGCAGAATCCACGCAAAAATTGGTTTATGACTACGATACAGTTGCGAATAAACCCAATACAAGTCGCTAACAGGTGGTAAAGACGAACAGTATAACGGAGGCCTCCCTTCCGGTAGGTCAAACAGAGAATGTACGTGAAGATGACAACTGCCTTTAAATCAAATCACAGAAAAATGCCAAAAGTAAAATACGGACCCATATTACACTGTTCTGTATCAAAATCCTCTCTTTAACAAAAATGTGGTTTCTTAATGTTGTGAAAGTATTCGTAGTTTTAGCCATTTATATTTCTTGTGGACACTTCATTCATAGTTTAAAGGCTGTATGATTTCCAAGGTATTACAGTATTTAAACAAAAAAATCTAAGTATTTTTGCACGTAAGGTAAAGGGATTAGGTCCCCGCGGCAGTTTTCAGGTAAAAAGATTAGCAACCCTACCGTTTGCCCAATGGTTTCGTAACCCTTTCCAACCCCTACCCTCATTTGTATTATTTGGCACCATCTGTGCTTCTTTTTGGATAATTTGAGTTAAATTTAATAAACATGTCGCGTCGGTGTAAAGACGATCCTGACTGTTTCTGTTATAATTGCGGTGGAGTCATATACAGGTCCAATAGAAAATCTCTGACTCCATTGGCGAAGAAGGTATATGAGTTACAATTTGGATGTAATGTAAGTAATCAGGATAAATCGTAGGCTACTATAATTTGCTGTACTTCATGAATGCCTTTAGCCGTCCTTAAAATTTGGCGGGTGCCTACAAATCATGCAAATAATTGTTATTCAAAGGTTTCAATACAAGCAAAAATAAGAAGAAAATAGTGGAACCAAATCTTCCATCTGCAAAGAGACATGTTCCCTGTGATGCATCTATGCTCATACCAGCTTAACTTGGACGTATTCTTCCGACAGTTTGAAGAAAGAAGCCGATTAGGAAAGTATTATACAGGTGATTCCAGCCCTACCGAAACACAGTCACTGCTTATCAATCAACGCGATTGAATGATCTTGATCGTGATTTAGATTTCCCAAAAAACAAATCCCAATTGCTTAGTTCCAGACAACAACAATGGCATCTCTTAGAAGAAGGTGTGGAGATATGTTTCTCAAGAAATCGTGAGTCTGAGGCACTGAACTTTTTCTCAATGTAAGAAATAATTGTGTTTTGCAGCGATGTATTTAATCTACTCACAAAACTAAATCTCACTACCAATCCAGAGGAATAGAAGCTATTAATTGACAGCTCAAAATTCAGTTTAAAAGGAGTGCTCCTTCACAATGGTAACCAATATCAGTCTATCTCTGTAACCCATTCAGTTCACATGAAAGAGATTTACGAAAACAAGAAAATTTCAGCAATTATGCAGATCTAAAAGTAGTAGCAACTAGGGCTCGCAATGCCGGACAGAAAATGAATACCGGTATTGCGGTAATTTTAATTTTCAAAACCGGAATACCGGTTTAATACCGGTATTCCTAAAAATCTTATTATAACTAGATTCTTGTGAATAATAATGATAAATTATTCGAGATAAAGTGAAAGAGAGAACATTAGAGAATATATTTATTAAGTTTATAAACTTCACAAGAACAACAAAAAACATTTCAAACTAAATATGTTGGTAAATTAAACTAAACAATTTTTAAAAATATTTTAACAAAAGGAGGCACTAAATCTAACAAGATATTTCTAAATTAAATATTTAAATATTTCTAAATGAATTCGTTTAACGATTCCCGTCTAACTTATTGAAGTATGCCCGTAAAAAACGTAAACAATCAATGTTTTCATCTCTCAAACTGGATCGGATCTTTGTGCAGATTGGACTGGCAGCAGAAAATGCCCTTTCTGATTCTACACTTGTTGGTGTAATTGTACATAAATAATCATACACTAATTGCAAATGTTTCCCTCTGGCTCCCGTTTTCTCAAAAATTGCAACTTCTTCTTTAATAATTTGTTCTAGTCCTTGAACTCTTGTAATCTTTGGTTGAATTGAAAGTTTTTGTTGAATTGCGAATTGCAGTTTAAGTTTTAAGTTGTGATTAAAGATTGAGTTTGGCGTAGGTATATCTGTATTTGTCGAATTTGTTGATGATGGTCCTGCGATTACTTCTTCTTCTGATGTGGGTTGTTTTTGTTGGTTTCCATTTTCGGACGAGAGTCTTTTAATTAATCGAATTATTATTCTCGTCATAACTGATTTAGTTAATTGCGGAAACAAAATTTGATTTCAATCTTGTTCTCCACTTTGCACATAATAAAGCAATTGTGGCAGATCTGTTCGTCGCTGTGACATTCGAAATTTTAAAGCAATGTAAAGCTCTTTTGCTATTGCATAATTTTGATTAGAAAGAGCCTCCATCTTAAATTTTATCGTCGCATCTGCAGCTAGAAGATTATCGTCTTGACGACATAATGCGTCAACTGCTATTTTGATTGGTGTTAGGGCAGTAATGGTAGCAGACAATAAAGTAAATTCTTCGTCGCAATTTATTGGTGAATTTACGTCTATGAGGGATTTTTGTACGCAATATCTCAATTTATAGAAAAATTCCAGCGTGTTTTATAGTCTATTTTTGTAAAAATATCATTCTTAGTAGGTGACTTACGAAACATTTTTACAACTTTTCGTATTTTCTCAACAAGAGGACCAATAGTAATATGACTAATATTGATATTACTTAGTAAATTGGACTCTATAACAACACCACCAACATTTTCTTCCTTATCCATATCATCATCTTCCTCTTCGTTGTGCATTTCGCAAAGTTGTTCGTTTGGTGTTGACTTATAAAGTATATCGGTTATAGCTAAATTGATGCCATGCGCCAAGCAGATCTGTTGTTCAGCATCAATAATCTTTCCTAATTTGACCATAACCGACTCCCCATCAGTGGTTACACATCCTTAGATATGCAAAGATTAAATTCTTTCAACTTTTCTTTCACTAGCACTAAACATCTCTCTGCTGGCATACTTCCGAACGCTCGTACTAGTCCAATATTCAAAGCAATGCTGTCATCTTAATGTAAGTAAGGAGTCACCTGATACACTCGGACCTTTATTGTTATTGTTGGCTCCGTGAACTCTAACACATTTGATACTGAAGTTGTTATAAATGAGATTTTTGTGCAACCGGGCGCGAAGTGAACACTTCGCGGCTCCTGTAGCGGCCGCGAAGTATTACTTCGCAGCCGTTACTTTAGCAACGGCCGCTAAACTAAATGTCAATTTTGACAATGACAGTGACATTTTTATTTAGAAATGTATTCACAATTACAGAATTCACAAACGAAACACGAAACATTTTTATTTGGGATATATGTTTACATGAATAGTACAATTTGTATTATTATTTATATTTATTCCAGAAGTTGAACTAACAAAATCTAATGTTTTTGAAACTGATGAAATGTTAGAAGTCGACACCACACGAGCATTTGGATTCGAACTACTCGCTGCAACTGCAACGCCAGAAATTGAGTTAGAAATTTTTTGTTTATTTTCTATAGAATCTTCTACATATGACTCTGCAACTGAAGTGGATTTCCATCCACCATGACGTTTAAGAACCGAAATGTCTGCACCACTGTTGGCAAGGAGCGTAGCTGAGCTTCTTCTAAAGCAGTGGCCAGTGTATTCTTTAGGATATGGCAATTTTAAATGTTGAGCGATTAAGCTGGGAATTTGTCCAATTTTATGCACTCCAACAACCTGTGCGTTACATTTTCCATTTTGATATCTCAAAAATATGCGAGGGTTAGTAATATGTCTAGGACGAAGGGCTGCATATTTACGATATAACCTTAGAAATTCTGGATTTGTGACAGTAAATGAACGGTTTATATCAGTCTTTGTATCTGGAACGTTAACTATTAACATAGAATTTTCATCACAAATGTCATAAGTAGTCATTTTGGCTAACTCATCTCTGCGCATGGCTCCTGATATTCCCATAATTAAGACGACCTAAAAATCACTTCATGAACCAACTTATTATAAAGCGAATAATATAATAATTACCTTCCATAACAAATAAGTTTCATCAGTAGCGTTTTCTATAAATATATTTATCTGATCTCGTGTCAGTACTCTCGATTTTTTTGCACGATAACCAACAGATTTCTTCTTTAAAAATGGAATTAATTTTATAAACTTTCTAATATCTATTCCTTCTCGTACATTAAGCATACACTTTAACATCGAGTATACACTCCACAAACTTGAACTTTTTAAAACTTCCGACTTTTCCATGAAATACGCCAACAAAATATTTTCGGATACCATACTCACAGTTTTGTTTCTGCTCCAGTCTTTGAAATCACTATAGCATTTTTCATATTGCCGTTTTGATTTTTGCGGTATCAAGTTTGAAAGCGCTGAATTGACAATAGTTCTCAACTCCGGCGGAGTACATTGGATGGAAAAATCTTTATCGCTTTCAGAATCTGAAGCTGCAGCCATTTTGACACAACTAATCAATGTCACATAAAAGCCGCCTATGATTTATAATGTATTTAAAAATGTACAAAATATTTGGGAAAAACACGTGCGGTTGCACAAAAAATAGTGTGTACACCTCGGCCGCGAAATCTTTTAGCGCCCTCGAGATTGTTTTGCCTCGGCCGCAAGCGGCCTCGGCGACAATTTTTCTCTCGGCCGCTAAAGTATGATTTCGCGGCCTTGATATACAAATAACTATTATAACCGCAATAGACGTTCTTGTAATAGGGTCATTCCATGCTATTTCAACAAAAGGTTGTGCTGCACCATTTTTATTTTGTTTTATATTTTGCACAGATATTTATACATGTATCTAGAGTACAAAACTAATTATAGAAAGAAAAAAAATGTTGTCGCGTGGCAGATATGTCCCCAGATGGAGCTTGAAACATGTACATTTTTGTGATTAGAAGCATTTGCGCAAAGTGGTATAACAATTTTTCGAATTGAGCAAATTTAAAAATTTGAAAATCTCCTGACTCAGATTAAAGTGGTGAATATTTTGGTTTAATTTTCTTTCTTTATTTGATATGTTTTTCAAATGTATTGGCCCTCAAACTTACCATCAAGATTTTAATTTTTTTTCATTATTTGATCCTGTTTTCGACTGGGAAGGGGGCAATACAAACAAACCAAATTTAGTTTGCAAGTACAATAGTAACAATAGATTTTACCTGTGGCAAAAAATCTGAAGTGTTTTAAACCCTTCTAATTTTGTTTCGCTGGTGAAAATAGGCATTTTCAACAAAATCCGTATTTTTCTAAAGCTGTATCTCCAGTGGGGTATACAGTAAAAATCTGAAATTTATACTACCAATGCGTCTATCCGGGAGCAACACCATTACAAAATTTGGTAACTTTGTTTTGCCTAGTAACAAAATATTTAAGCTCAAATTTGTAATAATTTTTTTCGCGGATTGATATGAAATGTAAGATTTTCCGGACTGCTTTTAGGCCGTGAAATATCACTTTTGCGGACTAGTCTTTAAAAATGCTTATTTATGCCTAGGCTGTAAAAGTAATGACCCAATCAGGTGAGACTACGTCATGTCATTTCGCCAATCAGATGAGACACCGCGTCGACCAATAGATGCCGCCCGGAAATTTGTTTGACATTACAATGTATTTTTCGCTTAATTGAGAGTTGCCTTCGAATTTCCCGTACCAAAAAGGCCAAAAACAGGTTCCCAGAAGTTTTAATAACACCGCGTGTGATTTCCCCGATCTCCATGCGAGTCCCTAACTTATCCACGCACAAAAATCGAGTCGCCGAACGATGGCGAAATTTGTTTGCCCTGGCCGGCTCCTAGTGGCCCGGCATTTGACGTTTAAACGTCGTTTACCGGCGCACTTATTTCCTGGCACAGTAGAACGAGAGACTTTCCTTCAGATGTTGCCTGTGAAAGAAGCCCAATAACAGCTTCTGCGAAGTATTAACAACCCGGCGTAAGTTTTCTCTGAGCACCGTGTGTTTACCCAACTTTCCCACGTAATTGAATCCCAGCAGCAATCGGTAAAATGATCGAAAAGGACTTGGAGGTTACGTATTATGTAAGTTTTATTTCAATTTAATCACAATGAACAATAATAATATGAACATAATGACTTTAATATGTTTAATCGTAAAGAAATGTGTGTGATACCAAGAAAATGCATTTTATTAAAAAATTCCTGAATTCCTGAATCAAAATGTATCATGAAGTAATGGCTTCCACAATCAACCATATCAATAAAGAAATGTATTGAAGAGTTTTACACGAAATAATTATACGGTCCGTCCGATTTAAATATTCATTGCATGTCACCTACGACATCATGATCATTATGATTATAAATGATTACACCACACACACTGTCAAAATGTGAACACCACAATATCTATTATAAATGTCAATTTTTGTTTTACTTGGGTACCTACGAAATTTTTACAAAGCTACCTGCGATATGTTGACTGAATTAAATATATTGAAAATATCGCATTGCATGTTATTACTAATTTCTCCTGAATAATCCGCGAAAAAATTATGTGTTTTATAATTCGTCAATCTCAACTAGAGTAGTTGCGCACTGGCAAATGGATGGGCGTAGGGCGGGAGAAGGCCATCGGTATAATACGGAATGCGTTCGTTTAGGACATTCAATGACAAAAATTATCATATTCTGTTGAAAACGGTGTGCGTTCCCTGCGGGAGGCCCGCACGTGTCTGGCGGCAAGCGTATCAACCGAACGACGACCTTCTCTAGACTGGCAATAAACCGCCCAATTTTTGTCTCTGATTGTACTCGGGGAATTGTTTGTTCCTCTCACTTAGATGCTCGGTGCGCGGCCCGCCTCCTCACCACTCAGATTGAAATTGACGGATAATACTCGGCAATAAAGCAGATTTCCTTACTTGGCTGGATTCACAGCCTCGCTCGCAAGCTCGCTCGGCGGTGAAACTCCAGCCGCGTTCGCAAATCTGTCACTTTATTGCCTTGTTAAACAAATAACTATTATGCAATCGGATTAAAAATAGAACTTTAAATATTAGAAGCCGGCACTAAAATGGAACTCATCAGTACTAGCAGTGATTATAATACACTTGTAAATATTATAATCACTGGTACTAGGCATTAAAATACCTACCAAGGGTTTCCGTACAACGAGATGATTGGCGATTTATTAATGCAAGTCATAGTCCTGGTAATGAAATTTAAAAAGGTACCGTGGACCCTAAATAGAAACGTATTATTATTAAAAATGATTAAAGAATGAAATTGAATAAAGCCGTAAAATTCATTAGACAATTGTCTTAAATTTGCGGCTGTAGGGAGTGAAGCTGCTGATTACGTTCTAGAATTTCTGTGATTATTTAAAACAGGCGCGCGATGCTAATCCAACCTTAAGAATTTACTGATCTTGCGTTAAACAAATATCAACATAACCTATAATTACATCTGCAAGTTCTACCACTGAAAAGCTACAACATCTTTAGATGAAAAACATAAGTAATTACAATTTTAAACCTGAAAATAAAGTATTTTCGATTGCATAAAAAATGCATTTACCTCAGCACTAAAGTGCCCTTTTATTAATATTATATTTTAAATTAAATTCAAAAGTAATAAAAGGATTAACAGAATTGTAATAAAATGATTAACACAGAAATTCTAGAACGTAATCAGCAGGTTGACTCCCAACAACAGAAAATTTAAGACAATTGTCTAATGACTTTTATGGTTTTATTCAATTTTATTCTCTTATCATTTTGAATAATAATACTGAGTTTATATTCAGGATCCACGGTACCTTTTTTTTAAATTTGATCAGCAAGACTATGATTTGCATGAATGAGTCGCCAATCATCTCCTTGTACGGAAACTCTTGTTAAGTACTTTAATGCCTAGTACCAGAGATTATAATATTCACAAGTGTATTATAATCACTACTAATACTGGTGAGTTCCATTTTAGTATCGGCTTCTAATATTTAAAGTTCAATTTTTAATCCGATTGCATAAAAATTATTACAAATTTGAACTTAAATATTTTTGTTACTAGGCAAAACAAAGTTACCAAATTTTGTAATGGTGTTGCTCCCGGATAGAAGCATTGGTAGTATAAATTTCAGATTTTTACTGTGTACCCCACTGGAGATATAGCTCTAGAAAAATACGGATTTTGTTGAAAATGCCAATTTTCTCTAGCGAAAAAAATTTAGAAGGATTTAAAACACTTTAGATTTTTTGCCTCAGATAAAATCTATTGTTACCGTTGTACTTGCAAACTAAATTTGGTTTGAGAGTATTGCCCCCTTCTCAGTCCAAAGCAGGGCCGAAAAATGAAAAAAATGCAAATCTCAATGCTAAACTTTGACGGCCATTAAATTTAAAAAAATAAAACTAATAATGAATGAAAATTACACTAAACTATTCGGCACTTTAATCTGAGTTAAGAGATTTTTAAATTTTTAAAGTTGCACAATTGGAAAGAAAGTTATGCCACTTTGCGCAAACGCTTGCAATTACAAAAATGTACATGTTTCATGCTCCATCCGGGGACATTGCTGCCACATGGCAAGAATTTTTATTTTTCTCAAATTAGTTTTGAACTCTAGAAACATGTATAAATATCTGTGCAAAATATAAAAAAAATTTAAAATGGTGCAGCACTACCTTTTGTTGAAATAGCATGGAATGACCCAATATTATAATTAATGGGTCCGTGGAATCGGGGAAAACTAAAGAGGAACAACGATGTTTGGATGTAGCTATCGTGAATGGCATCTCACCGGAATTGAACTTAACAGTTTAAACAGCTAACCCAATTCGTTTAGGAATGTTTGATCCCTCCAGTGAAACACGAAAACGTCCAATTTGTGTTCAGCTACCATCTAGTCAAGCCGTTCGTAACTATATTACAAATTTCGTTAAAAATAAAACTGGTGGAAAATGGTCGAGTCTCTCCGTTTCATGTGATAAAACACCTATGCAAATGGATATGTATAAATCTATAAAAGAGGAATTAAATGATGGTCTACTCAAAGGAGAATCTAAACTAAAAATCAAATACCGCAATGGTGTTCCTTTAATTGTTTCCTCGGAAAACTAGATTACTCCAACGTAATAATCACCCCCCTGGCTACCACCCTGAATTTGTATTATCAGAACTCTCGCGGATTGAACTCTAAGACCCATACATTTTACAGAAACTGCAGTGTTTTGTCATATGATATAATTTTAATTACTGAAACTTGGTTAAGTTATGATGGCTCTTGGCGAGTCAATTATATCGGGTGTGTATAATTTGGCGGATAATCTACACGTGGCGATGTCCTTCCTAAAATTCTGAATAGAAAAAGTCGATGAAAAAATGTTCCACCATGCCTCATAGGCCATCAGGAGCCATTTAAAAGAAATGTACATTTGGCAACATAACGTTCACGAGCTGTCCTGTTTATCAATAGTCTCATGGTTCAAAGTAGAAGGTAATAGATAGAGCGGGGTTTATGTACAGATGCAAGCTAAAACAGATAATGAGTAAATAGTAAAATCCATTGTAATTAAACAAAACAAAACGAAAATAACACAGAAACACAAATACACTGAAATCCGGGCACTAATACAAACTGATAATAATGAGAAAAGCAGAATTGACACAAACTTGGAACTAGCAAATTTGAATGAATTACCTGTGTCAAAAGTGACATAAGCGGGTGTCATGTTGCCGAACGTATTTTTTATTAAAATAAGGTAATCAAGAAGTGTTAAAAATACAAGTTTGAGATAGAAAGACACACTGACAAATAATTATCAAACTAGTCATACTAACTAATATCGAATAATAACGCATATTTAACGACTGGATGTTCAAACTCCGAGGACTTCGTGAAGGCCCAGGAAGCATGGTACAACATTTTAGAATCAAGAATAGGCTGCTTAGAATTTTTGAAAGAATATCGTCACGTGTAGATTATCCGCCAATTTATATACACCCGATATATAATGTTATTGACACATCGCATATTGCCAGCACTGTACCTTTAATAGAGTTATTGCTATGTAATTGCATGATTGGCTCTCAACATCTTATAATTGGTGTTGTCTATATACCTCCAGATTTGCAAAGTCATTACCTTGAATAATTTACAAGCACTCTAGAAGTTTTACTACTCAACCGTGATTTCTTACTCATAGGTCATTTCAATGTGCCCAACTTTATTGACAATTCACCTACTGCTAAATTAAGTAACATTCAAAATTTTATCAATATACTGGATATAAAACAATTTAACACGGTTACTAATAGTAATAATAGATTACTAGACTTAGTTTTATCTAATACTCTATGTAATATTGCAGTTGAACATTGTGAAGTGCTTATTGTTCCCGAAGATTTATTTCATCCTGCACTTGATATTTCTTTTCATATAACTGGTCCTGATGTTAACAAGTTTCTTTGTGGTAACAATATGCGCTATGATTTTCGCAAAACAAATTATATGCTCTTATACCAGAACCTTAGCCTTATTGATTGGTCATTCCTAGAACAATGTAATAATGTAAACGAATTAGTGGAAATATTTTATAATGCATTGCATGTAGTTATCAACTTACACACACCGAGAAAAGTTAACAGAAGATCAAACTATCCGGCCTAGTTTACATCAGATATAAAAATACACCTTAGAAATAAAGTATATTTCAGGAAAAAATGGCTCAAAACTAAAAATATATTCTATCTAAATGAATTCGAGCGACTAAGAGCATTGTCAAAACTTCTGATTAAAGAAGCATACAATATATATTTGGCAGACGTGGAAAATAGTATTAAAGATAATCCTAATGTATTATGGAACTTCCTTAACTGTAAAAAAGGTCAGTCTAGAATTCCACCTAAATTAAGATGGAATACACTGATCCACAGTAAATTGTTAATGCATTCGCTAAAGCTTTTACAGACCTCGTCGGATGCACAAAATTTTACTGTGGATCCCGATAGAGAAATTCTAACCCATAATTCATCATTCCCTATCTCCCCTATCACTGAAGATGATCTGATAAAAATTATATCTCAGTTTCCTAATAAATTTACCACAGGGGATGATTTAATACCTAGTTTCCTCGTTCGCGACTGCAGATTCATACTGTCAAAGCCATTGTCTATAATTATGAATAGAGCTATTAACACAGGTATTTTTCCAGACGCTTGGAAGAAAGAAAGAATTTGTCAGGTTCACAAGAAAGGTGACAAGTCACTTTTATCCCAATACCGGGGTATTTCTATTTTATCCAACTTTGCAAAAGTTTTTGAGGAAGTGATCTATACAGATATTTATTCTAACGTATGCTCCTACATATCAACTTATCAACATGACTTTATTCCAGGAAGATCCACAGTTACAAACCTGACCTCAATCACCCAATATATCTGCGAGATCCTAGACACACGTGGCCAAGTTGATGTGTTATACACAGATTTTTCTACCGCATTTGATACCCTTAATCATAAAATGCTTTTGAAAAAACTTGACTTTATAGGTCTATGCCCATTGGGTATCAAGCTCATGGAGTCTTATCTAAGTAATAGACTGTGTTGTATCTCTTACAATGGCTACAGATCAGGTGATTACTTTGTCTCGTCCGGTGTACCTCAAGGTTCAAATCTTGCTCCACTCTTGTTTGTAATTTTTATAAATGATTTACTTGTTTCGTTTAACTGCTCAGTACTTGCATATGCTGATGATATTAAAATATTCTCAGAAGTAAAGTCACAACATGATATGGAAGTTCTACAGAATAATTTAAATTTACTTGTTAATTGGTTTGACACAAATGGGCTGTGTCGGGGAATCTCCATTGATGTACACATACACAGTTAATAATAAGCAACTTGTACAGAAAACGACCATTAAGGATCTTGGAATAACATTTGATGCACATATGACTTTCAACAATCACATAGAGTTAATTACTTCTGCTGCCTATAAATCTTTGGGATTTATTATGAGAATATCAAAATATTTTAATGATGTGGAACCGCTTAAAACTTTGCTCTATTCTCTTGTACTAAGTAAGCTCGAATATGCAACAATTGTTTGGTTTCCAATTAGTGCCGGCTACCAGATACTAATTGATAAAATACACCGTAAATTTCTTAAATTTCTCAGTTACAAGCTTGATGGTGCATATCCTATTAGAGGCTTCGACCACAGTGAACTGTTACTCCGCCACAATACAGCGTCACTATCTTCTAGGCGTGACATATCAAGTGCTAAGTTCTTATGGAAATTAATACATAATAAAATTGATTGCCCTGATTTACTAGGTAAATTGAATTTCCATGTGCCAAGGATATCGTCAAGACATTGCTGTACATTCCAGAGAGCAACATCCAGAACAAACATTATTCAGCGGGCCCCCATCACTACTCTGTGTAACAATGCTGAGAAGGTGTTAGATGATATATTTTCCGCTTTTATGTTGCGTTCGTACAAGGTAATATGAATATTAATTGTAATTCGGCTTTCGTTTTAATTTGTTTTACTCATTTTCTCCAGTTCTTTTTTTTTATCATAATATTTATTATATTTTCAGTTTTGTCCAGTAATTGGTTATTCCGTTGGACAATAAAGTCTATTATTATTATTGTTATTAATAATAATAACTTACCCATATAAGAAACTGTTCCCTAACATATTTATATTTACGAAGAAACCTAAGATATTTTTGTTTGAAAAATTAATACTACAATCTAAGTGATTATTTTCAATAATTATTTTATTGTACTGATTATTTATCTTGTTATTAATTACATTCACAGATAGTATATATTTTTGAAGCATCTAAAATGTTGTTGTTGATGTAGTTTATCAATCACAGACAATACATTTTTATTATTAAATCATTTATAAACAAACTGTACCGACGACGATTAATAAAATCTGAAACTGTTCCACAGTCGTCACGATCAGACCATAATATTGTATGTTCACATAAGTTTTTTTTTTATTATTAATATACTTTTACCTTATCTTTCTAATGTGTGAATTTACTGATCGTGTGTACAGATTATTTCCACTCACCAGTTAAAATGGTAAAAACGCAATGTCGGTTGAATTAGAAGAAATGTTCCTTTTTATACTAAAAAGAATCTTTCAAAACAACATTTTTAGTTTTCAAAACGCTGAAAACTGAAAATCGCTCTTCCCTGTTACTCCTTGTACAAATAATACAGTTAAATTTGGTTTTAATTGCAATACGACGAATTTATTATTTTTAAAATTTAATTTTAATCAGTAAAAATGTATTACGGATAACGGACGCAAATGTTACAAATCTAATTTATAGCACATTTAGAGGACAGTTGCATTTTTATGACATTAAACAATCTTTATTAATTTATATGCATTTAGATAATCTGATATTAACCTACAAGGAGTAATATGGTGATTTGTAATTTATACTCAAAGTTATACTTAACAATGTGCAAGATTATCTTATTTACTATAAAAATAAACCTGTCAGCCAAATAATAGGAACTAAAATGAATAAATCATGCAATAATAATGATAATACAATCTATAATAACTCTTAGGAATGTCCAAGGTCATTTGGGCGACACTAGCTAGTTGCATTGACCAAATTAAATATTTATAATCGGTTAGCAAGCTTTTCACACACCTTTAAAGTGGAATAAATGTTACCGACAATACATACAATCAGTATTACCGTAATGTATATAAAGTATATTGCAGCTGCAATTGTGAGCAACCTTTCTCTTTATGAGGACCATAAAAGGATCCTTTGGAATATGGGCGATTCAATGTCAAAGTAATTGCGGTCAATTTCCTGGTTTACCTTTCCATTTATTTATATTTAATACAAAAACACTAAACAGTGCTTCTTTCATGCAATTAAAAATAGTGTGTGGCCATCATATTACTTTCACCGATTTGATGGTATACTATTTATGTTTGTACTTTCATGGTTTATTTTCAATTTAAATGGTATTTCAAAAGTACATCGAGCGTTTAGCAGAATAATATGATACCGACGTTTGAAACTTCAACATTATGAAAGAAGAAAAAGACAAACTATGTTTTCAATTCTAATAATCTTTACCGGCAGTTTACGCAAAAATTAAAAAAAATTCGAAAACACTGTTTATAGATTGTTCATTTTAGCATTCTCTACAATTATTAATATTATAAATTTGATGAAACTATGATCGTTTTATAATTACAAACCAAAAATAAAAAATAGGTAATTTTTTTTTTTTTCAAACAAAAGATTTTTATTTCTTTGTTGCCTTCAAAATGTGTTTAGATGTTTTTGTAATATGTTGCATATTTAAACAATTATTGGAAAAACAAAAAAAATGGTTGTGGTGAATACCCACTTCCGGTGTACGAAATGTTACCAAAAGCTTTTTAGTTTTTCGGATTGTCGAATAAGACTCCTGTCTAAAGTTTCATATTAATTGCTAATTTTGAAAAAAAAATCAATCACGATTACAATACTTTCTAACGTAATAATGCTAATTACTTTTAGAAGAAAAACGTAATCGAAACAGGTTACCTACGTCGCCAACATTTTTATACATACCGGGTGACCCAGGTATCTGTAAAAGCCCCATAACTTATTTGCTATTTCAGATATCGACTTCAAGTTTTCCTGAACTGGTACCGACACTTATTCTCCATATTTTAAAAATATGTATGTTTTTGTACAGGGTGTCCCAATATACCGGGTGTGGCACTTAAGACGCCTCGGACCATAGCTCCTTTACGATAAAAGCTATCGAAAAAAATCTAAGAACAAAGTGGTGCATAGTTACCGTCGCTATGTTTTAAAAATATTTCTAATCATCAGTGGCGTGCCGTACTCCAGTGGCGTACCAAACTTATGTTTTTTTAAATGGAATGCCCTATTTTTTATTGCAGATTTGGAAAGTGCTCGATGAGTACTTATTTTTTTATCTAACATGTTATACCCTTCACTTTAGCGGTTTCGCTGTTATAACCCCTTCTTTCAAAATTGCGCCCCATTTTTGAGATTTTTTTGTAGAGAAACTAATTGACGCCGGCGCCTAAATTTTGAATTGAGGTACAGGTTAAGACCTCGTATACCTTCACATAATTTTTTTTCGGGTAATTTATGGAAAAAAAATAATTTTTGATTGATCTTCGCATGTTGTCATTTTTTCCGAAAATTTCAAATGGCACCCCCCTAAAAAAATTACGGCGTTGTACAGCCAAAACTCTAAATTTTTCATTGGTGTAAAAAAAATTACACATTGCATAACAAAATTTCGGAGAAAAAAGGAATTTCATCGCAAATGTCGGGAAACGTTTTCCGTTCCCAAGTGTGCCATGAGAAAACAAAAGATTGGTAATTGTCAAAGTAAATTATTAGACGTCAGTAGCAGCCATAAGTCATTTTTGATAAACGTTCTAAAAATGTTCCGAACTCAAGAGGAAATGGTTGACATGATATTTATTCTTGGAGAATGTAACAAGAATTGTTTCTTGGCATCACGAGTGTACGCTGCGAGATATCCGCACAGGGCACATCCAAATGAACGTGCGTTTCAAAAAGTGTTGGAGAGATTTACTACTACGGGAAGTGTGAAACGGCCAAGGAGAGTTAGAAAGAAGGCAGTTATTACCGAAAATAATGAACTGCGGTATATCACCAGAAGTTGCGGTTATGCCTCCAGCAGGAAGGTCGTCATTTCGAACATCTAGTTTAAGTTGTTAAATTTTCTTTATCTGCATTTTTCATATCATGTTGAATAAATAGGTACATACTATTGTGTTGACCGTATTTGTGTATTTGTTTTGGTACTTTGACAATTACCAATCTTTTGTTTTCTCATGGCACACTTGGGAACGGAAAACGTTTCCCGACATTTGCGATGAAATTCCTTTTTTCTCCGAAATTTTGTTATGCAATGTGTAATTTTTTTTACACCAATGAAAAATTTAGAGTTTTGGCTGTACAACGCCGTAATTTTTTTAGGGGGGTGCCATTTGAAATTTTCGGAAAAAATGACAACATACGAAGATCAATCAAAAATTATTTTTTTTCCATAAATCACCCGAAAAAAAATAATGTGAAGGTATACGAGGTCTTAACCTGTACCTCAATTCAAAATTTAGGCGCCGGCGTCAATTAGTTTCTCTACAAAAAAATCTCAAAAATGGGGCGCAATTTTGAAAGAAGGGGTTATAACAGCGAAACCGCTAAAGTGAAGGGTATAACATGTTAGATAAAAAAATAAGTACTCGTCGAGCACTTTCCAAATCTGCAATAAAAAATAGGGCATTCCATTTAAAAAAACATAAGTTTGGTACGCCACTGGAGTACGGCACGCCACTGATGATTAGAAATATTTTTAAAACATAGCGACGGTAACTATGCACCACTTTGTTCTTAGATTTTTTTCGATAGCTTTTATCGTAAAGGAGCTATGGTCCGAGGCGTCTTAAGTGCCACACCCGGTACATAACAGAACAAAGTTTGGTTTTTTTAATGGAACACCCTATATTTTATACTTTATTTTCAACGCTCTTGAGAAGCTGTTAAAAATAATATAAGATGATATGGGTCTATTATGGACGATTGGTTAGTTATGGGCAAATTTGTTGCAAAAACAAGGACACATTGAAAAAGTTGCACAAGCGCTCCTAGCAATGCTAGCGTCGTTTTTTATACACTAAAGAATTTTCCACATCATGAAGAATAATACAAATCGGCTTTGGTTATTTTTTGTTCATACTGCTATACAGGGTGTCAACATACGCAAAATATTGGATAACTATTTTTCTTGAAATGGAACACCCTATATATCTTGCCACCAATGCATGGAATTTTCAATAAGCTTTCCAATGATGTACAATTTGTATAATGAAATATTAAGGATTCTTAAGATTTATCCATAAAAACATTTTTCTTTTGTCACTTCCTGCTTATTTTTGGATTTTCAACCAAAACTATGCATTTTCTGAAAAAATAATAAGAGACCAAAGTTATAGAGCGGAAAATTTTCGATCGATATAGGTCTTTCGACTTTTCCAATAATAGGTGCATTGCCCGCCAGAGTGCGCAAACTCGTGACCGTATATGCATTTTAGCGTTTTCCTCAAATTTTTTGTTAATTAATTGCACTATACTTTATTTTCCGCATCCTCTAGCAGAAAAATGGGTAATTATAGAATTATTTAAATGACCTACATCTATTGAAAATATTCCGCTCTACAACTCTTAAAAGAAGCAATTTTTGCCCAAAATGCATAGTTTTCGCTAAAAATGCAAAAAACCATTAAAAAGTGCAAAAATTGATATATACATTTTCAATTTGCATTTTTAGGGAAAACTATGCATTTTTGGCAAAAATTGCTTCTATTAAGAGTTATAGAGTGGAACATTTTCAATCGATATGGGCCATTTTAATTTCCCTATATTTTCCCGTTTTTCCGCTAGAGGGTGCGGAAAATAAAGTATAGTGCAATTTATTAATAAAAAATTTGAAAAGAAAACGCTAAAATGCATATACGATCACGATTTTGCGCGATCTGGCGGGCAATGCACGCATTATCTTAAAAGTTAAAAGACTTATGTCGATCGGAAATTTTTCGCTCTACAACTTTGGTCTCTTATAATTTTTCCTGAAAATGCAAAGTTTTGGCTGAAAATCCAAAAATCAGCAGGTGACAAAAGAAATATGTTTTTTATTGATAAATCTCAAGAATCCTTAATATTTTGTTATACAAACTGTATATCATTGGAAAGCTTATTAAAAATGCTATAGATTGGTGGCAACTTATATAGGGTGTTCCATTTGAAAAAAAAATAGTTATCTATTGTTTTGCGAATGTTGACACCCTGTATAGCACTATGAATAAAAGAGAACCAAAGCCGATGTGTATTATTCTTTATGATGTGGGAAATTTTCTAGTGTATAAATAATGATGCTATCTTTGCTAGGAACGCTTCTGCAATGTTTTCAATGTGTACATGTTTTTGCCACAAATTTGCCCATAACTAACCAACCGTCCATAATAGACCCATACTATCTTATACTATTCTTATCAGCTTCTCAAGAGGGTTAAAAATAAAGTATAAAATATAGGGTGTTCTATTTAAAAAAACATAACTTTGTTCTGTTATTTTTAAAATATGTAGAATAAGTGTGGGTACCAGTTCAAGAAAACTAGAAGTCGATATCTCAAATAGCAAATAAGTTATGGGGCTTTTACAGATCCATGGGTCACCCGGTATATTGTGAAATTTATTTACTTTTCAAACGGGTGACGCATGTTTTAGAAAACACAAATTCAAGTATTCCCGAAAGAGCACGTATTCAGATATTTCGAACATTTCCATAAGTGATACATGATAAAAACAATTTGCCAACCACTGTGTTCTTGCAAAATCATATGTGCGCAAGCTTTGGTACATACAGAATGCAGTGGCTTGTGCGAACTTCAGTTTATTTTGATTCTCCAAGAGTCTCACATACTGGAAAATGTCCGACACTGAAGATAAGGCGCCATAGGGTTTGCATGAAGGAATGGTTGAAGAAGAGCAGTGACTTTAGCCATGATCAAACTCTGAGCTCTACTACTAAACGTAGAGCTCAGAGTAAGTTCACCAAAAACTATCCTCGAATAGATGCAGATACGTTTGGTGAGTGATCACACCTTTAATTTAAAAAAATGGCGATGTAGCCATCATGCTACTTTCTCAGAATTGATGATATAAAAGATATTTATATTTAGACTTTCATGGTTTATTTTCAATTTAAATCATCTTTTAAATGTACATCGAGAGGTCTGCAAGATTGGATGATACTGGCGTTTGAAACGTCAAAATTATGAAAGATTGAAATGACAAATTTTAATGGTCAGTTTACTCAAAAACTAAAGTGATTTCGAAAGAAAACTTATTCATTATAAGTTGTGTCATCTTGGCACTCTACAATTATTATCAACATAAATATGACGTAACTATTATCGTTTAATAATTATCATCCAAAAAACAAACAAAAAACAATGATTTTAATTAAAATGTTTTCAAACAATAGATGTTCATTTCTTAGTCGTCTTCAATGTTTGTTTAAATGTTTTTGCATATTTAAAAAAATATTAAATTTAATAAAACGAAATATAGCCTGAATATATGAATATTCAACCTGTTCGTGACTCTGCAATGCAAAATTAACAGGTCTATTTTATAACTCGTAACGATGTCGCTGTAATTCGATTCTCGTTCCGATAACGATTTTTCAATGAAACTCAATTTTGTAACTTTTCATAATCGTTACGAAACGATGAAATCGTTCCATTGTAATCGTTCGGGAATGACAGCTCCGCTGTCAATCGTTAACGGATATTTTGATCTAATACTATATGAATTATATATTTATATTTAATTGTCTCATGTAATTTGTGGTGGATAGGAATTATATATTGGATTGAAGATAAGTTAATTTTTATTTAACTACATAATAACATTGTACATTGTGTCACCATGCAAAATTGTTATTCCTATATTACTAGAAAATTATTTACAAATCTAGAAAATATATTTTCCGAGGAAGAAGTCAGCACATGAACTCGTATTTATGAGACACAAGTCCTTCTTTATTCTCGAAGAAAGCTTTGGAAACATGTATAGACAAATCTAAGAAATACTTCTATAATCCATTGCTCAACTTTTTACTTTCTCCGTTACGAAGTACGAGAAAGTATTGTGATCGTGATTTTTTTCCAAAAATTTTTTTTACGGAAATATCCGTTTTGGGGTCCCTAGATGCCATTTCAACAATTTCTGCAAAAAAAAAATTTGTGTCTGTGTGTGTGTGTGTGTGTGTGTATGTGTGTGTGTGTGTGTGCTGTGTGTCTGTCTGTGCGCGCTGTATCTCAAAAACGAATAAAGCAATTGATATAAAACTTTGAACATACGTCTTATTTGATAATCTGAAGAACTAAAAAGTTTTAGGTAAAATTTCGTACACCGGAAGTGGGTGTTTACTTTAAATGTTTTTTGTTTTTTGCCAATATTTTCTTAAATATGAAAAATATCACAAAAACATTTAAACAAACATTGAAGACAACAAAGGAATGAACATTTTTTGCTTGAAAACATTTTTCATAAAATCATTTTTATTCGAGAAAAAAATTTATTATTATTTTTTTAATTTTTGGTTTATAATTATAAAACGATAATAGTTACAGCAAATTTATGTGAATAATAATCGTAGAGAATGATAAAATGAACAACTTATAAAGAATAAGTTTTTTTCGAAATCTCGTTAGTTTTTGAGTAAACTGAGTTTTTTAATTTGCAGTATAATTTTTCCATCTTTCATAATTTTGACGTTTTAAACGTCAGTTTCCTCCGAGTTTACAAGCGCAAATATACATTTAAAATATGATTTCAATTGAAAATAAACCATGAAAGTGTAAATATAAATGATACCATCGGAGAAACTAACATGATGGCCACATCAGCATTTTTACTTTCTCCGTTACGAAGTACGAGAAAGTATTGTGATCGTGATTTTTTTTTCAAATTTTTTTTTTACGGAAATATCCGTTTTGAGGTCCCTAGATGCCATTTCAACAATTTCTGGAAAAAAAATTTGTGTCTGTGTGTGTGTGTGTGTGTGTGTGTCTGTGTGTGTGTGTGTGTGTGTGTGTGTGTGTGTGTGTGTGTGTGTGTCATGGTGTGTGTGTGTGTGTGTGTGTCTGCCTGTGTGCGCTGTATCTCAAAAACTAATAGAGCAATTGATATGAAATTTTAAACATACCTCTTATTTGATAATCTGAAGAACTGAAAAGCTTTTGGTAAAATTTCGTACACCGGAAGTGGGTGTTTACCGTAACTGTTTTTTGTTTTTTGCCAATATTTTCTTAAATATGAAAAATATCACAAAAACATTTAAACAAACATTAAAGACAACAAAGAAATTAACATCTTTTGCTTGAAAATATTTTTCATAAAATCATTGCTATTCGAGAAAAAAAATTATTATTTTTTTTTAATTTTTGGTTTATAATTATGAAACAATAATAGTTACAGCAAATTTATGTGAATAATTGTAGAGAATGCCAAAATGAACAACTTCTAAAGAATAAGTTTTTTTCGAAATCTCGTTAGTTTTTGAGTAAACCGAGTTTTTGAATTTGAAGTATAATTTTTCCGCATTTCATGATTTTGACGTTTTAAACGTCAGTTTCATCCGAGTTTACGCAACGCTCGATGTACATTTAAAATATGATTTCAATTGAAAATAAACCCATGAAAACGTAAATATAAAGTCGGAGAAAGTAACATGATGGCCACATCACCATTTTTTTATTGGTCCTCCTGCTGCATTTAATTGTAGGGCTAATGACCTCCATGATTCATCCAAAATATCCGGGTTTTGGGACTATTTATTCCTTCGAAGGGCTTCATTCCATTGTAACTCTTCTAGATATATTTGATACTGCTGTGCAGTGATCTCTGGAGCAAGATTTTTCACGACACTTCTTTCACTTTCAGTCATTATTAACACTTCATCACTTAATTAAATTAATTCAGTTCAATTATAATTAGATTTTTGAAAGTATCCGCAAAAATAAGCACAATTCGTTCTAAAATCATAAGTTCATCGTTACGAATAAGCATTCAAGGTCACGCCTAACGATGTTGGTTACAAAATAACATTTTAACCTAAATCGTTCGCAACATTGCCACTGACGTTCCGAACGATTATAGTTAGCTAACGAATCGTATTGTAACGATTGTTTATAAAATAGACCCGTAAGTCTTACTAAGACTATAAACAAATAACCCATTAAAACAACTACTTCCCTGGCTAGTGCCACGCCGGATATTGAATGATACACAAGAGATTTGCATGTTATTACAAGTACTACTAGCTAAATAACATTGGTGTAAGATCGTTTATTTCTACCTACAGCACTGGAAAATTAAACTAAACTAAATTGAATTTGAAAACTTTGAACAATAAAACTGAACCCTAAAATATGTAAAAATTAAGTGAATAGCTATCTGCAGACGCGTTTTGAGATTTATCTCTTATCAGTGCAGCTTCGCATTTGAATTGAATGTTAAAGAATAAAATACACTTACGTGGACCTGAACGTGAACGTGAAGAAGTCGAAAAAGTAATCTTTTGATATTTGTGTTCTAGCTTTAGAAGGCAATAGAAGGTGAGTATGGAGAGTATGGTGCTGGATATGGTAAGTAGATGAGATGAGTTGTTTTGTGCGCCAATTTTTGATTGAGTATAGCCCACACAGCACATAATATTGCAGAAATATTGTTTCAATATTGCAATCCTGCATTTTCAAACAAAACGTTGATGCAATTTTTCGACAATATTGAAATAGTGACATTAGAAAACAAAATGCAAAAGTTTCAAAAAGATAAAGGAACAATTAATTGTATAACTTGTTAAATCAAATATTGTAAATAATCTTTAATGAGAGGATGAAGAAGTATATGATAGTTGATTTTGCTGATGGGTTATCATTGGTGCCCTCGGTTTATCAACTTATGTTAGACAAAGCTATAATTGGATGTATGGAATCCTAAAAGGATGAGATTTTGGAAGAATTTCCAATTACTAGAATATTTAAAACTTCAGGTGAGTGCAATAGCATAATAGCTGAAAATTGACAATATTAGCTTTATTTCACTATGAATTTTAAAAACAACCTATTTGCATATTTATGTGAAATGGAACCATATACAATGACAGAATTTTTCAAATAACACTTTTAGTTTCTTTTGTACTAATTATTACTTTTCTTTTTGACGCATTTTCTTTTTGTTACTTTGTGTTTATGTTAATCTATGTACACACCAAGGTGCCAATTATGGAAATAAAGATCATTATTATTATTATTATGTTTAGAATCATACAAGCATGGCAAAGAAAAGTTTCACTTATTGTTAGCAGAGCACACGTCGGCTATTGAGGACACTGCAGATGATTTGTCCAGCCAAGAAGCACATGAAATTGTCAAAAGGACAAAAAAGCCTATCTTTTTCAGAAAAGGTCGGTGAGTAAGAAAACATTCAATTGCCTCCATTTCCATAACATAAAACTTTTTTAGGGACTTGCCAAACAAGCAATTCAAGAAGTTATACAAAAGACTCTAAAGTAACATATTTGGAAAAGATATCAGCACCGAGTGGAAGCCCTGTTACGGCACATTTGTGAGCATCGTCACCGACACAAAATGAGATTGTTACAAATAATAGTTCCTACAACTCTCAATTAATATTAATATGCGACATAATGTTATTCTGTCTTTAGGATTCCAAAAAGAAGTTTTAAAGAAACTAAATGGCATAATAATGGTTTTTGAACAATTCGATAAAAGACTGACTGCTTTGGAGCAGTTAAAAACATATAAGTATCAAGACTTGTCTTCGGACAAAGTAGAGTACGACCTCCCAGTAACTAATTATTTTGGGCTCGTCAAGTTGGAGGAAAAACTAAAAACTGATTTAAACTATTTTAGCAAAATGGTAAATTAGTGGTTTATTTAGTTTAATGACATAATAGGGTTTGAAAGATAAGATAAGATAAGAATTTATTAGTCTGTTTATTGCTTATAAAACAATATTAGACAGTCATAATTTGAGTGTTTAAAAGCGATACTTAAAATATAATAAAACAAAACAAGATAAAATAAACAATGATACCGGTTTACAACTAATGTTCCTATAAAATACAAAATAACATAAAAATTTAATTTCAGCTCGATGGTTTTTAAGTCACTGACATGCTCAATGAAATCAGAAACGCCATAAAAAGCGTGTTGACATAAGGTTGATTTTAATTTTTGTTTAAATTTCTTTAGCATTGTCATTGAACGAGGGAGTTTATTATACCGAGTGTCTGGGATAAGGGGCGAACATAGGGATTTAACATGTAAAATTAAATATGTGTAATTATTAGCTCCCCTATTCATTTTAGAG
The DNA here is from genome assembly GCA_910593695.2 of Ocypus olens. Classification (NCBI taxonomy): domain Eukaryota; kingdom Metazoa; phylum Arthropoda; class Insecta; order Coleoptera; family Staphylinidae; genus Ocypus; species Ocypus olens. Next base: position 30,798,108 of record OU343047.1, read on the forward strand.
AAAAATCCTGAAGGAATATTTTTTAGAGAATTAAAAATTGTAAAAGAATCATCCATTTAATTGACGTTTGTACCAGAATACACCTCAAAAATAATAAAAATAAGTTTAACCATTTACCATTTAATAAAAACCCTTGCCATGAGTTTGACAAATGTCATGTTATGGTGACTATATCCCGCCAAACGTAGCATGCCGAAATTCGAATGAATTAGAACCAATCAGATTCTATATAACTTCTATTTTCAGGAAACATATCATGTAGAGTTCGAATGCGACTTTGTGATTAGTTCTCTACTCGCATTATGTTTCGGCACATGATTGGTTTCAAGAAAAACAATGTTCAATGTCAAACGTCAGTTTGCGGGTAGAACGCTATTAAAATTAGTGAAAACTCCGCATTGGAAGTGTTTCTCTTGAAGCAATTCAAGAAAAAAGGGAAAGAGGTCCAACCAAAAAGTTTGGGCGGAGTCACTAACATGACCTGTACTCGGGAAGTCATTTCTACAATATTGGAAAACGGGGCACATAACGTGCGAAACGCGAACGGTACGTACTGTAAAGGAAATGTAAACTCCATATGGAATACCAGTGCTAAGTTGGTGCAAGAAAAGTACGTTTCTGATTTTCAAATTTTGTTTGATCCGTTTAAAAATGTAATATTCAAACTGGCACGACACGCCCGTGATGACAGTAAATGGCATTCTATTTTGTTGTAATATTTTTGTTGGGATATAGTCTGATAAATTGCTCACGTGCATTGTAAATTATCGCAAGTTTGCACTCTTTCGACAAACTCAGTCGCATTGTTTTAGGCAACAGCCCCTCGCCCTTCCGGGCTCGGGACTGTTGCCAAACAATACGACTTTGTTTGTCGAAATCGCACAAACTTGTTACCGATAATTTCCAATGCACTTGTGCAATTACTGTTGAGAATAATTTTGCTAGTCAAATAGCAATTCACGCATTGTAATTTTTGGCAGTTGGCTTTTTATAAATGCTTGAAAGATGAATTATTTGGGTTTTATCAATGTTTATAATTAGTCTATTTAGTTGGCACCATTCGCTAAACTGTGACATAACTGAGATTACTTTAGTTTTCGCTTTATCAAGAGTATCACCAGAAATTAACAAAGCAGTATCATCTGCATTCATGAAAACTTCTCCGTCAGTTATATATTTAGGTAGCTCATTGACAAAGAACAGAAATATTAGAAGGCCTAAGTTGCTCCCCTGAGGTGTACCCATATCAATGGTGTATTCATGTGAAATTGATATATTTGACAAGATATTTTCTGTCGCTCAGGTATGATACGATCCAGTCATTTACAGATCCCCTAAAACCAATATTAAATAATTTAGTGCGTAATAAATTAATATTTATGGTATCAAATGCCTTTTTGAGATCGAATAAAATAATAAAGCTTTCTTTATTGTTGTCTGTTTTGTTAAGACATGACTGTATTAGATTTATACATGCAGTTTCAGTAGATCTGCCATGACGAAATCCATATTGCTTATCACTCAGTATATTATCAAGGAAGAAAAACATTTTGTTACACATTGCTTTTTCAATGATTTTGGAGAAGATACTTAACCTTTCAGTGGTGTCGCCCGGTTTGTGACACCGCACGGTTTATTATTGAAGCGTATTTCTGTTTCTAGGAGGGGCTAATTTTTGGGCCGTTACGAATTTGCGCTCCTCGTGTGCATGAACATGCAGTTTAATCTTGATAGCGGTAGGGCTGCCGTCGCGTCTAATACAGATATTTGCGGTCTCTGACACCGCTATTACTATTCGCGTACCAGGATCGTGTATTTATTTGAATGTAAGTTTTTCTAATTTTTTTCAAATTTTAAAGTAGTTTATACTCATATTAAGCTATGCTAGTATTTCAGAGGGTCTGTATGTTTTACCTCTCTTACAATTTTAGTTTTTGTTAGCTATGTGTTCCTATGAAGCCGAACAGGAACGCTTGCAGAAAATGCTGGAAGATGTTTTAACGGATGATGAACAAGATAGAACAGAAAATGATATGACTGATGATTCAGAAATAGATGAAATCGAACATATGCAACATGATAGCGAATATGAACAAGATATTTCTGATATTGGTGAAAATGATCTAAGTAACAGTTCTAGTTTATCATTCATAGGTATATTTCTAATAAGGGTGCTGACATTTTCACATGTAATGATATATTGAATTTTTTACAGGTAAAGACAATAAAACCTATTGGAAAAAAATGTCACGAAGAGTCAGAACTGCCAAAACTAGACAAGAAAATATTATAAAGCGTCTTCCGGGCCCGACTCGGGCAACTAAGTCAATAAAAAATATTACAGAAATATGGAACTATTTTATCAACGACACTATAATTACTACGATTGCCAATTGTACAAATAAATATATTGCATCAGTTGTAGCAAATTTTGCTAATCCTAGGAATGCATATCCAACTAATATAATTGAACTTCGTGCTCTTTTCGGACTATTGTATATGGCTGCAATTTGTAAAAGCAATCGTCAAAATACTGAAGATTTGTGGAGAACTGATGGCTACGGCATTGAGATATTTCGTCTTACGATGTCCCTTCAGAGGTTTCGATTCTTATTACGATGTATTCGTTTTGATGACAAAGAAACTCGAAGGGAAAGAAGGAAAATTGATAAACTTGCTCCGATTCGCGAAATATTTAATATTTTTTTTCAAAATTGCCAGAATGGCTACCACATTTCGGAGTTTGCTACAATAGATGAAATGCTAGCGCCATTTAGAGGAAGATGTAGCTTCCGGGTATATATACCATCCAAACCCAACAAATATGGCATTAAAATACAAGCATTATGCGATGCTAAAATGTTTTACACAAGTAAATTAGAGATATATGTGGGAAAGCAACCGGCTGGACCTTATAATGTTTCAAATAGTGCATTTGATGTGGTTCATAGGCTTTGTGAGCATATTTACGGTTCTAGCAGAAATATAACCATGGATAATTGGTTCACATCAGTGCCTCTCGTTCAAAGTCTGCTGCAGGAACATAAACTCACCGCCCTTGGTACCATCAGAAAAAATAAAAAGGAACTGCCTTTGGAATTTTCGAAACCTACTCCTCGACCAGCTCGTTCCAGCATGTTTGGATATTTAGGAGACTGTACGCTTGTTTCATACATACCAAAAAAAGGAAAAAATGTACTTTTGGTTTCTACTTTACACCATAATGATGAAATTGATATAGACAGTAAGGACCTGCAAAAACCGGCAATTATTACGGACTACAATAAAACCAAGGGAGGCGTTGACACCGTTGACAAGTTATGTGCCAGTTACGATTGTGCCAGAAATACGCGAAGATGGCCTATGGTGATTTTCTATTCTATGTTGAACATTGCAGGTATTAATTCATCAATCATATATTCTGCCAATAATCCAGAAATTAAGATCGTAAGACGAACTGTTTTAATGGAATTGGCAAACGGTTTACTGCAACCACATTTGCAAGTTAGAACTAGTATGTCAAATCTTCCACGAGGCCTAAAACTTAGATTGCAAGAGGTGACTAAAATTCAATCTCAAGTACCTCAAGAGAATGCTGTTATTGGACGGTGTTCTTATTGTGACCGCACTAAGAACCGAAAGACAAGGTTTTCCTGCTTCAATTGCAGAAAATATATGTGTCTGGAGCATTTAACAGCTGTCTGCGAAAACTGCAGGGAAACTTCTTTGCGTACGGAATAATTTATTATTTATCATTGATCTTAATTTAAATAAGATCAAAGAACTTTATTTTCAGTTACTTTTTTTATATTATTGTGCAGTTTTTGTTTTAAGACAATTTCTTTTAAGTGCATCATAAAAAATATATATTTTAAGTTGTGTTTTTATTTTGTAATAAATATATTGTATATTTTCTGCAAAGTCGTTTTTTTGTGTTTTACAGTTAATATTATCACATAGCAAGGTCAAAGTTTATGAAAACTTGAGAATACTCTCAAATATATACCTATGGTCTCAGAGACCGCCGACACCAAGTATGTCTCAAAAATTGGCGACACTACTGAAAGGTTAACAAAGATATTGGTCTATAATTGGATATATCCATATCGTCTCCCTTTTTTAATAATGGTTTTATTTGTCCAATATTTAGTGATGAGGGATATTTACCTTGAGTTACCGAGATATTTATCATATTACATATGAACGGCGCAATAATATCAGCTTTTGATTTAACTAATTTGTGGAATTTCGTCGATGCCCGAAGAGTTAGTATTGCCGAGTGATAGTATAACAGAGATTATTTCACTTTCAGACACGGGGGTAAAGCAGAATGTATTGCAGTAATATTCATCGTTACAAATACCGATATTATCAGGTGGTAAAATTATATCCGTAATAGATTTTTCGAAGAACGTAGCAAAATTATTGGAAAATTCCTGAGTAGTTTTATTCTTTTCTAAATTACATTCTGTTTTCTTTTTATAATTAACTAAGTTCCATAATGCTTTGATTTTATTATTTGCATTAATTATGTATCCAGTCGATATTGTTTTTTCTCAAAGGTAATTAAATGATTAAGAATTTTTCGTTTCGTTCTGAGTTGTGTTTTTAACACTTCACTACCAGTCACTTTAAATCTAGGTTTTTAACTTCGTCATATAGTTTCTGTATATCTGATGAGAAGTGGATTTTGTGTTGTTTGAAATTAGGGACTGAGTGCCGCTTTTTCCTTCTTGGAAAAACTACTTCAAAACTAGATTTAAACTGTTTGTAGAAATAATTAAATACGAAATCTACATCATTTTCATCTGACCACTGAATAAAGACGATGTGTTTAACAAAATGCTGCCTAAACTCATAAATATTACTAGGTGATAAATCCCGGGTAAATGTATGCATATTTTTTTGTTTTACGGATGGTCATTTTATTTGTATATCAGCTGATTGTGTGAAATGATCGGACAATTGATCGGGATTGAAATTACTTGTAGATTTTATGATATCTCTATCAGAGCCCTGCAGAAGCGGGTTTTCGAAAGCCCGGCCCGGCCCGGCCCGACAGTGAAAATGTAAAACCCGGCCCGGCCCGGCCCGACGAAACAAAAATGTGCTGCGGGCCCGGCCCGGCCCGGCCCGCAGCTGAATATTAAAAGCCCGGCCCGGCCCGGCCCGTCCCCGAAAAATGTTGAATTAAATAAATAAAATTATTGGACCCATTTATTCCTTAAAATTCTTAAAATACATTGAATTCGTGTTAATAACATTTTTTTTTCAATTCATTTAGTTGTTGCTTTCCCAAATATAATAAAATTAAATTTATCCAAGCCCGGCCCGGCCCGGCCCGGATTAAATTATCCATCGGAAAGCCCGGCCCGGCCCGGCCCGGAGTTTGAAAAATACGACCCGGCCCGGCCCGGCCCGACGTCGGGCCGGGCCGGGCTTTCCGGGCCGGGCCAAAGCCCGGCCCATGCAGGCCTCTGATCTCTATTATTTGTAGTCAATCGATGTCATTGATAGACTATCTGAATTTGGATGTTTCTGTATTCTAGTAACATCATTAATAAGAGAAGTTAGATTGTGCGCATGTAACAAGTCATTTAGAGAATCGGACAATTTGTTCATTTTTAGATTATCGATATTTAAGTCACCGCAGATAACAAGTGTATCAAATTGTCGACTGGCAATATCCAGTAGCCTATTGCACTGATTAAAGAATGGCCTATATGTATCAACAGTATTATTAGGAGGTCTATACCGTATGTTTTTTTTATCGCGGGCCATAGGTTTTTACATGTTAAAAATTATACCTTGTGTAAATGTATATTTTATCATATAATTTTGAAGTAAATTTTAGTTGATAATATAAATCAATTATTTTTCTACATGATGCGCTTAATTAGAATCATTTAAACATGTTTTATTCCATTAAAAAGTGCTTTTGCTCGGAACCGGACGATCGGGATACGCTGCAGAAAAGTTGTCAACTATTTCCCTAAAATAAAATTTCCCTGCTGGACAAACCTCTTATAATTGCCATTACAAAATCCACCCGTTCTTGAACAGTATAAACAGACATTTTCTGGTATAAATTCGTTTGATTTCTTGCCTCACTAATCAATCTGACATTTCGTAAATTCAGTACTTTGATTATTTTTGCTCAGTTATTTATATTAAATAATTTCATTTTTTAATGGAATAAAACATGTTTAAGTAATTCATGCAGCACAGCATGTAGAAAAATAATTGATTTATTACTAACTAAAATTTCCTTCAAAATTTTATGATAAAATTTACATTAAAACAAGGTATAATTTTTAGCATGTAAAACCCTATGGCCCACGATAAAAAAATATACTGTATATGGAAATTATACAAGTCTTCATACCTAGTAATATTCCACAGCATTCAATGACATTTTCGATGCTTAGATTATTTATTATTTTCAGAGATTTGGCCTGCTGTAATAGATTAGCTTTTATAAAAATTGCAGTTCCACAATGTTTATTTGTTTGTCTTGAAAAGTGAACTATCATTGTATATCCAGGTATCTTAAAAACATCCAGCTATGCTACATCGAGCCATGTTTTTGTAAAACATAAAACACTAAAATTGTAATTAGTACAAAACAATTCAATAATATTTGATTTGTGAAAAATTGAGCGTATGTTTATATGAAATAGATTTATGTTGAAACAGTTTTCATTTTCAGGGTCTTTGAGTCCATTGTTGCCGATTGTTACCTCGCATCCCATTATAGGTTAAAATTATGACGGGGGTTGGATCGAAGTAACTGGACCTTAATCCCTTCGCACCAGAAATTTTCATGCAAAACAGCTTCAGCATGGTTTTTGGGTACGGAAATTTTAAAATTGGAAGAGTAATCGCTGCTTTTTAATTTATTAACTTGGAATGATCGCAATGGAAGTTTTTTCTTCAAATATTCAAGAATATTATCCTCGTTGGTGCTTACTTGTAGATTAGATACGTAAAGTAGCGTCATTGGAGCAGCAGAAATAATTTCATTTCCTTCCGGTTTTTTAACTCCCGTTATGGTGGTCGGGGCCTTAGGAGCTGCTGCTATTTGACTCTGGTTACTAATCTGGGGAACCGTTTCGGCCGTATTCGATAGTTTTTGTGTTGATAACACTATATTTCTGCTGGTTCTTATTATCAGGTATGCGTCCTTCTTTGAAATCAGTCGAAAATGTATCGTTTGGTTTCGATTGATTTTTAAATTTTAAATGAGATGTACTCGTATTATTTTGAGAATTTATTGCATCTCTTTCTAATCTCTAACACTATCTCGCTTGATACATTCAAGTCGTCCAGCTTTAAAATGTCTTCTGCGGGTTCACAGCACTTTATATGGTTATCGTCAATTATTTCAATATCACTATAATATTTTGCGCATCCGGGATGCATTAATATATCACAGTTAATACACTTAAGCCCCGAAACCGGCATTATTTTACATTTTTAACACTTTTTCGATGGAGCAGCCGCATACACGTTCGTATTAGACGCCATCTTTCAACATTTTGTTTTAGATAAAAACATTAAAACGCAAAGGTGGCATGGAAATCCAGACTATAGCATGCGGAGCTTTGCGATAACTATTGACGAATTCTTCAACCGAACAATTTAGTAAGGCTTTAAGGGAAAGAAGCCGTTTAACGATATGCAGACTGCAAAAATTATTATCAGTACATAAAATTTCAATCATATTTATTAGTTTTTAGTTAACATCCACATAACAGAGGTTCCAATAACTATAAATATTACAAACTATAGTGTACCTTCATTTACTCTTTTAACTCTTTGTTTTCACCTAAACACATAAAACTGGGGCGCTTTATTATCTTTAATATAACTATTTTTTTTATCTCAGTATTTCTTTAAATATAAGAAACAATACAAAATTGTTTTTACAAAGGTTGAGTCACTGAAAAACACGTTGGTTATTAGTTATTTAACCAACAAGTTTGTTAATGATAGCGATTAATGATCGAGACATCGAGATCATTAATCGCCAATTAACACACGAGTTGGTTACAAGATTTTTCCGTTGATCGTAACTTAGATCAACATTAGAAATTAGATTAGAGAAAATCCAAACAAAAAAAAAACAAATAAACTTGCTAATAAGCCCTTTGCAGCAATATCGGCAACAACCAAGAAATAAATTCTACGTAACTTTTTTCGTAAAAATGTATACTCTTCTCCGGAAGCATTATTTGCAATGGCTAGTACTTTTGGCGGTGTTAATTTAAACTCGACACTATCCATAGTAGCAGACATTCACTTGATACACGCGTTTTATAAATTTGACGTTTCACATTCTGACATTATTGTATAACAAAATCGAAGGCGGTTCACCGATAATTTGTTTCTAGCGCAGAAAATTGATATACTTTTGCATTTAAATGTAAAACAAATTATAGATGATTTTCTTGCTATTATAAGTTACATTTCCAGTAATTAGAAATCGTTATTTTTTTTGGGAAATATGATTGATAGGAATTCGGGTTAGAGAATCGAGGATGATAGGGAATTGGCTTAGCCAGCTAGGGCATTCAGCCACAACCGATGTATGGTATTTAATAATTCATTTAAATGAAATGAGGACAAAGACGAAATATATCCAGGGATCCGCACGGCTATTTTTCGTGTTAAAAAAGTGACCGCCCGGACGGGACTCGAACCCGCACCCGTGGGGTCTAGAGGCCAGACCTCTACCCACTAGACTACCGCGGCCCTAGAAATCGTTCATTAATGAAAAATCGTTTATTAATGTAAAATCGTTCATTAATAGGGCTCATTAATGAACGATTTTTTGATACATTTGGGTACATTAAAGTTAGCCATTAACCAACGAGCAACGGAAAAAAATTTGATTATAATAGTATGTACCCAAATTATCTCATTTAAAATTAAGGAAACAGTACGTCTTCAAAAAAGTAATCCCAAAGACTATAGTCTATTTTTCGTAAGATTACAGTTAAGGAAAGATAGGACCAATTTGACATTGTTCAGTGATTGGTTGAAATTGTGGGAAAACTCACACCGGACACATTATATTCTCCATCTTTATTTTGTCTAGTGATCTTTGTCATGTTGATAGTTGGCATAAGTTAGGTCTGTCTGCGTCCGTCATTATATCCGTTCGCGTGTTGCTGTTTTGTGTTGTTTTGTGTTTTTTCTTATTGTTCTGTGTTGTTTCTTGACTTTTATATTTGTACCATGTCCGATAACGAGGTTCCCTCGACGAGTGCAACGAAAGTGATTAAAAACCCGCAGGGAAAATCTATTCGAAGTGGGCAGCGATTAATGGCCTACGACATTTATTTAAAATATAAATCCGGTTCAATGAAAACTGAAGCCATACGACTTGCCTCTGCAGACGTAGGAATTTCAGAGAAAACCATGTTTCAAATTGTTTCTAAGATGGATAAGACGGGAATTCTGAAATCACACAATTTGTTTGGGAGAAAAGGGGTAAAGATAGTATGCTAATTGAAAAGGATGAAATTATTGATTGGAGAAGAAAGTATTTAACTAAAATGAAACAATTTAGACAAGAGGGACGCATCATCTATTATTTAGACGAGACTTGGGTGAATGCAGGCCATACAACAAATAACAATTGGAAGGATACTACAGTATATAGCACACGTCAGGCATTTGTGGAAAATTTATCTGTAGGATTAAAAAGCCCCTCAGGAAAGGGTAGTCGTCTAATAATTTGCCACATCGGGAATGAAAATGGGTTTGTAGAAGGTGGATTATTATTATTTAAATCTAAAAACACAGGTGACTACCACGATGAAATGAATTTAACAAAATTCGACGAATAAATATTTTGCCACGTTTAGAAGATAGTGCGGTTATTGTAATGAACAACGCGCCATACCACTCCGTTAAATTTGAGAAGGTTCCAACAAGTGCTTGGACCAAAAATAATATAAAAACATATTTGCTGGAAAAAGGGGTCGAAATAGATGATGACATGTTAAAAATTCAATTGTTAATTGCTGCCAAAAAATATCTTAGTAACCATCCTGTGCCCTATAGAATTGATGAAATTGTTAAAAACACAAACCGACAAATGTTACGATTGCCACCCTACCACTGCTAATTAAATCCTATTGTGCTCCTATGGGCACAAGTAAAGGGGTATGTGGCAAAAAATAATCAAACTTTTAAATTGCCAGATCTACAAAATCTTTTTAATGAAGGTTTGCGGCAAGTAACACCAGAAAAATGGGGTAAATGTGTTGAACACATACAAAAAGATGAGATAGAATTGTACAAATTAGACAATATTGTTGAAGAAATGCAATTACAATTCAATGTGAACACCGGCTCATCTAATGAAGAAGATTTTTCTGATACAGAATGGAAAATTTTGTGTAATAAATATATATTTAAAATGTGTATTATTTTCATTAAATTCCAAAATTAAACATCACTGCATTTTTATTACCATTTCGTCATAGTACACAGTACAGGAAGTATAACAAACTTGAAAAACACTTTCATTAAATGAAATTTTAAAAGGTACGTACGTTTTTGCTTTTATCAGGTCAACACAACTCATATCACTGTAAATTAATTTGATATTCACATATGTGTATGACATGAAATTAGTGCTGCATTTTTTAATCAAATTTATCAACTTCAAAATAAATATTTTTTTCTATATCCGTTATAAAATTCATAGTTTTTACATTATACATGTAATCCACTAGATTTGAATTTGGCACCAATAGTCGTCACCAGATTCACATATTTTAATGGTGTAAATCAGTCTTCTAGTTACTGTAATCTTAAAAAAACATAGACTATAGGTATACTATCATTGAATCAATAAGTAAGTGGCTCACTCAAGCTAAATCTAGGTTGAGCAGAGAAAATAAGAAGAATGGTCCTTTGTTGTAAAAGTAGTCAATCAAAACTTCTTTTGTTACAGAAACTCGTGCCCATTACCCAAAATTAATTTTAATGTTACTTTTAATTATGATTAATAAAAAATTCCATCTTTTGCACGTATTTTATTTTACCCAAATTACTCTTTTGTTTTATTGTTTCAGATTTTTTCTAGCCTATAGCTGCAGTATTACAATACAGGATTGGTGACATTTATCTGGTATATAAACTGCGTTTCAAAAGTGAAGAATAGTGAAAATAAGGTCTAAAGGACCCCGCACGATTTTTATGGAAAATGGGTTTCGATCAAATTTCACCAAACTTTGGGAAAACATTCCTCAGACCATCCCAAACAAAAGTCTCAATTTGGCGCAAAGTCAGAAAACCCCAAGTTAAGGAGCCACGCAAAATTGACACAACGTTTGAAAGCTATATCAAATTAAAAGATAAATTTTTCAAATCGAATAAAATCAAGATGTTCTGAGTTTGTTTCATGTACTTGATACAAACTCAGCACATCTTGATGTTATTCGATTTGAAAAATGGATCTTTAAATTTGAAATAGCCTTCAAACGTTGTTGATGATGACCTGGGAATGTTTTCCCAAAGTTTGGTGAAATTTGACCGAAACCCATTTTCCATATAAATCGTGCGGATTCCTTTAAGCTCATATAACTTGTACATACAAAATATAATGACGGAATTCAATTTCAATTGTTTATCACATTTTCACGGTTGTTACATTTTCGAAGCTCATTTTAATAATAATAATAATAATAATAATAATAAATTTATTTATGCCAGAACTATAACGTTTTACACAGGTCAAGAAAAATGGAAATACATATTAGATTCGATTGAGTAATAAAAAAGAGTTACATTTGTAGACAAAAAGAAAGCGTAATAAAATAGTTGTATACACACATTAAAATTGAGTTATAATTAATAAAACTATCTTGTCGACATATTAAAATTGATTGTGTACAAGCAATTTAGTAAAAAAAAGAAAAAAAGAAAAGCTAGTAAAGTAGCAGATACTAATCATACATATGCAAATGGTTGAACATGAAGTTATAAAATGTTAATGTTACTAGATAAAAAGTCGTTAATGTTATAAAATGCTTGTGCTAACAGATATACTCTTATTTTGAGCTTAAATTTGGTAAACGATAAATTCTTTACATTATCAGGTAATAAATTAAACAGCAATGGCCCATAATAGTTAACTCAGGATGTAAATACAAGGTACAGTCATAATATTATGTTTAATAAAGAAGCACCGGCAATCATTTTGGAAGTGAAGTGATACAACTATCCGTAGTGCACGTCTTTGCAATCCAAACAATCTATACATAATGCTAGAATGACCCCAAGCTAGAATTCCGTACGATAGATGACAGTGTATCAGCCCAAAGTATGCTGCTCGTAGGGCATTGATTGGCAATGAGTTAGCAAGCTGCCTCAACAAGTATATGTTTTTACTAAGTCTACTAGAGAGCTCCATACTGTGGTTATGCCATGTAAGTTTACTGTCCAGATGAACCGCAAGAAACTTGGCACTGGTAATAGTAATGTCATTTTGCAAGGAAAATATTACAGTCAGTGATTTACCTGCATTAACTGTTAATTTATTAGGAACAAACCAATCAGTTGCAATTTTCAGTGAGCTATTACTCTTTTGGAAAGCTGATAATTTGTCCCCTGAAGAGCTCCTCACGGTGGTATCATCGGCGAATAAAGTGAAGGAGCACTTTAATGTTTGTGAGGGTAAATCGTTAATGTAGACCAAAAAAAGTAAAGGGCCAAGGATTGATCCTTGGGGAACACCGTGTTTTAAGTGCAACTCCTCAGAGGAACATCCATCAACAGTGACGGTTTGCCGTCGGTTTGTCAGATAAGAAGTAATCATACGGCAGGCAAGCGGTGAAAAGTTGTAGTAATACAGTTTTCGCAGGAGAACGTAGTGGGAGATACAATCAAACGCCTTAGTGAGGTCTAAGAACGTAGCAATTGAGCAAGTCCCCGTCTCAAAGCAGCCAAAAATTTCCTCAGTGAGGGAAATAATTGCATCCACGGTTGATCTGCCCCTACGGAAACCGTATTGGCAAGGAGAAATAATATTATGTTCGTCTAAAAAAGCAGCTATTTGGTTAAAGATAATTTTCTCGAGCACTTTTGATAGTATGGGTAGTAGGGATATTGGTCTGAAGTTGTTCACATCACCTCTACTTCCTTTTTTATGTATCGGAATGACCCGTGCTCGTTTCAGACAGTCTGGAAATATATTAGTCGAGATACACAAATTTATTAACTTGGTGAGAGGAGAAATGATGACATCAGTAATAGATTTAAGAATATTAGAGCTGAGACCATAGATATCACGGCTCTTACTATTTTTTAGGCTTTTAATTACATCTCTCACTTGTGCTTCACTTACCTCATGTAATTTAAAATAACGACTTATGTTTGGGTTAGCGTTATGCATTAAATTTATTGGATCATTTGCAGTAGTTGGTAAGTTTAGTAGAAGTTGATCCGCAATGTTACTAAAATGTAGATTAAAATGATTAGGATGGATATCACATATATTATCGCTTGTTGACTTTAGTTGACTAGAGTTAATAAGAGACCATAGAGCTCTTGGGTTATTACCCGATTTTATTACGAATTCTGCATTAGCAGTTTTTTTTGCCTCCGCCAGAGCACTTCTATATCTTTTCCTAAAATTAATGTAGTTAGACTTGAGGTTCAGATATTTGGTACTAGCATCTTTCATTAGCAATAATGTCTCACGTATGTTTCGAAGGTCATTATTAAACCAGAAAACCCTCTTTTTATTAGGGTCGAGAGTAGAAACTCTTTCAGGGAAGCAATCATTTAAAAAACTAGTTAATATACTATAAAAATGTTCTACTTTCTTATTTATGCAAGAATTGGTATAAACAAACCCCCAATCTGTGTTGCTCAATAGCATGAAAAGTTTGTAACAACCACTTTGGGTAATTGGTCGAATTACCCTCTTGTATTTGCATACTAGGTTTAGGTTGGTTTTTATTTCAACATGAATTCCAGTATGATCTGAAAGCCCACAGTCTAGTGATCTAGTAATTAAATTTTCAAGATCAATATTACTAAATATATTGTCTAAACAATTATGTAGCCTTGTATTAAATTTTACATGGGGTGCAAGCCCATGAGTAGCAAATAAATCACATAATGTAATGGCCCTGGAGTCATTGCTGTTAAATTTAACATTAAAATCCCCGCCAATTAAAACAACCTTATTTGTATCAATATGACTTAGTAGCTCGCTAATAATAAGCACAAATTTATTATTTTTTTTTATTTCTCCACTGCTGCAGTGTAATATAAAACAGACGTCTTTGTAATAGATATTCCTATAACGATGTTGTGTAATGTTGCTGAAGTCTTTCTAGTGGAAATTTCTGTAATGTTGTCGTATAATATTGCTGAAATCTCTTTCTAGTAGATATTTCTGTAATGATGTCGTGTAGTGTAGTCTTTCTGGTATATATTTCTTTAATATTGCTGCAATATCTCTGATATGTTCTGAAACACAATTGAAATATTGCAATTATTGCAATGCAACCTTTGTGCAATCTTTCTGCAACATTGATGTGCTGTATGGGTTGAAATCTGCAACTAAATTTTAATTATTTTACTTTCAAATCATTACGTCTGTACGTGATCAACTTATAAAGATATTTCATATATATCTGTTTTTATTTTATTAAGGTTGTTAAAGGCGGATCTTCGTTTCGACCATCAAAACTGCAGCCTAGGCAAAAAACGAAAAGATGGAAATTTCCCCATTTCATAGGTGCTATTGACAGAAAGCACATTACCATCCGATAAGCACCAGGAGCAGGCTCCTATTATTTCAACTATAATCAGTCAGCGTTGACTTAATGGCAGTCCTAAATGGTAATTATAAATTCATAACGTAGATGTAGGAGCCAACGGAAGAGTCTTTGACGAAAGAACGTTCTCAAACACGCGATTCTGAATTATTTCAACTATAAATAATCATTCAGCATTGTCTTAATGGCAGGGTTAAATCCTAATGATGAATTCATAATGGTAGCAGAACAAATTACACATCGCTCAACCCGATAATTCAGAGCCGTATATTTTCGAGGGGGCGATGCATTCCCTCTCATGTACAATTTAATGAAACCGTTCAATCGAAAAAACCTCACCGCCGAACAAGGCATATTTAATTACAGACTATCTCGTGCTCGTTCCATTGTAGAAAATGCGCTCGGAATACTATTCAAATTAATTTGCGTCCAGAAAAAGCCAGTCCGATAGTTCCCCACACTTCATATTTTTTGCGAATGAAAAAGTGGACTCGACAACACAGTATTTTCCATAAGCTGCAAAGCTAGGGACTAAGGTGACGTCTTGATCTTTTTATCATATCATTCCTGGCCCTCGATATTTTTGCGTGCCATTTAGTGATACGTATTTCAGCTTATTTGTAGATTATTTGTTATTTTATTTGTTTTGTCTCTACCTGGCTATGACAGTAGTTAAATTATGTTTTGGATTTACTATATTAATCTGTTACGGCTGTACTCATAGACGTTGTGTTCATATTTTAAATTCGAGTTTAATAATATTACAAATTATTAATAAAAGTGACTGATGACCCTAGCAGTCGATGCCGATATACAAAAAAAAAATGTTTAGCACCAATTGTTTTTAACGATTGCATCTCCAGAGAGGAGAGATTTAAGCAACATTTATTTTATTTTAAGCCTACTTTAAATACTTGAAAAGTTACCTGTTTGTACCCTCATTTCTTCTTCTACATCACCGAAGCCTGACAATTCTATGCCTAGATATTTGAATTTTATTTTTTGTTGAATGACCTCTACATCGACCTCAAGTTTGCACCACAATGGTATTTTTGACGTTGTTAGACATTTTGTTTTATTGGTGGATTTTACCATACTGAACGATTTAGCTGCACAGTTAAATGAGTACACTAATTTTTGCTAAATCGTCTTCGCGTTCTGCAAAGAGCACTGCATCGTCGGCGTAGCAAAAAATTAACTTCCCATTTTCCATTTTGTATCCTCTTAATAGCCTAACCCTTTGTATAATTTGGGATTAATGATTCCCCTTGTCTAATACCGTGTCCGACTGGTATTGGTTTGGTAAGTCCTTCGTTTAGTGTGGACTGTATTTTATTTGCTTTGTACATGTTTTCAATAGTCTATCGGGTGTGTATAAATTGACGGATAATCTACACGTGACGATATTCTCCCAGAAATTCTAAGCAGTATATCTTAGTTCTAAAATGTTGTACCATGCTTCCTAAGCCTTCACGAGGTCATCAAACTTTGAACATCCATTAGATATGAGTTATTATTCGATATTAATTTACAGAAAAACCTGCAATTTCGGTAGTATAACTAGTTTGAAAATTATTTGTCAGTGTGTGCTATCTTTCTATCTCAAACGTGTATTTTGAACACTTACTTATTAGCTTATTTTCGTAAAAAGTAGAGCCGACAATGCCGACGCGCCCTTATGTCACTTTTGACACAAGGAATTCATAAACTTACTAGTTCCAACTTTCCGTCAATTCTGCTTTCCTTGTTATTATCGGTTTGTATTAGTTCCCGCGTGTCAAAATAAACTTCTCTCGACACTATTTACTCATAATCCGTTTTACCTTGCATATACATCTGTAAATAAACCCCGCTCCATCACTATTACTCTTCTACTCTGATCCAACCCACATAATAATTCATGAGATTTTGGAAAAAATAGGATTGCTCGTGAATGCTATGTTGCCAAATGTACATTTCTTTTAGATGGCTCCTGATGGCCTATGAGGCATGATTCAACATTTTTGCATAAACATT
The DNA here is from genome assembly GCA_910593695.2 of Ocypus olens. NCBI lineage: Eukaryota > Metazoa > Arthropoda > Insecta > Coleoptera > Staphylinidae > Ocypus > Ocypus olens. Next base: position 30,814,931 of record OU343047.1, read on the forward strand.
TTCTATTCAGAATTTTAGAAAGAATATCGCCACGTGTAGATTATCCGCCAATTTATACACACCCGATATAATAAATATAACACGGTATCTGTCTGTTATACAGATGTTATATAGAACATCCTTTAGTTAAACACGGTCAAACGTCTTGGTCAAGTCGATGAAACACAAACAGGCTGGTTTGCTGTACTCGATTGATTTTTCTGTTTGTCTTATGCAAAGACGGCATCCGTGCAGGATTTACCTGATCTAAATCCCTGTTGTTTGTCTGCAAGTGAAGTCAGATTATTGGTCTTGTTTGTCAAGACTTTTGTTGTAAGCTTTATTGTTGTGCTTAAGAGGTTTATTCCTCTGTAATTGGAAGGGATTTTCTTGTCTCCTTTCTTTAAACATAAGAATAGTAATACTTTTTCGCCATTCGTTCGGGATTCTCTAATAATATAATATCTTTTGTAAGAGAGTTGTGAGTTCTTGGGATAGTTTTTGTCCACTATACTTCAGCAGCTCATTTGTTATTCAAACTTGACCGGCACGTTACCTGTTCCTTAATTTCTGGAGGGCTTGTTGCACGTCAAAAAAAAATCGGACAGTGCCGTAGCAATAATTCCGAAAGGGTACACAGAAAACTTTATCAATTTAAAGAAGGCCAAAGTCATCAAGGCAATTTTTCAAAGGATAAATGAACTGCAGAAGGAGCAAGCCTTACTATGTTTTCAGGAATGTACCCATAAAGGGGGATTCTTGAAAATAACATGTGCCGACCAGACCATCAGAGCGTAGCCTTTTGTAAAACAGAGAACTTCCTGGCTTGGAATCTTATACTTTGCTAAAGAGGATATTGGTGCAAAACAATATCAGAGAAGAGACCTAGCGGGTCTCGATCCTAAGGGGATCTAATACGTCCTAATAATAGACAAGGACTCCTGGGAGAAGGTGAGTGAGTCTGGCAGCCAACTTCGAGAATAACTCTCTGGGATTTGGCATATTAAAAACATGTGAAAAACCCAGATGAATCAAGAGGCAATGGAGACCACTCCGGAGCCAGAAGGGTCGAAATAATGGTTTAAAAGTTGAAATGTTCCAAATTGTTCAGATAAATGTGCATCTTTATAGGGCAGCATCTGCAGTACATTGTAAAAAACAACATTGATATCGCCCTTTTCCAGGAACCCTGGATTTACATGTGGGGAAATAAAGGGCTTAAATATTCCGGGTATTGGCCGTATTATTGGCACGAACGAAACATAATCTGTGGGAAATGTAATACAGGAACTTTGTGGCTATAAAACTAGATGTTATGGGGCATCAGGAGGGAGATATTTCTTGGATCCAGAAATCTTTGCTACGACCTCTGGCACCTCCGCCCCTGAATGAAATTAGCGGTGCTAGATGGTGGCAACAATGATACACCACTCATCCTTGTATGTGATGCAAATGCACACCACATTGTATACTGACTTCCCTAAAAATTGCAACACCTAGAGTTTGTTTAACGATTTTATTGAAATCTTCATAAAACGTCTATTTTCATGAAACAAACTGATGATGAAAATTTGAATAAAATCTAGCCAGTAGTTTGTTTTTTTTTTTTATTTTTTCCTTTGCTATAAATAACAATAAATTTTAAGAAATAAACAAGTTAGTTTGTTATTAACGGTCAATTTTGCAAATTGTAATTTCACAATTTCCTTATAAAATTGAGAACAATGCCAAGAGTACGTCAACATCAACATTTTCCAATTAACTGATTTTGAACGTGGCCGTATTATTGGCATGAGAGAGGCCGGACTTCCGCTAAAAGAAATTGCTCGTCGTATAAACTGAAATGTAACAACGGTATTGAGATGTTGGTCCAAATGGTCCGAGGAAGGGGTTCAACAACGTTGCCCTGGATCTGGACGTGCACGGAGGACTACAGATCGCGAAGAACGTCGCTTTTGGCCACAAGAGACATATTTTCAACAACTTGATCAATTAGAAATGATTGGATGAGAGGTGTAGGCAATGTCATCTGTTTATTGCCGGATAAGGTCTTATGCGCTGCGTTCATCTCATCCATTTTTATGTCTTCCTCTTACACCACTTCACCTTCTACGCAGGCTAGAGTGGAGCAACGAAAGAGCGAACTGGGCGCAAGAATGGCATCAAATAGTGTTTAGTGACGAGTTCCGATTTTGCTTGTGGGCCCACGATGGTCATAGGAGGGTCAGACGGATGCGTGGAGAACGTAAAAATCCAACATTTTTTGTGGAACGCAACACAGCCCTCGCACAAGGAGTGATGATATGGGGTGCAAAATGTTATGGTAGCAGATTACCCTTGGTCTTCATTGACGGTAATCTAAACGCAACTGGTTACATTACCAATGTGCTAAAACCAGCTGCGCTTCAGATACTGGAAAATCCCATTTTCCAACAGGATAATGCGCGCCATCATACGGCAAGGGCTACAACACGTTTTTTGGAAGAAGCTAACATTGCCGTCCTACCATGGTCTGCTCGATCGCCGGATTTGTCGATCATTGAACATGTATGGAATGCGATCGGTAGGCGACTGGGTAATTTACCACGCCCTCCAGATAGACTTACACGATCTCCAGCTACGCATTCTAGATGCCTGGGACGATATACCACAGGCAGCTATAGATCACTTGATTAATAGCATGCCACGCCGTATAAATGAGTGCATTTTGCCCCTGCCACACACTCGTCGAGTGGCATGGGAAGGAGCGAGGAAAGGAGGCAGAGACGTAGTGTGGCAACATTACTCGTCATGCCACACATCATGCTCCTCGTTATGCATTTTAGCTGTCATTATTGTGAGTGTTAACCATGTTAATTTAATTTTTAGTTTTTCACTGAATTACCTATACCTAGCTGTATATATATTTTGTTTGTATTTGATGATGTCCTATTTTGGTTCTTCCTGTTGGACAATAAAGTTTATTATTATTATTATTATTATTATGCCTACTGCTCCCTGTTTTGTCGGTTTTTGGGCGCGAGTCAAAGGACTGGCAATATGAACGCGTACGACCTAATGCGGAGCGTTGCGATTAATTGCGCGAGTAGAGCAGTGTGTGGGCAGAGAGGGCAACATCGCGGCAGCGCGTGGAGCAGAGCGATGAGCAGAGCGATGAGCAGCGCGAGGAGCATCATGTGGCTGAGCCATTATAAATCGTGGTGGAGTGACTCACAATAAAAAAAAAACTTTTTAACTTTTTGTTCTTTTGTTTTCAAATTTTAATCATTACTTTGTTTCATAAAAATAGACGTTTTATGAAAATTTCATTAAAAGCGTTCAACAAATAAGTCAGTATATAAGGGAGAATGGACAGTTCCAAGAGAGAAACTCTCAGAATTTATTGTAGAAATAATGAATCGGCAAAGTGCTCACGTCTGGCAGTGTGAAGCCATGGGCCATTCCGATGGCCACAGCAACAACACAGGAACTGTAACTGATGGTGCAAGCAGCCCAGTATTTCATTAAAAGTGAATTCGATGGAAGCTGTCCAAGAATTGACAAAGCGAATTCCACCAGGATTACTTGGATCTTGAAAAATCATGGGCACTCACGAGAAAACTTTTTAACACAGCTAAAGGAACTACCCTTGAGGCATATAATAACGCAAAAAAGGCACGAGATATTTTTGGAGAAAATACTGTGGGGACATAGAAAGTGAACCCATATGCTCCCGTCTTCAAACGGCAGTAAGCAAAGGTCACGCTTGAAATATCGGTTGACCGAAAAGAGAACATATATTTGGATAAAATCCAAGCAGCCTGGAGGCACTATATTGGTCTTTAAACTCTTCCTATCATGTTCATTACCTAATACCCAATCTAACGTATTACGTAAGAGTAGAACCAAACTATAAAGACTAACAGGACTAATAACTGAACACTGTAATCTAAAAAAAAACATATGCATAGACCATGGATGCTTTAAGGACAAAAAACCTTCCAGCATATGCTGTGTGAATGCGAGACATTTAAGATGCAGCGGGCAGCTCTATTCGGCAAACCCAAACTAGCCGATATAAAGCTGAAAACAATCCCTCGGCAAGAGCTGGACTTTGTGAGCAAAACAGGACTGCCACAGGAGTAAATCCCCAGAGGTGTATAATAGGACCACAAAAACCGCAGTGTAGGGACGCCAGAGAAGCGTCGAGCGTCGTATTTTGCTATTTGCTATTGTGTTCATTAATTCTGCGAATTTAGTTATTTTACCTTCTGTTTCATAGACATCAGTTCTTATCAGGACTACTTTGCGTAAATCTTTGTTTTGTGGGAAGTGATTTTTTGTTTTTAAGGTTATAAAATTTTACAATTTGAGTTTCATTCTAAATTTACAAAGCTTAAGTGAAATCGCCTTAGTTTGCCATGGTGTTTACACCACAGTATGATGCTTTCATTCTGAAGGCTCATTATCGAAGTGGAACTATGAATGAAGATGGTACAATCGTGTCTGAATCAATTTAATCAATGTCGACATTCCTTACAAAACATTTTTCTCCCAAAAAACAGTTGCTTAGAAAATTTAGGTCTTCATTTTTAACATTTGTTATAAAATTAGGGATGATGACACCACGTTTATTATTTTCAAATACACAAAACCTTAACTTACTTCAATTTACTTTGTATATTCAATTAAAATTGTATAAATTAAATATACAGTTATGATTACATATTTAATTTATTTTAAGAAAAAATGTTTGCTACGCCAATAAAAAAGCAAATTAAGGGATTTTCTTTTCATACGATCAGTTGTACCAACATGCGTATTTGGTTGCTTACCTATCAATCTGCAACCATTGTTGCTCACTCTGAATAATTGGTATCTTGCTTCATTAATAAAATTGTGTTATTAATATTTGTGGGTATTGTTATGCTAAGTTATAGAATTTATATAAATGTATGATTAGGTAGGTACAACTTATATTGGCGATAATGCGGAATAGAGACAAGGAGACAGATATCAGCGGCACCTTAGAGATAGCAAGTTATAAGTTTCGGGTGTAAATAATAGGAAATAAAGACAATTAGCGACATGTCATTGTTTCATGTTTCATTACACAGGCCTTTTTTTAAATTTGTTTCTGTTCTATTAACTGATTTTGTATGAAAAATTGATGCGAATTCCAAAGATAATTTCAGTTTCTCTCCATCACGTAAGGTTTTTCGGCTTGAAAGGAATAAAGATACCCAGTAAATTATAGCACAATTTTTGGGAAATTTTTGATTTATTTAGATTCTCAACAAATTTTAACAAACATATTAACAATAAAGATAGAAATTAAACAAGTTTAACATAAAATGAACACTACTTTTTACTGTCATGGAATATTTGTTTTTTGCCCTCAAAACTTCGTTTAGTTGTTTTTCTCTTAGGCGTCGCATTAGTAATATTACTTTTCAACATCCAACAGTAGTCTGCTATCATTTTCACGTCCCATCTACCTTGGTATCTCCTTTCAATTTCTTTAATATCTTGGTGAAATCTTTCACCCTGTTCTTCACTTACTGCTCCAAGATTTTCAGGAAAGTAGTTAAGATGTGAATTGAGAAAATGAACTTTTAAACTCATGTTACAACCTAGCTGCTTAAATTTTTCAAGCATGTTGTTGACGATATCTTTATAATTTGGGTCTTTGTAATTTCCCAAAAACTCATTGATAACATCTTTCAAGCCTATCCATGCTTCTTTTTCAACAGCTTTCATTGTTAATTAAAATCTGGCATCTTTCATCAGCTTTCTTATTTGAGGCCCTATAAAAACTCCTTCTTTCAGTTTTGCTTCTGAGAGCCCTGGAAATTTGTCGCACAGGTACTTGAAACACTCTCCTGCTTTGTCTAACGCTTTCACGAATTGTGTCATCAACAAGCTTAGGATTTTATGCAAAATACATATTGTTTAATTTTGGGAATATCACTGTAACTTTTAGTATCTGGACGAATTTCGCCAAAATAAAGCATATGGCGTAATAAAAAATTGCATAAAATGCATATTTATTAGTATTTTTGCATTTAGAGCATATTTTTTTCATTATGTGCATAAAATGCATATTTTCGCTCTTTTTACCTATTGTGAATAAGTAAGCAAAATTCGTAAACTCTACGTGACCCGCCCTAGAAAATTGTATACGTGCACTTGCTGACGCATTTACCAGGTTCCAACCACCGGATGTAATAAACTAAACTAAAAGAAATAATAACCTGTTTTTTATATTTTATTAGACGTAATAAAAATCAAGCAGAAATATTTCACAGGCTCAAGGCCTCCCTTGAGCGTGTGAAATATGTTTACGGTTAGCGGCTAGGGCGCGGAGTCTCCTTTGTACCGCTCGTAAAATTAAGTTTTATGGGTATATTGGGTTTTTAAAGGTTCTAGATAGTTCCTAATTTTATCAGATGTTTTGGCTTTCACTTAAACCTTTACGCAAAATTTAAAACACTTCATTTGCTGTTCAAGTATCGTGAAAGCAAGTGCGAATATGCCGAAAGTGAAAAGTGGGCTTGTATCCGCGTGGATAAAAAAAATATTCAGAACTAGTTTTGCATTACAACAATGGGGAAGTGTTCTGCAAAGCTTGTGGAAAAGTGGTAAGCATCTTATAATTTTTTTTTAATTTTGTAATTTTGCTAATGTTGTGCTTAAATCTATTATGGTCAAATATTTTATGCTTACCATTAAATGGTAAATAATGAAATAAAACTAGAAAAATGAAAATCTTTAAATTAATTGAGAATAATGAAAAAGTTCGACTGGAAGTGGGGTTTTTAAGAAATTAATCATTAATAAATCAATATCTTATTGGTATTAAAGTAGCTACATTTAGTTAACAAAAATATTGTTTGTTTAAGGTCGCTTGTGAAAAAAAGTCTCAAGTAGAGCAACATGTGAAAACTACAAAGCATCAAGCAAAATCCAGGGAAATGAGAGGTACTAAAGTTTCACAAACTTCTCTGCAACAATCGCTAAGGGCCTCCTCTTCAAAAACATCGGAACAAGAACATTTTAATATTCAATTATGTGACGCGTTAATAAGTGCCAATATTCCATTGAACAAGTTGCAAAATAGCAAATTTAAAAAATTTTTAGAAACTTTTTGTAACAAAAATATACCACATGAAAGTACGGTACGGAAAAATTATGTAACTCCATTGTACAATAATGTTATCGCTGAAATCAAAAGACACGTCGAAAATAATTTATTTTATATTATTGTTGACGAAACGACTGATGTTTCTGGTAGATATATAGTGAATTTATTGATCGGTGTCTTAAGTGAAACAATTGAACCAACATCTTTTTTAATTGCTACAAAACAGCTACAAAAAACAAATAGTTTAGAAATTGTTCGCTTTATAAATCAAGAATTGATGACATTTTTTTCTCCAGAGATAATTCCCACTGAAAATATTCTTCTGCTTGTTACTGATGCAGCCGCATACATGATAAAAGCGGGAACAAATTTAAAAATAATTTACAAAAATCTTACGCATGTAACATGCTTAGCACATGGTTTAAATAGAGTTGCTGAGCAAGTTAGATACCAATTTCCATTAATAAATTCTTTAGTCAATAATGTAAAACAAATATTTGTTAAGGCACCACTTCGAGTTCAGTTATATAAAGAACGTTTACCCAATGTTGCATTGCCTCCTCAGCCAATAATAACCCGATGGGGTACGTGGTTAGACGCAGTTAACTTTTATGCTGACAACTACAACTTAAAAAATGTTATATTAGAATTTGAAACTACCTCTGATTCTATAACAAAATGTAGAAATTTATTTGAAAAACGAGAAATAAAAGAACAATTATCATTTATTAAAGCGCATTTTAGTTTTTTAAGTATTTCTATAAAAGAATTAGAAAAAATACAAATGCCATTGATAGATGCTATTAATATTGTGAATAGATGCGAATCCAAATTAAAAGTTGTTCCGGGTGGGGCGGGAAACACTATATTAAAGAAGTTCCACAATGTTATTTCTAAAAATGATGGATATCAGGCACTAGTTGCCATTTCTACAATTTTATCAGGGGGACAAAATGGAATACAAAATCATTTTGTTAATAATATATTAAATCCTCAACAAATAGCTACGCTAAAATTTGCACCCATAACGTCAGTGGATGTCGAGAGAAGCTTTTCAGCGTTTAAAGAAATATTATCCGACAGGCGACACAAATTTACTGTCGAAAATTTAGAGAAGCACTTGATAATTAAATATTATTCTACTGTTACTGAATCGAAATAATAATAATTTTTTGTATATATGTAGACTTTGTATATATGTAGATGTAATAATCTGTTAAGAAATAAATATATTATTATTACATTATTATTATTATTAGATACTAAGCACTTACGTAAATGAAAATTTATTGTTTATAGTTATGTATGGACAGTAAAAGTTTTTCGGTTTTATACTCCTTCGTCTCCTAAATAGAATCTCATTTATTTTCACTGAATTGTTTAATAGATAAGAAAGCACATTTTTGCATATTTTGCATATTTTTGAATATATTTGCATATTTTTGCATATTTTCTTTAAAATTTTTGCATAAATATGCGCATATTTTCAATAATTTTGATGCATAAAAATCCGAAGTCTAGTCATCAAACCCAATTTAATCTGAGGTGGAGGCAATAAGACTTTTAGAGGATCTACCAAGCTTTCATATATGACATTCTTAACACCTGGAGTTAACTGCTTTCTTGGAGCCCAGTCCTTCACATCCCACTTATTTTTGGTTCTACTATCCCATTCACGCAGAAAGCATGGAAACTTCGTATATTTCAACTGTTGTCACTAACAACAGACATATTATTTTCAAATCACCAAAGTGTAGCCAGCTATGATCTTCGTATTTAATTTGATTTAAAAGTAGTTTAGGGTTCTCATAACTTTCCTTTGACTGAATTGAATGACCAACAGGAATTGATGCATATTCATTGCCATTATGTAGTAAAGATCCATTGGTTTGGATCATAAGTAGGAGCACTCAGATGACAAACTAAGTCAGCAACATTATGACAGTAAACAAGCGATCCTTCTTGGGAAAAGTATTGCATAAACTCTGACTGCCGATCCCGGTACCAATAAAATGAAGTTCCTGGTGAAAGTAAATTTTTATCACGAAGCCTCGATTCTAGAATTTCAGAAAGGTCTTTTGGAAGGCCCAAATCCCTAACTAAATCATTAAGTTCAGATTGTGTAAACAACTGTGGCTCATTTGATGTGGTTGGTTGGAAACAATCCATTTCTTCCTCTGTTGTGGTGTCAGATGCAGAACTACTTGAAATGTTTTTGAGCGTGCTAGGTAGAATAGGCACTAGTACGTCCGGACCGTGAGGAACTGGTCTTGTAGCAGACGGAAGATTCGGATACAGGATATATTTTTTTGGTGTTATATCCTTGCACATTACAGGAACACAGAACAGAGCAAAGTAAGATAAACAGTGTTACCCGTACAGTAGCTTCCGTTGTACTGCCCTGCTTATTAGGTTATAAACGGGGTACAGAACAATAATCGGGGAATACCTGCTTTATATACCGCAATAGGAATCCCCTGGCTATATGCTGATAGGGGATTCTTCAAATGTAAACAGTTTTAAAAATAATTATAATTATACAACAATTTTTGTGTCTCACGCCTAAAACTTAAATTGAAATATACATTAAAAAAAATTAGACGTGATAAACGCAAATGCAACTTACTTGTGAAATCATCATACAACAAGTGATTAAAAAAATATATAAAGCCTCCGACAAAAAATATATCGCAGGCCTGTGTTATCGAAGATGAAGGGATTATATTTGCTTCTTTAATCTCATCGTAGATACTTTTAAACATTTGGGAAATACAAAATAATTCATAGTTGGAATTTATAACAACTAGTGGTTAAAACATGTCATTTAACACAATGCTGAGTCATGATTCTTAGTCCATAAACTTTCTGCTTGACAAATTTTGAGTCTGAAACTAAAATATGATTATTAAATGGTATGAATTAATATTAACTATTAAAAATGTATTATTATTAAATACCATGACCGTAAAACCTTAAAAAATTGCAGTTGCAACTTCCGCAAGGAAGAGTAATCTTATCTTACAAGGTGACATGCTAAGGCCCTAAAATTACTTAGCTAAAACTTTAGTCTTATGAGCTGGTCACCTATGAGTTTTATTTTTCAAATATTTTGAAGAACTTGTAAAATGGATATTTTTAAAATTAAAAAATCCAATGATGCAAATAGTAGGCTAAAAAATACTCCTATTATTTTTTTTTTGTAAAAACAAAAATTAAACCGCTGCATTGCAATATTTTAAGTATTAACCCTAACTTATTTCGTAACTAAGGGCTAAAATATTTTAAAATTACTGTTGAAATGAACCGTTTAGTTCTAATTAAATTGGGTATGTCTCTAAACATTCATACATATCAAAGACAATTTGTAATGAATATTTTAACATTCAAATTAATTAATTTAAAAAAAAGTTAAGAATAATAACAGATAGAGACAATATAGATAGAGATAATACATGTTTAGTTACAAAAACTACTTATTTAGAAATACTTTTAAAAAGAGCAATTTTTTTATTTTGAACAAATATCAATGATCCATCTGTATAATGGTATAATGTACTTACATAACAAGTGTTGTAAATAGAAAATTAAGCACACGTGAAAAAGTTATGTCCAAGCCGCGTAGCGGCGAGTAACATAATTTCACGAGTGCGTAATTGCTTTACAATACGCGTTATGTACTATACTTTATCCATGACCACTACTGTAATATATTATTACCTACGACCACACATTTATTCGCTTAAATAAACAGTCGCTGCAAACAACGCCAACTGCGTGAGAGCCGCGTGATCACTTCATTAAACGCATACGATTCAGTGATGCAAGTTCTCACCGGATTGAGTTTGTATTTTGTGCCCATCGATATCGAGCGATTCTGATCAATCGCATCGCTTTCGTGATTCTGTTTACACCTCAGAACATATACTTATGAAACAGGAATACAAAGCAGAGAATTATGTCCAAGAGGTGAGCTGCAGATGTTTCATTCTTTTTGTTTTTGCTCGATGCTCATGCGCGGCCGACTTGTGTTGCGAGGCGACGAGAGAAAAGGGAATCAACACTGATTGCACTGCACGACGTAACCAAAATTATTATTATCAAATTGTGATTTGTATATATCTAATAAATCCAGATCGCAATATAAACAACACACTCATAGGTTATTATGAATGTGTGCACGCGTGTGTGTGTGTGTGTGTGTGTGTGTTGCGCGTTAATTTGTGTGTGATAAGAATTTAGTTGGTAGCATTGTCACACACTATCTGCATCCCACTTTTTTTTAACACAGGAAGTTCTCTCGCACACTCATGGACTCTTATGGGGACTTTTCCCGATTGGGGACATGCGCATAGCGAACAAAAAAAATGTTATATCTATCTTTGTCGCATAGATGTTGGGCGCAGTTTCGGTACACGTAAGTTATACAGTATTCCTATTCCATGAGTATATGTTCTAAGGTTTACATCGACTGTTTTAACGTGAACAGATGATACAAATGGCATGGCGCGCTCTGATCTACGGAGATAAAGAAACTGGGAACCGAGAACTCGCATCACTGAACGGACTAATTGTATGCGTCTAGCACGCAGCTGGCGTTGTTTACACTAGCTGCTATTGACTGATGAGCTGCGATAATATTATTACCGCACACCTATTAGTTAGTTATTAATAGGTAATCGCTTACGATAGGAACTAGTTTGTAATGTATCAATTACATTACAAAGTGAGGGTAGCTAAAAGTAATTAATTTTGCTTTTCCAACATTACCTCATACCTATAAAATAAGTAAACATAGAAGAAAGTTATTGTCAGATCGAAGTAGGAAATTTGTAGAAAAAAAACGGTATGGGTTTTTTGCTTCATACATTTATTATTAATTTATAGATGACAATATAGTTAACATCGATATAATAATTTCAATATTTTGATATGTATTCATGATATGTATCAATCTTTTCGAATAAACGAAATAAAATTTGCACGCCATTTTCTGAAACTTTTTTTGCCGAACATTTAGTTCGTACTGATATTCAGGCCAGAATATTTCCCTCTCGTTAATTTAAAATAACCGTGCAAATCACAACGAAACATCACAGTTAGAAGGTAACGTTAAAATATTTCTCCTTATTGTGCGCCATACTACGAAGCACAAAAGTATATATATATGTTTCTCTTCATGCGAATACGCACCTAAACCTAAGATATGTTCCGTAATTTTATTACATTTACCTTTTTGTGTCTACTTCTAGGCCTGATTTGAAAATTGTTTCAAAAACATCTTATGTACTATAAATACCTCAGCCATATTAAATTATATTACAGTATGTACTTCAAGTTTAAATCTATTTAGAAAATCAAGTCATGCGACGTCATCGTGTAGTGATGAAGAGGGCTCAAAATATATAACCGAGTATTGTCTGAAAATAAACAGAGAGAGTTCGGGTTGTTGGTCGCATAGCTTCATTTTATTTCTAGTTTATATTTATACATTTACTGAACTTGCACTACACATATTCTCTCAGGCATAAATACTAATTAAATTTTAGATTGTATTTATCTTTAGCCTTTATGATATGTATTTGCTTTATCCTTTAAAAATAACTTCCTCGCCATTCTCACACCGTTCAGTTATACATTTTTAAGTATACCTGCATATATTTTAGTACGGCTTCGTCATATACTACTATCTATTTATAAATATTAGTGAATGCTATTTCAGTAAAATGTAGACAAGTACACTTAGTTTTTGATATGTTTTGATACAATTTAATCACGTCAGAGAAGTCAATCACTCCTTTTTTATTTTATTCTAACAGTAGTTAGAGCACGCCCGAGAAATATTTAAATAGGATTTATGCCTTACAGTAAAGTCATTGAACTAAATGCAAGTGTATCAGATATGTTTCGGATTTAGTGCATGGGTCTCTTGAAGGTGGCGAGACCAGTTAGTCGTTTTTCTCCTGCTGTATGTTGGATAGAGTTCTTGATCTGGTCTGAAGCCACTGGTCCTATACACACCAATGGATCTTTGAAGTAGGAGCAGACCTGAAAATGTAGAAAGTGTTAATAAAATGATAAAAACTATTCGTTATTATAACTTGTAATTTTCTATTTGTGCTTTATCAAACTTCCTAACATAATATACATTTAGCATTAAAAAACATCCAAATAATTTTGATCGGATGCTGAGGAGGGTCGGAGTTCGCTTGTACAAAATGTTTTTCCACTCCAGCCAATTTGTGTATTCCGTCACTATTCTATGGCTTGTCATTCCAGTTCCAGATAATAACATGTTTTGCATTTAAATGATTATTTAGTTCGCATTATATGGGAATTCTAACATATTTATTTTGATTTTTTTAGATACCGGGTGATGAGTTGCAATACACAGTAAATGTGATGCCTTGGAATAATTGCATTCTTGTTTAACGGTAAATGGGGATTTGTTTGAATGTTTATTATAATTTATATAAAATTGTTTCTTTTCTTAAGGTAGGTTTATTTTTTATAATTTATAATTGTTTTGATTTTACTACGTTAATTTTTGACTCATTATGATAATAGATTAAATTTTACTTGATAATACTTATTTCACTTAAACAGAGTTCTAAATTTAAATAGAAAAATAATAATGAAATTCTACACATACATACTTGTATAATTATTTTTTCTGCAAAAAACATATTTATGCTTTATTTAAAATGAATACGGAAACGAATTTCTTGCTATTAAAAGTTTTACATTAAGATCTCTATGCTGCGTATTGCACTAAACACCCGTTATATAATGATAATAATATGATTATCCACAGAACAACGCAGGCCGTGCCAATTCTCCAAGATATAACAACTACCGACAGAACCAGGCACTACGGCGAAAATAACCCAGGAAATGGACGGGACGAGTGATCCAGCCAACCACCCACGCATCGAGAATAGATCGAGTTTCCGGCAGCAACATGGTCGGGAATACAAGCAAGATGCCTCGCCGGGTAAAGCGAAATTTTTTGCTAGCGGCAGACGAAAGGACGCGTATGGCCGCAAGGATGAGCAGCGCCCATTCTTTAAATATTATGCCCCTACACATTCGCAGCCCCTTGGTCAACAGCCTCCATGTCCACAAACACCGCCCCATTGCTTGAAATGCAAACAAGGACGGCATTGGCATCGGGACTGCCCAACCATGCCGTGGAACGATCCCCAGCGGCAGAGTCAAAACTAAAACGCCTTGTGTTAAATCGCATGAACGGAGCGGCCAGGGAATCTATGCATTTCGACTTATTTTTCGGTCCTCAAAAAATTCCTCCAAAAAATTATCCACTGTGCAATGAGGAGTTGCTCCGTCTTGATGAAAATATCCACTTTGCAGTTCGTCATCATTTAATTCATTTATAAAAGGCAATAAAATTTCTGTACGATAACGGTTTGCAGTTATCGTACCTAAAATGAATGCACGGTTATTGAATTTTTATTATCAATAATAAAAATAGGATTTTACATTCAAAGAATATCGGTCTAACTAATCTTCTCCCATAAATCGCTGCCCAAACGCCAACTTTCTCTGGATGTAGTGGTTTCTCTCGATATATACGAGGATTTTTATCCGACCAAATTCTCATAGTTTGGGAATTAAGGTACCCATCCTTGTAAAACCAAGCTTCATCGGTAAAAAAAGTAATTTGTAAAACATCCTCGTTTATATTTTCTAAAAACCACTGACAAAATTCCAGTCGTCTGGGGTAATCAATAGGTAATAACTTTTGCACCGATGCTATGTGATGAGGGTATACTTGCAAATCTTTTCGTAGAAGCTTGTGGCATGTTCCTACCGATTAATTCATTTGTTGTGACAAATGACGCAGAGAAGCCGTAGGTTCAGCTTCCAAAATTTCTTGGGCTGTGTTAATAGCATCTTGAGTTCGTTTAACTGGTCTACCACTTCCTGGTTTATGGAGAATACGGCTGGTGTTTACTTTAGGGTAAATGGACCCGGGGGCTGAAATTTGTTTTGAAGACATAGTTTTTTGAGCCGAGTTCAGAAATGTACGTTTTAACCCGCGGAAACGTAAGGGGGAAAAGTTATGCCCCCTTAAAGTCTCCATATTCGACGGAAAACTCGCTCAAACTACGAGTTTCTGTGTACAACAACTTGTAAACTAACAACTACAATCGACTAATAATGATTTTAACTTACGATTTGAGTAGTGAAATTGCGAATTTTATATCTTTTTCTTCATGAAAACATCACATGTTGGGGCCACGTTAAAAATGCGTATTTTCATTAGTTCATCGTCCCACCGCAACTGAAGGAGTGGCGTGTCGAAATAAACACTCTATTAAGGTTATCTGTGAACTTTTATTGTGTAGACAATTGGTACGAGTTTTGAATGTTTTGTTTGTAAATTTATTTACAATTTCTCTGTGCCCCAGTTTGCTCGTTACTTTTTAGTTGAGAGTAAAAGTGTGTTTTCGTCTTTGGGTAAGTTGTCTATTAAATTTCTGTATTATTTTTCTAATGTTTCTTTTATTCCAGTTATAATGGAATACGAATACGTTTTGTGGAATGCGCGAAGTCTGCCTACGGCTGCTGCAAGCATTGATTGGGCGAAAGGCCAAGGCCTGCTGCCAACAACATCTCCGTTCTGTCGGGTCCATCGTGTTCCGACCAAATTGTATACAGTTGGTCAGCACGGCTGTGGACGGTTCAAATGTCCAAAAGCTGGTTGTGGAAGAGGGAATGCTGTCTCTGCAGGCACTTGGTTTGAGGAGGCAAGGATTCGGCCAGATGAGGTGATCTGGCTAATGTACGGATTTTGCAGCGATTGGTCTCATGACACGCTCCGCAAAGAGAGCGTGGATGTGACTATACCGCTAGACCAACGGACCGTCCTTAGTCAACCAACGATAACATGGTGGTAAGTAGAAACTCTTTTATTTTGTTTGTTTGCAGGAACTCTTTTATTTTGCTTGTTTACAGAAACTGCTTTTAATTAAAATTAAAAATCTTTATGTGTTGCAGAAATATTAAATAAATCAAATAAATGCTAAAAGTATTTGTAACTCTGCAAAATTAATGTCTGTTTGCATCGCACCCCATTCTCTTTAATCAGTGGTTATAAGTTAATCTGTTTGTATAAACAGATATATAAGACCTTGTGCGCAGATATAAAGAATCTTAAAGCAATGCTATTTCGATGATAATACTATTAATAACATGCAAAAAAATTGTATTATTCAATATTTGGTGCGGTATTAGCCAGGCAAACAATTATTATTCGTTTGCGAGATTTAATTTTGTAGAGTTACAAACAGGTTGAATATTTATATAGTCAGGCTACTTTTCTTCTTTATTTAATTTGAAATTAATTTTTTGTTTACAATTTATTATAGGTATAGGTACTGTCGTGAGATGGTCATCGAGGATTTCGTTTTCCAACAAGAGAACATCAAATTGGGCGGTCCTGGAAAGATCGTCCAAATTGATGAATCTAAATTTGGAAAACGAAAATACAATCGTGGCCGAATTGTTGAGGGCCATTGGGTGCTTGGCATGATCGAGGATGGCCGTGAAGAAGTGGTAATGGTTGTGGTCGACACCCGGGACAGCGACACCTTAATTTCAGAAATTAAGAAGTACGTGCTCCCAGGTACCGAAATACATACAGACTTTTGGCGAGGTTACGATCTCCTTGGTCAAAACGGGTATGTCCACAAAAAGGTAAATCACAGTGATGATTTCTTCAAGTTTGTTGGTGAGTAATCTTTAACTGTTTATTATTCCTCTAATTTATTTTTATTGCAGCTCAAGACGGCACGCACACCCAGCGAATTGAAGCGACTTGGCGCCCTGCAAAACAATGGTTTTGTGGGCGTAATGTTCCCAGGGAACAATTCGCAGATTTTCTGCTGGAATATTTGTGGCGCCGTCATTGCCGCAAACTGAAGACTGATGTGATGGAGGCCCTACTGCATGCAATTCGCCGTCAGTACGGTGACTTCCGTCATTAATGCTTGGCGAGAAAACCGCCTTACTTAAGGCGTGGTCCTAATGATGTTTAACTGAAGGGCCAGGGGAGTGAAGCTGACCGCCTCCACGCGGTGCTCCCTGGGAACGCTTGTAGCAAAACGGTCAGCACTTTAGAAGCTTACTAACCATAACGCCTATTTTGCAGCCTCACTGTTGTTTAGCAGGTCAGGTCTCCCAATATTGAATGAATTTAGATAATGGTAAGTTGCTTAGGTAAAGGTGAAGTTAAAGTCCCCCTCCCCCCTTTAGACCGGGTAGTAGTTTTACCCACAGTAGTTTGGGTGACAGCGAAGCCATCGTAAGCCTCCCCTCTTTTCTCTTTAGAACGGGTAGTAGTTTTACCTGCAATTAGGTGACGGCGAAGCCGTCATGAATGCAAAGGCCACAGTGAGCCCGGTTACAATAAGCCCCCCTCTTTCCCTTTTAGAACGGGTAGTAGTTTTACCCATCGTAGATTAGGTGACAGCGAAGCCGTCATGAATGCATAGGCAGTAATTATATGGGCTCACTGTGGTCGATGGCGGAGCGAAGCGAAGCCATCGACCACAGTGAGCCGGTTACATTAAGCCCCCCTCTTTCCCCTTTAGAACGGGTAGTAGTTTTACCCGTTGTAAATTAAGTGATGGCGAAGCCGTCATGAATGCATAGGCAGTAATTATATGGGCAGTAATTATATGGCGGAGCGAAGCGAAGCCATCGACCACAGTGAGCCGGTTACAATAAGCCCCCCTCTTTCCCTTTTAGAACGGGTAGTAGTTTTACCCATCGTAGATTAGGTGACGACGAAGCCGTCATGAATGCATAGGCAGTAATTATATGGGCTCACTGTGGTCGATGGCGGAGCGAAGCGAAGCCATCGACCACAGTGAGCCGAGCCGGTTACATTAAGCCCCCCTCTTTCCCCTTTAGAACGGGTAGTAGTTTTACCCGTTGTAAATTAGGTGATGGCGAAGCCGTCATGAATGCATAGGCAGTAGTTAGAGCTTCGCTCCGCCATCGACCACAGTGAGCCCGATTACGTTAAGCCCCTCCTCTTTCCCTTTTAGAACGGGTAGTAGTTTTACCCATCGTAGATTAGGTGACAGCGAAGCCGTCATGAATGCATAGGCAGTAATTATATGGGCTCACTGTGGTCGATGGCGGAGCGAAGCGAAGCCATCGACCACAGTGAGCCGGTTACATTAAGCCCCCCTCTTTCCCCTTTAGAACGGGTAGTAGTTTTACCCGTTGTAAATTAAGTGATGGCGAAGCCGTCATGAATGCATAGGCAGTAATTATATGGGCAGTAATTATATGGCGGAGCGAAGCGAAGCCATCGACCACAGTGAGCCGGTTACGTTAAGCCCCCCTCTTTCCCCTTTAGAACGGGTAGTAGTTTTACCCATCGTAGATTAGGTGACAGCGAAGCCGTCATGAATGCATAGGCAGTAATTATATGGGCTCACTGTGGTCGATGGCGGAGCGAAGCGAAGCCATCGACCACAGTGAGCCGGTTACATTAAGCCCCCCTCTTTCCCCTTTAGAACGGGTAGTAGTTTTACCCATCGTAGATTAGGTGACAGCGAAGCCGTCATGAATGCATAGGCAGTAATTATATGGGCTCACTGTGGTCGATGGCGGAGCGAAGCGAAGCCATCGACCACAGTGAGCCGGTTACGTTAAGCCCCCCTCTTTCCCCTTTAGAACGGGTAGTAGTTTTACCCATCGTAGATTAGGTGACAGCGAAGCCGTCATGAATGCATAGGCAGTAATTATATGGGCTCACTGTGGTCGATGGCGGAGCGAAGCGAAGCCATCGACCACAGTGAGCCGAGCCGGTTACATTAAGCCCCCCTCTTTCCCCTTTAGAACGGGTAGTGTAGTTTTACCCATTGTAAATTAGGTGATGGCGAAGCCGTCATGAATGCATAGGCGGTAGTTCTATGGGGTCACTGTGGTCGATGGCGGAGCGAAGCGAAGCCATCGACCACAGTGAGCCCGATTACGTTAAGCCCCTCCTCTTTCCCTTTTAGAACGGGTAGTAGTTTTACCCATCGTAGATTAGGTGACAGCGAAGCCGTCATGAATGCATAGGCAGTAATTATATGGGCTCACTGTGGTCGATGGCGGAGCGAAGCGAAGCCATCGACCACAGTGAGCCGGTTACGTTAAGCCCCCCTCTTTCCCCTTTAGAACGGGTAGTAGTTTTACCCGTTGTAAATTAGGTGATGGCGAAGCCGTCATGAATGCATAGGCAGTAGTTATATGGGCTCACTGTGGTCGATGGCGGAGCGAAGCGCAGCCATCGACCACAGTGAGCCCGGTTACGATAAGCCCCCCCTCTTTCCCCTTTAGAACAGGTAGTAGTTTCACCCATCGTAGATTAGGTGACGGCGAAGCCGTCATGAATGCATAGGAGGTAGTTGTATGGGCTCACTGTGGTCGATGGCAGAACGAAGCGGATATGGTCATAGCAAGATTCTTTGGCATGTTAGCACATACTTTCAGTTTAAACACACTAATAGCACTATAGCACACAAATTGAAATAATAGTAGCAGTTACTAGAACGTAAATAAAATAGGTTTCAAACAAAACAAACCTATTGGAACTGTGTGAAATTCAACTTGAAATTAAGGACATGGTAATGTAAATATAAATGTTGACTATTTAACCTCTTAACATACGCTTTTTTAACATTATCATTTAGCACGTTCGAATTAACTCCAGCTGTAATGTTATGTTGTGTAAAATATATATAAAGATATGTTTTATTGTTAATATAGTTAATTTCAAAAATATAATTATTTTTAATTATGTCGAACTTTCTTTTTAAATACCTATTTTCCTTGGGAATAGATTGGCTTTCTGATTATGATGTGACCAGTTCATATTACAGGGCATCATGATAGCCCCAATAATCCAATAATGTGAAGACCCTGTCCTTTTGCAAATAGCTTAGAGCAGGCCACATGGACGTGCATCCCAGGCCAAAAAAAAAGAAAAAGATGTAACCAGTTGGCAACCCTAATATAATCACAGATAACTAAATAGAGTGATCAATTTTCATGTCTGTCAGTTTCGGCCGAACGATGAACTAATATAACCTTAAAATGCGATATTTGTATGAAGAAAAAGATATAAAATCCGCACTTTCACTACTCAAATCGTAAGTTTACATTGTTATACATTGATTTTGGTTATTGGTTTACCAAAAACTACCCAGAAAAGCAGGTTTCGAGCGAGTTATCCGGCCGATATGAGAGAAACTTTAAGGGGGCACAACTTTTTCCCCTTACGTTTCTCAAAGTTAAGATATACATTTTTGGACTCGGCTCAAAAAACTACGTCTACAAAGAATTAAAAAGTAATAAAAAAACAACCCCCTTCCCGATTTTTTCCCGATTTACCCTAAAGTAAACCCTTACCGAGAATACTACTCGTTTCATGAAATAAAACAGCAGATTGTGATAAGGTATTTTTAAATACATCATAAATAATGGGAACGTTAGGAAATTCTTCCTGAAACTCTGCTAAAGATGCGTCGAATGAAAACACCCAATTGCCGTCCACTTTAATTCCATTTCGGAAATAACTTTCAATTAGAAACGTTTTTTGCTGGTTGCTGTAAACCATTGTGAGCACGGAATAATTATGACTTCTAGAAAGATCTGACGTTTATATGTCAATTCCCAACAAGTGTCAAGTGTGCCAACTGAAATTTTTAAAGCGAAAAAGTCATAGCACACTTGAGGTTTTTTTTTAATGAACATACGATACTACTGCCGCTTCTAGACGCCAACAGCCCCCACAACCACGAACGTTACGACGCCAGCACCCCTACGACGCCAGTGTACTTCAACCCCACTCCGGCCCGCCCTCAACACCAAAGACAGTTTTACGTACAGTGCCACCCCTCACAAACAATTCGTAGTGCCTGTAAAATCCCCAGTGACAATACTGTGTACGGCCGCGACAAAGACGCTAAACTTACATTAAACCCAGTAGACAGCCGTGTGTGCACATTAATAAATCTACCTATTATCATCCGCGGTAGAACTTACCGGTGCTTGCTTGACCTCGGTGCAGGTCAAAATTACATCCATCCGAGAATAGCATTCTACATCAAGCCGATGCGGATGAAAACCCACCTGGCCGGACAAAACACCACAGCTAATATAACCGGAGTTTTCACCGTGAATTTCCAACTAGGAACCGCCCACTTTGAGGAGGAGTTTTTCGTAATGCCGGACTTACGATATGAAGCCATCCTCGGACTCGATTTCTTCAGGAAACATGACGCGATAGTCGACTGTAGCCGGCGTTGCGTACATCTCGGGACAGGATTGCGGCAAACCATTCATTGGTCGCAAGAAAGGAACCTCATTGACAATCCCCCGCCTCCTGAATTAGATCACGGCTTTACCGGTGAAACCGAGCAGCGCTTCAATGAGCTAATCCAGCGCTTTAGCCACACCTTTGCCCTGAAGGATTAGTTCGCCCAACGTCCACGCAATACAGAGCACCGAATCCAGCTTACCTGCACGAAGCCCATTCGGATTCGGCCATACCGGTTAAACCTATACCGAAAGCAGGAGATAGATCGGCAGGTAAACGACTTGCTGAGGCAAGGGATAATTGAGCCGGCGATCAGCCCGTATGCATCGCCCATTGTCCTTGTGCAAAAGAAGGATGGCACCAGCCGCTTCTGCGTGGATTATCGCAAAGTCAATGAGCCTACCATATCCGAAGCAACACCGATGCCCGTCATCCAGGAGGCCCTACGGGATCTCGGAGATGCCCAAATATTCCCCACGTTAGACCTGAAGAGCGGTTACTGGTAGATCCCAATGGAACCGTCCTCAAAACAGCATACCGCCTTCAGCACTCCGGACGGCGGACATTACCAATTTAGAGTAATGCCATTCGGTTTGAGAAATGCACCAGCGACATTTCAGAGGCTAATGTCGCAAGAAGTCCTGTCCGGAATATTGCATGACTTTACAATGGTCTACCTGGATGACATTATAGTCTATTCCCGAACTCCAGAAGACCACATCCGACACCTGGCTCTAAATTTTGAACGCCTCGAACAATTTGACCTACGATCGGGCGTAGACAAGTGCTCTTTTGGTAAAACGTCACTGGAGTACCTTGCTCACATGGTAGATGTGGATCTCACTCGGCCTTTGACGAAGCATCTCGACCAAATTCACAACCACCCAATTCCTAAGACGAGACGACAACTACGACGTTACCTGGGATTATGCAATTGGGTGCGCCAGTATATTCCAGGATACGCAAACATCTCAGCCCCTTTAAACGAATTGACGGCTACATCAAAACCGTTTAAATGGACGCTTGAAGCTACCGCCGCCATGGAACAGCTGCGTACACTGTGCAAACCGATGCATCGCATCTGGGAATTTCTGCAGTGTTATTCCAAACGACCGAAAATGGTGAAAAGCGCATTATTAGTTTTGACTCGCCGAAACTCAATGCAACAGAAAGACTATATCACATTAATAAGCAAGAATGCCTCACACTCATTTGGGCACTAAAACGCTATCGTCCGCTGTTGGAAGGCAAGCACTTCCGCGTCATGACAGATTCGCGAGCGTTCACTTGGCTCGCGAATTTTAAAGAAACTCGTAGCAAACTAACTAAATGGGCATTGTTACTGCAGAATTTCGACTTTATTATAAAATATTGTCCTGGGAAGGATAACGACGCTCAACTTAATCGTCCCGTTGCCGGTGGCAAATGCAGTAACAGACGCTCAAACCGAAGACCAAGAGACGCAGGAGAAAATTCAAATCCTCACCGATACCACACACCCAGACTGGGAAAATCTCGATGGATCACTAGAAGTCGTAGACGGACTCCTATATCATCGGCCAGCGGCAAACCGCGATCGGACCCTTTTTGTTCCCCATGCGGCACCTCCCTGTGTCATGCACGCGTTGCATGACGAAGCAATCCACCCCGGCCGCGACGAGACTCTCCGGAGTATAAGGTCTCGCTACTTCTGGCCCACCTCCCTGACGGATATTAGGCAATACGTCAATAGTTGCCTCATATGTACCGCTACAAAGCGTGGCAAATTCCAGAAAGCAGCTCCGATCAAAGCCCGCATCCCCACTGCCCTATTTCACACCATCTCGGTGGACTTCGTCGGATCGTTTCCCCAAGCACAGGGCAGAAAACGCAATGTCTTAGTGGTAACCGACCTATTCACTAAGTGGGTAGAGGCCTTTACTATTGGACAGGCCCACACCGAGACTATACTTCGACTTCTGGAGGAGAAGGTCTTCCACCGGTTTGGTTACCCTAAGACAATAATTAGTGACAACGAACCGCAATTCCGGTCACGAAAGTGGAAGTCATAATGCCAACAATGGGACATAGCCGCCCACTATACACCGGTATACCACCCCCATGTAAACCCCACCGAACACAGGAACCAAGAAATAAAGAAGTGCTTGAGGATCAAGATGCAGGGACAGGAACTTCGCTCCCGTGCCAATGCAGCTACCGGGTGCACTCCAGGGTAAGCTCTCTTGAACTACGAGCTAGCCAGACCCAACTCCAACGGACACTGCAATGTGCCGCCCCAGCTCACGCAGAGCGCAAAGAGCGGCTGAACAATATTCGTGAGCACCAGCATCGGTATGTTCGCCGCTATGACAAGCCGGGAGAGGCACCACAATTTCAGGAAGGACAGTCCGTGATGATTCGGAACCACCCGATTAGCGACGCGAAGAATCCCGCTGGATTTGCGGCCAAATGGAATGGCTGTTACACCGTTCGTGATCGGGTTTCTGACTACGTATATCACGTCATCCGGAGCACCGTGCGGGTCCATTCCGACGATTTGCGGCCAGCTCCCCGCCAAGCTGTAATCCCTCAGCCATGTCGACGCCGACGAGAATTGCCACCACCGCCCCCCGCGTGGGGCCGATTTATTATCGGCGTTCCATCGGGAACGTCGTAACAACGCTTATTCACAATTTATTTCAAACCGCGCGCTTTTCATTACCATCATTTTTATAATTTGTTTCATAAGCATTTTGTTTATTAAAAATGAGTTACGTTTGTAACACATACATTGACGAAACGTATTTTAATCATGTAAATAATAGGATATATGTTAACTCTAAGCTTCGTAAGGTTAGGGAATTAGGGCATATGAGTAAGTCTTTCGTGAGGATCTGCTACCTGGCTAATTTATGCGCAACCACGTCCAGGCCGATGGACGAGCGCTCGGTGACCGTACGAACGCGGCCCAAACAGTTTAGAGTTTAGTTTAGGGCCGTATAAACCCTACCTCAATCACATAAGAAATTCTGGAAATAATCCCAGAGCAATGTGGTCTCTAGTTAATGTCAAACAAAACCCCAATTATGATAGGGACTGTGACATTGATGCAAATGATTTTAATACATTCTTTTCAGGTATTGCTGACACCCTGATAAGCACATTACCAAATTTAACAGCAAAACCTAGTAATTTAATAGCTAAGATGAATTTAAAAACGGATGATAATTACTTTGTCTTCACAGAAGTTAGTGAAGTTGTTGTTCGCACCGCGGTGCGAAATCTGAAAACCTCAAGTAGTCGCGATATATACGGAATGAGCACGCGTCTTTTAAAGAGTGTAATTAATAACATCATTACACCTTTAACTAAATTAATAAACTTGTGTATAACAAATTCAATATTTCCAGATTGCCTCCAACACGCATTAGTAATTCCTTTACACAAAAAGGGAAGCTTGTCCGATGTAAACAATTTCAGACCGATATCGCTACTACCAATAATATCAAAAGTTTTAGAAAAGATACTTTTCGATCAAATAGTTGTCTTTTTGGATACGCACGAAGCTATTAATCCTTATCAATTTGGCTTCCGAAGAAGTAAATCAACACGAGACGCAATCATCGCATTTACGCAAAAGATTTATGAAGGCTTCGAAGCCGGAAAACATTCAGTAGCTACTTTCATGGACCTTAGTAAGGCGTTTGATTGCGTTTCGCATGAGTTACTTCTGCAAAAGTTATACTATCATAATTTTCACCCAAAGAGTTGTCGAATCTTGCAATCCTATTTAAGCAATCGGCGTCAAAGGGTTATATTTAAGAATGTTTCATCGCAGGATAATAAAATTAATCACGGGGTACCTCAAGGATCAATTATTGGCCCTTTGTTGTTCCTCCTTTACATAAATGACCTTCCTTCTCAACTATGTAATTCGTCCATAACCTTATTTGCGGATGACACCACAATTTTGGATTCCGCAGTCAAGGTGGACGATGCGGTTATCAAGAATGCGGCTGCTATTGACATAGCATCCGAATGGTTCACATCAAATATGCTCTGTGTAAATCCGGATAAATCGAATAAAATCATATTCTCATTAAAGCCAAACACACAGGATAATAGTATTAAATTCCTAGGAGTAACTATCGATTCCAAACTGTCCTGGCGTAAGCACGAGGAAGCTGTCTCTAAAAAAATAAATCGTAGCATATATCTTTTAAGAACATTAAAACCCTTACTACCTGCTGAATCTACTAGGTCAGTTTATTTTGCATTATGTCAGAGCCATTTAACTTATGCAATTATGACATGGGGACATACCTGCGTATTAGTTCAACTGTTTCGACTTCAGAGAAGAGCAATCAGAGTCCTTGACTCCGTAAACTACAGGGATGATTGTCAGGATTCTTTCAAGAAATTGAAAATCTTGACATTACCCTGTATTTTCATTTTAGAGTGCCTTTTATATGTTCATGGAAATCAGGATTTGTATACCACTCATAATCAAACTCATGGCTATGAGACACGGATCGCTGGTTGTATACAACCTAAGTACACTCGACTATCTAAGGCGAAAAATGGTGTCACCTATTACGGGCCTAAGTTCTTTAACGCACTACCAACATCTGTGAAATCTCTCAATGTAAGTCGCTTCAAAACAACCATTAAAGGCTATCTAATTCAGCAAGCTTTCTATAGCATAGATGCTTGTCTATCGAGCAACTTTGCTGGTATTACAAACTCATATTCATAATTTTATCTTTTATGAATTTTGGGTTCCGAATTTTAAAATTTTATATTTTAAATTTTAGATTTTACACTCGTGTCTTAGATTTTAAATTTCCATTTTAGCATTTAAATGCGCTCTAGTTGCTAATATTTTTTAATATTTTTAATTGTTTATTTTCATTAATTATGTTTTAATATGGATGTTATGTATACTTTAACTTTTTCTCCCCAATCAGTGCATACTTCTCTTTTTTGTCGTTTGCTCTTTAAATTCATTTATATTGTATACATTATACTTTATTAGCATTGTATTCATATAAATATTATTATATACAGCCCAGGCTGTAGTTCTTTTCTGACTTATGTAAACTTATGGTAATGGCATCAATAAATTATTATTATTATTATTACCTCGCTAAACAAAGAAAGCGCCGGGGCCAAATTTCAAAAAATGTTCAGCCCACATGACAATTACTAGCCGTTTTCCAAATTCCGAAGAATGGAATATTTTCGGGCAGTAGTCGGGTAATAAAAATTAACAGCTTTTTGCCGAAAATATGTTGAACATCTTGGTCCAATAAAGCGATTTGGAAATGCGAGGTCCTTTGTCCGAATTCGGAAAACGGAGACAAAGGAACCTTCGCTTCTTTGAACCGAAAACATCCAAGTCGCTTTATGGCAGCAATAAAGAGGCCCAGTTAAATCAGCGAGTTTAATTCGCGAATTACGCAGTGAATCGACTCGCGATCTCAACAAGATGGCGTAATTCGCGAAGGTCATATAATTACGCGCAGAATGACAGGTCACGCGAGATCATTCGGGCACAGGTAGTAGATTGCCACGAATCACGGGAGATGATGCTCATATGTACACACAAGTAATTGTATACAGGGTCTTCATTTCAAAAGGAGCCACCCTGAATAACTTTGGATCTGAAGTAGTTACGGTTTTAAGAAAAAATACGTCAGTTTTGTTTTCGAGGGGGAACTTAAAAAACACCGTTTTTAGAATTTTATCTTTCACCCCGTCACCCCCAGCCACCCCATCTTTATAATTTCAAACGGCACCCCCTATTGTGCGACACCTCATTTTAAAGGGTATAAAAAATGCTATCCAGCAAAGCAACAATAATTGAAATCGGTTCATTTGTTTTAGAGAGAGAGGGTATTGATTTCAAAATTAGCCACCCTGAATAACCTTGGTTCTGAAGTAGTCACGGTTACAGGAAAAAATATATCAATCTTGTTTTTGAGGGGGGACTTGAAAACACTGTTTTTAGAATTTTATCTTTCACCCCCTCATCCCCAGCCACCCCATCTTTATAATTTAAATTGGCATCCCCTTTTGTGCGACACCTCATTTTAAAGGGCACACAAAATACTGTCCAGCAAATAAAAATTAATTTAAATCAGTTCATTTCTTTCAGAGATATTCATTTGAAAATATGCCACACCAAAGATTGTGTGGCTGGAGATGAAGGAAAAAATTATAGAAACAGTGTCTTTCAAGTTCCCCCCTCTAAAATAAAATTGACGCATTTTTGCTTAAAACTGTAACTACTTCAGATCCAAAGTTATTTAGGGTGGTTTGTTTTGAAACAAAGACCCTCTCTCTCTAAAACAAATGAACTGATTACAAATATTTTTCATTTGCTGGATGGATAATATTTTGTTTGGCCCTTAAATAGGGAGTGCCATTTGAAATTTTAAAGTTGGGATGGTTGGGGTGAGGGGGTGAAAGATCGAATTCTAAGAACAGTGTTTTTCAAGTTCCCCCTTAAAAACAAAATTGACATTTTCTTTTTTTGAAACCGTGACAACTTCAGAACCAGAGTTATTCAGGGTGGCGTATTTTGAAATAAATACCCTCTCTCTCTAAAACAAATGAACTGATTCCAATTATTTTTGCATTTCTGGATAGTATTTTTTAAGCTCTTTAAAATAAGGTATCGCACAATAGGGAATGCCATTTGAAATTATAAAGATCGGGTGGCTGGGGGTGAGGGGGTGAAAGATAAAATTCTAAAAACAGAGTTTTCAAGTTCCACCTCAAAAACAAAATTGACATAGTTTTTCCTGTAACCGTGACTACTTCAGAACCAGGGTTATTCAGGGTGGCTTATTTTCAAATCAATACCCTCTCTCTCTAAAACAAATGAACTGATTTCAATTATTTTTGCTTTGCTGGATAGTATTTTTTATGCCCTTTAAAATGAGGTATCGCACAATAGGGGGTGCCATTTGAAATTATAAAGATGGGGTGGTTGGGGGTGAGGGGGTGAAAGATAAAATTTTAAAAACAGTGTTTTTTAAGTTCCCCCTCGAAAACAAAATTGACGTATTTTTTCTTAAAACCGTAAATACTTCAGATCCAAAGTTATTCAGGGTGGCTCCTTTTGAAATGAAGACCCTGTATATACGTAGATAGCTTTGGATAGGTTAGATCCTTCAGATTCAAAACACGTAGAATAAGTTAGAAATTCAGTAATTTTAATGGCGACATCTGATAGAGGGTGGAAGAACCAAGTGCCCACTCCCACCCTTGGTTCGACACCTTCCTACCACCCGATTCCTACCAGGGATTTCGAAAAGAAGTTGAACGGCAGTTCTTCGTTGACCACAACAGGAATCAGTTGCTTTTTTTTACAAGTGTGTGTTCTTGTTTCGAGCCAGTGCTCCGCTCCGTTTAATTTAGTAAGTTAGTGTTTTTTCGATTTGCGTCCGTTTTTCCCTTCGCCTACCAATCTATTTTTTTATTGTTACCTTAGTTTTTCTTTTTGTTGTTTTGTTATTTTGTTGTAAATATTTTTATCTCTAAATTTTATTACTACTAAATCAGTTATTAGTCGGAAAACATTCTCTTTTTCTTATTTCCTTTTTCTTTGTTGTTTATTTTCAATTCAAGTCAGTTAACCCTTTCCTTTCCCATCCTTGACGAAGTCGTGCAGAGCTGCAGCAATAGCTGAAGAAAGGTAGGCGATATTATTTCTTTATTTTCTTGCGACAACCTTGCTTGGTTTCGTTTCTGTCTTGTGCTCCATCAAGCTAGTACGATAGTTCACCGGGGGGATGTATAGTGACCGTATGTGTTGTCACTTAGTTGCGGCTACGCCGCTTAGCACCTTTTGGGTTAGAGTTTTCTTTTTTTTTTGTTTATTCGCACATACGGTTTGCACGACCACACCCCTCGAGTGTAACAGGTGATTTTGTCATTATTTCAAAAGTTCATATCGATTGCCGTTGCATGATTTCACCTTTTGTACAGGTGTGCAAGCCTCTCCACTCCGTTGAGTGATGATTTCTCGCACGTCCCTGGATAAATTGCGTCTTTTTTGAGGTTTCCTTCTAATTTCTTGCCAACTTTTCTTATCTGTTTCCCACGGTATCAATACCGCAGTATGCTCATCTTGAGTTTTAATTTAGATTTGCGTTTTAATACTTCTGAAAATCTTGAATTTACCTCGATTTATTGCCAGTTTTTGCTAAATTGCCAGATTTATTCTGTTCGTGTATGTTAACGTCTTGCCTAGGTTGTTGATAAGAAGGTTGCCTATTGTACGTATTTTGCAAATGATTGTTCATTGCAATTTTTGTATATATTCTTGAAATGATTTATTAATCACTAATATCTTGTCTTCCAAAAGAATCTTATGTTCCATAATGATTTTATTTTTCTCCTCCATTTTATTACCTGGCACACACCTCTTGGAGATTACATCCTCTTCACAACAAATAACACCGGCATGAGGCATCCCATTCAAATAGCCTTCTTTCTTGGCAGATCAGCAGCGATGGAAGTAGGATCATGTTTTAAGCAAACAACTATTTTATTCAATGGATTACAATACCATGCGATAATTCGGCTCTTCGGATTCCCCTACAAATATTTTTCTTTTGTCATTTTTTTAAAGCAGTGTTTATTCCAATAACAATTTACAAGTTAATTTCCTAATTTAAATCGAGTATTACATGGTGGAGACCTGAGTTTAGGATTTGATTAAGAATTAAAATCATTAAATAATAACGATGATGTGCTATATAGTATTAGTAATATGTTACTGCATTGAAGTGTAAATATCGTGTATTTAACGAGTAATAACTGCAGAATAAGAAGAATGCTACAAATGAAAAGGAAATTATAACAACCACCAAGAATAGAATCGACTGTTTCACAAATTCGTATAGCCTTAATCATCTCCGACCTTTGTTACGAAGATGGCGCCCAATAAAGAAAATATGATAAATATATATTAATTTTCATATTTAATAAGCAGTCACTTATTTCTCAAAAGAGCAATTTTACCATAATTATATTCAAAGCGTTTCATTTATAATGCCTGCTTTAATATTTTTCAACAGAGTTTATATGACTTCTTAAATGAAAATAAATTATCAAGAGAGACATGTAATTAAAACTTTGGCCGTTTAAGTTTAAATTGCCTGGCATGTTATATTTCAATGTTTGTACATATTTGTAAGGAAAACTGTACAGAAAGATTTGAAACTTAATAAGTTATGTTATTGTAATTTAGGCGACTTATGATTTATTTTTAATTATATTACTAAGTAAAATTAATTAAGTCAAATTCTCTGCAGGGAACTTTCGAATAATAAAAAGTATGTAAACAGAGATTTGTTTTCTCAAAAAATATCCCACAAATTCGATGTTAATGTGGAATGATTTAATAATTATAAGTATTTAGATACAACTATGTTCTGTTATGCTTTGTTATGTTATGTTACGTGAAAAGGAGGTAGAGAAAATGAATACCACCATTGATGGGCGAAAGAAAAGAAATAATTTAGATATAAATAAAGCGATACGTTCATGATTTCGCGCTTTAGTGTATATAAGAAGTATTTAGCTATACAGGCTCGCTGTGGTCGATGGCGGAGCGAAGCGGATATATCGAAAATAGTTGGCAGCCCTTAAAATATAACCTAATTAACAGAAGTTCAGTGGCGTCACTAAGAATGAGAATTTTGGCATGGAAAACCCGGAAATTTTAATAAAACAGCTAGATTAAGAATTCTAAATGTATTGTTACTAGTAATGATCGGTTCTAGAAACAATTGCTAATATTAAAAGTAGCCAAAATCGGTAGATAAAGACACAAAACTATTTTTTAAACAAGCCAAAAAAAAACAAATGATCAAAATGTACACTGTAATGCATTGGAGATTTCCAGACAGCCAATATAATTTCACATGAATTATTACAGGGATTTTCAGAAAATGTACTGCCAACTATTTTTGACTTTCTGATCTCACTGTATATAAATTATGTCTGACATATAATAAATATTATGTAACTAGGAGAACAAGCGGCAGTTTAAATCTGAGGAGATACTATAACGCAGAGGCGATAGATATTTCATAAACAAATTAAAAAAACATTAACTAATAAGGTGTTTAAACTGTTTCCCTTTACTTGTTCGACAATATCTACTATGTAACCACATATACCAATAAGTGAGCCCATTTTTAAACATACCTCAACACGGTTTTATGAGACATAGATCTACCTCAAAAATGAATTTTACTCAAAAAATAGCTGATGCTATGGAAAACAATAACCAAGTTTATGCCATCTATGGGGATATGTCTAAAGCCTCTGACAGACTTAACCATGATTTGCTTATATCTATCCCTTTTGTTCCTTCTATATATGGATGATGCATGCTCAATCTTAAAGAGTAGTGTTCTATACGGGGATGATATTAAACTTAATAGTCTTGTTGATGGTGTAAGCGATTGTTACCGGCTTCAATCTGTTACAGATACATTTACTGAGCGGTGCTCTGTTATGACTAACGGCAGAAAAAGCAACTTAATTTTTAATCCATTTACTCTAAATTGCAAAGTTTGCCTAGGCTTACAGAAACTGAGGATCTTGGAATTAGACAATGTACGCTCTCAAACAAAAAATAGGGGATACCATTTAAAAAAGCGGTCCAGTTGACCCTGTAGGCGCACGACACTGTACATAGTTCTCAAGTATTTAAAAAGATTGTAAATTTAAAATACGTTTTGACTCCTCCAAGCTTTTGTGGCATAAGAAAATATTTTGGAAGATATTTCAAAAATTGCAACACAAAGAAGAAACAAGAAACGAACTTTGGCAGTAACGTTTAGCTATCGAAATATAATATTGAATTAAGTAGCACTGTCAATTTTGGCACTTCGTGAAGTTTTATCGAGTATTGTTATCTCATGTTTTTTCTACGATTTTATCATATTTCGTTTGTTGTTTTTGAGTTTTGAATGTTTTGTAGTCATTATACCTAGGATAGAATAACGGGGAAATTTATGCCAATTGACCTAATTTGATGGTGGTCGAATTTTTGGCTTACGCAAAGGTCGATTTTCGCATAGAAAAATCGCGATTCGTTTTACCCGAAAATAAATGAAGCTCAGAACCGCCGCCTTTGCTTTTAGAGTTCGTTTCACAAGTAACAGCTTAATTGATGATCAATGGATTGGTGAGGAACGGCACCTTTTTATTTCTTCAAACAATTTACCTCCGAATCAGATCCTTTTTCTTGAGATCATATAAACAGTATTAGACCACGTTATATGTTAGCATTGTTAGCAATGGTGCAGGTTTAGACTGGATTGGTACCTCAAATGGCGCAGAGTAGTATTAAGCGATGAATCAAGGTTCTTTTTGAAGATCCATGCCGGTCTCTAGAACTAAAGAACAGTGGAATTTTGAATCCTCAGTTGCAAGGCTTTTGTGCGGAATTGTCGGCGTTATGATATAGGGTGCTACTGCTTACAGATCATCTAGACTTGATTCAAGGCAATATGACCGCCTGGCGGTATGTCGATGAGGTGGTGTAACCTTACGAATAGCGCTACTTATGGCGGCTGGAAAATCCTCTTTTTTAGAAAGATAATCCCCTGCGCATGTTTTTAAGACTTCACTAGAATTCTTTGAAGAGACTCACATTAACCTCCGGCCGTGGTCAGGTAGATCTCTGGATCTTTCGCCCATTGAACATGTGTGGTGTACAGGGTCCATTATAAAAGTAATGCGCATTTTCTGGGAAAAATATATTTATTGATCGTACCGGTATAAATGCTTCAATTCTTTAAATACTCTCTGTTAGCATTCATACACTTGCGGAGACGTGTCTGCTATGCCTGGAAGGCACCCTGAAACGTCTCGACGACGTAACATGCTTTTGGATGTTTTCCACAAACTCCCAACTGTCAACTCAGATATTAACCTACAGGTGTTCAAAAGATTTAACCGACGGGTCATGACGGCCGACATCAAAGCCATGGTCATTCTCCTCCACCATGACAATGCCCCCAGTCAGACGGCCTTCATCGTTACCAATTTCCTGACCTGGAGCAACACCCTGGTGGTCCACCAGCCCCCTTACATTACCGACTGACTTGGCTCCGTGCGACTTTTTTTTTGTTTCCCCAACTAAAGAGAGAGCTGAAAGGAAAGCATGGAAAACATCTAAAAGCAATGTTACAACTTTCCTAAAAGACATTCCCTTCGAAGACTTTCAGGGTGCAGGCACGTCTCCGCAAGTGTATTGATGCTGGAGGAAAGTATTTTGAAGAATTTTAAGTATTTGTACCGGTATGATCAATAAATATATTTTTCCCAGAAAATGCGCATTAATTTTTTAATGGACCCTGTATGACTGGAAGAAGACTAACAAACAATTAAATCCTGTTTAGTGGCACTCTGCCATGAATTGCAAGGTGCTTGGGACACAATGCTTTAAATAGACCTAGACCACCTGTTGGAATTATTGCCAGAATGAAGGAGTGCATAAGCAGTAGGAGTGTATCAACGCATTATTAATAAAAATAAATGTTTCATTCTTTTCCTGTAAAATCTTAAGCAACTGCTGCTTTTCAATTGTCAAAGATTTCTGCCAAATTTCGTTTCCACCACCATTTACGTCCCCTTAGATAAGGTTGACTATTTTATAAATTGTAGGAAAACGAAATGTCATATCAGAAGAATACTGCATCAACAAAGGGGTACCACAAGGTTTAAAACTAGGTCCAATACTTGTTCTATTGTACATACAACGATAAATGCCAACACATTGGCGAAGATCAAATAATATTGGTTGCGGATGACACAACGTTGGTAAATCGGGGAAAGTCGCCAAATGATGTTAGCAACACTAACCTTAATATTGGGGCGTAGGCTAGACATTGGTTGGAAATCAATGAGCTACGCTTGAATAATAGTGAAACGAGCCACACATTTTTGTAGCGTTTCATCTAGACGATGAACTAACTTAGAACGTGCATACTTATCACACGTAAAATGTAAGAAAAAGAATAAATATGTATTTCTATTAAAGTAACCCTCCAAAATGGTTTCTTTTGATAATAATAATAATAATAAATTGCAGAATGGTCAAAACTAAATTTATTTATCATCTTTTGTTTTCGAGGTATAGCCAAAAAGTCAGTTCTTTCTATTTTCGACATATTGCAATATCACAGTTTTTTATCATTTGACAATAATTGAAGTCATATGTTGTTTAGTCACTATTTCGAAATAAGCTTAACTGCATTCAGATATCTTCATTATAATGAGAGTTATAACATAAAGTTTTTTTTTTAATATAACCTATAGTTGGCTTTCACCTATTTTATTAGGTTATTTTTTTCTCTTTTCAGCGATATATAGCATGTGGGGGTTGTATCTGTAATTGTATTGAAATCTATTAAAAATAATTATTTTTGAAACATCAAATATATTTTCTCACTTTCATCTTAGACGGCTTGTGTTATTTATAGACACATGTATTGTTTTTTTTTCTATTAAACAAATCAATTTTTTTTCTAGATCAACATGATACGATAGTGAACACGCAAAAAAATCAGCTATAGGCGTAATTAGAGCTGAGCCATTACACTTTTTGGCTATAACTCGAAAACAAAAGATGATAAATAAATTTAGTTTTCACCATTGGGGTTTTCTCCAAAAAAAAAAAGAGATCGAGAATGCGCTATCCGTTTTTCTCCATCTATTATAGTTATCGAGATCCCCCATAGAAACGTCGAATTTTGCCCACCCTGTATTATAGGGACACTACTAGGGCAAACCAGGTTTCTTCTGCTCATTGTCAGCGAATAGCCATCTGAATTATCTACAACCTAGAATATACTGAATATTGAAGGAGATATTAAAACAAAATTAATGCGCTCTCACTACTCTCCATAAACATAATGCAATGTCTCTCGCATGTTCATTAAAATTGTCAAAAACCAAGATATAAATAAACTTTTGCGTGTAACTGTCTTAAATCTTTATCGGTTCTGAAATGTGGACAGAAGCGAGATTAGGATTTTTCTTCGGAGATTTCAAATTTCGAAGATTTGAAGCTTCGAAGAGTCGAAGTTCATATAAAATCTTCGAAGATAGAAATTTCGAAGTTTCGAAGATCAACACTGAAAAAGACTTAAAAACCTCATTTTAGCACTTTCAGATTAGAATATCTCCAAATTCTGACGCGATGGTCTAGCTTTTGGGTCCAAGAAAATGTAAAATATTGCAGGCCTGCATAATTAGTCACCATGATGCGCAAGCATAGAAGAGTCGTTAACCGGGTATAGGCTCCTTTCACGTTACACGGTTTCGGTGAAATTCTTTTAGTGGAGTGAAGAAGAGCATGTCACATGGTGACGGTTAAATCATTCACCGCTGCTGGATAGCAGCTGTCCACTGCCACTACAATCCACGGCTCCCGAACGGCGACCGTGCATAAACCATGCAGTGTGAACTTGTTTGTCCATTTCGATTTTTTGTCGTGCGATCAAAACCGTATAATGCGTCTTACACATCTTTAATAGACCAAACATCACCGAATGTGAACAGCAGCCTACTGACGGTATGCAATATGGTCCTTACGTGCACCAAAGGCTAAATGAAGCATTTCATCTTCAATGTGTGGAAAGTCAAGTTATAGCCAGAGGTGGTCTGTGATGTTTTGGGGGCTTTTTTGTACCATGGATTGGACCCATTCGTTGAAGTGTCCCTAAATATGCA
Source organism: Ocypus olens (assembly GCA_910593695.2). Classification (NCBI taxonomy): domain Eukaryota; kingdom Metazoa; phylum Arthropoda; class Insecta; order Coleoptera; family Staphylinidae; genus Ocypus; species Ocypus olens. The sequence goes on from OU343047.1 coordinate 30,851,119, forward strand.
TCAACATGTTAATTTAAACATTATCGATAAGCAGGTGTTGCCCTTCAGTCAACATCTTCACTATGAGTATGTTCTTGACACCCCCATTTTGCAAGATGACAACAGCAACGGGCTCGAAGCATATGTGACTGGTGCGAGTAACACTCACTCACTCTATCACGCCTCGACTGGCCTACAAAATCACCTGATCCGAACCCAATTCAAAATCTGTGGAACCTTTTGGAACAGCTGGTTAAACACCGAAATCAGCATCCCCGCAATTTGGTGGATTTACATAATCCTCAAATGGTGGCTTAAACTGGATGCGATGTACCTGCAGAACCTTGTGGACAACCTTATTAAAAAATTATCGTCTGATCTGTTTGCGAAAGCGGGACAGTTTTCCTCTCACTGGAAACAGTGGGACAGACTACCTGAAAGCGGGACGTATGGTCAGGTTACTGGTACCTTACTTGAACTTTGTACAGCAATAACTATTGTTCATGTATTATGCATTTAATGGGCACGCTGGAAGTACATTTTCTGCTAAAAAAATCGGACACCTTTGTAATCTGTCTTTTTTCTAAAACCGAACCATATAAATTAAGTATCAATCTAACCATTATTGTACGTCAATGTCAATATAGAGTAATAAAATATTTAAAAAAAAGATATACCCTTCATTAATGATTTTCTTTAGGCTAACTTAATTGCTAAAGCAGAAGAAGAAGGATGGCCGATATGGCGACTTGGAGCACACTGCGGTATTCATAAACTTTGTTTTGAAGATTTGGGAAAGGTGGTAAAAAGAGAGCAGAATTAATAGTCCTGTGTCACGACGACGAAGAATATCGACTTCAGAACAAGATTTAGCATTAACCAATCTATTAAAAACCCATCCATTTTCTACAGTTATTAAAACCGCCGAAGGAGTTAACTTTCCAGGATCAACAGGATCTGGTCGCCGGTATGTAAAAGAGTCGGAACTACCGACCCACCCATTTTAAGGTGCATTTAAAGAAACTCGCATAGGGTTCTGCCTACTATTAAAATTCTAACAAATATTGGTTTATACTGGATAGAAAGAGGTGTCTTATTTTTTTGGCAGCAATTATACATGATATATGGTTTCTGTAAATAATATGGCAAAACGAGAATATCGAATACGTTTTTCAAATCGAAAGCGTCCCTCTGTAAATGGACCAATGGCTACGTGAGGCTGATATACTTGTCCTCAAAAATGAAACCAGTGGTCGGCCAAGGCAGGCACGTACATACATCACAACTTGAAGAGCAAGTTTCGGACGTAATAAAAGGAGATCCCTCGGTCAGTATCCGACAATTAGCTGTCGCATTAGATATTCAACAGTAATATAACGAGTGCCTATGATTTTGCGGGCAATTATTAGCGGCAGGATCACGATTGCTTATTGCGACGAAAATCGGCACGACTGCGAAGCAGGAGTGTCGATTTTCTAGAAGCAACAAGCAAGAGTGATCCACACGCTAATAATTGCCCAGGAAAAATCAGTCACGAGTTAGATTCGAGAAGACAATTGGCCGAACAGAAAGTTCACATTTCATAATTTGAAAAGTTAAATTTAGTGACACCAAGTGTCAGACGTGTATTAATCTGCGCCACAATAATTGTAGTAAAAATGAGCTTACCAAGATTTTGAGAAATGCCTATGAATACCATCACTGATGAAAGCACTAACACTTCACCCGAAAATACAAACAGATCGAATTCAGGAGCAAACTGCTTAAAAGTCCGGCAATAACTGACGTTTTATATGTTATAGAACATGTACTAACGCGTTGCTAGGCAATACCAACATGAGAGATTATCTGATTAGATACCACCCAGGGTGAATTGCCATGCATAATATGCAGCGTGGTCCGTTACGCATCGTAATCAGGATTTTATTGGATCATGCCATCAACTTTATTCTATTTCATTGGTTAGTAAGTAAATGAGGGCAATTGTCAACTGTAATATAACGAGTGCCTATGATTTTGCCGGCAATTATCAGCGTCAGGATCACGAGTGATCCCAAGTGTCAGACGTGTATTAATCTGCGCCACAACAAATGTAGTAAAAATGAGCTTATCAGGATTTTCAGAAATGCCTATGAATACTATTACTGATAAAAGCACTAACACATTACCCGAAAATACAAATAAATCGAATTCAGGAGCAAACTGTTCAAAATTCCGGCAATAACTGACGTTTTATACGTTATAGAAAATGTAAAAACGCGTTGCTACGCAATAACAACATGAGAGATTATCTGATTAGATAACACCCAGGGTGAATTGCCATGCATAACATGCAGCGTGGTCTGTCGCGCATCGTAATTCGAATTTTATTGGATCATGTCATCGACATTATTCGATTTCATTGGTTAATAAGTAAATGAGGGCAATTGTCCAAGTAACAATACCATTCTATATTAAGTCCAATCCTTCTATAGAGATGATGGCTTATTCACGAGACAAATTATTTGGGGTAATGAGGGTCTGTTTACTAAAGACGAAGTCTTTAATAATCACAATAGTCACTATTGAATGATGCTGATTTATTAAAAAAAAAACTCTGCAGTATTGCAGTTGACATAAAGAGAACCACGTATTTGATATTTTAAATTACGGTGATGTTGCCAAATGTACGTTTTTTCAAAATGGCTCCTGATGGCATAGAGTGCATAATACAATGTTTTACTATCGATGTTTTCCATTTAGAATAATTTCACTACGTGTAGCTTTTCCGTCAATTTGTACACACGCTGTATAGGTAACCAAGAATATGACAAATGAAACTATAAAGCAATGCAAACGTTTTTGCAATATATAAACTTTAATGCACTTTGGTCCAATACAGTATGGAAAGCAAACTAAATTGCTCACAATAGACTATGGTCAAGATGTTTCTTAGTTCGATTTATCCAACTGTACTACCTATACACATTTTTATGATGAGAGAAATAATCAATTAAAATTACCTTCCATCACTATGGAACTGTTATTAATATTTTGAAACAAAATTAAAAATTCATTAACAGCAATATTTAAAATATCTGCGAGAAGAGTTAGCATAGCATAATAATTTAGACGACGACAATTTAACAATTAAATATATTACTGGAACAACTGAAATTACACCAATAAAAAAAACTGAATCTATCTTAAAATTATAAACTCGTTTTCGTTATTATCAAAATGTCCGTGGCCTCAATACAAAATTATCTACTTTTTATAATAACACGATAAATTGTAATTTTCGTATTATTTTACTTACGCAGACCGGGCTGAGACAAATAGCTAGTCAGCGACGAAACTTCAGTATTTATAAGTGTAAGAATTAATGAAGGTGATGGTTGCGACCATTGCTACGTGGTAATCCATTTATACAGACATTAGCCCTTTCGTTGCAGGAATTGGATAATTACGCAAAAAATCTCGCACTCTTATATGCGGGAACAGGACATACAGGCAAGTAGTCGCATGCATCTATACACAAGTTCTTATTCTGCAGCACGCCATTTAAGCTTCAGAAAATAATAAACTGCAGCGAAAGGGTTATAAGGCTGGGGGCACCATGTCTCATGATAAATTTCTACCTCGCCTAAGCCAAAATTCGTTCAAATATAATTAATGTTTTACGATCTTCTTTGGCAACTTTATGTCAGTTATATGAATTGCAATTACAATTTTTACAGCTGGTGATCTAATCGCGATCCCTCATTATTTACTCCTATTATATAATTTAATGATATTGCCAATATCCTAGATGGTAAATCTTTGATGTATGCCGATGACGTAAATTATATAATACTGTTAAGGGTATTAAACATTGTGAAAACTTATGATATAATTTTACAAGATAGAATTGCTTTAAGGCTAATAGCCTTAAAAATAATATTTATAAATGCAGTACTAGACTGTTTTCAATTAACAATAATACTCACCTATATTAGGAAATTATATTTATCTTTGTATAAAACAACAACAAAATGTACACTTTCATATTTTGTTTTCTCACAGTAAAATAAATATCACCTGCTGTTTAAGCTTAAATTCAATATAGTGGCTGGCAATAACAGTGTCCTGGTTATCCGATAATGCATTTACAATTTCCGCGAGAATAAGTATTTCCATTGGAAAGTATACCGAATTGTTCTCTTTGTTATTGCATTTGTACGATCGAAGTTTTTTCATTTACAGAATATGTGGGTCACGGTCCAATTTTCCCGAGAAAATGCTGCAAGGTTTATAAAATACAGTAAGTATTATTACGTATTGTGCAGCACACAAAAGATTATTCTGCTTCAGTGAACTACTGTAAACGTTCAAGTTGTAATTTATTGTTGGGAATTTCCTCGGAAAGCCTTTTGCAGTGATCCTGACATACCTCTTGTATATTTTTTCATAATGGGAAATTTAAAATTATTCAAATGTAATTACTTTATCTTGTTATAGCATAGAGGGCAATTATTGAAATTGTAGTGGTAGTGTTAAAGGGTGAAGGATAATTGTTGAAATTGTAGTGGTAGCTAAATCCATACTTTAGAATTGAAAGTATACAATTTATTATCTAGATAGATAAGAAACTATTAAAAAAAACGGGGATTCAACATGTCATATGCGAATTTTAAATAGCAGGCGTTTATCTCACCGGGAGCAAATTAAAATTGACATTAGTTGTCGATGCGTCCTAAACCCAAAATTGATTCATTCAACTCACTGCAGAGCATAAAAAACGGGTACCATACCTTTTCAAATTTAATTTGAGACTAATCAATTCAAATTGAAATTTATAAGTTTTACTTAAAAGTACATTTACACACTTTAAAAGAAGGTTACAAAATATCTACGAATACTTATGAATTAAAATGTTGGGTCTACCATATTTACCATATCAGGTATAAATCTTTGAATATCAGCGACAAATTTTATATAATATTTGGTAACAATAAATTAAACGTTAATATTTTTATGTATGATATTTGAGATTGCAAGTGTAAACATTAGCTCATCTCACTGTTTTCTTCTTATATATTTCTTAGAAACAGCAATCATGATCGTTTCGTAGTTTTTCTGTGATTTGCTTCAAAGTTATCTTCAACGTTAAAACGACGTCCAGCACTAATTTTAGTTATTTGTTTTCCACCTCGTTTTTCTCATTTCCGTTTGGTTTCTTACCCATCGACATGCTGTTGCATGTTACACCCCAAATGTTTTCGCGAATGAATTTTTCTTTGTTCAATTTAAAATATTCGTTTTAGTGAAACTTCCAATTTCAAATTGACATTGATTATTCTCAATTTGAAGTTGATTGTCTCTATTTGAAATTGATTATTCTCAATTTGACATTAAATTATACATTTTATTGCTAACTTTTCCCACATTGTATTTAATTTATATGGTTTGTAATAATCTGCTTACTGCTAGTCATATATCGCATTGGGTTACAAACCAACTGATATTTGCAGTTTATAATCATAATTTATATTTAAATTATTACTTAATATACTGAATTTAATATACTGAAGGAAAAAAAAAGTAAACACTTGAAATTCGTGAAATTTCGACCATTTTCAAACCGCCATAACTCGGCGTATTTTCAATCGATTTTGATGAATCTTTGAGGGCGAAAAACTTTGAAGTGTCTTCTTTAAAGTCATGCATGCGAACTTAAACCCATTCCGCCACCCTCTAGCACTCCTGTAAAAAAAATATTTTTTTCTGGAAACCATGTCCAATTTTGACGATGTCTACAGAGTTGGAAAAATTTTAAAGGCATTAAAATGTGATCAATTCCCTATGCAGGACTCAAAGAACGAAGTTCCTACGACGACTTGGCACCAAGTTATGGGTGTTTGAAAAAAGTGCATTTTGAGGTTTTTCGTACATAACTCTTTTCTAACGACTTTTCAACCAAATTTGATGATTCTTTCGGGAATAAATCTTATTTTGGCCCTACTTTAAGGGGGTAAACTCAGATTGGAATGATCCTATTTCGAACCCTTCAACCCTCGAACAATAAAAACACGTTTTTGGGCAAAAAACGTCCAACTTTAATAATAATAATAATACTTTCTTCATGCGAGTACAAAAGAGTTTACATAAGTCAGGTTGATAAGTAAAGATAAATTATGGGACTGTTGCACAAACAGATTAAAATA